>CM037154.1:31073073-31765573 GCA_020921065.1 Vaccinium darrowii
AACAAATATGTTGAGCCCACGAACCAACGAACATGCTGTGCTTGCGAATCAACAAATATGTTGAGCCCGCAAAACATTAAATGTGTTGGACCTGACAAAAATCAAATATGGGTCAACGTGGTCTCAAATCAAATAAGACGTAGACCCCAAAAATACTTCTAAGGGAGCAGAAGAATATTCCAAGATGGATGCCATCAGATAAAACTATAGCTTGAAATTAAATAGGGGAGGGAGATAGGATGAGACACCATCCTGATCTCTAACAACTATTCAAAATTCGAATTATGATTGATTGGCAAGTATTTGGTGGGTGGAGCACTCTATAAATAAGAGGTCCATCATCAAAGGAAGGGACTTCTCCCCTCAAACGTAGAAACTAGAAAATACACACACACACACACACACACACACACAAAAGAAAGCGCAACAGAAGAAAGCAAGAGATACACACCGCTCAAGCAACTTTCATTCATCAACTTGCAATCTTCAACAAAATTTCAAAGATCAGTCAATGTAAGCTCAACGAGTGATAGGTAAAGGGTTCCAATCCCCTAAAATATAATGTATTGTTTACTTTATTGTTGATGTAAACAAAGGAATCTAAGTCCTAAAATTAATCAAATAAATCCGTTCTGCCATTTTCTCTTATATATTTAATCTGTTATTTTATTCTTCATAATCGGAGGTATTACTTTCATAGTATGTAATTAACGACTTGAAATCCCAAGTCGGAAATAGGAGCCTACAAACAAACAATCAACGTTGTTCACTTGAACAATTAATGGATATATGGGATACGGATTTCGAGTTGTAGGTCATAATCTTTTACGATTCAAAATTTGTGTCTACAATCCCCTAATCCCAGTGTGGGTAGTGCCTTTGATTACACTGAGAGAAGATTACTCGAAGTGCGTGTAAGCTGACCTCCCAACCGTCAAACCCGGGAAAAAAATGTTGAACATGCGTTTTCAAATAGAGGATAATCCTAAACACAACCACATTAAGCTTTAGCCTACGGCAAAAAAAATAGCTCTGTCAAACTGAAGTTATGGCCTAACCAGAAAAAGCTACACATTTATACCGAGGTTTAACCCTCAAATTGAAAAATAGCAAATTCAAAATGAAGTTGCACCATGTGGTGCAGAGATCCTTCCGTCCATTGTGAAAATGCACGCCTCGAATTTAATCCTCGCAATGGACGGCTGGATGCCCCACACCACACGGTGCCATGCACGGGTGCATTGCAGGGACTCCCCCTCATTCAAAGCGTTTGATGGACTGGATTTTCCTCAATGTGTAACTTAACATTACGACATAATTACAGGAACAACATATATGACTGCAATTCTGCACTGAGCATCTCCCAGGCGAGAAGCAAAATATCAAGAGTTTGCTTACCTATCTGTCAAAGTAAAAAGCCATTAGAAGAATCAAAATACGGTACGTTAATGTTTGAATAGTTCAAATCCTCACTAACCATCACAGGGCTCATACCACGAGCCGGCCAATGCCTTCTTCTATATCAGTGTCTTTTTCTTACCCCACCCAACAGCAATCAAATACAAAGTGACACAACCACCTATTGTGCCGCAAACCGTTTCCCAGAATTGTCTCGGTTTACCATCAAATAGGGAAATACCAATGTTCATGCCAAACAACCCCACAACCACGATTCCTGCATTTAGTATCATATTTGCTGTACTGAGCATCACTCCCATTTGTAGCAGCTGGTTTTGCTTCTCATCCAGCATGATGTTAATAAAGTCCTCCGTGTCATTGACATACTCGCTCATCTTAGTACAAAAAACAAGTCATATGTTACCACCAAAGTTTAAGATGCATAACAAACATGAGAGAGAGAGAGAGAGAGAGAGTGGTATCCATCTTATCATAATAACAAGTCAATGACACGGATGGGAAAAAAAAAATCCGAATATATTTGGAGTATTACCTATACTCGGTGAAAATAGTTCGAAGAATAGACTTGGCAGTATTGGCAACACAAAGTTCAGTTCGTAAATGAGGAAATGATAAGGAACATACATTGTATAGTTTCTGTGAGATGCCATCTATCTGCGCAAAATAGGCCTCTAAAAGCATTTCCAGCTCCTCAACATTGGGCTTTACTCCGGTAAAAATGTCAGAGCTAAGTCGAGACTTGTATTCTTCAACCCCCCTGGATTTGGAGCATCATAAAGACAATTAGCTACGAGGCTAGTGATCAACAAATGTCCTAAACAATGCAGGAGAAAAACAACAATCTTTTTACCCAATAAAAAGATTAACTCATTAACCACGCAATGGTTGTTACGTCAAGTTCAAAGTGCAATATTTAGACTACTAATTCCTGATGTCCAGATTATGTTAAAATAGTAGCAATGTAAGAACTCAGTCTTGTGGTGTAAACTAACACTAGAGTACTATAAGACAAAGAACATTTTTAATAGACACTACAGAGAGGTGATAAACGTCACATTCTATGTGTAACAAAGGCTCCATCACTGCGGTACATGTCTGCCAAAGTGAGAATAAACAACAAGATTCAATACTGACCATGTTGACAAGTTTGACAACAAAATACAAGGATGTATGGCCCGTTTGGTTCACTTGCTTATTTACCTTATTGCTGAAGTAACAGGCCTGGTTAAGCAAACAACATAAATACAGACGACAGATAACATTCAACCAAAGAAATACAGTGTACACTTCGCAAATAGCTTAACTTAAATACACACACAAAAAAAAAAGGAAAAAAAAAAGAAGCAGAACAAAATGTTTGAGTAAGCATCCTCTAAACCCTCTCAAACAAAGTATTTAAATCCTATACAACCTAAGTTGGGCTTTAAATATACTATTATATAAATCATCATACCATCCTTGAATTACGGTCGTAAAGGTCGTAATTTTGAACATCACGGGTATCTTTGTTGGCTATAGTAATAGATACCATTCATAACTCTCCTGGCAGCTATTGATTTTTCATAAACCTGCAAAATTTTCAACTTGAAGAACTTGTTAATGCTAATCAATCATCAAAAGTTGACGCGTTGAGAAACTAAACATGGTGGTCCATATTCATTGGTCCATCCTTTATCCTCAATATGATATCTGGATATAGTTATCTAGGTCTAGCCAAACTCCCACCAGAGTCTTGGATTTTCTGTCATTTTAGATTTTTTAAAAAAAATGACAGAAAATAAACAAAAAAATAGTAATAACACGATCTTAGCCCTATGCATTCTAAATCCTTGAGCTATACTGACTTCGAATAAAGTCAAATTGGCAACAATCAATCTTTTCCTCTAGATAATCATACTTTATTACATTCCTCATGTATATTAAGCGTATAAAACGATTACTATTATTAGAAACATGTTTACTGCATCAGGACTCACCCTTCGTCTTCATCCTCTAGCGCCTCATCATATAATTCATCTTTTAATGGTGTTTGTTCCGCTAACTTCTCTGTCAAATACATTTCGGCCATATCATTGTCGTCATCTAACAGATGCTCAAGTTCATCATGCACCTGAGAAGTAAAAATATTAAAAGGAGAAAATTTTGCTAAGTGGTAAATGGTCAGCAAGTTCATAAAAGGAGATGTAATTTCCCAACAAGAAACTAAGTGGATACAATATAGATAAGAGCTTGACAGATAAATCAAAACCTCAGAGTATAAATTTTATGACTCAGAATGTTCCACGGTTGAGATTTGTAGAATTTAGCATGACCCAGTCTACAGAAGAAAATGACACTGTCCTTCAAAGCTTTGATTATTTGTGCTTGACTACATATTCTTTTGCTTTCCAGAATGATAGGTGTATTAAGCAGTGTTTTGCAAACCGGACCGAACCAGCCGAGTCAACTGGTTGAACAGCCAACCGGTTATAGCTTCAGTCCGGTGCACTAGTAAAACTGTTAAGTTTCCAAAACCGGTCTATTTAACAAAAACCGGAGGAAAAACACGGTTGAACCGCCAACCCAGTAAAACTTTGAACCGAATCGGTTGATCTAACAATTTTATAACTGTAAAACCAAGCCCTTGCTTGCTGGAAAAATTATGCAGCCATTTAGTCCCTCATCTGCATTCAAGGAAGACAAAGAAGATACTTATACTATAGGAGGAGGGGTTTTTTAAGTTTTCTATCTGTTTTTACCACTATTTCAGTTATTTATGATTTTTTTTTTATTTTATGCGTAATTATTCTATCATGGTTCGCATCTGGTTGAACCGGTGACCCGTCCAAGCGGTCATGTTTCTAATTCGCTCACCGGTCTGGTTTTTAAAACATTGCTATTAAGTTAATAAAACTAGCATATAAGAGGATAGTTATCATAATTCCACAAAAATCAGCGTCAAACCAGATAACCGACTTGTTTACTTTTGTTGAGAAGTGAAACGATTTCCAATAAGGAAAGCTCAAAGTGGAAGAGAGAAGTCACAACAATTTCAATTCAAGTTCTAAACAGAAATAGCTTAGGACATTACATAGACCACTGACGAAACCAGTAGATTCGACCATATATATTTAACAAAAGAGCATTATGTTGCTATACAAAGAAGCTCTCAACGGCTCCTTTAGATAACAACAATTTGCACTCATAGAATATATATTCGATTTCAAAAGGGATCAACAGTTCAAATTAGACAATTCTGTGTCGAATGGCAGATTAAAAACAACTTTTTTGCATTTACCTTTTGAACACGACCAGATATTGCAACTAGGCGGCTCTTTATCTGTCTGACACGGTCAAGGTTAAGTGTGCTGATTTTAGAAGTCAGTTCATCCAATGCTGGATACGCTTCTTGCTCCAGTGTTTGAGTCTGATATAAACACAATCATACATTCATATCACATTTTGCAGTGGAAGATCAAGAATTACTGAAGTGGAGAAATATTCAGAAATGAGATACTTGTAAGCAAAATAAATTTTAGTTTGCTATGAGGTTTTCCTAATGGACATCTTAGAATCTTTTCATTCATATGGACTCTGTCCAATCCTGTTAATTGACATGTACTATGAAGGCTTCTAAAAAGGTGCCTTTTATTATGGCATTTGTGGAGGAGAGGTTGATTACAAAAAATCGGTTCAGTAATATCGTTCTACTGCAAGCTGAAAAGAGCTTTCTGTTGTTTTTTAGTATAAGTCATGAGAACTACAAGTCATATATTCTTCTTCTTCTTCTTCTTCTTTTTTTCCCCCAAACGGCAATACAAGCAATATTATGATGTAACCAAGAACACCCTAAATTGCTCTAAAGACCTAACAGCTCATCCTAGATCAGTGTACTGCGGCACCAATCTGGGTCGAAGCCCTAAAGTCCAATAAATTTCCTGCAACCCACAACACATTGTTACGATATCATGCTTTGTTGAAGAAAATGTATCCTAAACCCTAGTCCCATAGGTTTTATACGGCATTTCTGCTTCTTTTCTATATTAAGAAAAAATACTGTCTTCCAGCTGACTCAAAATCACAGATGGTAATACTTTTCAACAACCTAAAATTAAAGAAACAGGAGATTGTTTAACTTCTGGTATTCAAAAGGATCCACAAAACATTCAAACTTTTTCATCCTAATACAAAATAAAGAAGAACCAAATAAAAAACAACAAAGCCCAATTGGTACCCTTTAATGGGTGTCTGGGAAGGGAAAAGTTGATGACAAGCCTAACCTTTGGTCATATAATACACAGTGGCTGCGCTTAAACTCGAACCCAAGACCTTAAGGTTGTTGGGCTGAGTCTTTACCACTGCACCACCATTAGTTTAGAACAAACCAAAAACAGAAAACAATAGCTTAAAAAAACAAAAAACAGTAGAGTTATTGAAGGCTCCCAATTGGATTCTTCAGCAATTATGTAACTAATTGTTTCTCATCAATCAGCTCATCATGTAGCTGTTTACCCATAAAGGAGAACAAGAAAAAAGAATGAAAAGGTGGGGTTAAAATGGCTAGCAACTTACTTCAGATTCAAGGCACCTGCAAGCAGACTCCAGACAGGCTTCGAGTGCTCTGAACTCAAACGGTAACAACTTTGGCCCTGCTGCAACTGGTGGCCCTGTTATGCTATTTGGGTCGTTCTCCGCATTCTGCAAATCTAATGACCCATTAGTATTTTGACATAAAAGATGAGTATTTAATATGGGAAAGCATGTAATACCCTTTACAAAATAGAAGAAACTTCCCATTCTCCCTAACTTTTTGTCTAGTGACTTTTTCCAGTATTTTGTACTTTCGTAATTTTTTGTTTAGTTTTTCGTCATTTTTTTTGGGATTAGTCAATCATATAGACGAGAGGAATCAGAAAAATATAATCATGTGGACTGAAGTTGAAAAAAAATCATACAAGATAACACTTAGACGAAGAAGACAGCTGTTTGTTATTTTCTTCGTCTTTTTTTTTTCTTTCTTTCTTTTTTGGATAGGCTTATTTTCTTGGTCTTTAGTGAACCTTTTTTTTTGCTTTTGGTCAGAATTTTTACTTTTAGATTCCATTCATCGAGACAAATGATTAATCCAACAAATATAATGCGAATCTGATAAAAATTTAGAAAAGACAAACAAAACACGAAAAAGAAAAAAAAAGGGGGAATGGAGAAAGATGGTAACTACAATGTAATGTCTATACACGAGACTTGTCATTTTTGAGACACTGGTCCACTATACATTTATGTCTAGCTGCCGCTATTAGCTAGTGAAAGACAGTACCTATGACTCTAGGTACACATAAGGGGGAAAACTTGTTCACCATTTCTATATCATGACAGCTGGAACTGTATATACTAAACCTTAGCTGCACGAAGCAAGGGCACAGTGGCGGGGGAGCAAAGGATCATAGAAGCTCCTTGTTTGACTCGCTAGGAGAACGTTTAGAAATTATTTGAGAGTAAAAACTATAATGGGCTTTCGTGTCAATTGTAACTGATGTTTTCGCTAATATAACTAAAGTTTATATTCAGTACTAGCACAAATGTGAGTTGATAGTTTTCTAGAATCTTGTCATTATTTCAAGTTTGCTCTTGCCTGGTACATTTTACTTTTGTTTGTTTTAGGACTTACTCCATGCTTAAGAGGTTTTATCCTAGTTGGGAGTGGGCTATTTTCTCAACGGGACTTGGGAGCGGGGAGCCGGTGCAGGGTTTCTGAGGTAGATTTGCTGGCCTGATAGGAGATTCATGCTACTTGGTACTGAATACAACTTGACATCAGTTTGATGTCTCCCATCATGAATGGGAAAAAGGCAACAAAAAAAGAATAGCATGACGAAAACTCAGCTTATTGTACAAGTAATAAATTTCTATTAAATAGGTGAGTAGAAGACCTATTACATTCATGCGCGGATTCCTCATCAAGTATGGTCCCTTTCCTACAAGAACTTGGGAAAAGAAATAAACGAACGGTTGATATATATATCACAAAAAGATACATGATCCTTAGGCTGAAGTGATGGATAGAAACAAAACATGTCTAGACTACTTTTTAAACATGAAATTAGTAATCAGAATATTGCTCAGTACAACAACAACAACAATAACATAACCCATTTAATCCCCAATAATTGGGGGTATGGGCGGGGGAAGGATAGGAGACAGACCTAACCTTTGGCAATAAATGCACAAAGTGGCTGCTCCCAGAATACCACTGAAACAGATGGATTGGAGACAGACCTAACCTTTGGCAATAAATGCACAAAGTGGCTGCTCACAGAATACCACTGAAACAGTGATCCCCCTATACCGTCGCGTTTGCTGCGGAATCATGCCCTCAAATCAAAGCCAAAAGGCATCAGAGAGGGCAGACCCAAGAATCATTTTGATTTATGTGCACATTACCATGCTTCTTTCATTCAGCATCCAGAATATTGCTCAGTAGCACAAGGAAAACATAATGAAGTGATCCAAATCATGAAAATGGTGATTGGGATCAAAATAGTCAATAGAGTAATACTAAAATTTGCTCCAACTCACGGAACCCACAAAATACATGGTACTCCCTCCGTCCCAGTTTATTTTTCCAATCTTGGAATTCCAACTTATTAGGGGACCAATGATTACCTTTGAAAAACTTCAAATGTCCAAAAATACCCTTTACTTTTTGGTATTGGATGAGAGGGCACTCTCTCCAGTGCATAAGAGATGGGTCATTAAGGGAATATTTAAAAGTCAATTTATATTTGGACAAACATATTAGGACAAGAGAAAGTAAAAAAGAGGACAAACAAATTGGGACGGAGAGAGTACATACTCGCTCAGTTCCTTTTAGTTAGTCCCTTTTCTTGAAAAAAAAAACGCACTTTTTCAAGTGAAGAAATGTAATATCGTGAATAAACTTCACAATTTTTTTACCAAATAAAAGATCTAATTGAGCTCTTCTGAATGCCACTGCAGTATAGTTTTCTGTCCGAGAAAATTTACATTTTTCGAAAAGGCACTACCAAATTGAGGCCTAGAGGGAGCATTTAATTATGATATTATTTTCTGTCCTCAATTCCTATGGTTTTATAAGACATCGGAATTCCCAAAATTGTGCCGTTAATACCGACAAAAAACCATTCCAAAGACATGCAAGTATACCAACGTTGTTAAATGGCCTCGAAAAGAACCAGCATTGCTTCTATCAAGGAATGTAACTTGAAAAGAACCAACATTGCTTCCATCGTTTCCAAGGAATGTAAGAAGATGTCAAACAAACAACAGATATGGGTGAATGCAATACATAGAAAAGTAATGAGGACTAGCATTCCAACAAAATTCTATGGGGAAAGGAAGGCCTAAATTAACATGATCATGTTGTTAAACGTGGATCTTCTACAAAACCAGGTCTCAAGCCCATTTTAAGGAGGAGGATTGTACGTTAGGTGGTTGACAGCCAATAAGTACAAGACCCCGTTAGATCATTATGACCCAAAAACTATTATCAATTCGGCAATAGAGCTAAATGAGAAGACCAGATTCATTGCCGACCCAATTGATTGCGATCTAAGGCTTTGTTTGGTTTTGAACAAGCTCGTTTTAAGGGGAGGTTTTGCATTAGGTAGTTGAACGATTATCGATACGGATTTTCACCTTTAGCCGATCCCAATACTAGAGACCTAAGGCTCCGTGTGATTTTACCTATCAATTCACATCTCAAAACATAAGTTCTACTTTACCATAAATTATATACCGTATCTAGGATCACACTAAAAGAACAGAAGATTGTGAAGACGACGCATATTTACCTGATGAGGCATGTCTTTAGGGAAAGAAACCCGGTCGCGAAGATCCGCAACGAACTGAACCACAAGCGGATTAGTCGAATTAACCATCAAAACTTCAGTGGCCGTAACGATCGCCTTAATGTGTTCCAAATTGATAACGATCGCCCTCTCCCTGCCCAGAATTGTGGACGGGTACGACAGCATCGGATCGAGCACCCTGAGGTCTCGGCCCGGTAAACCCGTCCGGCGCATAATCGAGTGCTTTCCGACCTCCTCCACGTGAGAATTCCCGGACTCCGACACCACCAGCCACACCCGGGTCCCGATGCCCTTCCGCCGCGGCTGCTGGGCGTGGGCCGCCGCAGCCGATCTCCCCTGTTCTTCGTCTCCGTGGTTTTGGAATTTGTATGCCATTGTCATTGCTTCTCTGGTTTTTTTTTTCCTTCCTGTTCTCTTATTCTGGGAGGGGAACTTTAGGGTTTGGATGCTCCGTTGAATAAGGAAAAGCAGTTGGAATTCCGTTGCGAATATTTTGGTTCACATAGAAAAATGACTTTGGTTCCCGCCGCCAGGGTCGTGATTCTGTGGGGTCAAAAGGATTTTATAATTCGCATCGGTACGTAAATTCTCTTTTTGGACAGACGTCGGTACGTAAATGGGCCATATTAGATTTTCTCGTTGTACATGGGCCATATTAGAAAAATCTTTATTAGAATGGACCCCGCTACTGGTACAGAACATTTTGTACAGAAAATGTACAAATCGCTCTCGGAGATCTGCTTTTGGGTCCCACACGAGTGATCCGAACCGTTCATTATTCTTAAAACATTTTTCCGAGAGGCTCCACAAAATTTCAGCTCAATCGGACGGTTAGAAGTGCTCGAACCAAAATCACCCCGTTTCACTCGTGTGGGACCCAAAAGTGGGTCCCCGAGAGTGATTTGTACATTTTCTGTACAAAATATTCTGTACCCGTAGGATTACCGTTATTAGAGTAGTATATAATATTTTGATTGCAATAAGGAATGGATTATGATTTGATTATAATTTGATTATGATTGACTTTCAATTGTTAGGATCCAATTTATTGTAGGCTTATACTCTATCCATTCTAAATTAATAGTCCACTACGAAAAGTCGTGTTATTTTTCAAATTAAAAGATGAAGTACTTTCGTAATCATTTTTTGCATTTTTTTTCGCACCAAATTAAAGTACTCGTCGAGTACTTTAATTTGGTGCAAAAAAAATTGAAAAATGATATACGAAAGTACTTTATTTTTGTATTTGAAAAATGGTAAGAGAGAGAAAGTGGGGCACTTATTTAGGAACGGAGGGAGTATGACATACTATTGAATGCAATATTTATTTTCTTCCAAATTCTTTAACGTGGTTTCAGAGCCATAAAACTTAGACCATGTGGATTTTCACTCTCGGTGGACAGCCTAAGCCTCGACGCTGTCCACCGGGCATTCTAAGCATACTCACATCCATCACCTCCAGACACTTTTCACCGCGAATCTCTATTGTCATGGCTTTTCTCGCTTATGAATGTTTTTGGCCCTCCTAATTTTCTTCTTGTTTCTACTTTTTTTTTTTTCAAACTTTTCAAAGTCAAGTTGGCAAGCCTACTTGAGTTGCAGGGGATGTTAGAATAGTATAAAATATTCTAGATTGATTACAACAAGGAATTCATTAAAATTTGATTACAATTAATTTGATTATGATTGACTTTCTATAATTAGGATCCAACCTCTTGTATAAATTCTAAGGCTTAGTGACATAAAGTATTAAATGCAATATTTCTTTTCTTCCAAATTCTTTCACACTTTACTCTAGCTCGGCTCGAAACGAGCTATGTTATAATTGGGCTCGAGTTTGGCTCGCGCAAGCTCTAAAGACGCTTGGCTGCCCATGCGCGTGTGGGAGAGCAGGTAAGGCTGTCCATAAAAAGTAGTCGGCTCGTTGTGATGAGGAATAAAGTTGTTTTCTCTCTTTATATTTTGACCAAAAAAGTCGTTGTTCGCTTGCCAACCTATAGCATTAAAGCTGGACTCTTAGGCCTGCCGACTCCCGTGAAAGCGAGAAAACTTCGGTGCAAACAGGGTACGGGATGACGTGGTATTCGAGCACCCATTTCGGTCATCTAAAGGTATTTTGGACAGCTGAAATTTTAGCCCACCTCCACAATTCAATCCCACAATCGAAAATTCCTACTACCAGATCCGGCCCTGAGATTTTTGGGGCCTCAAGCAAATTTTAAAAATGGGGCCTCCTAGGATTTGTATATATATTAATTATTCGATAAGAGTTGCAAGACTTCCTTGTGGTGCAGTGGTGAGGTATAGTGTTTGGAACCCGGCAGTCGGGAGTTCCACTCCACCACCTATGGAGAAACTCTCTTTTTTACATAATTACATGTTGACGTAAACTAACCTCAAAAATTGAGGACTAGAAGGATCAAACACGTGATCTTAGGAGTAAAACTCAGAGGGTCTAACCCACTGAGTTACTAGAGCATCATATGCAAAATATTTGACATAAATAATATTTAATATATCGCAAATTCTAGGGGCCCCTATTTTTAATCCAAAAACTAGAGGCCCTAAGCGATTGCTTGATGGGCTTAAGCTTAGGGTCGGCCCTGCCTACTACTATCCCCCGATTCCCACCATCCAAACCCCTCGCTCATTTTTGCAAAGAGATAATCCTTTTTTGGAAATTCAACTATTTCTTGCGGCACAATTACTGCATTGTACAAATTCTTACTTTCCAAATTTGCCCCAATAAAATATTGAAATATTTGGCTACTTTTACTTTACTCTTTCTGCCCCAAAATTTTTGTCTGTCTTTAAGCAAATGTCATTTTTAAATTACTTATATCTTTTGATCTATAATGTTTTTTGTGATTTTGAAAATTTTGTTTAATAATAAGTTAATCAAAATCTATCAAGTAAAATTCATATTACATATTTAAAATCTTATATTTTTAAAAAGATAGTAATTAATTTTTTGATATGTTCGGAATAGTAAAAGTGGACAAGAAATTAGAGATGAGGATTACTTGTATCTCGAATTTCTTGTTGGGACTTAGGAGTGAAGTGACTGTATGAAGTACTTAAGGTCATGTTTTCTTTGGAAATTCAATGCAGCTTTGTTGAGTTTCACGTAGCTTTGCCTTGTTTTAGTTCTCGACTGTTATTTATGTCTTATAAAGTAAGGCTACATTTTCCATAACTTTTGTTTAATAACTTTTTTCAATATTTTTTTTTCATAAAAAAATTTAGCTTTTCATTTTTTTTAGATTTAATTATTTGTATCAACGAGAGGAATCAGAAAAATATAAAAACATAGACCGAAGTTGAAAAAAGTTCATATAAAACGACACATTAGATAAAAAAATAAAAAAAAAAAAGGCAGCGCGCTGTTTGGTATTTTTTCATCTTTAGTGAAATTTTTTTTTCCATTTTGTCATGACTTTTAGATTCCTTTCGTCAAGATAGATGAGTAATAAATAGTAAACCTAACTCAAATCTAACCAAAATTCAAACAAGACGAACAAAACGCAAAACTAAAGACAAAAAATAAAGGGGCGAATGAAGCCTGAAGGGCATAGTGGGAAACTTTTTAAACTTTAGAAAATGATTGTGTGAGGGACATGCAATATGAGACAACCAAAAATGAAATAAGAGACTAATTTTGCGGGATGGAGGAAGTATCAAACAAAGCCTTTAAGATTTATAGGAAGTTTGGACTAACTTTTAAGGTGATTTTTGCTTATTTGGCAAAATTGACTTTGAGTAAAAGACAACTTGTTTGGGCTATATGAATTAGGAAGGGCTAATTGTTTGGGTAAAAGACAACCAGAATGTCTTTGCATTTAGCCTAAAAGTGTGGACTTTTTGTTTGTTCAATAAGTTTAAAAAGTCTGAAAATAAGTTTGTCCAAATGGTGTCTTTAGTGTGTTAAATATGTGCTTTTAGTGGTAAAACTAGAACCCAATTTTATGTGTCAAGTATGTGATAGGTATAAAGAGAATAAGTGCTCCATTTGAATATTTATGCATGTGTTTAAATAAAAGGGATCCCATTATTGCCACTTTTACATATACATATATTCAAAGACTC
Source organism: Vaccinium darrowii (assembly GCA_020921065.1). Lineage (NCBI taxonomy): Eukaryota > Viridiplantae > Streptophyta > Magnoliopsida > Ericales > Ericaceae > Vaccinium > Vaccinium darrowii. The sequence continues at coordinate 31,086,405 of CM037154.1, forward strand.
TTCTCTCTTCCTTTGTCTCTCTCCTCTCCTCTCTCTATTCTCTTTCTAACATGAACTGAAAAATGCAGAGGCGGATGTGTATAGGAATTGTCAAAAATCTATATAATTTTTTTTCATTCCTAGACAAAAATAATCACGCACGAGCGTTGCAATTTTCAACCATAAAATAATGTCATAATAATTATTATACAAACAATATAATAATTTACAAACAAAAATTACAGAGTACACTGAGTACATTTTTTGAATGAAGATATTTCTTTTTAGTCTATTCCCTCAAGCTAACATTCTGCCTCCGCCACTGTAAAAAAGAGCTCATGTCCCCTCCTTTCCTCCATCATGTTTGCCTCTATCTATAACTACAAAGCCACAAATTACCATTTGAACTTAGTTAGAGTCATGTTTGAAGAGTCAAATGGAGCACAAAACCTAAAAAACTTATGTCAACTACACACCTAAAAATGTGTTAGTGTCAAATGGAGATTCTTGAATGCTTTTCGTTTAGTTTTGAGTGCAATTTTGTTCATCCTCTTTAAAAGAGGATGAACATTATCTTTCCTCCTATTGGTTGAAATGGTGTAGGTTCCACCCCTACAATACACTTTTTGGTAAGGATGACATCATTTTTTTAGGGGATGACATCAATTTTTGACCCCTGAAAGTGATGTCATCCCCTAAAAAAGTGATGTTATCCTTACCAAAAAGTGTATTGCAGGGGTCAAAAAGTGATGTCATCATTACCCCAAAAGTGCATTGTAGGGGTGAGACCTACACTATTTCAACTAATAGGAGAGAGGGTAATGTTCACATTCTTTTAAGGAAAGTGAACAAAATTGCACTCTTTAGTTCCTTCAGCGCATGTGTCTGAAAATGTAACACTCCTAGTTTTGAGAATTATTTTCTATGAGCTACTAAAAAAGAAGTGAAGAATGTGTAGTGCTTGTGTGGGTGTGAGTTGTAGACCTGGATTACTGGTGTTTCATAGTGCATGTACATGCACAAATGCAAGTGTTGGTTTCTCTTTCTTACATTTTTCAAAACCAACTGTGGACATGCCACCCCCGTTTTTTGTATAAAAATTCGGAGTTGCCATCAGGTTTTTCTTTTTGAAAAAGGATTTAGTAGCCCGAGAAACCTGTTTATTTTAAAACCTCGAATGATTGTCGTGCCTCTGATTTTGGAAAATGATTTGGTCTATCAAAAATAGAGCATTCTTTGTGTTCAGAAGCCAGGTTACGAAAGATGAAGGTTTTTAAGGTACCCCTCTCGTCCGATGTGAAATCAATCTCTACTCAATGTTTATCGGATTTTGAAAAATCTTTTTATTGCTTAACCTTGTTCATGTGAACAGCAGATAATAATAAGTGACGTAAATTGATACATTTACATAAATAAATAAATAGTAAAGTCGGAATTAACAGAAAGATATTTGAGGGGAAAATCGTTGTCTTTGAACACTACTGGGGAGAAAATGAAGTTTTGAATTTTCTATACGAAACATTGCCGTGTGGTGGTAGGAAATGCCGTATGGCACTGAAGTTTTATGGGTAATGTCCAAAATAGCAAGTTGTGGATTTAAAACATTGTATGCTCATGTAATTTTATCTCATGGAGCTTTGTAAATCTTGTTAACTGCGTTCGCACTTAAAGAGGGCGTTACTATAGAGGATGGCCAATAGCGTTGAGGTGCCCGTTGCAACACACCGTAGGAGAGAGAGAGAGAGAGAGAGTGAGAGAGAGAGAAAGAGAGAGAGTCGCCACTTGGTTTAGGCCAAACCAAGAAAAAGCCTTGCCAGAAATTAGGGGTGTAACCGGTTCGGTTCGGTTCGGTTCGGTTTGGAGGGGTTTTTCAGTGAACCGAATGAAACCGGTTCAGGGACTACTAAGAACCGAAACCGAGTTTTGAAGGTCGGTTCGGTTCTTGGTTGGGTTCTGCCAGTTCGATTCGGTTCTGCCGGTTCGATCGGTTCGGGGAGAGAAAGAGAGAGAGAGAGAGTGGGGAAATCACAAAAAGATTTCTGGAAATCACAAATCTAAGATACACAGATCTAAGATACATACACAGGAATGAACGAGATCTAAGATACACAGATCTAAGTTATACATACACAAGCATGAAAGAGATCTAAGATAAACAGATCTAAGATACGAGATATACAAACGCGAATGAAAGAGATACAAACGCGAATGAAATAGATACATACACGATTCACATCTACATACACGAATCAGAAGAGGTCCACCTCGATCTCGGTCTATATACACACAGGCGTAAGGGAGAGAGAACGCCGGAGATAGCAGCGCGGCCAGCGCCGGAGATGGGATCTCTCATCTCTATGTTGTCGTCTGCCATAGATGGAGGGGAGAGAGAGAGAGAGAGAGATGTCGGTGGGAGGGGATGTTTCTGGAGAGTGGTAGAGAGAGAGACCACGGTGAAAAAACTGAAAATGAAGCGATGATTTAGGAATGAAAGGAATATATATAGGAAAGAGAGTCCTAGGAACTAATAAATAATTTTATTACCTGAATCGAAAGAACAATGTTGGCTGGCCAAGTGGTTACGTGCTAAGCATCCCTTGAGTTAGGTCGTGGGTTCGAACCCCACCTCTTACAATTTTTAGTATGTATGTCTATTACCGGTTCGGTTCGGTTTCGCCTAAAAATCCCTTGAACCGGGAACCAAACTGGTTTCAAAAAAATTTCAATTCTGAGAACCGAACCGAACCTCAATATTTTAAAAACCGAAAAAATCAACCGGTTCGGTTCTGTTCGGCCGGTTTTTTGTTCACCCCTACCAGAAATTCTAGATTTGGGAAACAAGGGTACGGTGATGGGAATGTGTTAAGCACACTTCTCTGCTTAGCCACGAAGGCTAGCCTATACTCGTTCGACATAAAGTTGTTTTAGCACTTTAAAAGATCTCGCATGTAATTGATTATTAAGCTCTTAGACAAATATGGGTGATATAAGCAGAAAATAAACCGCACGACGGAGAGCACGCAACAGAACATGAATATATACTAGAAACCAAAACTGTACTGGCTTTCTAATCTGTTGCTCGGCCAATGGATTTGACGGCCAACAGATCACGCCGTTCAATTCGCCGAGCAGCATATCAGTGCATCAGCCGGTGTTTTTCCCAATGCCAGAAATCACAGAAAACAGAGAACTAAATACTTAAAATTGAACTACAAATTGAACAGAGATAGAAGAATTAATCGATCAGAAGGTGTTGTAACCTTCGGAACTTACTCCCTCAGAGGTTGATTTGTTCGAATTTGCTTGCTTTGATGTTGGACTCACAGAACCCTAAACCCTAGGCCCAGATTTGGGGGTTTTGCACTCAGGTGTTTTGTTGGGGTGTAGACAACCTTCAGCAGTACCACGGGTATGGGGGCGAGAGCCCCCAGGGACAGTGAGGGACCTCGGTGTGTAATTTTGGCTATAGGCCCGACCTAATTATTTCGCTGTTAGTGTGTAATTAGGTTAATACGTTTTTAGAGAAAACAGTGAGAGAGGCGAGAGAAAACGCAGATCTCAGAGAGATTGTGAAAAGACTTGTACTCTTGATTTCGATTTCATAGTGGACTAGTGTGGCTCCCGTGGTTTTTTCCCGCGTTGAGGTTTTCCACGTATATTTGTGTCTCGTTTTTCTTTCCGTTTTTCATTACGCACGATTACTTGTTTTCTGTTCTGTGATTCATTGTTTCTAAGATCCGAAGGGGTGTTGTGGGGTTGCGAAAATCCTACCATGTTTTTCACTCAACAGGATGTTAGGGCTTTTGAAGCTAAGGGTTGGGGAAGTATTTGCACAGAATATCAGGGTGTATGGTTGATGAATTGTGTCGAATTTGAGGAGAAAATGTGCTTATTTATAGGGCTAGGAAAGGGAGTGTCCCAGTTCGATTAAAGCTCGAATTGGAGAAGTTTAGCACGGGTTAATATCTATCTAAAAGAGTCTCGATCTTGTTTTTACAACATTAAACAAAGTAATATGACCAATGGAGAAGAGTTATAGCTCTAATCGAGCTTTTGCTGCAAAGCTTCTGGAAGAAGTGGATTTGCCAGCCGGTCAAAGGATGTACAGGCCAGTTGATGCTTTTGACTGGAGGCTTTTCGATTTGTGATAGGATACTAGGTTTCCGGTGGCTGCTAAATGGGTTTACCAGCTTGTTAATGCAAATACCGACTAATATTTTGGTTGAGTTTGGAAGGTTTATGGCTACATCACCAAATCCTCACAAAGGTTCTAAAGTCCACGTGAGTCCACCCAAAGCATTTGGTGTCATTTTTATCATCGGGAGTCTGCTTGTAGCGGTACTTAAAATATCCACCGAGCCAATTTAGAGTGTCTACATAGAGTTTTGAAAAGAAAAAGGAAAACATGTGATTGAATGGACTACATTTTATCCTGTGCCCCTCTAGTACTTTCCCCATCACACCCATGAGAGGAAAAGCTGACAATAAATTTGGCATTACATAAGAAGTTAATAAGAGAGAGAGAGAGAGAGGGAGAGAGAGAGAGAGGAGCCTACATGCGAAATCGACAAAACTCCTTAGTCAAACAAAAACTGCACCTAATCAACATCTCATTTGAAGCTGAAAAGAGGAGCTCAAATTTTTTTTTTCGTGAAAACTGGGAAAAACTGGGAACTGAACAAAGCAACCTTAGGCCTGCTTTGCCAAAAAGGAATAATTGGTTTTTTGGTTTATTTATTTTGGTTTTATTAAATTTTACGTTTTTTAGTTTTGCATTAAGTTCTCGTGTAACACCCGACTTTTAATTTACGTTTAGGTGTTTGGTTTTGTGCGTGTTTATTTTAATTTCGCGTGTACTAGCGTTAATTGGCGTTATTTGTAAGTAGGTGAAATGGAATGTTCTCATTGGGTTTTGGAGATGTGGGGTGGCTACACCCAATAATTTTCCTAAGTGGGATATTTAGTCTCCTTCTTATCTCTTTAGTTGACTTAAACACACACACAATCAGTGAGGGAGAGTTGGACGTGGGAAGAGAAGAAGAAAGAAGAAGGAAAAGAAGAAGAAGAAGAAGAAGGGGAGAAGAAGAAGAGGAAGGAAATTAGGGGAAAATTAGGGGAAAACCTAATACAAGGTAAGGTTCTCAATTCTTGTTATTAATTTGATAATCTTAGTGGTTTTTGGGTGGTGTGCTCTGGAAAATTTACAGTTTGGAGGATTGTTTTAGAGTGATTTATTTACAAAATTCGTGATAAAACTTGTTAAGAGTGGTTGATTGTGATGAAACTTGAATCTGCCCTGATGTTTGGTGAATTTTTAGATAGGGTTCCTATCTTCGTAATTTTCTGAAATTTTTACTGTAGCTACCCATACCATTCTTATATGTGGTGTTAAATATTCAGAATTTTTGGTAAAGCACAGAAAATATGAAAATTCGTGCAATACTCTGTTGTCGGATTCTCGTCTGTGCAGACAGCACAGACACACCCTGGGAGAACAGTCATAACTCTTTGTGTGAGTATCCGATTCATGCACCGTCTTTTGATTCTGAAACTAGATTCGAATACATTCGAAAGAGTGTAAGGGTTGTGTCTCAATTGGTTCTAGAGAATAGCAGTTTTTGGCTTGAATTTGATCATGAACCGGTTTGGCAGATTCTGTTGCGGGTTTTGGGTTCAATCGTTAATTGGTTAGAAATAGCTACATAGTTATGAAAATTATGAGTTTTTGGTATGTTGATTCAATCTATGTTGTTGATCTACGGTTACAATATTGGAGAATTTGGATGGGTAGATTAATTCTATTAATTTGTGAACCGTAAGGATGTCGAGTTGTTCAAGTGTGTTTATGCAACTATTTTGCATTTAAGGATGAATCATTTGTTACCTTTAGCTTTATTGAATGTTTCACAGTTGATTATGAACGTCGTTGAGCTAATCTTGGATATCTACTTCAGGTGCAGAAACGGGCACGTCTGAGGTGCCGAAATCGTAGTTGTGTTTTTCTTTTGGAAGACGGAGGTGAGTGTTTGATTCACAGATGTTTTCTTGGAATTGAACTGTGGCTTCGTGCCGAATAGACTTCGTGTCGAATTGTGGCTTTGTGCCGAATAGGCTTCGTGCCGAGCTGTTTACGCATTTCTTTAAGCTAACCGTACAGTTTATTCGAACTGCATCTATGTCTCACAACACTCCTGGGACTCGTTCGAGTTCCAGTTTTGCAGGTTTTGTAGATGTCCACTGCTAGTCTCGCAGGGTGGTTGTCTGCCGGGGGGTGCCGAGAGGCTTTTTGGTTATATATATCTTGTTGTGTAAAATGTTGTTCTTAATTTCCTTTAAAACTTCTGCTGTGGTTTGTTAAGAACGTTAACTTTTGTGTTGTCCATAGAAGATATAACTGTGGTTTCCGGGTTTTGGTTTTATCCATTAAAGGGGTTATGTTGTTTATTGGTTGAGGTTGCATCTCCGTATCAGATTAAACTCATTGGAGGGTTAATCCGGGACAGGGTGTGACATCTCGTGTATTATTGATTTGTCTTGACAAGAGAAATCTAAAAAATACGTATAAAATTATATTGAAAATTAATTTTTTTAATAAAGCCAAAATAAAACCAATTTATTATTTTTTTTGCCAAGTTTATTGCTTTTTGCCAAAGCAGGCCAATAATTTTTTTAATAGTGAAGTTCTTGCTCTTCTACCAGAAAAATTTATCGAAATGGTTCCTCTAGTTTAACCCCTGTCTCGATTTCGTCCCACAAACGAATCATGTAGTTTCAATTTTGGTCGAATTGAGTCCAAAAGTTATCTTCCGTTAGCAAACTTAACGGAAATTCCAATTTTGGGATTTTTTTGAGGGGTGGAACAGACATTTTGCCCTCCCTCTTGCCCAATAACAAACCCTAACTCCTCCTACCCCTTTTTTACCCTTTGCAAATCTCAAAAAAAAATAAAATAAAATAAAATTGAGAGGAAATTGAACCACCACAACTCTCACTAGCGCCCCAAAATGGCGTCCAAACTCGACGCCGAGAAACCCAATGGGCGCATGGCGGACCACGACAGGTGCCCAGTTGAGGAAGTTGCCCTGGTGGTCCCTTTAGCTTGAACTCGGGTCCGTTTAGCATGAAGGAGCACATCGTCATTATCGTGATTGCCAATTGCGGGGTTTCTTCTAGTGGGAGTGATGCATATTGAGGCTTTTTCGATTATGATTTTTATGTAAGATTAAGTTTTTCAATTATGATCTCAAAACTCAAACCAAATAAAGATAGATAATAACGCATCTTAATATCACTTAGGTGTGACATCAAGAAAGAAATGAGGATTAATGAAATATTCAACCTGGTATCTGCCTGACCAAGATTCTCTTACTATTTACACTAAAAACACTAAAAAATATGATGTTAACCGTAAAGGTTAGCGTGCTATGACCACATCTCTTACCTACTGCCATAATTCAGGGGGTGTTCCACTAATTGGTTTTTTAGTTTTTTGGTTTTTTTTTTTTATCTTTAGTTTTTCAAAAAAACCAACTAGTTCCACTAACAAGTTTTTGGTTTTTTGGTTTTTTTAGTTGTGTTATGAAATTACAAATCTACCCTTCTACCCAAACAACTATTGCTCTCTTTTTTTGAAGGGAGGGCAGATTCGTAATTTTACATGATTAAAGTACATGTACTTGATTGTGCAATGATTTGGTTTTTTTTAGGTTAGTGGAATGAAGTGGTTTTTTTGTTGATTTTTTGTGGGAGTTTTTTTAGTGGAATGAAGTAGTTTTTGATTTAAAACAAAACTAATTTTTTGTTAGTGGAACATGGCCTCAATCACATGCAAGACTTGAAAAGATTATTCGTATAAAATAACAGGTTGACCGTCGACCGATTATTGAAATGACAATTATGATTACTAAACTTGGTCTTCCAATGGATATGGAGTATGTTTTATTGTAGAAGTGGGAGACAAGGGATCGTGTGCGGATGTGCCCTTCTTATGGGCCTCATTCATTTTGTAGGCCTCAAGTCCAATATCGGCCCTGGGCTAAGCCGAGGTGTCTGGACTTTGGCCCCATATGCAGTAAAACATCAACAATTATCCTGAAGTCAAAGTCGGTACAGAGAGCAACTCATGTTTCGCTATTTATAGAACTAGTTAGATCTTACTAAACTCGGGTTAAACTGTGCGATCTTATCTTATCTGCTTAACTAACTCAACATGCATCAAAATTCAAACAAAAACATCAACAATGGAGAGTGCAAAAATTAATCAAACATTATATGTGCTTAACTAACTCAACATGCATAAAAATTCGCCTAGATTTAGGAATTTTCTATTTTTGATATCTCAAATCAACAATCCAAAAATAATAATTCAACCAAAATTAAAGCAACAAAATAGAGAATGCAATGATATAAGTGGAAGACCCTAAATGAGAAAAAACCACGGAAGGGAATCAAACACTCTAGATATCATTGTGCAGTTACAGATATATCTATCCAAATGAAGTAAATCCTCACTACGTTTTAAGTACCACCGAGTCACAAGTTCACCGCACTCAGTGTTTGACTGCCATTGCCTTGAATCCACAAGCCTTCCACTATCCTTCAGAAATCCACGGAAGGTCAACACAAGTAAGTTGAACAAAAGTTGTATAAAACTTCTTGGAGTTTATTTGTCGCTCTATGATTCATATATCTCATTGGTACTCCAAGACCCAAAAGGCCAAAAGCAACATCTTTTTTAATATTCTCCAAATCTTAAAACGTGATATAAGGTTGATGTGTATAACCCATATATAAAACCAATCTTCCCAGATTTGTATATAAATATATGTTGCTTCATTTTTCCTTGCTTTTCGACTTCAAAAATGATACATACACAAACTTTGTGCCACAACCCACCACAATGTATCATTGTTGTTTCGACTTGTATATTCCGGAAAGTTGCCATATATAGAAAATGCAATTTCTTTGATTTTTATTTCCTTTCGAAATTGCTAAATATCAAAACCCTTGATTGCCTTGATCTTCCTTGATTTTCTTCCACCTAAAAACTCAAAACTCTCAATTACACAATATTACGTTGATTTCCTTCCACTTCTTAAACAGACATTCTAAAAATAAAATGGCAAATAAATTACAACTCAATAAACAACAATACATGTAAAGTTGTCTTTTGTCGTGAAATTGCCAAATAAGATAGACCGCAGAATATGGATCTTACAAAATTAACTCCTAAAATAACTCCTAGAGTTGATACTAAGCAAAAGTGGGTTCAATTTTATGTGCTAAGAATTTGCTAATTTGAGAATGACATGATACTCCAACGGACTCTCTAGCTAGAAATGGCTCCTAAAGTGTGCTCTAGATTTTATTTATGCACAAAAAAGTATGAGTGGGTTCCCTATTTCCGTCTCAATTTTCTCCTCCTCTCTTTCTCTCTCTTTTCCTCTCCCAACTCTCGCCCTAAATTTAGCAAACCAACTAGGAGCTAACTCTGAGAGCCTGTCTTAATTCGGAGCTACTATGTAGAGAGTCCGTCGGAGTGCGAAAAATGAAGAAATATTTATTACTAATTTTGTCAATGTCAACTAAGAACCTTGCTAAGAGTCATTTTCGGAACCCACTAAAATGCGCAAACTTGGTTTTCTTTGAATCCAGTAGCACTTGACTTCCTTTGTTTATTCAAGTCATCCCAATATATGTAACTTCAAACATAACGGTCATCAGCAGCTGCTTCTCACTTGACCGTTTCTCACTGAAAATGACAACTTAAATTAAAACAAAGCCAACTAGTACTGATTCGCACGAATAGGCAGAAGATAATGAGTGTTGAAAATCAGCCAACGGACAAGGGGTTTGCAGTAGGAACGGAGCCGGAATTATTACATAAGGGGACGGGCTATATGTGAAGGAGGGGTGAGACCGAATAATTTGATGATATATAATTTTTTCAATGTAATAGTAAGGTTTTTTCAAATTATAGCAAAGGCGGCAGTCTCTACTAACCACCCCCTGGTCCCATCATTGGTTTGCAGTGCATCTCGACGGGTCCGATGAGAGTAAAGTGCACCTCCATTATTTTTGTCGAGATTTTATTTTGTCAATTCAACTGTGCTAGTTTCGGCATTTTTTCAGTTTAATAATAATAAAAAAAGAGCTTATAAGGTTCATTGAAAAGATTATCGAAATAAAAAATTGAAAATGAGGGTATTATGGCCGGACAACACTTGCTATACGAATCTATAAATATCGATGATCAGTATAGATTCAATTATGAATAGTATGACAAAACTGTTTTGATTATGTTGCTTTTTGTGCGAATTGACCAGTAGGGTGCAAACGAGCCGAGCCAAGCCAAGCCAAGCCGAACTTTGTAGTGTTCGAGCTCGGCTCATTAAGTAAACGAGCCGAAAAATCGAGCTCGAGCTCGGCTCGGTCATAAACGAGCCGAGCCCTTATCGAGCCGAGCCAGGATAATTTACTTAACGAGCCTCTTTAAACGAGCTGAGCCTACGTAATCGAGCCGAGCTTTTGCGAGCTGAGCCTAGCTTCAGCAAGCTCGTTAACTAAACGAGCCTGAAAATCGAGCTTAAGCTCTGCTCGTTTACTTATCAAGCCGAGCCGAATCTTAACGAGCCAAGCCATGAGCTGCTCACGAGCAGCTCAGTTCGTTTGCAGCCTACAATGACGAGTATTGTGAAATTCCTAGTCTTACAAATGAACTATATTGCATATACATGAAGACCCACTAGTAGCGTCTGAGCTTAAGCTTTTTCTTTTCCAAAGTGGTTCATCTGATCTTAAGCTTTTAAGCCCCGTATATGGATAACTAGTGTAGGTCATTACGGGTATCAAGTGATGATATTAACTTTAAATATAGTAGTAACTTTATAAAAAGCACTACACTCTACAGGGCATTAGCGCATTACCGACATTTGTCCTTTCTCTTTCTTCTTCTTTTTAGGCAAATTACACTGACTTCTCCTAACAAATACACTAACCTCCACTCTGGTTTTAAAAAATTACATTAACATCTCCTACTTTTGAAACTAATATGCAGAAACCACTATTGCGTTGTCTTTCTGCTGCAAAATCTAACGATCGCATCTTATGTCGACTTATAGATCGAAGTTTGCTGATGGAAAAAAATGGAAATTGGAGTATATGAGAGAGAGAGAGAGAGACATTATATCCCTATTTAAAATGAAAAGATCGATTTTGATATGGAAATGAATTAATTAGCTTTCAATCAATGTAATCAAGAAATCAAGAGATTGGCTTTGATATGATACCAAACATCCAAATATTTGGGGGGATGTAACCGTCAAAATGTAAAACAAATGTCTGGAAATATAATTACAAAATTTACTATATATACTATAATGGATTAAATAAGGGCACAATGGTCCAATTTCAGGATGTAAACATAATTAGCAATGACATCATGGATGGTAACATAAATATTTGCCTTTTTGGAGTGTTTGAAGTAAAAGAGAAAAGTAAAAGTTTTTTGGAGTGCTTGAGTAAATCATGAAACTTGCAAAAGGACAATTCTAGAAAACTATTATAGCTTGGAGCCCCTGCATCAAAATTGGGAGTGCGAATATCAATTTCCTAACATAAATAGGATTTTTAGACAAGATGCATAATTAAATTTCTCTAATATTTTCCTATCCATAAAGATGAATATTATATTGTGCAAAATAGGATTTGCGGTTCAATCTTTTCTTTCTTAGCAGATCTAGATTAAAAATATATAATTAACCCTTATTATTGCTATTTTAAACCCCAAAAAAAACTAATCATAAATTATTTATTATCCATATATAAGAAAGAAAAATATTCATCCACGTCATTTTGCTTTAATGCCACTCACTTCTTTTGTTTTCACGCACATAAATCCAAAATTCAATTGATATACACAAAAAAATTAACATGGTTAGTGATTAAAAATTTTGACAGCCATTATGAATAGTGATTTTTCTTCAGTGTGTTTAGAAAAAACTCTAATCATTTATACCAATTATGTTTGTCCATCCAAACACTTTAGTATTTTTTTCAAAAGAAATATTTCTTCTTTAGAGGACTTTTTGTCAGCTTCTGACCAAAATTATAGTACTTTGAAAATCATCTCATTAAAGTAAAAGAAGTTAAACCAATTTCAAAAAAATTACACAAAAAGAAAATATAAAAAAAATATTTTTCCATTGATATAAAAACACTTAGCTTTTGATTTATAACCATTTAAGTTCATTTAAACGAGAGGAACTAAACAAAAGTGGATCAAGTTTAAAAAAAAAAAAATCAAAATTGTTAACTGACTAGTACAGTAAATAAAGACTTTTATATATTTTTTGTAGATGAAATTTTATACTTTTTGATTGGTTGTTTATGTTTGCAATTGTCTCAGAAATCCTAAAGTTTTCATTGTGCATAAAGACATTGCGTGGAACATAACGGGGGAAGGTTGGTTTAATAAGCCATATATGTTATACATTATTTTGAATTAACATCTAAGGGGTAACTTTGGGTTAAAAAAAAAAAAACAGTTTTGGTTTTTTTTTTGTCCTTAATCAATTTTTTTTCGAATTTGTTAGTTTTTGCATAGATTTTTTATGGTTTCTTGGTTTCTCTCAACGAGAGGAATCTAAAAAGTATAAAATTATTAACCAAACTTAAAGTTTCAACACTAAAACCAAGAAACTACAAAAAATCGACGGAAAACTAACAAATAAAAAAAAAATTGGATAAGGCAAAAAAAAAAAAACTGATTTTTTTTTACCCAAAGTACCCCTAAGGGAATTTTAGTCCTTTGTATTGAGAAGTAATGCCGTCAAGCTTCATTAAACAGGAAGGGATGTTCTTGCAGTTTAAATTAGTGTCAAAAGTAAAGGGAGAGAGATTAATGTATTTTCTGAAAACAAAGGAGGGATTAGTGATATTTGTCCGCAACTTCAGGGGAGACCAGTGTAATTTACTCTTTATTGAAATGGCTAGTGATATTTGTCGGCAACCTCAGGGAAGATTAATGTAATTTACCCTTTCTTTTTTGAAATGGACCCCTCTCCTTCTGAAACACGTCTTCCCCACCTTCTCGCAAAAGGACTTTTCCGTAATTGCACACTTGGATGAGTACATTTTCATTTAAACCCTCCGAAAAATTTTTGAGTGCCGAGTGGGTATTGCTTGGCCAAATATGTTTTGGACGGCCCGAATTGATTTCCTCTCTTTCCTATCACCCAAACACTCTTCTCTCTTTCTTTTCTCTCTCTAAAATCCAGACCGTTAGATCACGTTATGGACAACTCGGATTGCAGAATAAGTACCAGGTGGGCAATACCTACTCGGCAGTCGGCACCCAAAAATTTCTCAAACCCTCCGACTTCGGTTTACCCAAAATCATGCCGTGTTTGTTGCGTAAGTAAAATCCCGCCAGGCCTTCTCTCTCTCTCCGTCTCTCTCCTTTTCCCCGCCTCAACTTTCCCAACATGTATATACACACATCTATACCAGAATTAAAGAGAATGCGCCCCAGATCTCCGGATGCTAGATTTCCCTTTGCAGCAGCTCCACATTTTTGCCTGTAAAATCCCTCTCCTTTCTAGGGTGGTTCTTCTTCCCTCTCTTCTCAAAGGTCCCTCTCTCTCTCTCTACATATACATATATGTATATATATGTATGTTTATATGTGCGTGTGTCCACACACAGACACACATTTGTATGTTATCTATGCGTGGTTGTCTGGTTTAAATGTTTATTGACTTGAATGTGTTGATGCGATGATCCTTTTGGTGTTCAAATTTTATTGGATCTGTCGATATCATAGCTCAATTGGACAGATGGAATTCTCGGTTTTGTGTGCAGTTGTGTTAGGTAGAATTTTCTCCTATAATTACGGCCCTTTTTTGCAAATTTCTCGAATCCGTGTCTGCCTTGTGATGGATGTCCAATGTGTGTTTTCTGTTAGGTTTCATGTGGAGCAACTTTTTACTTTTGTTTTGGCAATTTATCCTCCTTTTTTTTTTTTTTTTTTTTGTCTCAGCGGAGACGAGAGGTTGAAGGCTCAGAATTAGTTTTGTATTTTTAATTTTTTTTTTTGGGCTGAATTATAGACTTTAGTTTTCCATAGGAATCTCATACTGTGGTTCGCAAAACCAAGGGACCACATTTTGTTTGGATAGGAGTGGTTGGAAGGATGGACAGATGGTTGCAAATAGTGGTGGCCGCCGCCCTATCATATACGGAATAGATAGGGAAAAACAGGACTTTTACAATACAGGCTTGCCACCCCTAGCTAAATTAGGAGTTGGTACCTGGCAAATAGCTGCTTCTTTTCATTCTTTATTTGGTGTTTATAACTTGCCTTTGTTCATTTCTGTAGAACAAATTACTTGTGGCAACTCTTAAATTTCTTATATTTTGGTCCACTTCTTTTTACTTGTTTCTTATTTTCTCATATTCTGTCCAGTTTCTTTTCCATTGTTTATTTCTCTCTTCATGGGTTGTTTGTTTTTATTGTTCAGGTTTTGTCTACAGAGTCCTTTTTTATCCTTGGATGTTAACAACACATAGGCCTTTAAAAATAACAGAGATTGCGAGAAACACAAAGATTGCAAGAAACTGGGTGTACAATGATTGATTTAAGTGTTCCACTTGTAAGGTTACTGACGAGCTCAGATGCTTACGGTCCATCTGTTTTTGGATGGTTGGTTACTGGATCATTTGGACTTCTCGCCGTTATTTATGCATTCCTCAAATGGCAGAAAAAGACATCTCTTAATTGGGTTAAAGCTTCTGCAAGGGCAAAGAAGAAAGCCAGGAGAAAGCTAAGAGTTCCTTTTTCAAATCATACATGGATGGAAGATACTGCTTATGGTGGGCAGCCATCAACTTGCTGTGTTTGCCTAACATCTCTGGTGTCTCCTCAAACCCTAGGTGCAAAAGCTGCTTCGCATAGCGCTGTCCACCAGTGCTCTGTTTGTGGTGTAGCAGCTCATTTTCGTTGTTTCCGGTTTGCCGCAAAGGATTGCAAGTTTTCAGTGCAAGCCGGTTGTAGCCATGTGCAACATCACTGGTCGGAAAGATGGATTAACATGGATGAGAATCCTGAGATGTCTGCCTTCTGTTTTTACTGTGATGAACCTTGTGGAATTTCTTTTCTCGATGATTCTCCGGCATGGCATTGCCTATGGTGTCAGCGTCTTATACATGTCAGATGTCATGCAAAAATGAGTGAAGAATCTGGTGATGTTTGTGATCTTGGTGTTCTTAGAAGAGTCATCCTTTCCCCCATCTGTGTGAAAGAAGTTGAAGGTGAATCAGCTGGAGGTGGGATCCTTAGCTCTATTACTGAAGAAATTATTGTTCGTGGGCAAATTCGAAGAAGGCGTCATAGAAACAGACGTGGAAACGGTCGTCCTGTTAATGGAAAATTACAGTATTCTTCAGTTGCCAGGACAGCACTGCATTACGTTTTCAGTGGGCTTGTTGGTTTGAAAAAGCTAAGCAGTGAGAAGGTCTGTGGTTGGCTCTTGAACGATGGTGGAGTAGTTTGTAAGAACGGCAAGCAGAATGCGGTAATGCATGGAAAGAGTGAAATTGCTGTCTGTAGTCGAGCTAAAAAGTTTACGGTTATGGACTTGCCACATGACGCCAGACCTCTTCTTGTCTTCATTAATACCAAGAGTGGAGCTCAAAATGGGGCTTCACTTCGGAGGAGATTGAACATGCTATTGAATCCTGTGCAGGTAGCCTTCAATCACTCTACTCACAAATCTCAGTCTTATATAATATATTTACCATTGCCTGAAGAACTATAGTGATCTACCCTCTTTGAAATTGTGATAACAATTTGAAAAGAAGACAATTTGAAGTTTGACTTTTTGATGTATCGTGGCTGGCTTATCTTTCTTTGAAGATGTTGCAAACAAAGTAGAGATAACACATTGTTCGTATTTCCTAATTTTATTCACAAACTTGCAACGGTAGTTTTCCTGTTCTGCAGTTGTACATTGGACCACCAATTCTTCATTTATGTTGGAGAACAGAGACTGATGGCCGATGGGTGATGGCTCACATGTGAAATTTCTGTCGAATGGCCAATGATGGAAACATCTTTATCTGTTTACTATTCAAAATAATGGTGACAACTGTTTCCTATCTATTCAGCTAGTGTTCCCTAGCTAATATAGATCAACTGCTTCAAACTGAAATCCTTGATGTTTTAACTATTATTGCCCTTGCTCAAATTGTATGTGTCAGAAGTGTGATTCGTTTGATAAATTCCTACCTTTCTACCTATCTGTCTCTGAGACGTTTTGAATTTTTAGATAATGATAGGAATGGGAGTGTTTAAAGCGGGAGCTCGTCTGAGTGTCGGTCTATGGAGTGACTCTCAGATGAATTTTGAACAGGTTGAAAATCAAATGCTGTTTGGTTCCTATTTTTGGTCTTTACTTCTGAACAATGAAGGTTCTTGCTAATGTTGCTAATTATTTTCAGAAAAGGTGCTGCCCTTGTCTGTTTAAGTTTTTAACCCATTCAGAATGCGTGATGGCTTGTGTAGGGAAATAATCAAGCTATCATTTTTAGAGTAGGGGGCGCCATGGAAAATTCTGAAAAGTCGCATCTTGATCATTCTTGTCCTGAGGGGCATGGATTGTCAATTTCATTGAGGAATTTAATAAAAATTAACGTGATGTTATTGATCAGTGCTGTTGTTGGCTTTCATTTATATGTTTGCAAGGAAGAGAAATGCTTGTTCAATTTGCTTCATGTCATATGAGCTGAACTGTATGCTGCATATCCTACTGATGGTAAACGTATAAAACTATGGGTAGAGATTAGAGGCACTCAAATGAATATTGCATGGAGCAGATTTTTGCTTTACTTGGATCAACATGGATCTGATCTTGCGTGGTTCATAAAAAAACTGCTCTTGTAAGTTGTGAAACACCAAGACTCAATTCAAGAAGCACAGCAATGTTCATATCTTCATTTCATTCCTCACAAGTCACTTCCGCACAAGTCATCATTGATTGTGCTTAGTGCTTCAATTTACGTAGGAAAGATGATGATATTCTTTCTATTTAGTCTTTTCATTGCTGATGTAGAGTTTGCGGTTTTGTTTAATCTGATCTGTGATCACAATGAACCACATGGCATAACTTACATGATTAGTGTATCTTTTGTCTTCTTATACGTTTCGTTAGATTGTTTCTCTAAGGGATACTTGGCAAATATTTATTTCCCCACCTTTTTTTCACTGTCTCCACATATAAGTGCATATATATCTTTAGAATGTGCAAGGTGAATGTTAACATTTTGCATGTCATAGCTAAGTTCTGTTATTTCTGATTGTAGGTTTTTGAACTCAGTTCTTCCCAAGGACCTGAGGATGGTTTAGAGATGTTTAGTAACGTTCAGTATTTTAGGGTTTTGGTTTGTGGTGGAGACGGTACTGTTGCATGGGTCCTTGATGCTATTGAAAGGCACAATTTCGAGTCACCACCACCTGTTGCAGTTCTTCCGCTAGGGACAGGAAATGATTTGTCAAGGGTTTTGCAATGGGGCGGGGGGTTCTCAACAGTTGAAGGACAAGGAGGCTTGAGTTCTTTCTTACATGACATCAATCATGCAGCACTTACAATGCTAGATCGCTGGAAAGTTGATATTCTGGAAGAAAACTCAGATAGTGATCCAAGTAAAGTGCAGTCAAAATTCATGATGAACTATCTAGGTATGTTGTCTTCTTCGAGGAAAAGGAAATCTTTCTATGTATCTAGCTAAATCCTTTGTGTTTCTTGATCTGCTTTACCATGGCAAGTTTCTCTTCGACAGGGATTGGATGCGATGCAAAAGTTGCATATGAATTCCATGTGACTCGGGAAGAAAACCCTGACAAGTTCTACAGTCAGGTAGTGACTGATCTTTTTGCCATCCTATTCTTGATTTTTGTTGATAAGCAACAGTTGATATCATGCTTCTCTCTTTCTAGTAAATTGGTGATGTGCTAGTACTCTTTTGAGTTTGAAAAATGGATAATTTAGTGTAAATTAAATGACAAGCAAGATTAATAGTTACCCATTCAACATGGTTCATGGGCTGAAATTGCATACATGTTAAATCCTTTAAATGGGCCATCTCTTGTTAGTTGTTACTTGTTGTGAATGGTGTTTTCGAGCTTGAATATTGCTTATTCATTGGTGCTTAATCTTTTATTGGCCTGGAAATATTTAGTTGTTCCATAGCACTTGATTGGTAATTTTTTTTGGTTGCTTTCTGCGTTGATTTGTGCTTCCTATTTAAGTATTTGCTGGCTGAAACTTCTAATACAGTTTGTAAACAAATTGCGATATGCAAAAGAAGGCGCCAGGGACATAATGGACAGAACTTGTGCTAACCTACCATGGCAAGTTTGGCTTGAAGTTGATGGGAAAGACGTCCTGATCCCAAAGGTACTGCTACTCAAATAAACTTAGTTCTATTTTTTTTGGTCATACGGAATAAGATAAGTTCTTGAGCAGTTGCTTTTATTTGTTTATTTTGTCAATCAAACAATTATTACTCATGTTAACCCGTGTTTATAATGTTCTTTTGCCTTATATTTTTCACCAGGATGCTGAGGGTTTGATTGTGCTCAATATAGGCAGCTATATGGGCGGAGTTGATCTTTGGCAAAATGATTACGAGCATGATGATGATTTCAATCTTCAATCAATGCATGACAAACTCCTTGAGGTTGTATGCATTTCTGGAGCATGGCACCTCGGGAAACTCCAGGTATTTTTCTTACTCTGGTTCTTCTATGTTTGATGGGCATGTTGTCTCAAATATATGGCTGTCTTGCTTTCTGCTAAGATCAATCGGATCACTGTGCTGCTTTAAATTAGTGTTGTCAATCACACCTTGTGTTCTGCATCCTGTTCTTTTTCTTCTTTCAAATGATTGTTTTGTTTTGTAGGCGTGGAAGTACTTTCAAATTTTTTATATCCCTTCCACATGAACTCATTTGAGGTATTTTCAGAGATATGCAAAACTAATTGCAAAACGTGAATGGGTGTAAGATGGCACTCAATCTGTCCGATATTTGCTGGTCGGCATGGGCCTTATTTGATTTTGGGATATCTCAAAATATTGGTTCTCTTTAAAATTCAAACAGAAAGGTGTTTAGATTTCCACAAAGTAACCCTACTAATTAATTACTAGTTTTAAAGGAAGAGAAAGGTGTTTAGACTTCCACTATGATCGTTGATGGCTATGACTATGTAAGAGAAGAAAAAAGACCAAACATAAGAGAGGCCAAGATATACGTGATTGATCTTACATTTGGCGTAAACCCACATCCATTGGGAAAACAAACTGGAGAAGGAGTCCAGTTATGCAAAAAGACCAACTGATCTTCAAAAAGAGCTACAATTGTTAAAAAGCAAGTTCTCTCACCAGAACCAATGGAAAAACCCTAAGTTTTTTAACCAAGAGACAACAAAATTCTATGGCATTGCGAACAGAGCTCCATCAAGTTATGGAAGTCATAACAAGAGCAAAAATCTTCAAAAGGCGGGAGGCCTACAAAGCCCATGAAAGAAGAGCAACCAAATAACAATGAAGATCTACCAAGGACCCTTGGGGTTTGTAAGGAACATAGAAGTCCTCCTATCCTAATAGATAGAGATATGCTATTTATGTACCCAAAGAGGCCATCCAAAGCTCATTCTCGCCCAAATGGATATTGTCACTCTCTTTAAGTTCTAAAGGGAAACCTCTCAAACAAAGTTTTGGGAAGTCCAAAACCAAGTCCAAGTAGGCCCAATTAGTCCAAACCAACACAAATGTTCTCCATGATAGAGTTGAGTGCTAAGTTGCACCAAGGGGGGGGGGGGGGGGGGGGGGGGGGGTTGTTCAGAGGCGGGAGTATGTAAAAGCTCCCTAGGTTAGGATCAGCAAGGTAAATATATATATGAATGAATTTAATTATTTATATGTAGTGTACATATGTTTTATAATTGCAAAAGAAGAGAGTGCAAATTTTAAAAGAGAAGTGAACATTTTATCCTTAAGATTAGTGTGGAAGCTCCCATCCTATTTAGGAGCGGGTTTCCGTATGAATGGGAGTGAGCTCCCGTCTAGGGAATGCACCCCACCCAGTTTAGAAGGATCCTGCAAGTAAGGTTAAGTGCGGGCTACTCTGATTTGAAGCCAAATAGAGCTAAATTTGACAAATTCGCTTTTGGCAAGACTACATGCTTCTCTAATCTAAGCACATGAATTTTCGAAGAAACAAATTAGCTGCGGATTTCTCCAATGTTGAAATTGAGCTAAAAGTTATACAAATTACTAATAGCCCGACCAAAGGAGAAGATGTTGAATATAATATGATTCAAAGCCTCCTTGTTTTTCTTTACTTCTAATATTTCTTGAGCAACTATAGGTCTCATCTTCTATTTGGTGATGGTTGAATATGTAGCTACACTGTTTTGCACAACATTCGAATGTAACATATTGTTTGGATGCATTCCAATAATTCTATTTTGTTAGGTTGGACTTTCACAAGCAAGGAGGCTTGCCCAAGGAAGAGCTATTCGAATTCATGCATCCAATTCTTTCCCTGTTCAAATTGATGGCGAGCCTTTTATCCAGAAACCTGGCTGTTTGGAGATAACACATCATGGGCAGGTATCCCTCAAGATTTAGTTTGATATAATGGGATTATGATGTGTATGAGAGTTGACCTAATAACAGTTCATTCTGCATCGTCCTAAAAAGGGAAATCACCACCATCAACCTAATTTTACCCGTCAGAAATTAAACCATTGTTTTTTCAAATTTTCCAAAACACGATTTTTTATTTTGGTCACTTTAAACCGTGGTCTTTCAACTTGATGACGATCTAAACTGCTCTTCTTCCTTTTCTTTTCCCCCGGCAGCCAATATCACCACACCACTGGTCACCACCATAACAACCCCACCTCTACGGCTTCTCCAAACTCGTAGGAGCCTCCCTTATCTATGCTCCACCTCACCTATAAGTGATATTATTATCTGAAAGTATATTCGCAGGATTGAAAGAGCAAATACTGGCCAATATTTTTGGCTTTTCATTAACAAGTAACAACTGTTCAGATTAATGATATACCTATATTGCTGATACCAGTATGTGGTGCTACTACATATCTTTATGGTTTGGTTAAGAATAAAAGCTAATACCATTGGGTGAAGAGTTTGCAAACGTACGTGACTTGTTTGCATAAAGCTTTTGGAAAATTCCCAAACAAGTGCCTCCACTTTGACTAAACAGTTTTGTATATTCAAGCAGATGCTTTGAGCTACCATGCAAATGAAAAATAAGAACTTAGGTTGGAGGTTATCAGAGCAATTATTAAAGCATCCATCTTAAACTCGTTTGGCAACGAGTGGAGAGACTGCCCTGGCTCAATACTAGTTTTCCGATGTTGAGCCAGCTCCTAATAATTTCCTGCACATGTGAGCCCCCGGCTCGCACATCGATGGAGTTAAACAAATAAACCATGGATCCATACTGTAGTAATAAGCAATAAATGAGGTGCACTTTGGGAACAGATGTGGGGGTATAAATGTCTAAAGAAATTGCGGGTCATGCTCTAGACCTTCCAAATCCATGTTAAAGCATCCAAATCAAAACCTTTTGGTTATGACTCTCGTATACGAGTTTTGGAGGTACTATTGTGACAATATGGGCAAGTCTTAACAGATGCCTGTAAGGCCTCTAATGCAAATGGAGACTTTAGAAAGTATAAATTGAAAATGGTAGTGGAGATTGTATTGAATATTGTTTGACCAAAATTCGGTATGGGCTTTCAGAGCCCCAATCAAGGTAGGCTGCTTGTTTTCACGAGAAAAAAAGAAACCCCCGAAAATGTAGATTTGGAAATAGTGACTAAACGACTAGTTTGGTATTTGGTTTCTCAAAACTAATATATGGTGGAAATACCTTGTTCTATTTTTATTTCCTTCTCTTCTCGTTGGTTGTTAAGGGAAGATATGCTATTCCGATATATATATATATATATATATATAGAGAGAGAGAGAGAGAGAGAGAGGAAGAAATGCTATAGTTAGGATTTGTGTTTCTTGTTTCAATCTCTCTTCAACCTGGGAGTAAATTTGATTTCGGTGCATCTGTTTTGGTCAGTCGTTTATGTTGAGGAGAGCATCAGGTTCTCAAGAGCCAAGAGGTCACGCAGCTTCGATTATGACAGAGGTTTTGCTGGATGCGGAGTGTAAAGGCCTTATTAATGCGTCTCAGAAGACGTTACTTCTCCAGCAGATAGCCCTCCAGCTTGCCTGATCCCTCTACCTCTTCCTTCCTCAGGTCATGTAGGTACAGAAGCCCTATTTGTACTAACTTGGCCTCAATTTTGATGGTCTCAAAAGTTTTTTTTTCTAATTGCTTGCTTCCTCTTTGGAGGCGTTACTTGTATACCTATAGAGAGATCAAATCGGAAAAGTAAATATTGTTAGAGGATGCTACGAGTGAGTGAAGTTCAAATGAGATAGGCGGAATTGTAACAAGTAGAATGCTATGTGCTCAATACTGGGCGATTAATTCTTTTACAGGCTATGATGTGATGCGTTTGAATCTGTATGGCACGTCAATTGACTTTTTACCGCACATGAGATGAATGAACGGGAAAGATCGACATGATATATTTGTTGGTACAAATGTCCAGACGGAATCTATATTGACTGATTTTTCGACATTTTCCTGCTTATAGAAACTGATGGATTGTTTAGGGGTCATTCAATAGACAACACTCCTATAATTTTGGCACATTTTTAGTCGAAAGGCTCAGTTTATTTGTAAGTTTCAGGGGTGTAAGTATCTGTTAATGAAGCACACAAGGGGTGTGTCTTAAAAATGGCCAAAGTACAAGGGGTGTACCGTGTATGCTAAAATTCCCGTCTTCACGTCAAGAAGTCAAAAATCCTGGATTCAGTTAACTGGAAAAATTGAGGACATTGGGTGTGATTAGGGCTGGCCCTGGGCATATGATGCTCTAGTAACTCGGCTGGTAAGACCTCTGAGTTTTACTCTTAAGGTCACGTGTTCGATCCTTCTAGTCCTCAATTTTTTAGGTTAGTTTACGTCAACATGTAAAGAAAGGAGTTTTCCCGCAGGTGGTGGAGTGGAACTCCCGACCTCCGGGTTCCAAACACTACCTCACCACTGCATCACAAGAAGCTCTTGCAACTCTTATCGAATAATGAATATATATACAAATTCTAGGAGGCCTCATTTTTAAAACTTACTTGAAGCCTTGAAAATCTCAGGGTCGGGCCTGGATGTGATGCTCAGAAATTTGGCCGTATTCATCATTTATAATAATTTAACAGTGTTTTGATACCCTAATTAGTTGCTTAGGTTGTAGCTATACATTCTGTTTTTTCTTTTCGCGTTCTAGTTGGGGGATATGAAATGAGAATTGGCAGAGGATTCGATCGTCAATTTCTATTCATGTATAATCGAACTTCAATATTCATATTTGGAGCACAGATAAACTAAATTTTCAAGATAAATTAGATCAATTCACGGATCGGGAATCTTGTAATGTGCCCTCAATATTCGTATTTGTATCTCAGGTAGACTAAGTTTTCAAGATAAATTTGAACAATTCACGGATCGGGAATCTTGTCGTGTGCCCCTCCAGCACATAGTTGTAGGGCACCAAATGACGTGTCAAATAGGGAAATTCCACAACTGTGAAGTGTTGGATGGCACTACATGAACCCCGAAACCGTATAGGCTTGTTTAAGCAAATCTCGCACATTTATAGCTCCATAATTTTCATTTAAATTTTGGAATCTTGAGTTGTACATGATAGATTTTTAAAAGAATATCATCACAACGGTAAAAACGAGTAATTATTCAATGCTTCTGAAGTATTACATGGCATTGCCTACGTGATACTCCCAACTATTTAAGTGATAACAAATCATCTCGTAGAAATACTTATCATTCACTTTTCTACTGTAATTTTTGACTTCTACATTCTCTCATCTATTTCTCATAATGCATTTTGAACGAACAGAATTAAAAAACACCAAGCAATTAAGCAGATCGAATAAGAAACTGCAGTGCCCAAACAAGCACCACAGACAATCACGGAAAGCTCCAAGTGGATTAGTTGGAAAAATCAAACGAACACCCAATTAAAATCCATTTTTTGTATACAAGACAAATTAAAGTAACATTTAAAAAAAAAAAAGTAACATTAGAACTCCAAGAAGTCAAGGCTCTGATGCTGGCATGGCCTCTCCCAGCTGTTAAACAAATTTTAATAATGTGAATTTTCTGCTGCCAGTTTGTCACCCTTTAAAGTTAAAATTAAACAAGCCAAAAACCACCAACTGGAGAAAAACTTAGGCGCCGGCTGGTACCATGTGGCGGTCCGGATTTTGGGGGGGGGGGGGGGGGGGGGGGAGAATTTGGGTTGTTCAAAATACTTTTGGACGGCTGTGATTAGCGTTCAGGCACCACTTAAGCAGTACCTATTTGCACCCAAAATTTTCACTCACTTTTGGACGGCGCAGATTGGCGTTCGAGCACCACGTGTGTGTGCGGGTACCCCATTTGCACCTAAAATTTTCTCCACCAATGGGTTCCACTTGCTTAGAGTTTTAGTAGCAACAAGGGTTGTCCATTTATGGACAAGAAAGACATGAATTTGGACCATTTTCTTCTTTCGAGGCCACGTCTCGGCCAATTTTCGTGATTGATCAACCGTACTCCTCTTTTACCTACGGAAGCAGAATTTGTGGTTGAAATGGTCCAAATTATATGTATTTTTGCATCAATAATAAAATTCTCATCCTTATAAATTAAGACATATATGTAAATCAAAACATAAAAAAGAAGTATATTTAATATATTTTTAATTGCTAAGTTTGGGAGAGAGACGAGATTATGATACGTGGTCTCCGATCAATTTTCTACTCCCTCCGTCTCATTTTAAGTGTCCACTACGGGAATTTGTGCATTTTCAAACCCCGAAAAAACATTTTTCTCTTTATAATTTTTTAATATTTTTTACACCAAATTAAAGTGCTCATTTGGTGCCAAAATTTTTAAAAAAAAAAACACTGTGTGGAAATACATTTTTTTACATCCAAGAACATACAGTTCCCCAAGGGGACACTTAAATTGTGATGGAGGAAGTAATTCGCGCTGACCTAAAGGTTGCTGATAATTAAATTGAAATTTCAAGTTTTGATGAATTTGGTTTTGAAATTTTAAAGATTTTCAATTTTACAAATTTTATCTACCAAAAGAACTTACAATGGTCGATCTCATTAAATTTTGCAAATTAACATAAAAGCAACTCCCTCCGTCCTACTTTGTTGTCCAATTTTGAAATTCTCACTTATTAAAGGAACACAATGATTAATCGGTAGTTTGAATTTTCAAGAATATTTTCACTTCTTTTTTTTTTTTTGCATTAAATGAGGGTGGACTTCCTCCAATAAAAAAATTTTGAAAATAAAAAGGGCACCTAAGGAATTTTTCAAGTCAACTTGAAAGTGGACAAACATTTTAGGACATGCAAGAAGCAGGATAATTAGTGAATGAGACCTTTTATTGATAGTCCAGTGGCCTACCAATAAGCTAATGATTTGGCAAAAATAATCCACTTGGATTATTTTTTTTATCCTTATTTAAATTCTTTTCGCATTTGATAGTTTTGCGTTGATTTTTTTTTTTTTGTAGATTTTTGGTTCGTCTCAAGAGGAATCTAATTAAAAAGTAAAAAAATTATTAATCAAACTTAAACTTTTGTGAATGACAAAAAAAATCCAATAACCTACAAAAGTTTGGATTATTTTGTCTTTAGTGAACTTTTTTAATATTTTGATCATAAACTTTTTAATTTTTAGATTTCTATCGTCGAGACGAACCAATAATAATAATTCACAAAAAACTGAGGCAATTTTTCTCATTTTGTGGATTTCTAATGTATAGTTTGCCTCTTTTTCTCCCATTTGTTTTTATGCTGTTTATTTATTATGTTTGCAGTAGTTGTTTTGCTGTTGTGTTTATGATCTCAGGTGGATTTGTCATTGCTAAGGATAATAATATCTCACCTCGGGGTTTTATATCCGGGTTAAACTCGGACATCGCATAAGTTATCATGTTCTGTTGATACCTATATTGTAGCCATTTCCTTTCTTCATCGAAAGACAAAAAGAATCACTCGGGAATTATTTCTTTTTTTAAAAAATAATACCATTACAATATCTGAAGGAAGAGAGAGAATAGTACAGTGGCATACTTTTTGAAGAAACAGATTATCGAACGTTGGACAAAGAGGAGAACAGTATATATATGTAAGAAGTTAAAACGACAATGGAGATGGGATTGATACGACAGAATTCACACAATTATATATGGGCCCATCTCTCTTCCTCCCTCCCTCTTTCTTGCTCGTAACAAGGTATATAAAAAATTTCTCTGAAATTAGAGAAATAGATAGTCCAGATTCACGAGCAAAAATTTCACATTATTGTAAATGTGGACCATTTTTTTTTTTTTTTTCAGAACAATTTCGGAGAGATTTTTCATATATCCTAATATTCTCGGTTTCTCTCACACACTGGTAGACACACAAAACATGAACAAGACATAAACACCACATCTACGTGCACTTCACGAAATCTTGCTTGTCACCCAGCCTGTACCCACTTCAAGCTCCTCTCTCTCTCTCTCTCTGTGTGTAAAGTTTGAAATGCCCCACAACTAATGGGATAAATTTGTATGTTAAGGAGGAATTCAAGTTTTGGATATTTTGGACGTTGTTTTGGCTTTTGATTATGTCATTGTATCTAAGGCCACCCGCCAAGATGTTAAGGACGCCCAGTCACAATCTTGGGCGGAGTCGTCTTTGTAATCGTATTTAGTTATTAAAATGTTATCTTTATGGTTCAAAAAAAAAAAAAAAAGAGAGGAGGAATTCAAGTTTATGTGTGCTTGTTAAAATATTCAAGTTTACTCAAAATTGAAATTTGTTCACACTCCCCAAAATCCATGAGTCATAATTGCAAATGTACCTAAATTATGTTGTGTAATTTTTTTATTTTTTTATTTACATCTCACTAGTTCATGGATTAAAAACAAAGGATATATACATACTTGTATCACTCAGCCAATGAAGTATTCTCTCCGTCCCGCCGCAACGTTCCCTTTTGGGATTTTAATTTTTCAAACAGATAAGTATTAAATGAATGTCTCCCATGAAAATGACGTTGGCTTCCACTACTACCCATTAAATCCGCCTTATAAAATTATTTCTAACTGTTTATGAACGTGTAAATGTTAGAAATTGACTTTTTAATTAAAGAAGACTAATGTTTTCAAAACATCTAAAAAATAGAATACATGACCAACCTTACGGGGCGGAGTAATAAAAGAAGAAGAAACATCAATAAGTTGTCAGAAGAGAACGGTGAAATGTTTAATTAAGGGAAAATTATTTCACTCTCTTAGAATACCACCACGTTGTGCTCCAAAGGCCTCCTAGCTCCATCAAATATTTGCGTGGACTCGACCAAGCAAATATGCAATTAAGTGGCTTTCCCAGGAACAAGACCAAGCAAGTCTACTCAATTGCGACACGTCGGGATAAAGATCTACAATGGGTCTGCGATTGTTGGTTGCGCGAATCCATAAACCCTAGAATCGGGTCACTATCAGATCTGGAATATTTTGGGGAAGATGAGGAGTTATTTTAGGGTGTGCGCATGTTTTGGGAGAGAGAACTTGTTTCTGTTAAGTTCTAAGGCTCCGTTTGGGAGCCTCTTTTTTGATTTTTTTGGTTTCTCTTTTTTGGTTTATGGGTGTTTGGCAGCCAAGGGGAGAAAGAGTTTTCCCAAAAACTGTTTCTCCATTTTCGGGGATAGAGAGAAGAAAGCAAAAAGAGGTTCATACCTCCTTTTCAACTTCTACTTATGGATTTCTCTCATCTCTCTCTCCCAAAATGCATTCTGCATATTTCTCCCAAACACTCATCTCAGATTCAAAAGTCATTCTGGCCATAATCCAATAAATTAAAAAGTCAAAAAATTAAAAATGAAAAGCTGAAAAGTAGGCTCCCAAACACCCTCTAATTTCATCCCTTGAAACTGGAGTGTCTTTTTTTTGTGTTTTTTTATGTGTCCTCGGAACCGGCCCCCAAACATCAATAAGTTGTCAGAAGAGAATGGTGAAATGTTTAATTAACGGAAAATTATTTCACTCACTTACAATACCACCACGTTGTGCTCCAAAGGCCTCCTAGCTCCATCAAATATTTGCATGACATTTACATAAATGTGCAGTGAATTTTTTTTCAAAAGCTCCACACAGCGACACTCAAAGGAGCAAATTTTTTACAAAAACTCCACGCAACGACGCTGGAGGAGCACTGAATAACCACTCTTTAACTGGGCCAAGTTGGTCTCTCATGGATAACCCCAAAGTCTGACCTTTCTTCTATTCATTTCCCAAGAAAGGTCAGATCGTCGTCATTTACTCTCTCTCTAAAATAACTGAGATGTTTGGCTTTTCAAAAGCTACACCTGTACTGTTGTACTTTTGTGAGTCACTGAGTCCATGAGGAGGAGAGAGAGAAGCTAGCATGCCATTATGAGGCTTTTTTAATCTGTTAAAAAAACAGTTGCCATACTAGGGAAAGCTCCGATCACCAAACCAATCAAATTCATCTCTCTCTCTCTCTGTGGATTCATGTTGAGTTTACATCATACTTACACAGGAGTATGTTAGATCGATATTTGAATCATGGGGATAGTAAAGTGGGAAAGAAAGAAGACCCAAAATCTAAGTAACCGCAAAAAACTCGCTTCTTTTTCGTTAACTGTTAACATAGATCTATGATCCCTATGACACCTATCTATCCATCCATCTGGTATCTGCTGCAGAGCTTCTTCATCCACTCACGTCTCACTCTTCCATATCAAATACCATCAACAAAATACATTAAAACATCCAACGTGAACAATGTCGGATCTAGGAATTTCATCCAGATGGGTCACCTTTCGAGTACATAGCCGACCCTTAGATTTCAAGGCCCAGGGTGTCCAATCTTAAATATGGATTGTCAATAAATTGTTACTCCCTTCGTCTCATTTTAAATGTCTCCTACGTAAAGTCGTGTCATTTTGACTTTAAAAGAAAATCTATTTCTAAATATTTTTTTTCAAAATTTTTTACACCGTTCAAAAGTACTCGTTGAGATCTTACTTTTGAACGGTGCAAAAAAAAATTTTAAAAAGTAATTTTGAATGTATTTTATTTTTTAAAGTCAAAGTAGCCCGGTCTCCCGTAGGGGAGATTTAAATTGGGACGGAAGGAGTATAACATTGTTATGTTTTGAATGAGATCATGTCATGGTCACAAAATAAAAACTTGCTAAGAGTGCAGGGGAAAAAAAACGTTCTATAATTACACTTATAACCGAAGTATCAAAAAAACCTCCTATTATTACGGAGAATAATTTTGACACTCCACTTTTTTATAATGATACTCTAAAAATTGTCTTTTAATATGTCTGTCGTGCATAATATTTACATTAAAAGACAAATTTTAGCTAGCCATTATAAAAATTAAAGTGCTAAAATCATTACCCAATACTTATTGAATTACTATATAAATATAATACTAGAAATGAAAGTTTTAATGGAGTAAGTTACACAAAGAGAAAAAACCTCTGACTCCTTTTGTTCCAATTTCTAACTCCGTTCACGTCTGGGAGCATTTAAAACATTAAAAACAAACCAGAGCAACAGGGGGCAAGTCTGGAACCCACAACCTTCATGTCTATGAGCAGGCTACTTAGAAATTGAACCACAAATCAATTTGGCAAAATTACTAACATATCTAATAATTATTCCAAAGTCAGGGGGCCGGGTCACTTGACCTCCCTGTGCCTCAAGTAAATCCGCCCCTGAACATGAATAACGGGTGGTTTCCCGTTTTTAACCAACATAGGCTGAAAGTCACGTGTCACTCTCCTCACAAATACTCCCGTCCCAAAATGAATGTCCAAAATCTCACTATTCATGTCTCTCGGAAACTAATCTATATTGTTTAAGCTATAATGAAATTATGTATGCAAATGGATCTTGTTTGGTAGATCTTGTTTAATTTATTAAATAAAATTATTCAAATCCTAAAAAGGATTATAAAATAATAAATATAGATGATTTTTTGAGATGAATGAATAGTAGTTTTGGACATTTATTTTGGGACAGAAGGAGTATCAACTTTTAGTTTTATTTTGGAAAATAATTTGGCTAAAAATGGGAAACCAACCCAATTACATTTGAAAGGGGTCATTCATTCTAATAAAATAAAATTTGAGCTAAATGAAAGGAATTGATCCAAAGATTTGAGGTTAATTTTTAGGATGCCTTGAGAATGTCCAGTGTCTCTATTCGCCTGCAAAGCAATATGCAACATGTTGTAAAGGGATTAGAGAGGGGCTGATCAGGAGAGAAAACATAAGGAAAACAAGTTTAATTAAGAAGAAATGCGCGATGATAATGATAGAACTAGGCTGAGTTTTCACTAGGGTATTTCCTGTATTTTTTTTTTACCCCAAAGTTAACAACAAGAAGTTGGAAGTGGAGTACAGATCATGGAAACCTACGGAGTAAAAAAAACATAAACCCATCAAAAACTACCAAAAAATACTGAAAAATATAAAAAAATATCGAAAATACCACGGTAAAAACTCATGCATCCCTACTCATCCCTTGTTGTTATACTCCATTGAGTATTCAGAAAACCCTAGAAATATAGTACAAAGCCTAAGTTAGGGTTGTGCATAGGTAGCAATGCCAGCAGGTAGATATGGCAATGGTACAGTACCATCCTATCTTGTCCAACTCATCTATTTCAATGTATGGTCTACATCTTGGCCTTCGAATCTCAACAGTTTCATTCATACACGCAGTTTCACACAGTAAAAACCATTTTCAAAACTGCAAAAAATGTTACTAGTACTATAATCTACCAAAAATAGCTTCCCCCATATTGTATGCGTGTGTGTTTGTGTATGAGAGAGAGAGAGAGAGAGAGAGAGAGAGAGAGAGAGAGAGAGAGAAAAGCAAATTAAGGAGCAGTCGGGACAAAAATCCTGGAATGAAATAATCCGATGAACCATCCGAAATGAAATGCTAAATATCCAAATGGTCACAAATTACGTAGAAAAAAAAAATTATAAACAAGAATATACTGTAGTTTGAAGCGAACAGTTTGGTTTGGTCTCACCATGATGAAGCCAGGCAGCCATCCTTTACCAGCAACACGATGAGAGAGAGAGAGAGAGAGAGAGAGAGTGTATAGTGTATTAGAAAGTGGTGGATGGGGGGAATGAAGCCTGGTCCGGGAATCATTTGGTCTCCGGCCAATTGATTCCAACATGATATGTGTCTCGGGCCAAACAACATTCCACTCAACCTAACCTTCTTCATCACAACTTTGGATCTTCTGAAATTCTAGAGAGAGAGAGAGAGATCTAGAGAGAGAGAGTAGTATGTAGGTAACTGCATGTGTGTTGTGTGTTGTGTTTGAGGGGAATGAAGCCTGGTCCGAAGCCATTGATCACTAGTACTGTACATGCAACTAGTTCTCACTTCTCCTATCGAACAAAATTTTGATCACCATATACTGTGAGCTATAGCCTCGAGCCAGCCAACATTCCCCTCAACAAACAAACAAACTATCCCCCTTGAAGAAACCCTACCATTCTCTCTCTCTCTCTCTCCACATACCTTTAATTTATAGACACAGACACGAGAGAGAGAGAGAGAGAGAGAGAGAGAGAGAGAGTATTAAGTACTAAAACAATACTGGTATCTAGTAAATGTTGTAGCTAGGCACGCAGAGGCTAATCAGTTCTCACTGACTCCCGCACTAATTTTTGCTTACGATTAATTCATAAGGTACTACTATCATCTGCCTGAATTAGCTCTGCCAAGTTTGCATTTCTAACTTAAAATCTGTGTTGGAAAACGTTTTGTAAAACAGAATGTTTGACCAACTAATTAAAATTCTATATCTAACAATGAGGCTTCCTTGGTGTTTTTTTTAATAACCGAATGTCCAGGCCAGTTTGCGCATACATCAAATAATTAATTTCAAGGCTCTGGAGGTAATGACCGGGCATAACCCTCAGTGGCATCACTTGGTGTTTTCTTTATTGTAATATTTGTTTTATTAACCGAGTTTTCTTTTGATATGGATGTTTTATTTGTTGATTCGTGTGCATTAGGTCCATTTATTACTCCTGTAATAGCAGCACCCAGTGGATTTATAATTTTTTTTTATTATTAATGAAGTTCTTACTCTTTCTAAAAGAAAACAATGTGACTTTCGTCGATATCATTTTATTTCCTGATTTTACATCGAAAGAGAGTGTTGTGATTATTAAAAATAGTCAGGGACTATTGTTGTGTGCTTGGGAAGCAACCCTAAAATGCTTATGTTATCTAATCGTGATGTATTTTCAATCACACGATGGGAAAGACTATGAAACACCAAATCTCAAACCACGATCCTAGAATTGAACCGACTATAAACTCTCTTCGTCCCAAAATGTTTGACACTTTTATGCCTTTTGTTCTCCCACTAAAATAATATTTTCTCTTTAAAAGTTAGAACTCCCAAAAGTGTCTAATATATCGGGACGATCACAACAGACATAAACAAAGATACTTAAAAGAATACAGAATCATGTCCTCTTGAGGTTTTCAGTGTGAAAGAAAAAGCATCGCAAAATGTTAATGAATTCATCACTTTATATAAGGCTTTTATTTGTTAAAGAAGTTCAGCATAAATGGTAGGTATAAAGATTCTATAGAATGAGTAATGACATGGCTAAATTATTGATAGGATGTGTTTCTATAATCTAGGTAATTATTTTCAATTTAAGGCATCAACTGTCTCAAAAGGCAGAGATTTTTTCAATTTTATTGAAGGAAAGTTACCTCCAGGGCCACTGCGGTTATGCCCGGTCATTACTTTCAGAGCTCCGAAATTAATATTAAAGTGCGCGCAAGCTGACCCGGACATCCAGTTGTTTAAAAAAATTGAAGGAAAGTTGGACGAAAAAAAAAGAAGGGATGAAATGTGAGGTATGTAAAGACTTTCTAGAGAGTGATTAAAGAATGTTCCTTGATATTTTATTTTTCTCAGACGATAAGTATATGAAACAGATTTTTTCTTTTTCTTTTTCTTTTTTATTATTTATTTATTTATTTATTTGAAACAGATTAGGTAATATAATTTCCTGAACGAATATTCGACAACAAATGCAAAACCGTTCCGAGAAAACATCTACTGTAATATAACAACGCACAACCTACCATTTTCTTTCATTCATTAAATGAAATTTTCTTTTCGCAGTTTCTTTCATTTCCCAGGTCATCAGTCAGGTCATTTCGCCAAGTCCCAAAATTGGAGTAATTTACTACGAAAACATAGTACAAAATACCTTTGACTAAAACTTTAACTACTTAAAAGTCCGAGGATTGGTCCAGTTGATTGGTGAGTTTTTTCTCCATGTTATAGATCGAGATTCAATTTTTGGGGTCAGATTGCAAGAATGTAATTTTTGTGAAACTCTTAGTCCCGTCAAGGATGACTTTCTTTAATTTGACAAGACAACGGAAATAATTAGTCGAGATTTACGTAATCTGACCCGAACACCTCTGACTATCAAACAAAAATATTAATAGTACTATAATTCTTAAAATTGGTGTGAAAAAATTGGAAAACTATGCACGACCTGTTACCTGCTACTAATAGTACACATTTGTTTATTGAATTACTTATAGTTTTAGTACTGATATGGAGCATATTTTAATCCCTAGATGCCGGTTAAAACCCCGACCTGTTACCTGCTACCACAAGTTGCTTAATTCTGACGGTCAAAACACACACACAACATGTCAACAAGACGAGAAGTATTCTGGCTTTATCCAATGGAAATTCTCCATTTTGGCAAAAGAGAGAGAGAGAATTAATGAGAGTGTTTGGTACATGAAAAATTTCCTATAAATTCACTCATAAAATGAATTCAACGGATAGTGTACCCGGTGAATTTCACTCGTTGGATGAATTTTTTGACTGAATTTATGGCAAACTTTTCATGAACTGTACCAGACCTCAAGAGAAACAGTTTTGCTTTTAGACTTAGGGTTTGTTTTCAGTTAGGGTTTTAAGCAGTGGCGGACACAAGATTGTAGCTGCGGGGGGAGCCACTCCATAGAAAATATACAGAAAAATTGAAAATGTACTAAAAATACACTGAAAAAATTGAAAATATGTCAAAAATTGAGGGGAGTGCGGGGGCCGAACACCCCCTCCGCACCCCCCCAGGTTCGCCCCTGGTTTTAAGTTCGATTTTCCTTGCCAACGAACTTTTGGGGCCACTGGCGTTATACGTGGTCGTTATCTCTGGGACTTCAAAATTAGTTAAGGTGCGTCCAAGTAGATTCAGATATCCGGTTATAAAATAAAAAAATAAATAAATAAATGAGAGAGAGGAGTTGGAAAACATTATTGCGTTTTCCGAGAAAAAACACTTAAATCGAGACAAGTCAGACCCCACCAACCTCTTCTACAACCTTTAAATGCGGATTCTATTTCATCATTACAGAATTATTTTTAGCTATCCCTATCCCTACTTTCAACTCTCCTGTACCATCCAATTTCCCGCACGGCCCTTCCTCTCTTAAATGCTACACAGTTGTCCATACATTATACATATACATATAGTATATAACACTTTTCCGTAGCATAAAAAATTCTAAAAATAAATTCAACATCATACCGGAAACACTGTAGGATTTAGTCTGATAAAATTTAAGAAACTAAGAGCATTCTTATTAGGAGCATCCTTATCGAGATATAAGTGTTAGGAATTGTGTGTTAATTTCAAAAGTGGGGGTGCCTATTTATAGGGCTTAGGATAGGAGAGTCCCAACTTGATTAAAGCTCAAATTGAGAGAGGTTAACTTTTTGCATGAAATGATCGTAGTACCCTTAGTATATATTCTCCACCTTAAAAAAAACCATTTTAAAAAAAATTAGAGATAAAAAAAGTTTTTCAAAAAATTAAACCATTTTTTCTTTGTTCAAAATAGTTTTTTATAGGAAAAAAATAATAGTTTTGAAAATAGTTTTTTGTTGGGAAAAAAACTATTTTTGAAAATAGTTTTTTAAACAGTTTTTTTAGGTTAAAAAAGTATTTTCAAATCGTTTTTTTTTAAATAATAGTTTACCAAAAACTAATTAGTTTTTTTTTCACTAGAAAAAAATTCTTTGTTCAAAATAGTTTTTGTAGGGGAAAAAAATATTTTTGAAAATAGTCTTTTAAATAAAATAAAATAAAAACTAGTTTTTTAAATAATTTTTTCCCAAATTTATTTTTAGATTAAAAAAAGTATTTTCGAAACTTTATTTTCTTAAAAGAACGGGGTTTTTTTTTCACTCGAAAAACTATTTTCAACAACAAATTTTCAAAAAGTGTTCGATACTTTTTGTTTTAAAGTTGTTTCTTAAAAATGAAAAATGGTTTAATTTCTTAGAAAATATTTTTTCAACACTATTTTAAAAAAACGATTTTTTTAAGGGTGGAGAATATATGCTAAGGATAGTACGACTATTTCACACAAAAAAGTTAACACTGTTAGTCTTAAAGTAATGCCGGGGGAGGTAAGTGACAATTAGTTTGAAAAGTAAGGTAGGATAGTGGAATTTCAGAAAGTTTAGAAAAGGTCTCTTTATTTTCCAGAAACCTCAGGGGAGCTAAGTGGAATTTAGCCCATAAAATTTTCACAATAGTAGGGGGTGTTCTGCTAAGGCAATTTTTAGAATAAACTGACTTTTTAGGATTTTTTATGAGATGTATTGTAAGAGAATGACCTATCTTGGTTTTTGGCAAAAAACTATTTTTTGTTAGTGGAACACCCCACGTTGAGTATCTAACATATTTTTCTTTTCCTTGTGAATGGAGTACTACAATTTGAATTACGGTGAGAAGTTTTGGGTGGGTGGGTGTTACAATTTGATTTTCACAATCTACGCTCCCTTTTTTTTTATATATATATCTTTTACCAAAAAATGTGTGAAAAGTTTACTAAAAGACAAAAAAGAAGTGTGAATACCAATTTGGGCAACCATAAATAGTTCTCTTTTTTTCGGGAGCTTCTCTCTCTCTAAGTAAGAGTTTCCTAGGGTTTATCCCAAACCTACCTTTTCCACCGTCGCCACCTTTTTTCATTCCTTCCCTTTCCCCTCGTCTCTCCCCCTCCCTCCCTCCACAGATTGGGGCGGCCGCCTCTCAGTCTCACCTCCCCCATCCCCATCCCCATCCCTGCTACCCTTTTCTCACCTCCCCGCCTGATCTAACCCACCCACCATAGCTCCCCTACACAAGTTACAGCCCCCCCCCCCCCCCCCCCCCCCCCCCCCCACCACCACAGATCCATTCCGCCTCTTCTCCCACACAGATCCATTCTGCCTCTACAGTTTCAGTTGCGTTTGATTTGACGCTGTAGTGAACTAGGGTGGCCCAAGCCCCTTCGGTGAATAACGCTTCAAATCCCGAAGGTTGCGGCTATGGAGTCCAGTGTCTCTTTCCCGAAGTTGCAACTCGACATTTACTCATAGCTTTCTAATGACTCGGTGTGACTCTTGGGTTGACTCGGGAACTCATTTGGTTTGAGTTATGTCTTGTTGGTTTTGTTCGATTTTTTTTTATTTGGTTTTGTTTCGTTAGAGCATCACTAATGGCATACTCAAATGTTGCCACATCATCTTTTGTGTATTCATTTAATGGGTTTCTAAAGTTAGCAATGTGAAATTCTACAATGGTTTATTTTTGTCCATAATCAAAAGAGGGAAAAATGTTGTTAGTTTTGGGTATACAAGTTTGATTATTGGAAAAATGTTGGTAGTTTTGAGTATCCAAATGCCAAAATTTGAGTATTTATAAAAAAATATTGCTAACTTTGAGTATTTATCCAAATGTCATTGTGAGGCCTTTTTGAGTGTCTAAATACCAAAATTTGAGTATTTTTCTTTTTTAGTATGCCATTAGGGATGCTCTTAGTTGTTATGGTTTAGCCAGTTGATTAGATCATTTGATTTCATCTTGTGCTTAATGTTAGGATTTGAGTTGTTATCCTTTGGAATTTCTATTATCGGATCAATGACTGATTCTTAGCCCAACCGGGTTATTGGTCTGCCTTTGGCAGAAGTGCCACAGAGCGTACTAGTGTACGTGCTCTTGTCTAAATCAATTTGGACATAAAATCATAAATATCAATTACCGGGAGTTCTTTTCTTGTACGGTCGTATCTGTTTACAATTTTGTTTTACTCCTACATGAAGCAGTACTAGTGCTTGTTTGTAGTCATTTCTGGGT
The DNA here is from genome assembly GCA_020921065.1 of Vaccinium darrowii. Classification (NCBI taxonomy): domain Eukaryota; kingdom Viridiplantae; phylum Streptophyta; class Magnoliopsida; order Ericales; family Ericaceae; genus Vaccinium; species Vaccinium darrowii. Next base: position 31,123,841 of record CM037154.1, read on the forward strand.
GGCCGTGAGGGTAACAATTTTCTTCCGTGAAACACGTCATGGTAGAAGACGGCGAATTTGGAAGGAAACGATCACGGCCGTTGAATAGCTAGATCGCGAGATCCATGTGGGAGGGACCGGACACCGGATTTGTCGGAGTCAGCGGGAGCAGAGGATCGGGAAACGAGGAAGGAAAAGCCCGATTTACGAGGAGAAGAAACTATTGCTGACCTGGACGATTCCTCTCTCTAACCCAACCCTGACTTTCCATTTAAATTTTGACAGCCCTGCACCACCCACATACATGCAGCATATACATACGGACTGCTATAGTTGCAGCTTTTTTTATTTTTTTTTCTTTTCCCAACAAAATAACAGAATAATTTTATGGTAAATGATTTTAAAACTTCAGTTTTTGGACCACACTACAGTATTTGTCGTTCAATGCTCGAAATACGCCTAATATGAACACTAAAAATACAAAACATGAAGCGTAGTTATCAAAATGTGAAGTGTCAAAATCATTACCCTACTATTTTTTGTTAATTGATTTTGGCACTCTATTTTTTTGATAATTACACTTCAATATTTGTCTTTTAATGTTCAAAGTACACATAATGTGAATGTTAAAAGACAAAAATTGGAGCGTGAATATAAAAAACTAGAGTGCCAAAATCGTTGCCCTATTTTTTTTACCAAACTAGAATTAGCAAAAGGAAAATGAAGTGAGGATCTGGGGGGGCATGTTGTCCCTTGTTGTTCCGATTCAAGTCGTCCGTGCTTGGCAATCAACAGTTCTGATCAGTTCAATAATGAATGGTGCAAATCTATTTGGGTCCGAACAGATTTGGATCGTTGATCACCGAGCATGTACGGCTCGGATGGAGACAACATGCACACGCGACACTAGGTCGGATTCTCGAAGACCACACTTTAAAATCTAATTAACTAAATTAACATTTTAATGAAAACATTTTCATAAAGTGGAATTGTTTCCCAAGAAAAATGCACAGGGGTACGGGCCATGCCAAAATTGTTTTTCTAGAGAGCACACAAGAAATAATCACTCCCCTATGCAGGGAATGATGAGTGTTTGTGTCACGCCCTCAATTTTAAAGATAATAAACAAAAAAAATTCTCCAATAATAGACACAACTTTCCATCATTTACTTCCAAATATCTCACCACACCGATCCAATTCAACAAAAGATAATTAAAGTCTAAGTTGGGTACCCGTACCGCTAAATAGGACATGAGTGAAAAATGGTGAATGATTACATTTATCCACGTCAAAAGAGTAAAATAAAGGGATGCAAGTTTATCCACCCAAAACAAGTTCATTAGATGATCAAATAGCTCTTTCATGCATGCTTTCAAAAGATGAAACACATCCCATGCACTTCACTTCATGCTCTTTGACGTGTACCTGAAAATGATAGGGTGATCTACACTAACCCAATAGCAAAAACCTTCTACTATTACTAAATGAAAAATGGAATGAAATGAACCACTTTTTAACTTCTTCTAAAACCGTTCCCACTTATTCGAAAAAGCTCAAAAGATGTCCAACCATTGACATTCACAGCAATGGCTCTAATTGCCGCCTCGTGTTCCCTTGATAACAACAAAAAATAGGCATATCTCCTATTTTCCAGGGCCCCATGTAGAAAGACCACTCTTGTAGCCATTGTAAATATTAATGGAGGAATAACCCCTCCTAAATACCCTAAAAAGCTGCCATCTGTTCCTGGAACTCGGCCCCGAAATGGGATACGTGTCTCACCTCTCCAAACCACTTCTTTTTATTTCTGGGAACTCATATTGATTGTCGATGCTGATTGCAAACTGAAGTCCTCTAATAGCTGCCATGTAGCCCTTTGACTTGGTCAAAAGCTTAAGTGCTTCCTAGTTTTCGGGGCCTATTCCTTTATTTTGCTCATCCCATTGACTATCTTCAACTGGAACTTGCTTCATTAAGTATCATGTATCATTCATGATCCAATCCTCGTGTATTGACCCTTGTAACACTTAAAATTCAAGGAAATATAATGAATATTCCCTAGATAATACCTTGAGAATTTGTCTGTTAATGTAATAAGACGCCGAAAGATCTCAACTTTTTTGAAAATATAGGAATTTGTTGCTGAATGATAGAGTAGGGTAGATGCAGTGGACCCTTTTCATGTTGTAATTGGTTTCTCCACCATTGATCTTTTACACTTTGACTTTCTCGTTGACCAATAATGCAGGGCCACTAGATTTTGATTTTTGGTTGACCATGAGCCGGCACTTCCCACTTAGTACTCAATTTTTTACTTTTTCCAAAAAAGCCAAAAATTATAAAATGAAAAATTATCGGGTGCTCCTAGAGTATACATGGCCGATTAAAAACACGATGATGGCACGTGACCATGGTAAGTTTTTTTTTGGTTAAATGATGACCATGGTAAGTTGTTCTCTATAGTACCTTTTTTTTTACTGCTAAAAAAGTGAGAACGGGCGACTAGCGTAGCAAAATCCCTCGGGCGTGACCATAGTTCCCGATCCGCTGTGAAATGTCAGGTTTGAGCAATAGCTAATGTCAAAAAGGCAAGTCCGTCGTCATAGCAACAACTAGATATAGACAAATGACCCTCCATGCAAGCTCTGTAGTTGGCGGGACTCGAACCTAGACGGATTGTGTATGAGGAGGACCACTCAAGCCTACTCACCATCGTCATCTAGGCTACCACCTTCGGCGGTATTCTCTATAATACTTTGGTAACGCAATAAATGCATGAATGTATGAAGAGTAAAATTTAGCTAATCCAATACAAGAATGTATGAAGAGTTGAATTTACCTGGTCGACACTTAAAAAGCAACGAATGAGATGAAAAACAAATGGAGGATCTGAAAAGACAAAATCATATCATTTCTGTGAACAGACGGTAGCAATATACTCCTTACGTCCCAATATGATAGTCCACTATAAAACTACGTGAAATTTTTAAACTGAAAAATAATGTATACTTACAATGTTATTTTTTGAATTTTTTTTTGTACCGTATTAAAGTTCTCGATGAGATCTATCAAACAAGATCCATATTTATATAATCAAAAAATTATTTTTATAAGTACATTATTTTTTTTTTGGTTTGAAAAATACATGTAATTACTATCAAATTAGGGCAAAGGAGTATTTCAATGTTGTACGGATGCACCTGATTGGAATGAATGATGTGGGTCCAATATGAGAGGAAAAGGGGAAGACAAGTCCACATTGAGGGTAATAATAGCTGGTGATCATCAGATAAATGGATTGGTGAGTGACAAAACAAACAGGAGAGAGAGGAGGGGACCAGTGTATGACAATATGGGGCAATAATGTGTTAATGACGATGATGGAGATACATGAATGAGTGCACTCTCGGAGGAGACAATACGTAGATTCTCTTAGAATAGAACATACATAATTTTAGGGACGAAAATTAAGGGGTGTTCCACTGAGGCATGTTTGAAAATAAATTAGTTTTTCACGGTTTTTTAAGTGATTTATTGTGAGAGAATGATATGTCTTGGTTTTTGGAGAAAACTATTTTTTGTTTGCGGATCACCCCTAAATCGAAAAAAACGAACCAAAATTCGATTTGGTTTGATTTTGTAGAAGTCGCGGTACTACGGACGGTGGGATTGTGTGAGGTTCATTCGGTTCCAGTACTCAAATGATTCTAATCATTTACTTGGTTGTAATGTGTTCTGGAAAAAAAATCAATTTATTCAAGTATTGAGAAGTTTTTTTAATCAAATCGTGTTCTTAAAAGAAGGGCGGACCTGGCACAGCGGTAAAGCTGTCCCATTGTGGTCTGAAGGTTGCAGGTTCGAGTCTCGGAAACAGCCTCTCTGCTTGCAGGGGTAAGGCTGCGTACATCAACCCTTCCCCAGACCCCGCATATGCGGGAGCTTCGTGCACTGGGTACCCCCTTTTTATATTGACACTCCCATTTTCTCTATTGGCACTCCCTTTTTTGTTTTTATTTGGTAAAACTATCCTTGCACTTTGTAAATAATGACAAAAAAAAAGAGTGCCAATAGAGAAAATGAGAGCATCAATATCAATTCCCGAAGAATTAATCTAAATATAACGAACGTCTCGGATCAATTGTTTTATAACCGAAATGGACCCAGCCCGTCGACACCCATAGTATTTTTGCATACAGTAATACTCAAAATTTTTGTTCCACTTTAAAAATTCAACATTTTAAAGGGATATTGCCATCAGTGCCGAAGGGAGCTCATGATAAAGTGGGGGCACATGCCCACACTGTTATTGTGGATTTATTTATTTATAGTTTTATAGTTGCAAGTAATTAATATCTTAGGTAGAAACTCCATAAATAGAAAAAAAAAAATTGTGCGCTTCTCAAAGACCATAACATAGTGTCATCGTCTTAACACCCTTCTTTATCACATATTCATGTGCTTATCAAATTCTAAATGTTTGATTTTTACCTATGGTAGAGAGCACCACATTGACAAATGCTCCACGACCACTGAACAATTATTACTCATAAGCATGCCTACATTCACTCAAACTTTAATCCGGGGAAGGTGTTGTGCGCCTTCTTGTGCGACAAAACTACGTCGTTTTGCTCATTTTCTTAGTATATCCAAGGGCCCTGTTTGGAGTGTGAGATTTAATTTTGGGGTTCAATTTTAGGGGATTTAGGCTCTTTGGGGTAGGGTATAGTAGGTTTAGGTACTTTGGGTTTAGGAACTTTGTAATGTTTTTTCTTCCTCCAAACAAGGCCCTTGGAAGCTTTGGAAGTGTGCACAAAAATCAAGCAAAATGACGTAGTTTTGCCGCACAACACGGCACACAACACCTACCGCATAGCACCCACCCCGGATCCTCCAAACTATCACGTGTTTACGCAATCGTAGTTGCCACATCGTTTATGTTGAGTCAAGTTAGGCTCTTTCCACATTTTCCCTTCTTTCTCTAACTTATATTCGTCCTTAAATTTAAATCAACTCCTCCTCTCTCTTAATCATTTAGAAGAAATGATTATTGATAACAAATGGACTTCTTCTTCTTCTAATAATGAGTCGATGTCGTGAGAGAGCAAAAAGGAAGCTGAACTGCTGAAGATAGGAAACAGAAAGCTTGTAACAACCATCAGGCTATCCTTTGGTCTTCTTTCCCTGCCTCCTTCTTGTAGGCCTGCTCTACCCACTTTTGGGACTCTTCCCAGTCTTAACATCCCACTTTTTTGCTCAAAAAAAAAAATCCAACTTTTCAGCTCGTCCAGTTTTTCATCCAACCAAAAAAATCATATTAATTGAACATTCTCTGCCATTTGGCCTTTGATTACCATACATTTATCTCAAAACAAAATTTCAAAATCACTTAGGCTCCGTTTGTTTTAAAATAAAACATTTTCCTGTAAAATATTTTGCTTATTTTCTGCTGTTGGTTGACAAAACATGGACAAAATTGTTTTACTTCGTAAATTTTTTTTACGGAAACAAAGGGAAAACAACTTACCCCTGAAACTACCGTAAATTGTTTTACAGGGTGCCATCCTGATGTCTCTCTCTCTCTCTCTCTCTCTCTCTCTCTCTCTCTCTACTTCAGCAACATGTATCATGATTCATGACACGCATTTGCCTTAGCCAAAAACTACAGAAATTAGAGCCGTGGAGAGAGAGTATCAATCTCGTTTTTTTCAAGTACATAAATGAACCGAAACTTAATTTTAGGGTAGATATCAACCAAACAAGTAAAATCGAAACGAGAAGTTTCTTTTTGCCAAAATTATTTTCATGTAAAAATATTGTACGTTGAAACAAATGGAGCTTTAGTCATTCTATTTTTTTTAAGAGAACGTGATCCTCCGATACGACCTCCGATATTCATGTAAAAATAAATGAACCGAAACTCTAATTTATGATCGCTTCAATCGTTTAACTGAAGAAAATAAACATCTGATGAGATCATTAAGTCAGAAATTGGCCCCCATACGACCTCACGGGAGGAGCAAGTCACTCATGTTTGTCCACCGGAGACTGATAGATTTTAGGGTTTCGGTCAGAGGAGGAGAAATTAGTCTGATTACTGAAGGTTTGAAAACTTAGGCCGTGGTCACTCGTGCATGTTTTCGCATTGCGAGTGAGGAAGTGGATGACAAACTTACCAACTGCAAATTCAAGAAAATGTCTTACCAGGCATAGGTCTTCTTTAGTGGCTTGATATCACAATGTCACCTCCAAGTCGATTCAGGAGCGCTCCACAAAAATAACGAACCCAGAGATTTCAACCCAAGAATGGCCTAAACCCTAGCTGTAGATTGTGTATGGCAGAGCCTGAGGCAAAGTGTTTTCCTCCACTTTTTTTGTCCGAAAAAATGAAATGCTGTGACGGCTGTTCAAATGAACCCGACGAGACAGTGTGAGGAAACCCCTCATCCACTACACCGACTCATTGGGCTCGGCTGGTGTAAGTGATGGATACCCGAAACAGAAAAACCGTAATCGATTGGTAAAACAATATCAGCAGGCAACCAACGACATCAATTATCTCATATAACAGCATTTCACATGGCCTCAAGTATATCAGAGAACATACATATAATGCTGCCATGATGAGTCCTCGCATCACAGAACACAGTGAACACTTCAAGAGCCTGAAGCTGAACCACAGCTTTCTTTGGTTTATTGAAATTTCAATTACAACTAATTAATTACAATAAATATAATATAACATCGAGCTAATCTAGCATTCAACTCCATCCTTTATATTTTTGGACAGTACAGAATACAGGATTGGAGATTTTTAACTGTGAGGTTATTGTTTTATTTTTCTGTACTGTAAAACTGTGACTATCAACTACCTAAGAATGTGAGAGATGGTTAAAAAGCAATCGGGGGACCGGTGCAGCAATAATTCAAGTGGATTCGAATATGGCACCTGTATGATTGAATCCACATGATACTTGTAATGCTTTAACATTTTTCCCGAAAATGACTCGTGTAGGCGTAATGTAGTCAACATCATTCCCCTGACCCTGCATGGAAAAACCATTGCTGTAGTTAGTTACCAGGAAGGCAGGAAGCAAGCAGCTTCTAGTATTTATGGTTTCTGAGAAGTAAACAAAACTATTTTCAGAGGAGAAGCAACAAGAGATAGAAACAGGATCTATTACCAGTATGGAAACTAAGTGAAGTGTCAAGCACGCACCAACTTGAGCATTATCCACAATACAGGTATCATCTCCAAGAAAATCGCATCCCAAAGCAAAAGAAGGGACAAGAAAAACATACTAACTGAAGTTCTCGAAACTTAATTATCATATTTGCAGACAGAACTAATAGACCAATGCATCCCATTAAGGATTTTAACAAAACAAAAAGAAGATTTCATGATCTCACATCCAACTTAAATGGCAGGATATTTCTATGCATTGACTACAGGTGCAACATTGTGTACTAGATCGCGAAATTGGCAACTGAGGTCAAAATCTGGTCAAATTCGCGGACTCTGGTGGTGAATTTGCGAATTACAAACAAACTCTGATCAACTCTCGGAACTTCTTCGTCTTTGTAGTGGCTCCTTTCCATGCTTCATTTCATAGGCAACCTCAAAGTGGCTCTATTTCATTATATCCCATTTCCATTCATTTAATATCCCTTTGATGTTATTTTATTAATTGTTTTAGTTTCTGTTTAATCATACTCTGTTTTCTGTTTCTGGCGTGGGGAAGAACACCAGCGAACTGAGGTCAAAATCTGGTCAAATTCACAGACTGCGGTGGTGAATTTACGAATTGCAAACGAACTCTGATTTTATTTATTTATTTTTTTGCACGGCGCAGACAAACTCTGACCATAGCCAGTACTTGGCCACCAAGATTACAGGTTTCCTGTACGAGCGATCATACTCTAGCGTGTGCTATAACATGAATTACTGGCTAGTAAAAAACAGCTCCCCCCACGTCTTGAACTTGAAATGCTAGGGGGTGCAAGCATCAGCTGGGATAAGACAACAAAATTTGCAATCAGATACAAGTTGTTATCAAGACAAAAACTTATATCTATGTTGTTCATCAGGACATAACTCAAATACAGTTCACTGATAAGAAAAATTGAGAGCAAACAGTACACACATACCACGTCTAGGGGGATCACTGTTTCAGTGGTATTCTGTGAGCAGCCACTTTGTGCATTTATTGCCAAAGGTTAGGTCTGTCTCCAATCCATCTGTTTCAGTGGTATTCTGGGAGCAGCCACTTTGTGCATTTATTGCCAAAGGTTAGGTCTGTCTCCTATCCTTCCCCCGCCCATACCCCCAATTACTGGGGACTAAATGGGTTATGTTATTGTTGTTGTATCTCATAATCTCCTAAACGAACTAATTAGAAACCAACCCATTAGATTCATATTTTATTGTTATGTACATGCACATTTGAAGGTGTCTCAGCCCACAACTACATCCTTATAGAGTATTGATTGATGTTATTTTTACTTAGAAATTGTTGTACAAAATAGAGGTGGCATGAAGTTTTAGCTCGTCAGAGCGAGTGAACTTTAATTACAAGTGTATTAACATATCTATATTGCTAGGTTTAAAGTAGTTTTTATTTAGTATTGTTATTATTATTCTCTGTTTGTAATTTTTTTATTTTAAGTATTTACTAGACTGAACATTCGTGTATTAACATATCTATATTGCTGGGTTTAAAGTAGTTTTATTAAGCATTGTTATTATTATTCTCTTTTTGGAACTATTCATATTTTCAAGTATTTATTAGACTGAAAATTAAAACTCAAAAGGGGTACCCCTCGCCTCAGGATATTATTCTCTTATTTGTAACTTTTTATAATTTTAAGTATTTATTAGAATGAATTATAACTCAAAAGGCGTATGCCTCGCCTCATGAGAGGTGAAACACCTTGCCTTGCTCTTTCACCTCTGAAAACTTTGTTCCTATGATTAAAAGCATCTTATCAGATATTCATTAACATGAACCACAATTTCCCATTTCATACCCATTTTCACTAGCTAGTGTTATGGGATTTACTGAGGAGTTGGTGAAATATAAACCTTCACACAAGCATAAACGCCCTTTGACATCAATATTTTCAGAAATAGAAGCATACCAGTTGTCCGCCAGAGGAATGCCCATCCTCAGAAAATGTTCCATGAGAACCTCCCCAGCCCCATGCATACACATGTCCTTCTGCATGCCGCCAATTATCACAGGTTTATCAGCAGAACTCATGCATTTTTCTCGATTCACCGATTAATGATATAAATAATTGGAGTCATATGACCCATATCGAGAAACAAATAAATACAACAAAACAACGCTGACTGTTAGCCAAAGGTTAGGTCTGTCTCCAATCCATCTGTTTCAGTGGTATTCTGGGAGCAGCCACTTTGTGCATTTATTGCCAAAGGTTAGGTCTGTCTCCTATCCTTCCCCCGCCCATACCCCCAATTATTGGGGACTAAATGGGTTATGTTATTGTTGTTGTTGTTGTTTGTGATTGTTGAATAGCATTTTTAGGCCCATTTATTAACAGCTTAAGTTTTGGGGACAATTGCCAACTTAACATGGTATCAGACTTGTAGTTGGGAGTGGTCTTAGGTTTGTCTCTCAGTTTGCACTCGTTCTCCGTCTGATCATGCTTCTCCCCTTTGAATTCTGTTTCCCTCTATCTATGGATATTGCACATTCGCTTGCAAGACACGCTTGCACACTATTGGACCAATTTCCTAACAGTTTAAGCTTTGAGGATAATTGGTAACTTTACAGCGACATGCATCCAGCTGGAATCTTCTCTCTTTTGAGATGATTGCGGGGCTTTTGCATCTAATTTTCTGAAGGTCAATGTAATTTTTTGCTACTTCTTTAGTCAATTAGTAAGACATTTAGTAAAAGCGTTCACAAAAGGAACCAGGGGTCATATGCGGGTTGGGTGAGATACACATCACATAAAATTACACAAATTTTCCTTGGCAAAAAGTACATATTGTCTAAGACAGCTTAAAGCGACTTGGCACATCTAATGCAAATGCCATTCCTCTCAATTTCCAACAACGATTTGTTTTGAAAGCCAACTAACCAAGATTCACCAGGTTTGTCTGAATTCTCTCTGAAGGTAAGGATTGATGCTAACCCCACCGAGATCAACTATCCAGGTGGGCAGAGAATCGTAGACTTTTTGGAGGTCAATAAGGACAAAAGGGGGTTCATTCATAGGGAATGGGGAAGTAGCTCCCTGTGAAAGTAGAATGTTAAGGGTTGGTTTGTAATGTTCTTTTATGTTAAGGGTTGTTTAGTCTTTTAGTATAATTAGGGTTCCTTTGGCATTCTTGTGGTTGCATGTAATACCTAAGGGTAGTTTGGTCATTGTGTGTTATTAGGGCATCCTAGATTTTCTATTTAAGCATTGGTTCTTCTTGTAATCTACACACCTCATATATGAAATACACTTTGGTTTTGTATCTCTCTCTAGAATTCTATCATGGTATCAGAGCAGGTATTGGTTGATCCTGATGAACTCCAGCCGTCTCCCTCCATCTCTGTCTCTTTCTTCTGATCGTAGCAATCAGCAACTATAGCAATCAACAGTAGCAATCAGCAGCAGCAAAATCCAGCAGCAGCAACAACGCATCAGCAGCAGCAGTAGCTTCCTCCCCTTCTCTTTTAGCATCAGCAGCAGAAGCAACTCCTCCCTCTCTTGCATAAGCAGCAGCCTCCTGCCTCCGGCGACTCTCGCCGGAGCTTCGTCTGCCTCCGGTGACCCACGCCGGAGCTCCGTCAGTCTCCGGCGACTCTCGCCGGAGCTCCGTTTGCCTTCGAAAAGCCTTATTTGATGGTGTATACCTCAGATCTGAAAACCCCAGTCTGTTTTGGCACTCCTCTGCACTCCGGCACCCTCGCCGGAGCTCCGTCAGCCTCCGGCGACCCTCGCCGGAGCTCCGTCAGCCTCCTGTAGCATCCCCGAAACCCCTTCAGCCTCTGACGACCTCTTTCTCGCAGTTTCCCACCTCTGTTTGCATCCGAAACTCACTGGGTCTCTTCCGATTGCACTTGGCATCTGTTTTACCTCCGAATCGGCTTTCTCTCTCTCTTCTCTCTCTCTCTTTGCTGTTTGCAGGTACTGGGATCAGATATTAGGGTCCCTCTGAACCTTCTAACCCCCCTCCGAACCTTTTGACATTTGAATCTTTTGAACCTTTTGAGTTCTGAACCTTTTGAACCTCTTATGCACCTTCTGACCTCTGTTGAACCTTCTGAACCTCCTTACCCTCTGAAATCTGTATTGGTAATCAGATTTTGCATCTTTCTTCCTCCTTTGTAGCCGAAATCTATTCGGCATCGGTTCTTTCCTTCTATCTGTAGCCGATATATGTTCGGCATCTGTTTTTCCTCGTATCTGCAGCTGAAATCTGTTCGGCATTGGTTCTTTTCTCCTATCTGCAGCCGATGTGTGTTCGGCATCTGATCCTCAGCCGGTATTTGTTTGGCATTGGTTCCTCTCATTTGCAGCCGTCGGGCATGGGTTCTCCTAATTTGCATCTGTTTTGGTTTACTTGCTTGGCAAACTCACGATGCTCTCCGGGTTCGCATCATGAGTTTGAGCGGGGGTGTGAAAGTAGAATGTTAAGGGTTGGTTTGTAATGTTCTTTTATGTTAAGGGTTGTTTAGTCTTTTAGTATAATTAGGGTTCCTTTGGCATTCTTGTGGTTGCATGTAATACCTAAGGGTAGTTTGGTCATTGTGTGTTATTAGGGCATCCTAGATTTTCTATTTAAGCATTGGTTCTTCTTGTAATCTACACACCTCATATATGAAATACACTTTGGTTTTGTATCTCTCTCTAGAATTCTATCTCCCATCGTTGGTTCTGTGCATCTAATTCTGTGATACTCTCCTGCAGTTCCATAGACAATGGAGGAGTCTTCTGTAATTGGAGCTCCCTCATAAACAGTCAAATCGAGATGAGGTGGTTAGACAAATAGCAGCAGTTTATGTCCATTGGTTGGGTAATTGATGGAGGTTGATACGCTTGCTAGAGGGTAGAGGGGCCCCAGGTCTGATGTACTAGCTGCAAATTGTCGGACAAATGAATACGCCCTGAACTTCGCTTCAGCGCTCCCAAGTCGGAAACTTCTAAGAACCTCGCTCCCATTGGGAAAACTGAAAAAAGCTCATTCCAAGTGAGGAGAGAACCTCCATAACATATGAATCCCTAAAGAAAGGGAAGAGTACCAAGCAAGAGAAATATGAAGTGATTATAAGATACTAGAAAACATTTACTTTCATATTGATAATATACTCAAAAACCATTTACTCAAAATTTACTCAAGTACTCAGTATAAAAGTAGGATTTATTTAACTTGAGAAAAATCATTTGTACCTGACTCCAATTCCTAGTTGCATAGATCACCTAAACAAGGACCTTGTGAGTGGTAATTGAAATTCTCAGGGGGGCTGGAAGGGTTTGAGGCTGGTAACATAGACAATAAAAATTTAAGAAATTTATCGAAATGGTCCCTCTAGTTTTACCCCTATCTCGATTTGGTCCCTCTAGTTTCAATTTCACTCTAACGAACCCTGTAGTTTCAATTTTGTTCGATTTGAGTCCAACTGATAACGGACGTTAGGAAACATGACGGAAATCCCAATTTGGGGATTTTTTTGAGGGGCAGAAATGACTTTTCGCCCATCCTTCTTCATCCCCAACTTGAAACCCTAACCATAATCCCTTTTCCTAAATCTGAGCACCGAAATGTGGATCTTCTTTTTCGCACAACAAATGCCAGTCCACAAGCAATAAATTATGGTGAAATTGTAAGAAAACCATTAAATTTTGCTGCAGAGCATAATTCACTTAAGAATTGCAAGAAACAACTTAGACTAATCATGTGGTATTGTTTGTATAAGGAAATTCTGATTATGTATGTCAAAGAAAGGGATATCAGAGTTCGAACAAAATCTGGGTTTGCAAAATAGTTTTGTACTAGAATATACTAATGAGTTGTTTTAATGGATCTTTATTTCTAAGACTTGAAACTCATTTGTTTACGGATGTGTAGTGATCGGATTCCAAGTTCAATTAAGGAGAAAACAAGAAGTTTTAGATGTTGAATTGTTCAATTTCACAAACACTCATGATTGACACAATAGTCACATGGCAACTACAATTTCACAAAAAGCAGTAAATTCAGAAAACGGGAATAGGGTTAGGGTTTCAAGTTGGGGAAGAAGAAGGGTGGGCGAAAAGTCATTTCTACCCCTCAAAAAAACCCCAAATTGGGATTTCTGTCATGTTTCCTAACGTCCGTTATCAATTGGACACAAATCGAACAAAATTGAAACTACAGGGTTCGTTAGAGTAAAATTAAAACTAGAGGGACCAAATCGAGACAGGGGTGAAACTAGAGGGACTATTTCAATATATTTCCCAAAAATTTAGAAACGTTTCGTGGGCTTTCTGGTCAGCATGTTGGAAACCCTCCAACATTAGTTCTGGTGGAGGTGGGATCATGTAAGTTTGAAAATGCATGTGGAACTTGAGCCTAGGGCTAAGCCAAGAAGTAGTAGGGTCATCTAAAGGTTGCCGACATAGGGAAGACAGAGTCATGTTACATTATGGGATTGGTATCAAGCCTTTCTTTCCTAAAATTACAACAAACATGGGAAATACCCATTCGTTGCATATTTACATACCTATCTTCAGTATTCCTTTTTCCAGGGCGAGTAAACTACATCGATTGCAGTTCTTCAGGGAGTCCAAGAAAAGAAGTTTTGAGTACCAGTTGAGTACCATTTGGGTGAATTAAAGGAAGCCCACAGGTGAGACTTGAATGTGCACAAGTTGGGCATGTTCAACAGAGCTTGATAGGGTAAGTGGCTTCTGAGATTTGCTTTAAAGCACGAGAGGTTAGGGAGAAAGGCGGTGCAAGTGCAGAAGAGACCAGCGTAGCGCTAAATCCATTTTTTAATATTTTTCCAAGGTGAATATTTGTGGCGGCGGTGGTGGTAGTGGAGGGGTGGGGTGAGGGCACAATGTTTTGGCTTGTTTGGTGAGGACATAACCTCTTGTGGAGGTTTTCTCAAAGCTTTTTTGCCTGGCTATCAACATAATGTTGTTGTTGGGGAGAGTTCTTCATTGGCCTTTGGCCAGTAAAATAGGGGGTTGATCTGCTTATTGGCCTTTGGCCAGTAAATTCGGGGGTTGATCTGCTTTTAGTGTGGTGATCCCACCTTCAAAGTGAGAGTTGCTGATTTTATTTTTTTTTGTCCAGGAAGCAGGATAGTAACGCATTCCAGAGTGCAGTTATACGGGGTCGATCAACAGTTCGGAGGTCCTCTAAGGATATTCAATTGTATAATTCAATTCCCCAAGGATTATCTTTGCTCCTTCTCTTCACTTTTTGCCCCATTACTTTATGCAGTGTTATACGTGAGAAATTGAGAATGTACAATTACAAGTGTTCTATGAAGTATGAACTCTAGTTTGTCCACTGCTTTCAAATTATTCTTACCAGAAATTGCTGCTGTATGCTTCCAGCCACAGGATACCTGTGAATGGAAAGAAATAACTATGAAATAAACTACTGACTAAAGAGTAATCCATGCATTAGGTCAATTAACTCGATTTACAAGGTCATAATTGCCGTCTTAATGATCATTGACTGATCTTACGAGCCTTGAATAAGTAACATGTCGTGATGTAATTTTGACGAGAAATATCTAAAAAACAACTGCAGAATGTTTGTGGACTACGACAGTATTTTGTAGAAATAATACAAAAACTATTTGGGCATCACAAGCGTTCCGAACCTGGCAAACAGAATGTTTCAAGAATGGACCTTGAACTCTTTCTGGTAAATGACTGACATCTGTACATCTGATATTCAGAGAAGGCGTCAGTACAAGAATTTGATAATAACAGCATAACTGAAATGATAACCAGACAGATTAAGTCCATCTGCACTTTTCAAGATTTAGTTAATAGGAGATACCCAGTCCCGAGACAGCCATTCTCATTTGAGCCCCATGTGTATAGCTCTCCACCACCTGGGTTGTAAAGAAGTTAATGACGAGTACTGAACTTGAAACACATAAGAACTAACACAATTGTCCGAGTTCACTAATTTACATTACAAAGCCTTAAAAAAGTAGTCGTGATCTAGGAAGAATCAGTCCCTTCTAAACAAAACATGTAAGGGGTACAGTGCACAGGCGAATCAACATGGTGACTCCCCCTGTAAAGAAAAAGGTTGACCAACATTGTTTGGAATCATGGAACCTGAATCCAAAATTCAAATAGATATGCTGAGCCCTTGGTGTATTTGTCAATGTACTTGTTAACAGTTGTCCCAAAAGCTTAAGCTATTAGGAGAGGGGCCCAACATTATACATCAAGCTAAAAATACTAATTTCAGTTTTTATCTACATTATGTCATAAAGACTGCCAACCATATGCAAGACCTTTCATAATGCCAATACAGCATAAAAACTTAAGTACAGCTTGAAGTAAGAGAAAGGTAAAGATATAGAAAGGAAAAGTAAACACAATAACTGAATTGAGGTCAATAGCCAGGCTTGAACACAAACGGAGTCATCACACATATAAAGGTTTGCACAATTCTTAATGATTTCAGTGGAAAATATCAAAGAAAAAATCTGATAAAAGTTGGTTCGAATACTTTTTGCAACTCAAAAATGAGGAAGCCAACGGACTGGTGCTTGAATGGTTACATTTAAGACACCTGTATTCCTTTATTAGCCTTATTTATCATGTTTTTGGGTGTTCGATGAGAAATTTCTATGTTCCAGAATCTGGGAGGCATTAGGTCAATTTTGGAGCTTAACGTAGAAGTAGCTGCCTGACCAATTTGGTGGCAAGTGTCAATTTGGTACCCTATTCAGTGTAGAACAACTTGCGGAGGGAGAGTTGAAGCCTATGTCGGTTACTTGCAATTAACTCTCAACCATTGTATAGCTTTGCAAGTTTATTTACAGTTCTTGGTTTACTCGAGTTGGAAAAACTCACAACCTATCATCTTAGAATTATTTCCGAATTGAATTCAGAAATAAATCCAAGCATAACAGAAATTAGCCTTTTAATCCTTGAGGACAATCTCCGGGATAAACCACTATTCTACACACAAGTACTATACTGTGTCTTTCTGCTTCTTTTTTGGGTCATAGAAATCCCCTATCACCAACCATCACAAGGCTTATGCCATGAACCTTGTTGCCTGTTGCCACAACGTTGCTGCTTTCAGTACAAACAGTATGCCGGTCAAATACCTTAAGAGCAAGTGAAAAAAAAAAGAACAAAAAAAAAGAACAAAAGAAATGAGTCTATTGCTTGGCTGTTGTGCACTTCTATGAAAGGCAAAAATTAATTTTTTTCCCCTTGGAGTCGGACACATTAGGCATTATCCTTGTGGGAGTTGTGGGTAAGTGAATCATCCCGCCATGTGGTCAAGCCACATTGTCTACACGCCATGAGACAATACCATATTTCACCACCAACGTCTAGTTTTATCAAGCCACACGTTGACGTGTAATACAGCATTGTATCCTTAAATTGGAAAACCAAATGATTACAACATAGAGTCAACAAAAACACAAAAAAACAAATACAAAGAAAAATCAAATGAAGGAGAAAAAG
The DNA here is from genome assembly GCA_020921065.1 of Vaccinium darrowii. Taxonomy (NCBI): domain Eukaryota; kingdom Viridiplantae; phylum Streptophyta; class Magnoliopsida; order Ericales; family Ericaceae; genus Vaccinium; species Vaccinium darrowii. The sequence goes on from CM037154.1 coordinate 31,140,498, forward strand.
ATTACTTGTAATGACACAGGTGTGATAACCACCACATGCAACTTCTTCAGACAAAGGCAGTTGGCCAATCATGGATGGTTTTGTAGCATTCTTTGCTTGCCCTAGGCCCTAGATTATTTATTATATTTTAAACATTAACATCCACAAGATAGATTCTTACACAAGAGAGGGCATCAGAAATAATGTAAACATCTAAACGGGATGTTTTTAGAACTTTTAAAGAACCTAGGATATTAGTTCTGCCACTTACCAATTTATCCACTGCTCTTTGTCCAAAAGTGAATACAGAGCCATTTTCTGCAAACCAGGAGACAAATAGCAGTAACCAGAAGTTCAAACAGACTAACAGAGTCCTAGAGATCACACGTTAGTGTGGAAAGAACATAAAACACACACCAAAAGCAGAAATATTCCATATATACCATCAATGCATGCTGAATGCAGCATCCCGGCAGCAATGCTTTTGATCTGTATTAACAAAAGTCGTGGAGTGAAAAGGGGACAGCCAGTCATGAGGTAATCCAAAATCCCAACTGATCTCTGACATTCTTTTACGACGTAGTCAAACAGAAATAGAAACACATATAATCACCTTGAATCCTTCAAGTTTCTTAATAAGCCTAGGGGTAAATTCACTGCAAACGAAAGAGAATTGTATAAACATACAGGTTGGCACATGTAGAAAAAAATAAACTACTGGAAAAGTGGAAATAGAAAAAAATAAGCTACTGGAAATAATAACTGATAAAACAGAAAATTGAAAACACTCCAGAGAAATGTGAAGATTCAGGATCAGGGACCTGCAACTATCAACAAGATCAGACAAATATCATTGAATTCTAACAATTAAACAATTCACCAACAAAAATAGTGGTACTCATAGTTGGAGGAGGAGCAAATGCATACATCACACAGCCAAATTAGGGCAAAGGGTAGTGGCATTGTACAATCAATTCTGAATTTGGGTCAATTTTCATCAAATATGGATCGTATTGGTAAGAATTGGAGTCGTCGGAACAGTCCCATAGCAAAGGGCATCTGATTAGTGTACTTACCTAAGATGCTACGCTTGTAATGTAGAATTAATAACATCCTTGAACAGGTTTTAATCACTTGAAGCGCCTGCGAATTCTTATGGTGTGAGTGACATGCCACCATTTTAATTTGCACAATTGCACTGATCTCTTGATGAGATATTAGTAAGATCCAAAGGTCAGTTCACTACATAGTTCTCAAAAGTACCACACCTATGTGTGAGGCGGATCGGAGCCCAATAACTGCACTTTAGGTAGGTTCAGGAGGGTTGACTTGAAGAAGGTGATGGAAAGGCGCACAAGGCACATTTCTTAAACACGGGCAAGGCACGCAAAACCCTAACCTTATTTCAGTCTCATAAGAAACACAATAGTTGGGCTCGAATAAACCCTGAAGCAAAAATGACTGACGGACATTGATAAAGCAAGGTGCACACATCCCCGTGTCTTTGTAACACCTGTATGGAACCTTGAAAGCAGTTTCTGTTTTGCGATTGCTTCGGCAACTGGAGATTGCTTCTGCAACTTCTTCTCTTCTTAACCATCCGACTGGAGAGTGCTGTGATTCAACGAACCAGGTTATTCTCTTCTTCTCCTGCACCTCCTCCACCTCCGCATGCTTTTTCTATCATGATTTTCTCTTCTATGCTGTATCGGTATATTTTTTGGACTGTCTATGCTAACTTTTGGGGGCCACAAATTCTGTGTTTTGTATTAGACAAATTTATGTATGTCCTCTCACTTCCCCTAACAAAAGAAAGAAAAACTTTATTTTCCGTCTTTTTTCCCCCGTATAAATAAAAATACCGATTGCGTAAAATACTGTGAGGGCAAATTGATTTCGATTGTTTTTCCAATGATTATTTTCAAAATATCCAATATACCAATTGTTTTTGAAATGGCAGAGGGAATTTGTTAATTTCCCAGCTGCTTTTTTATTCGTGAATTGCTAATTGCCAGTGAACTGTTTGTGTATTAGATCTTTGTAAAGATCACTAATTGCTTGTGAATAGGTAAATTATATGGCAAGAGAATGTAGTAGAAAAGATACGCATGGAAGTATGCACATTTGAGGGATGTTTAATTGCTTTAATTTTTATTTCATTTTGTTGGATGCTTGTCTTTTGTTAAATTTGACGCTCTAGTTCTTATCTATGCAACAATTGTTGACTATTTGGGGATTATTCGGAAATTGTTTTCATGGCTTTTAAAGATGGTGCACTTCTTACAATTCATTGTCTTAGTGTTAATGATTTGAGGTACTTGTGTATGCTATTTCTGCTATATTTTCTCACCTAGGAAACCTTTGGTTAACTAAGGCCCGCACCTTACCTTCGTGTCGCGCCTAGAACCCAACAGACTTTGCACCTCAATACGCCTCTCGCCCTAATAACTAGGGTTCACAGAATTGGATATTGCCATTCATAAAAGCACATATTGGAGACAAATTGAACAATAGCTACCCTCAATAGAAAATTTATGTGTTAGGTGTATTTAGTGTTTTAATTTTGTTTGCCACTCACTTGATCAGTTACTAGGTCATAAGATTTTCTGGTGAAAGTAAAGCTGATCAGGAGGTGTGGCATTTTCCAACCCCGATAATATTTACTCTCACAAAAAGGAGTAGGAAAAAGGAGGCTAGTGTACGTGCACTTGGATGATATGAATAAGAATAATTCTATTAGGAAGGAACACTTCATTTCAATAGCCCTAGTTGGGTCTAGCTACATGCATCACATGAGACAAAATACATTCTCAACACGACATAAGGTGCATTGTGTTTTTTATAGTTAATTTCTTTTAAAACGCTTATACGAGTTTCATAACTCACGCGCCCAGATATTAGAATGGGTGGCGATGATTGCTGCATATCATCTAGTAAATAATTGAGTTCTACACCAAGTAACAGTAGTTTGCTAATAGAGACAGTAAGTTTGTGAGTTGCTCTTCTTTATTTCATTTGTGTATGTTATATCCAAATCAAAATAAATTAATTATATATAAACAACATATTAAATAATCCTTGATGTATCCATATCCTGACTTATTGAAAATCACCAAGTCTAGTGTCCTGTCTCTGTTCGGTTCCCATAACCCATGTCTGTGCCCAAACTTCTTAAAAGCTCCTAAACACCTTTTAATCAACTTTGTACGTAGTACATGTCAGACATATGCTGTAGATAAAACACCGACTCCTACCTGCCTAAATTTCCAAAACTTATAAGCAAATTTCTACTGATCATATAAATGCTTGCACAAACCTGGGACTCCTCAGAAAGCCCAACATACTTGGTTCATGCCCATGACCAAGCAACCCAGATCCCCCTCCTCCCCAGCTTAAGGCCTCACCTTTATCTGGGGAAAAAGATTGATAGAGTAGTTGTTGTGACATACAAACTACAAAATATAGTAGCTGAAAACTGAGAATCCATCAGAAGGCAAGAAGTACATCAATATCAAACCTGTAACTGCAAGTGAGTGCTCCGAACCCAAAGCCACCATTTTCATAGCGACTCCAGTCAAGGATTCAACTTTATTAGGTACACGAACTACTTTTGCCGCCTCTGTGTAGTAAGTACAAGAACAATTTATTCGGAGCTTTCTTTATTAAGGCCCACAGTAGATCGCAATACCAGAAGGAAACATAAAAGCTTGTCGAAAAATGGACGAGTAAGAAGCAGTATAAAGCTAGAGAAGGGAAGCAATAAAAGTAAGATTATCAAGTGATTGAAAAGTTCCCATAGCGAAAAACAGTTGAGTCTTGACTCTCATAAAACATATAGGACTCGACATCTAGTAGCGAAATCAGGATTCTCAAATATGATTATGCACCAGCCATGTCAAATTCTATTAATACCATTATTTAGTGTAGAGAGGAAATTACATTGTAAAAAAACATCTACTAATGAAACTGGATTTTCAAGCATGTCCTAGCTTCCAGTATAAACAGTTTCCATACATAACATTACTACCGTTATCAGTGGCGGAGGCATAATTTTGACTCTGGGGGGCGAATTGAGAAAAATAATTTTGGCAAGACAATATCTGAATTAAATTTGGTTCTTATCATGTTTATACAACATTTTTGACAAATTAAGAGATAAATTTCGTTCAATGATATATGTGGTATCTGTTAAAGCATCCAACTCAAAACCAAATGGCAATGAGTGGAAAGGCCGCCCAGGCTCATATAGTAGCTTTGGAGATTATAATTAACGAAAGTTCTAACACTCCCCCGCATGTTGCCCCTGGCCAGCACGTGGAGAGAGAAACAAACGGTTTAACATATACGACAACTATCAACCATCAGAACAAACAAAGAGGGAACCAACCATCCACGTCTTGTCCAAACTCTCCGAAAGCCTAGCTCTAATACCATGTTAAAGCATCCAACTCAAAACCAATTGCCAATGAGTGGATAGGCCGCCCAGGCTGACATACTAGCTTTAGAGGTTATAATTAACCAATGTGGGACAAATTCTACCAGTATCATAATGCAACATCAACCTACAATGTTCTCAAACTAAACCCTGCAAAATTTGGTCTACTAGGAGTATTTTAATATGCATGATACTCTATAGATTTTCTTCTAAGAATGTGACGAAATAATTAATAAAAATACTATGAACTTTTTTTTAAATGCGGCAGGTGCTCACTCCGTCCCCACAATATCTCGGCTCCTAACCGTAATTGCAAATTAAACACTGGATAAGACATAATTAAGACTTAGCAAAACTGATCCAACCACAGCCACAGATTTGTCCAGCTGACATACCTCAGCCCAAAGGATCCTAAAAGAATCCAGATATCAGCATATTCAATAGGAAAAATTTTACTTGCACCCCCTACATTTTCGTCATTAGATACATTCAACTAAAGTGCAAACGTTAATTTTTTTCGCCCAACTTAGTAGTTACAACGAAACATGACATATTCTCTAAAATGACAAAATAACCCCCATTTTAATTTTTCTTTTCTCATTCCATGTTCATCACCACTTTGACCGTGACCAAAACCTCCATCAATTTTTCTTCTTTTTATCTTGACAAATTCAAGATCCAATTTATTGGAGGAACCTGGCAATCAATTGTTGAAAAGATCAAAAATCAATGTTTCTAAACTGACAATGGTAAATATTAAATGGTGAGTTTTGTAGTTACGTTGGGTAAGGGGATAGAATTCATTTAGTTAGGTTGGGTAAGGGGATAGAATTCATTTGGTTTACTCCAAATAATTCAACTAACTAGGCTTCTTCATTCCATAAAGGCCATACAGTGATGTTGGGAGCTCCTCCCCATTACTGATAGCTTTCTACTAACCCGTCCCCACTCACTAGTCACTACCGGTTGGAGTTGTGCCTTCGCATCTTGGCTGAGCCTTCCACTGTCATTGAACTTCCCACCAATGTCCTCACGTGATGAGCCAACAACAACATAACCCATCAAGCTCCAATTCAGGAAATTCAGTAGCTTAATCACCTAGGGTTCTGAACTTGGGGAAAACTGAGAGAGAGAGAGAGAGAGAGGAACCTGAAGATTCAACCTCGTTGCAAGGTTTTTGAACTCCAGATGCCATTCCCAAGCATGGAAAACCCATGGCTCATGATGAACTTGTTATTCTCATCTTCATTCCTCCGTGTAAGTCCAAGTGCTAGATTAGATCAAGATCCCAATCGGAAGGCTTCCTTTCAAACCATTTCGCCATCATTTGATTGCAAAGCTAACGTCGACAAATCTGGCAGAGGGTAGCAGTGCTTAATTTGATGGGGTTGTTTCTTACAAAGAACGCAAAAAACCTCACATGTTCTTCATCAACCTGATAATTCATAAAATTCTTGTTATACAGGTTATAAAAAAGACACAGAGAAACAGGTTCATCTATTTGATTGGAATAATAATTTCTAACACGAGACATAGCATCTTCCACCATAACCGCGAAATCTCACAAGTCCTTGACAATTCCACCTAAAAGATCTCTTTGATTATAGGTGGACTCATTTCGGAAAAGGACACTATCGTCGTATGATATCATAATTCCATTGAGCAAGTTTCCATGATAATAACCATTATCATGGACTGAATTTAATCCATCGATCATTCCACTGAAAATATCTATTGCAAATGGGGTTAGACCAAGAGCTTTTTTGTTCTCGGCTTTCCAAAGTCTATGAACATTGTAATTGCACCAGTCAGTAAAGTTTTCCCCATCTTGACTCTTCCCAAGGATGTGATATTTCTGCCCATGTTTCGAAAGGAAATGGGGCTGGAAGAACGGGCCCCTTTGAAGTTCATCCATTCTCTGGATGTAGGACTTAGCATCACCTTCCCTCCCAAAGGTTCGTTGCTCTGCCGCTACAGATATTGCGTTCGAGTTTGGAAAAGAACAATCTGCAGCGTTGTTGCCAAGGAGAGTGCAGGACAGATTGACGGTGAAACGACCAGCCATGCCTGGACTATTGAGTAGCACAAGGATGAAATCTCTTTCACATAAAACAAACGTTTGGAGGACCGTTCATAGGGTTTCAGTGAGGGTTCCGGCTGTTGGGAGACTAGAAATGTATGATATTGTTTTAGGGTTTCCTCCCTCGAGCGACTCCGACCCTTAATCAAACCCATTACCAAATTTTAGTCCACTAAAAATTTTTGCCGACTTTTTTTGAATCATATCTTTACTCAATTTTTTAAGGCAATTTTCTTCCTTTCAAATTTACTGTTATGCCAATAATGAATCTCTACTCAGAAATTTTACTCGAGTGGTAAAAGTTTGAGGGAGGGTGGTGATGTATTGTTTTAGGGTTTCCTCCCTCGAGCGTCTCCACCCTCCCTCAAACTTTTACCACTCAAGTAAAATTTCTGAATAGAGATTCATTAATGGCATAACAGTAAATTTGAAAGGAAGAAAATTGCCTTAAAAAATTGAGTAAAGATATGATTCAAAACAAATTTGGCGATAATTTTTAGTGGACTAAAATTTGGTAATGGGTTTGATTAAGGGTCGGAGTCGCTCGAGGGAGGAAACCCTAAAACAATATCATACATTTCTAGTCTCCCAACAGCTGGAACCCTCACTGAAAACCCTATGAATGGTCCTCCAAACTTTTATTTTCTGTGAGAGATTTCATCCTTGTGCTAATCAATAGTCCAAGCATGGCTGGTCGTTTCACCGTCAATCTGTCCTGCACTCTCCTTGGCAACAACGCTGCAGATTGTTCTTTTCAAACACGAACGCAATATCTGCAGCGGCAGAGCTACGAACCTTTGGGAGGGAATGTGATGCTAAGTCCTACATCCAGAGAATGGATGAACTTCAAAGGGGCCCGTTCTTCCAGCCCCGTTTCCTTTCGAAACAGGGGCAGAAATATCACATACTTGGGAAGAGTCAAGATGGGGAAAACTTTACTGACTGGTGCAATTACAGTGTTCACAGACTTTGGAAAGCCGAGAACAGAAAAGCCCTTGGCCTAACCCCAATTGCAATAGATATTTTCAGTGGAATGATCGTTGGATTAAATTCATTCCATGATAATGGTTATTATCATGGAAACTTGCTCAATGGAGTTATGATATCATACGACGATAGTGTCTTTTTCCAAAATGAGTCCACCTACAATCAAAGATATCTTTTAGGTGGAATTGTCAAGGACTTGCGAGATTTCGCGGTTATGGTGGAAGATGCTATGTCTCGTGTTAGAAATTATTATTCCAATCAAATAGATGAACTTGCTTCTCTGTGTGTTTTTTATGACCTGTATAACAACAATTTTATGGATTATCAGGTTGATGAAGAACATGTGAGGTTTTTTGTGTTCTTTGTAAGAAACAACCCTCATTTTCTTGATGAGACGCAGTTGTACTCGTTGTGCCGGAAGGTTGTTGATCTCTATGAACAGGACGAGTTTAAATTCCAAAACTCTGTTCAACTTGATAAGGGACATTGGATGAATCGAATTCATAACCCAGTCCTTCGCCAAATAATTTGCTACAAAGGGGGAATAAACATCACGAGGAGTTAAATGTTTTCCCATGGCTCTGTTGAGTTCACTCGGAACTCATTCGGCCATGTAAGAAAAAAAAAGGTCTACATGGGGCGTTACATAAACAGTAATTTGAGAAGTAAAAGGCAAAGACAAGACTTATGTAGATCAGCTCTTTAAAGAGCAAGAGGACAGCTATAAGGCTTCTTGAAAACTTCTATTTAAAAAAAAAAGACCAAGATCCTCTCGATTCAGAACTAAAAGAAAAGGCGGGAGCTTATCTAAATGGTCATTTAGATGAGAGACGAGAAGACTGATATTAATAATAAAGAGAAGGGTAAATTTCACTTACCTCCCCTCAGGTTTTAGAAATGACATTGACCTCCCCTGTCAGACTTGTCACCTTAACTCCGTTAACTGAATCTGTTACTTCATAAATTTACCCTCAAATGGTTCTCTTTGAAAATTGAATTGAGAACATGTAAAACGTGACACGTCACCATCAGAGACAAAAACTTGGGTGAGAGCCACTATTGTAAGGCAAAAACCTATTTTTGTAAGTATGAAGTACAATAGTGTTTGCTTTGAACAATTCCACATTCTTGGACAAAGTAAAAAAAGGCTTGGTATTATAAACCCACCCATCTTCCTGCCCATCTAATAAGTATTCTAGAATCTTGATCCAACAAGAACTCTGATGGGGAAAAAAAAATTACCAAAAATCCAACCACCCATCTTCATTACGAACAACTATCTCGCCCACCATATGGTTCCACCTCACCGACATAGATTGCACACTTTTTTTGCTAACTACTATTATTTCGGAAAAATAAAGCTATGATCTCTAGTTCACTCCCTCGATTTTACCCCTTTTCATCCGAAATACCCAACTCCTCGACTTCCACGAGTGAACTCGCTATTCTAGAATCATAGCCCTTGCAACTGCACGATTTCATCAAATCTTAATTCACAATATCGAAGGCATGAGTGTATCGCCATGTAAGTCTCCTTAACTTCGGAAGAGCTTATTTGATTCTAATACACTTTAACTAGTTCGAACCTTCCTTGTGATATACTGAGTACTATCAACTAATCTGAGCCAATTGATTTACTTGTGTGGTTGAGAACTAGAGATTGATTTATACAGTTTAATGACTGGGTGATTCTTCATTTGATAATTGGATTGATAGAGGGGTGGTGATGTTGAATGCGTGGATGTGAGGGTTAAGACTGACGACTAGCAGTCAATTCGTGGGTAATTAGGTCACAATGGTGGTTTTGAGGGTTGGGTTTATTAGGGGATTGGGTTGGGTGGCGGTGGTTGAGCCTCCACAGTGACTGGGGAAGGGAAATCCTCTGTAAGTTAAGAGTGTAATTATTTTCATAGTTGTAATTATTTTTTAAGAGCATTGGTGTCTTTAAATAAAAAAGAAGGGCAAATTTGGAAGTGAAATTTGAAATTTATCTGACATCATTAGTTCCCATCCATCTTTCTGACGCTCAACTGATGGAAGGGGGGAAATGATACCGACAACTAAACCAGAGGGGAGGTCAATGTCATTTCTAAAACCTAAGGGGAGGTTTCTGTATTTGTCAAAAACCTCAGGGGAGGTTAGTGAAATTTACCCTAAAGAGAAAGTAAAAAGTAATGAAGTAAAGAAGCAATAAACTCTTCTTCTCTAGAACTTAGAAGAGCGCATTGCTCCTTTACTCTTGTTTTTATTCAAATTAAATAAAATAATAAGTTTCCATATCCATAAATTCTAGATATTGAATCTGTCTATTAATATTTCTATATGGCCATTAGATTAGAATCAATATTATTTTAAATAAGATATATCATCGACTTGACAATGTTGATATCTTTATGTTATAACTATTTTATTAAATGGATTAATAGGTTTTCACTGGTTTTAAGAATGAGTGATTGCCCTTCTTCGAGCCTTATTGCCCAACTTGAGAGCGCGGACAACTAATGCGCTCCACTTATTGAGCAGGGTTCTATGATCGGTCCGTGACCCATGGATGTCGGAGGCATCCTAGTGGGTGATTCACAAGTTTAAAATGGTCAAAGCACAACGGGTGCAAGTAAAAAGTACCCATTTAATATGAAAACCTAACCACAATTGGGAGACCCACCAGGGAAAAAAATCAATTTCACTAAGCAGTCATACATAAAACAATTTAGATGAGATCCATGCTTTGTTACTTTTTCCAAGGCCAAGCTGTCCATTTGAGTTCTTCCCCCACATGTAAAGCTCCCCATCCACTGCAAAAATAGCAAATTATTGCATTAAGGAAACTGAAGAAGGAAATACTTAAGGTTACAAATATTTTCCAAATGATTTGAAACTAAACTAGGTAAAATAAACATTTTTAATTAAGCTCGTGCAAATTAGATTATTGTGGAACATATCGGTGAATTTCATGGTAAGGAAATGGGAGTAGGTATACTTCAACTCCTTCCTATATTTTTCCCAAGTCAACATCCTTCATTGTGGATTGGAATTTCTTGATCAATGATCCCTAATTAATCTCACAATCTTTTTCTCAGCTACCAAATGTATCTCCTAAAAATGGATCAAACGTGCAGAATATTTCTGAATGTATCTCCTAATTTATCTGAAGTTGACTGCATTTGTGCCGGTCTTTCAGAGATAAAGTGATATGGAGTCCTTAACTCCTGCCAGCTCGGATGCTCGTTTAACCTCTGTATTCATCCCGTTCCTCATTTGCATACGTGCACTGCGTTTTCAAAAGCATCTTGTCAAACCGGCTCCTATTCAATCCATGTTGGACTGATCGATATACCGATAATAAAGTCTTCAGCCAACTGGTGGAATACATCACGTCAACCTAGTAGCATTAGCCGATCTGGTACGATATACTTGTTCCTATGCCCATTCCAATCTTGTCCAACTTTGCTAACTCCACCTTCTCAACCCATACTTGTTTGATCTGGAAACACATTTTCCTGTTCCATCTTTTCTCGATTCTCCTTTAATGGAACAAATAGAAGCTCAAGAAGGAATACCAAAACCTAGTTCACTCGCTGAGTCTCTTTCCATCCATGTTGGCTGAATGGTTAAAGTGCCCAACCTATACACTATGTTGTTGAATATTTTACCAAGAGAAAACAGGAATAAGAGGTTTGTTTTCACAGCAAACCCTTTTTAGTTGTTCCCTTGACATGAGCTAGTCTAGGACTAGGTTATATGCTGAATAGATTCAAGTGTGGTTACGGCTGGTTAAATGAGTCATGGGATGGGCTGGGCTTGAGGTTCGATACGGGTTATTTCTGCATTTAAAAGGCTGTCTAGGTGTACCATCTGTTCAATGGACTCTGTTACGGATGGTGAATACATGATCAAGTGTTGGATTCATCCAATCCATGTGTCAAAGGCACAAGGACACCAATAAATAGTCAGATGAGAAATTCCACAGTTCTGCACTAAACTTGAATACTCCATCGATCCCATATTGCTAGTCCACAATTCTATTCTGGGATGTCCCAAACATTAGTTCTCTTTGAAAAATCAAAGCAAAAAATATTGAGATTTCCATAAACCAACCCTAATAAAGGATTAAAATACCATGAAAAGCTAAAAATAAGGCCAAATATTGGAACTTTAATCAAACTTTCGGAGGAGACATGAATTAAATGTATGTCCCCTTTGTAGAGTTAAAGAGTTCAACACATCTCATCAAGGCATGCCCTTACCCAAGTGTAGAGTGTCCTACACCAGAATTCATCCATTTCGTAGAATCTGCGTAACATCAGGAATACATCTTTGGCCTGAAAACTTAAAACTCGGCTGGTTTGCTTGGCTTATGCATCTGAGTTATAGGATGAATCTGGATATGGGAAATCTCTGTGCAAAGAAAATGGCTCCGTTTAGGGTTTCAATACCCATAGCTTTACCTCCTACTTTGCAGCTTCGTCTTCCCCAACGATAAGATACAAAGCCCAAGACTTCATGGCATTGAGCTCTAATCAGTGCCCGAAGACTGATAACACATCGGCAGTGGCGTTGGGTACGCGACAGGAGGCACGAGGTGGAAATGCTCCCAATAATGATGATATAACAGAGACACGGTGGATAATGGTACTGCCAAAACAACACATTCCAGGCAATTGAATAGAAGCCGGGCTGAGACGGTGGCAGTCCATAATTGATGGTTTCTGGGATACTGATGGCTCTGACACAATGCAGCGTTGTTACAGGTCCAATATGCTGGAGATCGCAACAAAGGCTTGACTGGAGATCATGAGAGAGAGAGAGAGAGAGAATTGTGAGCCCAAGTTCTGAACCTAAATTTGATGCAGAAAGAAAAAGAAAGGGAGAAGGGTGATTTTGGAGCATGAGTGGTGCGGGGAAATGAGGTTGCGGGACGATTTTCCGGGTATCCATAGTTTAGCAACCGATAGGGGTGCTTCCGTTTTTTATTACCTTCATTATCATGATGGTGCTACAATTTGGGATATCTGAATGGGAGGGAAGTGCTTGATTGAGAGGAGGCATCAACAGCCTTGCTTACTATAGTGTCTGGGTTTAAAAGGATAGGAGAAGGTAGAGATAAGATGCGGAGGAATCTTTCTAAGACAGGCTCTTTCCAGGTAAAATCTTATTACCAAGCTTTATGTGGAGGTGGATCCTTCCCTAGGCGGGAAATATGGGAGTCAAAAGGCACCGTTAAGGTGAGTTTTTTGGTTGGTATCCAGCTCAAGGTAAGATTCTTACCATTGATAATTTGATTTGAAGGCGGAGGATCATTGTCAACTGGTTTTGTATGCGTAAAAGGGATGCGGAGATAGTTGATCATCATCTCATCCATTGCTTGGTGGCACGGGTAGCTTTGGGCTTTGTTTTCTTGGTTTGGGACCTTGGGTTGAATTGGGCTATTTCAAGGAATGTCATGGAACTTCTAATTATGTGGAAAGGTGCTAGGGTGGGAAAGAGAAGGAAGCGTGTTCGGGCCCTGATTCTTCTTTGTTTGATGTGGATAATATGGCGGAAGAGGAACATGAGATTTTTTGAATCTATAGAAAATCATTTGCCTATAATCAAAAGTTTTTTTGTTAGTAGCTTGTATCGTTGGAACAAGAGGGAATATAATCCATCTCTTGACCCATTCATAGATTGGTTTGATCTTTTCCATTCTCATGGTAGTGTATAGGGCCGGCCTTTCTGTCTGGGGCCTTTGTTGTACATGGGCGGCATTCCCTTAATGCTTTGTTTCTATTATAATTATTCACTTATCAAAAAAAAAGAGGGAGAGAGGAAGTACATGACAGATGCATTCCTAAAACCAAACGCCACAGCCTTTTAAAGTCACTAATCAACTCTGAACAATACAATAACGAAAGTTCCTCATATATATGCTAAAAACATCAATAGATAAGAAAACAGAACCTTACTAAAATAGGAAACCTAACACTAAGAGGAGAACTCGTAAGAATCCTAACCAATCCAAAATTCAAAAGAACTAAATATTAGCAAGTACTAAAATATATAAGCTGATAAACTAAACCTCCATGAAAGTAGCTGCACAGTGCGCGCATGAATGATATTGAACTCCAAATAAAGAATCACTCCAACGGCAAGAAGCTCTCAGGCATCAAGAGACACAACCATAACTTAATAATGACAGATGCTGAAGAGACTTAAAGTAAGTGAGATATAACAAATAGATGCTAGAAAGCAAATTTAATGCTTCTGCATGTAAATCATTTCCCATTGGATGGAAATGCAGCCAATGATAACAACATTGCTATGGGTACACCACACATGCACACCAAGCTGATGTGGCAACTGAGGAGAAGCCCAATGTGGGGCTCACCCAAAAAATGGGCTTCTCCTCATCCGCCACATCAGCTTGGTGTGCACAAGGGGTGCACCCATAACATTTTCCCAAAGATAATATAGCTGGGCATACGCTTAAAACTTCAGATTGGTTTTAGCTACAATACCTATAAATACATATTCTAGCCTTCTAGGAAGATAAAGTTGCATAATGAACATAGGTTAAAGTGTAAACTTTGTGCAGTCCTGTCAGACCGTGATAACTAAAGTATCTAGCAGGAAATATGAACCTGAAATGGCAGAAGAGTGATGATAACCAGCAGATATTTTAACTATTTTGTTGGGAAGTCCTGAAACTTTGAGGGGCTCCTGCGATAACAATACAACCAGATTAAGTGAACAACTCAAAGCATGCGCAAGCGAACCAGGAATGACAAAATGGGAATCTAAAGAACCACGTATCTTCTTTCCTTCGTCTATTTCGTTTTGAAACAAGCTATTAAAAAAGTGAGAAAAATCTAAGAGCAAACAAACTTTTAAGTTGTAACTAAAATTTAGTCTCTTAGCCATTAATGCAGTGGATCCTACACAACTCATCTGGCAACAAACCATAGGCCCAAAGCCCCACCCCCAGGACCAACAAAAGTAAGACCTGGGAAGAACACATACACTTGCGTCACTTCCTAACAGTAACAAGTCCGAATAAATTGTGTTCTAACCACGCAAATAAAAAAACTAGTGATGGTTGCACCTCAGATTTCTTAAAACCACAGAACATGATTGATAGCCTTTCGCGGAGTATTAGGAAGGAAATACTCTTTAGTTTCCCCATGCTTGCATCCCGAACAAAAAACAAGTCGGACTGAAATCACTGAACTGAAGAACCTCATATAATTGCCATAATCAAACAATTTCATAAAGAGAGCTGGAAGTAAAAACTCATACCATTGCACAACACTACTACCAACTACCATAGTCCAAGCTTGAATAAGTTTTATAGAAGGAGGCCGCACATCCAATTGCGAAGTCAGGTACGTTTCTCTTTCACCAAACTCTTCATTAGTGTTATGGATTCTTCATCAGTGTTATGGATGACACACAAAGTCTCTCATATATCAAACATAAAATACAGAAGGATCTATGAAGCAAGGACATGTTGCCAGAGGTCATGTACCAGTGTCGGACAGCGAATCTCCAAACACATATCCAACAATCAAATCATAAACGTCCCCCATTTTTGTGAAATTGGCGTTCAGATTATCAGTGTCGTGTCTGTATGGCGCTGTTAGATGCGGATAAAGCCCTAATATATCTAGACCTTGAGTGCCTTCCAACTCGACATTGTAACTGCACTTCACAAATTTGATTTCCTTCCACATACCAATCAGCATGTGAATGAGAAAAGAAGCCATGGACATCTTTCGAAAAAATTAGGAAGCCAAATCTAAGAAATGTTTCCCTGAACAAGCACACTCTAAAAATTTAAAAGGAAACGAAGGAGTGAAATCAGAACAAGAAGGTCGAGATAGCATACAGTAGTGTAACTTTTATCATCTGATATGCCTAGCTGTCCAAAATCATTGAGACCAGTGGCATAAACACAGCCAGTTTCTGTCAAAAAAAAAAGAGAGGGGATGGCCATTTATCAGTCTCAAACTGAATGCAGCTAAATTTCTACCCAAATTCATCTTGAATTTATGAATACAAAATGTAGGTATCAAGGTGAAAACAAAAAAGAACACAGTTACAGGTAACACAACTTATAAACCAAAGTTGTTCACAGAAGACAGCTGCAAAACCATTGGGACACAAATGATGCTGGATCTTTTTTATCCATAAAAAAATAAACAGAAAAAAAATACTTCAATCATAGAAAAAACCCACTTTCTCCAACAACCGACGGGTTGATCTATTAAATACGCTACTGGTATTAGCTTTTAAACGGGTAAAGTGATCAAAGACAACTTATAGGCTATTACTGCAAACATTTTGCTCAAGGGTAAATGTATGGTTACTCAACCTACTTAAGTCAAGAAACTTAACCGTTCACACATCGGAAGCAGCGAAAGCATCTCACTACACTCTTGTTTTCTCACTTTTGCATTTTGCCATTCCTCCAATGGCATGGCAAGACAATATGATGAAGGGTTTCGAACTATCACCGTAATTCTATCCGGTTTAACACATCTTCTTTATTAATCACCAATCGCGGAATCGTGGTAAACTAGCAAAGCATACATACACCATACTAGTTAGTATGAATTGTATAACAGCTCCTCACTTGTCTATTAAGTAAAGCAGTGGGTTTTATTCCTATTGTAATCACAAGATCTACAACATTCAAACATGCCACAGAATTCGCACCTCTTAACTAGAATCCTCTGAAGGTGCACGATTCAGGCTTTTATCAAATATAAGAAGAAAGTATTGCGGACGAGAGTCACACGTTCACAGTTCTACCTCCATGTGGTCAATTGGATGAACATCGTTTAATTTAATTAATATGCAGGAATTTAGCACTACCACCCCCTCCTCCATCTGCCCGGTGAAGTGCATGTCACTAATATAAAGAACAGTTTTTTTTTTTTTTTTTGTCATAAGTTAAATATTAGTACATTTCTTTTATGAAAGATCTTGCAGTAGAGAACCTCTTTTTAGGGTGGATGGATACAATGGTCGACACCTAAGAAGCAAGTATATGGACACAGGACATGAATACAACACAATACGGAGACACTATTTCTCTAAAAAGTAGGACAAAAACACATCGGGTTGTCTAGTGTATGTTCGAATATATAGCTACATATCCATCACTGGAAACATCTCAAGTTAAATAACAGATAAGGTCCAATTAAGTTATGTAAAATCCTTATGGACACAAGACTCAAAAAAATTGTAAAAAAGAAGGGCGTGGCTAAACCCTTTTCTTAATATTTTTTAATGAATTATTTCCTTTCTCCTATAGATGTTTAGTGAACTTAAATATGAACGACTTGTGACAGTGATGTAAAATTTTTTAAAAAAAATTGATAACTATATGTTGACAAGTTTTTAAAGAAAAGTCGATTAAAAGCCAATTTGGTCTTAGGTATCCAACACATGGCAAAGAGTATTAGAAAATTGGATAGACAGAGAACCTTTCTTTCATTGATGTAAAAAAACATAACTCTAACACGCCTTTATATAGACTACAAGACTTTGTGACTAAGAAACCTGACCGAATTAGGAAAATAAGCATTACAAGGAAACATATTGACTTGGAAAAGTGAATAATATAACGTAGACTAAATTGGAAACACAATATTAAATCTTTAAAACATGGTAACATAATATTTCTTAATATTATGCTAACATCCCCTCTCAAACTCAAGGAGGTCTACCAACTTGAGTTTGAAAAAGAAACTAAGATAAGCCAGGAACCAGGAGAGAAAACTAGGATAAGCCAGGAGAGAGAACCAAGAGAAACCAGGAGCAAGAAACTAGGAATCAAGAGAAACCAGGAAAGAGAACCATGAGCAAGGAGCGAAAAACCAGGAACTAGGAAAAAATCACGAGCTAAGAGAAACAAGGAGTCGAAAGAGCGAGTCTGTCACATGGCATGGCGGACGGCGGCAAGGCTTGGCCGCTATCACATGATGTCAAGGCCCGGCGGACGGCGGCGAAGCTTGGCCGCCCGCAGGAGAGCGAGTTTTCCACAAGGCCTAGACCTTATAGCTCTGATACCATATTAGAAAATTGGATAGACAAAACATAACCCTAACACGCCTTTATATAGGCTACAAGACTTTGTGACTAAGAAACCTGACCGAATTAGGAAAAAAAGCATTACAAGGAAACATCGATTGACTTGAAAATGTGAATAATATAACCTAGACTAATTTGGAAACACAATATTAAATCTTTAAAACATGGTAAAATAATATTTCTTAATATTATGCTAACAAAGAGAACGTTGGACGGGTGTCTGAATTAAGGTTTTCATTTCTTATTTTGGAACCAAAAATATATATATATATATCAACCATAAGTCTAAGAGTGCCTGACACTTGTTGGACACAGACATGTTTCCTTCTTTGAAGTGCCTGCGCATCTAAGGTAGAAACTAATATTGACAGAAAATTCACACAATCTCTTCATGTCAAAGGTGAAAAGGACACTTCATCGATTACTATTGTTGCATAGCTTGATATACGTTGTTGGGCCCATTTCTAACAGCTTAAGCTTTTGGGAATACTGATAACTTAACATGGTATCGGAACACTGATTGTGAGAGGTCTTGGGTTCTAACTCTCTATTTTGTATTTGTTCCTCGCTTGCATTCTGCTTCTCCCCTTCATATTTTGATTCTATCTATTTATGAAAATTTGCATCTCCATGAGGAAGACGAGGTTGCACGTGAGGGAGGACGATGAATAGCATGATATACATTATTGGGCCCATTTCCTAACAGCCTAAGATTTTGGGGATTTGGGGACTACTAGTAACTTAACGAATACATCTTGAAATCTGAAGCCCGTGAATCATTTTCTCTTCATGTTCAAAACTTGCCCCCCTCTTGGCTATCTAAAGAATGCACGCATTTGTTTGTTGATATGGTGTAGAACAAAATTTAAGAGAAGTAAGGATGATCAAAAGATAGAGAAATGGACTATTTTTAGGGCTGCGAACAGTTGACGTGAACAGTGAATGAGGAGAGGAGAGAAGAGAAGGGTTTAAGAAGATAGATCTAGGCCTCACACCTAGGTTACCAAAGGCATCACACCTAAGGCCTCTTTAGCATCACCCCAAAGAATGGGATTGCATCACACAATCTTAAAGCTTCAGGAATTTTTATATATTCAATCATTCATCCATAATTCAAGCTCTTGAAGTAAATCAATTTATAGACTCCTAAGCATGTATTATATGCAAATGACTACTCCTATTCCCAAACACATTAATTACTCCTATTTCCAAGAAGTCTAGGTAGGCATAAATGAACCTAGTAGTTGGAAGGTCACCAAGCCTTTGTTTCAGAAGATCAATGAGATGAATCGTCACAAATCCTTTAAACTAGTGCATGCCTAATTAATATCCCAAGTAGGTCCATTTAGTGGCCAATGAACTACCCTTCCGGTCCATAAGCGCCAGAATTTCCAACCATATGAAATTACCAAATGCCCTTGACCTCTTCGTATGGACCGCATCATTCTCCCTTGGTTGAAGAAAACTCAACTTCGAGTTTTGAAGTGACTTAATATGGAAATGCATGTGCTCCAAATTTCCAACCACGCTTTGGTACAAAGATCTTCAATATCAAGACATCGTTCCTTCTTTCTTTGGGGTAGCAAAAAGTACGATGACTGATTTGCCTCCTCAATTATGTCATAGAATTTAATTGGAATGACAAAATCAATTGGCATATTAAAGACATCCATGAACCACACCTTGGGCTTCAAAGTTCCACGCATTCTAAGATTATTCAGCTTCACAATGCTTTGTTCTTCCCCAATTTGAATAGTTCGTTGCACATCAGTAATCTTGGATTCCACATGCATAGCCTTATTCATCCAGCATAATGCCATCTTGCAAATCAACTTTGCTGCCCACCTTAATGTTCTGTAGTTTCAACACTGGCCACACAAGCAACAGTATCGGAAACCTGTTGCAAGTCTTTTACTTCAAAAATTGGAGCATTTTGAGCCTTAAATCTGATTTCTTCCACCTAAGGCGGATTTGGGACGCAATCAATTTCTTGTGACATCAAGTCTATAGAACTTGAACCTTTAACATCTCCTTTCGGTTTTGGATTCATTTGATGCACATGCTCCACACTAGCTTATTTTGGCTGTAGTAGTTTTGTAATGGGCTTAACACTGGTGTCAAGCCTGGCAATGTTTAGGCATGAGCTTTCCACGACTCTATTATGAGTGTTAACAGTCTTTGCATACACTCTTCAAATATGTTGCGTACAGGTCTTGAATTAACTTGTTGCTCACAAGCCTTGGCATGACAATGTGAAGGCATATACTTCTCTTGGATCGTAGAACATCTTATGCCCTCTCGCTCTTCTCTTTTGCATCCCTCTACTTGTAAAATCTTTGCTGATTTTTTCACAAAGAATATAGCCTAAGACTTAGTAAGCATACTTCTCAGTTCTCAATATTTTATTGATCTACTCTAGTTCAAGCAAGCAATCTCGATGAGGCAATCAATTAACGTAAATAACTAGATTGGAAGGTGCTTTGGTTTGATTTTATGAACTAGTTTGAGACAACAGATTCTCTAAACTAGAAAGTCAGTTTCAAATTTCTTAATTCAGTTCTAAGACTGCTAACTTCCACTTTGAATCTTGACAACAAGCCCCGAGTAACTATACAAGACAGAAGAAACAATGCTGAAACCTGTCAAAAAGAGGGTATGAGCGCCACCACAAGCAATGCTCTGAAGGTTTTGGCTTCCAAAAGATGAGCAGAAAGCAGGCCGCCACTGAGACTCCAAACTTCCGAGCCCCAACCGCCCGTAATCGCCGTTGCCCCACACAGCAGCAAACCTCTTCTTTCCTTCACTCGGTGATCGATCTTCTTCGCCACTCGAAATCGATCTCTTACTACTACCCAGAAACCCTAACCCTGAGCTTCCACTTCTTCTCCGTCTCGTCAATTTCGTGATGCATCCTGCTCTCACCATTGACATCTCGACCAACGAATTAGCTCGGGGTCGTTCATGAAACGAAAGATAATCGTGTTCCGTTTGATCATATGTAAAAGCACTTGCAATTGCAGGCGTGTATGCCAGTAGCCTGCGAGGAGAGTTATGGCTGAAAACAAGGCAACGTCGTCTTTGGAAATTGGACAGGGACAGGGAGTCGGGAACTGTCTAGAAAATTACAGAAGTAGGGATTTAAATTTTCTTGGGAAATTACCAAACCGTGTTTTTTAAAACTAAAAATCCTGATTTGATGACCAGGGGAAAAAAATTCATGGCACTTGGCACTTGCAAATTAGAGATCCAAATTATAGTTCTGATTTTTGAAGCAATATCATTGCATTTTGCATGCAACAACACACATAACCCCCTTGCATTTTGCATGCAATAGAATTGCACTTAAACAATCCACCATAACTCAAACCTAGAAACCAAAATAACACCAGATCAAAACTAGGAAATCGATCTACTTCTTTAACGCCCCAAATTTTGAAACGTTATATTAATTACATAAATAATAAATACAGTCTCACAACAGTATCCCAAAAGGAAATTACATAGATCATGGACAGTGCTCAAGCTATACTACCGTACCGTATCAATTCAATTCACGTTTAGCCCTAACCACATCATGGACGCAACATCATGAAGGGTGGCGCTACAGCAGCATTACCATATTCAATTCTACCAATCAATCCATTTTCATTCTCATCTCATTTCTCGTCAATCAATCACTCGTTCATGTTCTCGAAAACCGTGTCGTGTCAATACTATATCGTCTCGTGAACATTTAGTATGATTTATAAAACTCATTTTGTGATCATGAATCTTTTCTCAAAAACCATGTCGTCTCAATAGTGTATCGTCTCGTGAATATGCAGTATGATTTATAAAACTCGTTTTGTGTCAACGCATCTTTTCTCGAAAAAATGTGTCACATAAAATAACAACTTTATACGCGCTATCCTTTTCAAACCAGTCTAGGGGTAACTGAAAAACATTACTGTTCGATTATGAAGTCATTTATATAATCTATTTTATTTTGCGACCTTCTCTTAGACAAATAAAATAACCAGGAGAGTCCGAGATCAGATGGTCAGACGAGTCCAATTAGAATCACCATTTCTTTCTTAGACAGTGCGAAGCTTGTCTTTTTGACAGACCCTCAAGGGTGTTAACATTGGGTTATCTCACAGTCCAAATACAATCAAAACATTTACTTTAAAGAAATTACTTTAAGAAAAGTCTTATTCGGTTACTTTTTGCAAAAATCAGTCGGGCATTATAACAGCGTAATTTCGAAAAGTCAATTTTCATTCGGGCATTACAACTGCGTACTTTTGAAAATTCAATCTTCATTCGGGCATTTATAACGACTACGTGAAATTAAGAAAAATGGTACTTTAATCACCACTAACTTTTACCGTAAGCTTTTTAGAACCAAAAACTAACTTTCCGAAAAAATGCAAAGTAAGTAACTTTAAGAAAAAATTAAAAGTAACACAAGCATTATAACGGTATGGAAATTAACTAATTAAAATTTGGTTAGGAAAGCTACCTTAATTTCCGAGTGTTAATCGGAAGCCGATAAGCTAGGTTGATTTCCGGACTAGAACTACCGTAAGCACAAACAACTTCCTACTAACTAACTTCTATTTTTTGGATCTAGGGGTAGTTTTTGGTGGTGGAAGATGGTGGAGCTTCTTGAATATGGAAGAACACTTTGAGTTTTTACTTGAAAAACTAAAGAAGCTATGCTACTAGAAAGCTACTTTAAGACTAAAAGAAAGAGTGAGTTTTGGTGTGAGAAAACAATGAGAGCATGAGCTCTATTTATAGGCAATGGTTGGGCACCCCTCCTTCCTCTCACTTTCAAGGAAATTTCTAGGTAATTTCAAGATTTAATGCCAACTAATAGCCATGGGTCTAATAAAAGCCTAAGGAAATCTATGAATTAAATGAAAAGATTTAATAGGAACTTTCTAGGAAATTTTTAGGTTTCACTTTAAGGGATTCTAGGCATATATAAGTATAATGTACTTATTCTTAGTGACTAAGTAATTAAGAAGCTTCATCCCTCCTTCCTTCATGTGCAAACACTAGACTAATACAACTCTTAAGAAAATTTAGGGGAAAAATCTAGGAATTTATTGGGAGAAAATCTAGTAGTATAAATATACTAGTATACTATTATAAAAACAATTATTGACAAAATAATTATTACCAAAAATAACTTTAAGTAATTTATTAACAAAAATAATTAAAGAAAAAAAAATCAATTTAATAAACGAAATTTTTATTTAGCAAAAAACAGGGTCGTTACAACTTCCAAAAAGGAAAAAAATAGAAATCAAACGCAGAATAACCCCTGTGGACGTCCGCCACCGGATTGAAAAGTGTGTTGAAAAGAGTCGCAACTCGGGGATTTATTTTTGGAAAATGGATTAATACCCAAGAAACCGTTTTGAAAATGATTTGGAAAATAATGTAACTCTCGCGGTTAAAAATTAATTTGAAAACTAGAGATCGTTTTGGATTCGGGAGCCAGGTTACAAACAGGGAAGGGTTTTAAGGCACCCCGCTCACCCGATTAGAAATCGGTTTTTACTAAATATTTGTGGAATTTTTAGAAAATATTTTAATGCAAAACTTTGATCAAACAAACAATTAATCATGCAAAATAAACAATTAAAGGACAACAAATAATGTAATTAATGCAATAACAATAAATAAGAAAAACATTTTTTCTCAAAATGTTCATAAAGAAAAATGATTTTAAATTTTCGGATTTGAAAAAGAGTACCGCACAACACTCCAAGCGTACCTTGCGGCACAGAAGTGGTGTCGTGCGATACTGCTCATACAACCAATGGTCAGATTTTCAAAAGAATGTCGCGCAGCACTCCAAGTGTACCGTTTATTCTGCAAACAATTTGAAAATTTGATTTTTTGACAAGAAACAAAATGAGAGCATATTCAAGGCATGAAACATGATTAAAACTAATTACTTTGAATTGGAAAATGATAGTTTATGATTAGAGAATGTTCCTCCTCTTCGGATTACTCCGTACAAAGCAACGTTTTCACTGTACGGTGTAATCGGGAGGTCTTTGATCAAAAGGTTTTTTTTAGTGTAACATGGGCATAACAAATGCGGAAACAATATAGAAGATTATCCCGCACTTGGCATCCCTCCCCTCAAGGTTGAGCTATGAACTTCGGCAAAACAAAATCGCACCTTCGTTTCAAACTTCTCGGAATGAAACGCTTCTTTGATCCTCTGGTGCTAACTCCGACCTCCTGTAACACCTACGGACTTGCTCTCAATGCGATAAAGCAGGTTTGACTCTGGGCTAGATGGAATTGGTGATGATCAGAGGAGGTTTTGGACCGAAAACAGGGTACTTGGTTTTTCGGATGGATTTTTCTTGGGTAGAGCTTTTGAGGGTTGTTTTCTAGGGTGGAAGGTAATAGTAGTAGATGATTTAGAAGGTGAGTAGAGTTGTGGGCAGAATTTAGGAGAGGTCAACCATGGATTTTTCGATTGTTTTGTTCATTCAGACCGATCGGGTATGTAACGACCCGCCCCCGATTTGGCACTGTACCGGGTCAAACCTGACCCGATGTGCAAACAACTGGCTCCCAACTCAACCAATTAAGAACTACAGATTTCCAAGGAAACTCAAACCACTTAATTTACAATTTGAAAATTTAAACTTGTCATGCGAATTACAACATAAGTCCTAATTAAACAATAAGTCCAACAAGCTTTACAACATCCATCTCTGCCCTAAAAGCCAAACCCCACCACTTCCCAAAATGGCCCAACCTAGCAAAAGTCCCAACAAGGGTCCCTGAAAGAGTGCACAACTCGCAGCGCGGGACTAGCAGTGGACACCACCTAACAAAAACAACCTGCAAAACCTGGAACCCGAAATAGGTTCCAGGAGTGTTAATGAGACATAGATGCAGTTCAAACAAATTTTACATTCAACGCCCAAAAAGAAAATAAGCGTAATAAGGCACACAGCCTATTTCGGCACACAGCCACGGCACACAGCCAAATTCGGCACACAGCCACGGCACACAGCCAATTCCGGCACACAGCCAATTATCGGCACACAGCCACGGCATACAGCCAATATCGGCACACAGCCTCGGCACACAGCCACAACAACAATATATAACAAAATTAAACAGAAATATATAATCAATTCGGCACAAAGCCTAAACAACAAGCAAACCCGGCACGCAGCCACAATAACATTTAACAAGGTCAACCCGAATGAAAAACATCTGTGAATCAAACACTCACCTTAGCCCTCAAAAATAAAGGTGGGTTCAACTACTGTTTCGGCACCTCAGACGTGCCCATTCCTTTCTCTGTAACATGTATCCTCAATTAGCTCAAAATCATTCACAATCTATAATAAAACACTAATTAAGGCCAAAAGTAGCCAAAAGGTTCACACTCCAACGCAAACGTAATTCATAGGCACACTTGAGACAACTCGACACTCTTGCAATTCACGAATTTATAGAATTAATCTACCCGTCCAAACACTCCAATATTTTAACCGTAGACCGTAAACACAAGCAGAAACAACATACTAAAAACTCAGGATTTTCTGCACCCGATAACTATTTTTAAATAATTAACGAATGAGCCCAAACTCACAGCAAAAACCTGTTAACCAGATTCATTATCAACTTTAAATCAGAAACTGCTATAACTGGAAAATAATCAAGCTACACGGCCTATCAATTCTTAAAGCCTTACGAGTCTACTTTCTAACGTGACAAGCGGATTGAAATTCCAAGCTTCCTAGACCAAGATATAGCCATTCCCGTAAGGTGCGACAGTGCAGTCTACTCAAACACGAACCTGACAACAGATTGGTTCACGAATTTTCATATTTTCTGTATTTCACGTAAAATTCTGAAAATTTAACAGAGCATAAACGACTTGTATGGGTAGCTACAGTAAAAATCTCAGAAAATTACAAATTGAGGAACCATGTCTAAAAATTCAGCTAAAACCCAGGCAGATCCTATTAATCAAACACAGTTTCACATATCCGAGAGATACACGAATTTCCTCTCATAAGAACCCAAATCCATCTTCCAAAACCCATTCTCATGGTCACAATCAGTCGTAAACTAGATGTAACAGAAGAAATTGAACACTTAAACCATGGATTTAGAACATAGAAAAGTACAAACTCACCAAATACTACTAGAATCAAGGTTAACCAAGGCTCTCTCTTGATTTCCCAACTTCTCCTTCTCTTCTTCTTCCTTTCCTTGCTGTGCTCTCTCTCTCTCTCTCTCTAACGTAGAAGTCAAATTGAAGGAGAAAATATCTCCTTAAGCTCTATTATTGGCTCTAATAGTAAAATTACTCCACGCTACCGCTCCCACTAAGTTTCTATGCTCCGCCCAATGAAAACTTTCCGTTTCACACACTTTCACATAACGCCAATTAACGCTAGTAAAACGCGAAATTAATATAAACACCCGTAAAACTAAACACACAAACATAAATTAAAAGTCGGGTGTTACAGGGTATTTATAGGCGATGAGAAAAACTTGGTCTCCAAGTATTCTTGGTGTACACACAAAGATTATGGGCTATGGAGTAGCCTTTTTTCCTCTTGCAAGAAATCATCATGAAGATGGGGAACCGATTGTCAACATTTTGAGCTGTTGGGCATTCTGCAAAAGTAAACCGGATGCATGACAATGTCGTGCGGTACTGAAACTGTGTCGCGCGGTACTCTTCCACCACCATTGTCGAAAAGGAATGTCGTGCGTGACTGAGGGAGCACCGTACATGAGAGTTGAGTGTCGTGCGGCACTGTTGACCATGTTGACTTCCTTTGACTTGTTGGGCATCGTTCCGAGACGCTTCCGAGCATTTCTTTTCATCATCGAAGATTAAAATGTGTACGAGAGTTCAACTTTGGGGTGTCTACAATTCAATTTTGGGGTGTCTACAATCCCATTGCACTTTGCATGCAATGGTATTGCACTGTAAATAAAAAACGCTTGCACCTTGTAATAAAAGCATTGCACAAATCTAGGTTTGGAGTCTAAAAAATGTTGCACCTTGAGTGAATTAACATTGTACCCTTTGAGAATACCATTGCAACCCAGGAGGAAGATTGAGCTACCTGTATAATGTCTAAATCCAATTTTTTATTTTGGAAAAAAGGACAATTGCTCTTTTTATGAAACTAGATATTGCACCTTGAATCAAAATGTGTTCCATTCCTCCTCAAACTATATTGCACCATGTATGGAACTATATTGCACTCAAGTGAGTACAACTGGGTTTGTTTTGTGATGACTAACTCATATTTTTTTGTTTTGAAAAATAAAAAGAATGCTCAAACTCATTACATTTAGGTTAGGTCAATGTATCTAATCAAACTGTTTAGACAGACCTTTGAAACATTGCACCGTAACTGAATTAGGTTTACGCTATGTATGAACCAATATTGTACCTTTATCTCAAAATCATTGCATTTAGGGTTTTGCATGATTTGTGGGAAAAAAAAAATACATTCAATGATATTTATGGGCAGTGCAGTGATACAATGCCATGTATGTGCAATTAATTATGTTTCTCCATGTCATGTATTGGTAATTTCCAAAACCATGACCGCGAAATCATGTTTTTTTGCCCCAACTACAATTTTTCGGGGTCATTTTCCCAAATTTATTCACCTTCTTTTTCTTTTGGTTCACTATCTTGTTACCCTCCCTACTACCTCGGATTTCACACAAAAAATTGGCCCAATTTAATGCGGGATAAGTTTTGGAGATAAAATAGTAAGAGCTTGTTTGGCTGCAGGATGAGGAGGGTTATAACTCATTCCCCTTCCACTTATCCCTGACTCACCACTTAATGCATGGTTTGACAATTTTTTTGGAAAGGACGACCAAATTGATACCCATTTATCTCCCCCTCCCTCACTAATTAACAACACCATTAACATCTCCGTCTCAGCTGTTTTTTTTTTTTCCAGAAATCCTACCCCATTCTTGAAATGTATTCTACGAGCTCTTGCAATTTCTTTTGCATCAAGAAATAAAATACTCCCACATATAATTTTTTATTTTTCCTGCACCAAATTAAACTATTAATCGATATCTTTAATTTGATACAAAAGAATTTCAAAAATTTTACATTGTTGGCTTGTTGAGTTACTTTGCAATATCCTTCAGATAAAAAAATAAAGAACTTTCACATATTATTTTTTATTTATAATTTTTGCACCAAAATAAACTACTAATCAAGATTTTTAATTCGATGCGAAAAAAATCAAAATTTGTGTACAAAAGTATTTTATGATGTGTAAA
This sequence comes from Vaccinium darrowii, assembly GCA_020921065.1. Classification (NCBI taxonomy): domain Eukaryota; kingdom Viridiplantae; phylum Streptophyta; class Magnoliopsida; order Ericales; family Ericaceae; genus Vaccinium; species Vaccinium darrowii. The sequence goes on from CM037154.1 coordinate 31,168,361, forward strand.
TTAGAAATAACGAAAAATAATTAAAAATTAGAAATTAATTTGGGATAGAATAGAAAAAAATGATGTGTAAATTAGAAATAATGGCAAATAATTAAAAAAAAAGGAATAATTATTAAAATGAATAAGTAAAAAATAATAATTAAATATTTTAATTCTACGTATAATTAATTAAATGAATTATTATATCATATTTATTGACAAGTATAATTAATTTAATTAGTCTTGTATTGATGTATTTATTTTATCATAAAATAGATTATTACCCATGCACAAAGGCAATAGTACTTGGTTTGGATGAATTTGTAATAAAGTGGGGTAAGGTTGAATGATTAAATATCACATCAATGTGGGTCCAACGTTACTAAATAATACATTTTGTATCATATCCCCTTATTTTTTTATCCCAATATAGCCCATCCTGCATCCAATCGGGTCGTAAGGGGATAAGATAGTAAGAGATATTATTACATTGATGGACATTTATGGAGGAGGATAAAATAGTACTTGATTTGCATGAATTTATGATAAGGGGGGGTAAGATTGGGTGGATGATGTAAAAACCTAGCAAATGACTTACTTGTGCATGGGTTGTATTAGATTTTGCGATAAAATAGTACATAAATATAAGACTAATAAAATTAATTATTATTGTCAATAAATATGATATAATAATTTATTTTTGTTACTTATATCTAAATTTTGCTATTTTTTCTAATTATGCGCTTTTTACTTATATTAAATACAAAACTTATTCATTTTTACGTATAATAACTAATTTTAATAATTTTATATAAAATAAAAATTAATACAAGGAATTGCTATTGCAACATTTTTTAAATATTTTTTTAATATACCACCTAATATTCAATTGTTTGTAATTTACATGTTCATTTAGTAATTTTTATATTAGACCTTAAGTAGGGGTGCCCAACGAGTCAACTGATCTGCCCAAACCAAATCATCTGTGAACCACCTGAGGTATATGACAATTGGATGCGGATCCTAATATTCTAGTTTTGGCAAATTCGATATAGGTTCAATCTGCCCAATCAGCCCAACAATCATTCCCCGATCTGCCCAATTTGCAACCGAACCGACCCAACTGTACCTCACTCACGGATGGTTGTAGATGGAGAATACAACAATCCGCAACGAGCAGATCAGTTTGAGAACCAATTTGATTTGCCCAAAACTAATCCACGACGGCCCTAACCCCAACAATGTCAAATTCTAAAGTATAAAAACAATTTCAAATTTTTTTGTATCCAATTAAAGATCTCTATCAGTAGTTTAATTTGGCCAAAAAAATAAAAAATATAAGTGGAAGTACTTTATTTTTTTTATCTGATCGATATTGCAAATCAACTCAACAAGCCAACAAGCCAAAAATGTAAAATTCTAAAGTATAAAATTTTTCAATTTTTTCTATATCGAATTAAAGATATCTATTAGTAGTTTAATTTGGTGGGAAAAAAAAACAAAAAAACAAAAATTCCGCGAGAAAGTACTTTATTTTTTTATTGGAAGGAAAATGGCAAGGGCTGGTAAAACACACTAAATGGGGTAGTTTCTGGAAAACAGGCGAGAGGGAGAGGGTAAGAGGGATGAAGGGGGTAGGTAGGTAATTTGGAAGGGGATGAATCCAAGCGCTGCACCTCCGAAACGAAGCACTAGTCGAAACCACCGCCAGTAAAGCAGCCAATAGTTCCAGGAGAGACGCTGACAATGAGAGATGCCGTAGCCCGAAAACCCTCACAACCATCTTCACCCAGAAAACAAACACCAGAAACCATTCAACTAGACCGTTGTCTCCGCCGCCTCCCATTGGACGAGCCGCGGCCACCCAAATCCAATGAAAAAATGCACACCAATCATTACACCTTCAAATAGCTCCAGTCGATCCACAAGCCGTTACACCAACAAAGACAATTAGATATCTCTTGATAACGAATAATACCGCCCAAGAAACAACCGCCAATCACCATCCAGGGACCATAAAAACCTAACCCCTGGTGCTGGACCACCACTTGTCGTTAGGCTAGAAACCCAAATCTCCCAACAAAGATCCCGACGTGGTCAACAGTTGGACTGACGAAGCCGTTAGGTAAAAGGAGCCGCAACCAGCATTGCAGCCCCTGCTAAGATCCAACCAGAAAAAAGGGGGAGAGAGAGATTATGGGTGAGAGAGGAATCCTACCACCAAATAATCAGTCTTTGATTTCAGTCATAAACAGGTCAAAGTCAAATACCCAAAAAAATAAAATAACCGGATGATAATATGAGAAATCTAAGAAAATGAGTGGACAACTTGCTCAAAATCATCCAACTCCGAAAATACAACAATCTCCGAAAGCCTAGCTCTGGGGGGCGAATTTCAAGCATGTCCTAGCTTCCAGTATAAACAGTTTCCATACATAACATTACTACCGTTATCAGTGGCGGAGGCATAATTTTGACTCTGGGGGGCTAATTGAGAAAATAATTTTGGCAAGACAATATCTGAATTAAATTTGGTTCTTATCATGTTTATACAACATTTTTGACAAATTAAGAGATTAAATTTCATTCAATGATATATGTGGTATCTGTTAATGCATCCAACTCAAAACCAATTGGCAATGAGTGAAAAGGCCGCCCAGGCTCATATAGTAGCTTTGGAGGTTATGATTAACCAAAGTTCTAACACTCCCTCGCATGTTACCCCTGGCCAACACGTGGAGAGAGAAATAAACGGTTTAACATATACGACAACTATCAACCATCAGAACAAACAAAGAGGGAACCAACCATCAACGTCTTGTCCAAAACTCTCCGAAAGCCTAGCTCTGATACCATGTTAAAGCATCCAACTCAAAACCAATTGGCAATGAGTGGAGAGGCTGCCCAGGCTGACATACTAGCTGTAGAGGTTATAACTAACCAATGTGGGACAAATTCTACCAGTATCATAATGCAACATCAACCCACAATGTTCTCAAACTAAACCCTGCAAAACTTGGTCTATTAGGAGTATTTTAATATGCATGATCCTCTATAGATTTTCTTCTAAGAATGTGACGAAATAATTAATAAAAATACGATGAACTTTTTTTTAAATGCGGCAGGTGCTCACTCTGGCCCCACAATATCTCGGCTCCTGACCGTAATTGCAAATTATACACTGGATAAGATAGAATTCAGACTTAGCAAAAAAAAAAAAAAAACCATCCAAAATGGACGAGCAACTAACCACATATTTGTCCAGCTGACATACCTCAGCCCAATGGACCCTAAAAGAATCCAGATATCAGCATATTCAATAGGAAAAATTTTACTTGCACCCACTATACTTTGAACAATTTAAACTTAACCAGAACCCATTTTCATCATTAGATACATTCAACTAAAGACGAGCACCCATTTTCTTTTCTCATACCATGTTCATCACCACTTTGACCATCACCAAAACCTCCATCAATTTTTCTTCTTTTTATCTTGACAAATTCAAGATCCAATTTATTGGAGGAACCTGGCAATCAATTGTTGAAAAGATCAAAAATCAATGTTTCTAAACTGACAATGGCAAATATTAAATGGTGAGTTTTGTAGTTAGCTTGGGTAAGGGGATAGAATTCATTTAGTTAGGTTGGGTAAGGGGATAGAATTCATTTGGTTTACTCCAAATAATTCAACTATGTTTCTTCATTCCATAAAGGCCATACAGTGATGTTGGGAGCTCCTCCCCATTACTGATAGCTTTCTACTAACCAGTCCTCACTCAATAGTCACTACCAGTTGGAGTTGTGCCTTCGCATCTTGGCTGAGCCTTCCACTGTCACTAAACTTCCCATCAATGTCCTCACATGATGAGCCAACAACAACATAACCCATTAAGCTCCAATTCACAAAATTCAGTAGCTTAATCACCTAGGGTTATGAACTTGGGGAAAACTGAGAGAGAGAGAGAGAGAGAGAGAGAGAGAGAGAGAGAGAGAGAGAGAGAGATATGAACCTGAAGATTCAACCACTTTGCAAGGTTTTTGAATTCCAGATGACATTCCCAGGCATGGAAAACCCATGGCTCATGATGAACTTGTTGCAGCCCCATTATTTCTCCACATTATTCTCATCTTCATTCCTCCGTGTAAGTCCAAATGCTAGATTAGATCAAGATCCCAATCGGAAGGCTTCCTTTCCAACAAAGTAATATTGTTCCATGTATCAAGTTGAACGGAGTTCTGGAATTTAAACTCGTCCTGTTCATAGGGATCAACAACCTTCCAGCACAACGAGTACAACCGCGTCTCATCAAGAAAAAGAGCGTTGTTTCTTACAAAGAACGCAAAAAAACCTCACATGTTCTTCATCAACTTAATAATTCATAAAATTGTTGTTATACAGGTCATAAAAAAGACAGAGAGAAGCAGGTTCATCTATTTGATTGGAATAATAATTTCTAACACTAGACATAGCATCTTCCACCATAACCGCGAAATCTCGCAAGTCCTTGACAATTCAACCTAAAAGATATCTTTGCTTGTAGGTGGACTCATTTCGGAAAAAGACACTATCGTCGTGTGATATCATAACTCCATTGCGCAAGTTTCCATGAGAATAACCATTATCATGGAAAGAATTTAATCCATCGATCATTTCCCTGAAAATATCTATTGCAACTGGGGTTAGGCCAAGACCTTTTCTGTTCTCGACTTTCCAAAGTCTGTGAACATTGTAATTGCACCAATCAGTAAAGTTTTCCCCATCTTGACTTTTCCCAAGGATGTAATACTTCTGCCCCTGTTTCGAAAGAAAACAGGGTTGGAAGAACGGGCTCGCATGAAGTTCATCCATTCTCTGGATGTAGGACTTAGCATTACATTCCCTCCCAAAGGTTCGTACCTCTGCCGCTGCAGATATGCATTCGTGTTTGAAAAAGAACAGTCTACATCGTTGTTGCCAAGGAGAGTGTAGGACAGATTGACGATGAAATGACCAGCCATGACTGGACTATCGATTAGGACAAGGATGAAATCTCTTTCATAGAAAACAAAAGTTTGGAGGACCGTTCATAGGGTTTCAGTGAGGGTTCAGGCTGCTGGGAGACTAGAAATGTATGATATTGTTTTAGGGTTTCCTCCCTTGAGCAACTCCAACCCTTACTCAAACCCATTACCAAATTTTAGTCAAATAAAAATTTTCGCCAAATTTGCTCTGAATCATATCTTTACTTAATTTTTGAAGGCAATTTTCTCCCTTTCAAATTTACCGTTATACCATTAATGAATCTCTATTCAGAAATTTTAATCGAGTGGTAAAAGTTTTAGGGAGGGTGGAGATGCTCGAGGGAGGAAACCCTAAAACAATATCATACATTTCTAGTCTCCCAGCAGCCGGAACCCTCACTGAAACCCTATGAACGGTCCTCCAAACTTTTGTTTTCTGTGAAAAAGATTTCATCCTCGTGCTACTCAATAGTCCAGGCATGGCTGGTCGTTTCACTGTCAATCTGTCCTACACTCTCCTTGGCAACAACTCTGCAGATTGTTCTTTTTCAAACACAAATGCGTGTCTGCAGCAGCAGAGGTACGAACCTTTGGGAGGGAATGTGATGCTAAGTCCTACATCCAGAGAATGGATGAACTTCATGCAGGTCCGTTCTTCCAACCCCGTTTTCTTTCGAAATAGGGGTAGAAATATCACATCCTTGGGAAGAGTCAAGATGGGGAAAACTTCACTGACTAGTGCAATGACATGTTCACAGACTTTGGAAAGTCGAGAACAGAAAAGCTCTTGGCCTAACCCCAATTGCGATAGATATTTTCAGTGGAATGATCGATGGATTAAATTCATTCCATGATAATGGTTATTATCATGGAAACTTGCGAAATGGAGTAATGATATCACACGACGATAGTGTCTTTTTCCAAAATGAGTCCACCTACAATCAAAGATATCTTTTAGGTGGAATTGTCAAGGACTTGCGAGATTTCGCGGTTATGGTGGAAGATGCTATGTCTAGTGTTAGAAATTATTATTCCAATCAAATAGATGAACCTGCTTCTTTGTTTTTTTTATGACCTGTATAACAATAATTTTATGAATTATCAGGTTGATGAAGAACATGTGAGGTTTTTTGCGTTCTTTGTAAGAAACAACCCTCATTTTCTTGATGAGACGCGGTTGTACTCGTTGTGCCGGAAGGTTGTTGATCTCTATGAATAGGACGAGTTTAAATTCCAGAACTCCTTTCAACTTGATATAGGGACATTGGATGAATCGAATTCATAACCCAGTCCTTCGCCAGATAATTTGCTACAAAGGGGGAATAAACATCAGGAGGAGTTAAATGTTTTCCCATGGCTCAGTTGAGTTCACTCAGAACTCATTCGGCCATGTAAGGGAAAAAAAAGGTCTACATGGGGCGTTACATTAATCAGTAATTTCTTCCGAGAAGTAAAAGGCAAAGATAAGACTTATGTGGATCAGCTCTTTAAAGGGCAAGAGGGCAGCTATAAGGCTTATCGAAAACTTCTATTTAAAAAAAAAAGACCAAGATCCTCTCGATTCAGAACTAAAAGAAAAGGCGAGAGCATATCTAAATGGTCATTTAGATGAGAGACGAGAAGACTGATATTAATAATAAAGAGAAGGGTAAATTTCACTCACCTCCCCTCAGGTTTTTGACAAATACAGAAACCTCCCCTCAGGTTTTAGAAATGACACTGACCTCCCCTATCAGACTTGTCACCTTAACTCCGTTAACTGAATCTGTTAGTTCACAAATTTACCCTCAAATGGTTATCTTTGAAATTGAATTGAGAACATGTAAAACGTGACACGTCACCATCAGAAACAAAAACTTGGGTCAGAGCCACTATTTTAAGGCAAAAACCTATTTTTGTAAGTATTAAGTACAATAGTGTTTGCTTTGAACTATTACACATTCTTGGGCAAAGTAAAAAAAGACTTGGTATTATAAACCCACCCTTCTTCCTGCCCATCTAATAAGTATTCTAGAATCCTGATCCAACAAGAACTCTGATGGGGGGAAAAAAATACCAAAAATCCAACCACCCATCTTCATTACGAACAACTATCATTACGAACAACTATCTCGCCCAGCATATGGTTCCACCCTCACCGGCATAGATGCAAACTTTTTTTGCTACCTACTATTATTTCGGAAAAATAAAGCTATGATCTCTAGTTTACTCCCTTGATTTTACCCCTTTTCATCCGAAATACCCAACTCCTCCACTCCCATGAGTGAACTCGCTATTCTAGAATCATAGCCCTTGCAAACGCACGATTTCATCAAATCTTAAGTCGCAATTTAAGAGAAATCAAAGGCATGAGTGTATCGCCATGGAAGTCTCCTTAACTTCGGAAGAGCTTATTTGATTCTAATACAAATTAACTAGTTCAAACCCTCCTTGTGATATACGGAGTACCATCAACAAATCTAAGCCAATTGACTTACTTGTGTGTAGTTGAGAACTAGAGATTGATTTATACAGTTTAATGACTGTGGGTGATGTTGAATACGAGGATGTGAGGGTTAAGACTGACAGCTAGCTGGGTAATTGGGTCACAATGGTGGTTTTGAGGGTTGGGTTTATTAGGGGATTGTGGTGGGTGGTGGTGGTTGAGCCCCCACGGTGACTAGGGAAGGGAAATCCTCTGTAAGTTAGAGTGTAATTATTTTCATTGTTGTAATTATTTTTTAAGAGCATTGGTGTCTTTAAATAAAAAAGAAGGTCAAATTTGGAAGAGAAATTTGAAATTTATCTAACATCATTACTTCTCGTCCATCTTTCTGACGCTCAACTGATGGAAGGGGGGAAATGATACCGACAACTAAACCAGAGTGGAGGTCAGTGTCATTTCTACAACCTGAGGGGAGGTTTCTGTATACAGTATTTGTCAGAAACCTCAGGGGAGGTTAGTGAAATTTACCCTAAAGAGAAAGTAGAAAGTAATGAAGTAAAGAAGCAATAAACTCTTTTTTTCTAGAACTTAGAAGAGTGCATTGCTCCTTTACTCGTTTTTATTCAAATTAAATAAAATAATAAGTTTCCATATCCATAAATTCTAGATATTGAATTTGCCTATTAATATTTCTATATGGCCATTAGATTAGAATCAATATTATTGTAAAATAAGATATATCATCGACTTGACAACGCTGATATCTTTATGTTATAACTATTTTATTAAATGGATTAATAGGCTTTCACTGGTTTTAAGAATGAGTGATTGCTCTTCTTCAAGCCTTATTACCCAACCTGAGAGCTGTGATACACGGATCCTCGTTTTCAGGCGAAGGACCCGTGTCGATACGACAGGATACGGGTGCGGGTGCGGGATATGCACCCAGTGCGGCGGAAAATAATCGGACACGTCGATCTGTAAAGTTCAAGATCTGGACGAGAGAGAGAGAGAGAGAGAGAGAGAGAGAGAGAGAGAGAGAGAGAGGCAGAGATGAGAGAGAGACAAAAGAGACGAGAGACAAGAGAGAGAAGATACCTGATGAGACGAACTCCAACGAGTTTGATGCAGTTGTCTGCTGCGATCTACTCCAACGAGTTCACCATGGCTGCTTCTGGTGGAGAGAGAGAGAGAGAGGAGTTGTCTCTGATGCAGTTTGCTGCTGCGATCTACTGACCGACAGAGCTGTTTGTTTTAGGGTTTCTCTAATATCCACGTTAAAGGACTGAATGGGCTGATGATGATCCCTGTTTTAAAGTTTGGGCTTGGGCTTGGGCATTAAATCTAAATTTTTGACTTCTTTCTTATATAGCCCTTGGGCTTCTTTGTTAAATGTAGTAGTACTGAGTTTGTAATAGGCCTTTTGGGCTATTAAAATATCTCCATGTCTGGGCCTAATAAATTTTGGGGAGGTCATTAAACCCAAAATAAAAGTTCACATGGGCCTAGAAAATTAATTATTCAAATAAAAAATTAATTATTTTACATATAAATTTAATTATTTAATATAAAATTCTAACTACTTGACGTATCCTCGTATCCCAATTAGGATCCATATCCGCGAATCCTCGTTTTTTAGATTTGAGGTGTCCGACCCTCGGATATACACCTGAATCCAATACACGCACCGGTGTCCGTGCCACGTAGCCTGAGAGCGCGGACAACTAATGCACTCCACTTATTGAGCCGGGTTCTATGATCGGTCCGTGACCCCTGGATGCCAGAGGCGTCCTAGTGGGTGATTCACAAGTTTAAAATGGTCAAAGCACAACGGGTGCAAGTAAAAAGTACCCATTTAATATGAAAACCTAACCACAATTGGGAGACCCACCAGCAAAAAAAAATCAATTTCACTAAGCAGTTATACATAAAACAATTTAGATGACATCCATGCTTTGTTACTTTTTCCAAGGCCAAGCTGTCCATTTGAGTTCTTCCCCCACATGTAAAGCTCCCCATCCACTCCAAAAATACCAAATTATTGCATTAAGGAAACTGAAGAAGGAAATACATAAGGTTACAAATATTTTCCAAATGATTTGAAACTAAACTAGGTAAAATAAACATTTTTAATTAAGCTCATGCAAATTAGATTATTGTGGAACATATCGGTGAATTTCATAGTAAGGAAATGGGAGTAGGTATACTTCCTATATTTTTCCGAAGTCAACATCCTTCATTGTGGATTGGAATTTCTTGATCAACGATCCCTAATTAATCTCACAATCTTTTTCTCAGCCACCAAATGTATCTCCTAAAAATGGATCAAACGTGCAGAATATTTCTGAATGTATCTCCTAATTTATCTGAAGTTGACTACATTTGTGCCGGTCTTTCAGAGATCTAGTGATATGGAGCCCTTAACTCCTGCCAGCCCGGATGCTCGTTTAACCTCTGTATTCATCCCGTTCCTCATTTGCATACATGCACTGCATTTTCAAAAGCATCCTGTCGAACCGGCTCCCATTCAATCTATGCTGGACTAATCGATATACCAATAATAAAGTCTTCAGCCAACTGGTGGAATACATCACATCAACCTAGTAGCATTAGCCGATCTAGTACGACAATACTTGCTTCTATGCCCATTCCAATCTTGTCCAACTTTGCTAACTCCACCTTCTCAACCCATACTTGTTTGATCTGGAAACACATTTTTCTGTTCCATCTTTTCTCAATTCTCCTTTAACGGAACAAACTAAGTCTCTTTCCATCCATGTTGGCTGAATGGTTAAAGTGCCCAACCTATACACTATGTTTTTGAATATTTTACCAAGAGAAAATAGGAATAAGAGGTTTGTTTTCACAGCAAACCCTTTTTAGTTGTTCCCTTAAAATGAGCTAGTCTAGGACTAGGTCATATGCTGAATAGTACAAATGGGTTCGTTTTGTGATTTCTAACTCATATTTTTTGTTTTGAAAAATAAAAATATTCCTCAAACTCATTACATTTAGGTTAGGTCAACTTGTCTTGCCATTTTTTGATCAAATCAAACTATTTGGACAGACCTTTGAAACATTGCACCATAATTGAATTAGGTTTGGACCTTGTATGAACCAACGTTGCACCTTTATCTCAAAATCATTGTACTTAGGGTTTTGCTTGATTTGTGGGAAAAAAATAGACTTAGGGATATTTTGGGCAGTGCATTGATAAAATGCCATGTATATGTAATTATGTTTCTCTATGTCATGTATTGGTGATTTCTGAAACAATGATCGTGAAATCGTATTTTTTTCCCCAAATTCCTTTTTTTTTTGTGGTCATTTTCCCAATTTTCTTCACCTTCTATTTATTTTGGTTCACCATCTTATGACCCATGATCTTACGAATAAAGCTTACTTAATATATATTTATATTAATCCTCAACCCATGGAATTAATATAAGTATATATTTAAATCCTATAATTTATGTACCTACCTTGTCTCTTTCTCCTGAAAATATTAATTTCCTAAATCATAGGGAATTCAGCTCTATAGTAACTGAATTCAAATTTAAATTTCTTTCTCTTATGACATGTGTACAATCCAGATATGGTACAAATAGTTTCTTAACCCAATAATGAAAACCACGAAACCTTACCTGAGAAATAGGTTGAAATATCTCGGTAAGGCTCCCACGGTTTTGAAAACCCTAGAGAACCCCAAAAATCAGTTCGGAATGAGATTTCAAGAGCCCAACATTCAACACATATAAGATCTCTAAACCCTAGAAAAATGAATCCAACAGTTCAAGGAGAGAATAGAACAGCAAAAATCAGTTAGGAATCAGATCTTAAACTACACCCTTCTATTAAAGCCGAAAATAAAAGAAATCCAGTGAGGGAAAGGAGAGAATACCGTGGTTGACTGGTGGTTGGTGCAACGATCGGAAGAGTACTCTTTCAAGGAGGGGGAACAGATCGGAGGAGGAAGAAGAGAGAATAGAAAAGAGAGTGGTACTCGTAGAAATCTGGAAAAGAGAAAGACGGTGGGGAAAAACTTGACAGGAAAAGGATGTATCATGCTATTTGTATCAAATTTTGAACCCCAGTCAAGAACAACCATTGGATCAAATTCAATCTCAACCCTTAAACCATTCCCTTGCCTTATGGCATGCAAAATTCACATTTCTAGATATGGTTTATTTACAAAAATGCCATGGAAGAAATGCCACCTGTCTTTGTTACTGAAGTTGCGAAATATTTACAAAAATGCTATAAAAAGTCAAGTTTGTGAGAGGGATATTTTTGGACTGTGAGATGTGGAGGAATGGATGGTTGAGATTGGCAAGTGTTGATATTTTTGGACTGTCACATGCCTGATTTACACATGCAAAACATGAGTGTACATGAACTAAGGATGAGTATAAACATGAATAATTGTCACGCCCCAAATTGGGAAACATGACCGTCTGTGAACCAGGAGACAATTTCGGAAACACGAAGCCTAAACAAAAATAAAAATAAAAATAATAATTTTTCACAACCCGAATTAATTAAACTGAATCCTAAATTATAAAAATTAAAATGTGAATCAAACCATTTTTTTTTATAGCAAATTGGGGACCAACATCTCAAATATTCCAACTTTGAATTTATTAACAAAAAAACTAAATAAACAAAAGTGCGGAAGTTGATTGACATGACTAAAAGAAATTAAAAATGTAAATACCTCAAAGGTCCAAAAAGTCGGTCCCAACATTGTCTCAGAGTCCACTATGACGCCCCATGAACTAACTTGAAAAAAATATGGAGTAAATCCGTCAGCTGACAGCTCAGTGAGTAGTTAAGCATCCTATGGGTAAAGAGTACTAAGTGGCATACGTTAAACAAACGATAAGCGAGAGATCCAAAGAAGTGGTTTCAAATAACAAAGGTCGGTGGCTCAACAAGTAGTGTCAATGAGATGAATATCTGATTTATCGAAGAACAAGAACTATAATCGATTCACAAAAATATACATTTACGCCAATCATCCCATCCAAGAATACCAGAATGACAAACAACAATAGTAGGAGTCTCAACCAAATTATGTGGGAACCATAATAATAATAACCATTGCCAATGCCAATTATTTTCTCATGGCTTAACCTGTTGGATCCAACACCGTACTCAAAGTCGCCTCAGGATGGCGCCTGGGTCTTTTCCCTATGCCGATCCAGAATAGGGTCACAGGGTATTTCACAAGTCTTTTCCCTAGTGGCCAAAGTCACCACAGGATGGCACCTGAGACTTTCCCTTGGACTTTCACAAATATATATATATATATATATATATATATATGGTTTTTATTATTATGGCCCCAAACACAAAAGAACAACATACCAGAGATATCATAGAATCAATAAAATGGCCAATAAGGAAATTAATATCAACCAATCAACTGCGAATATTTCAATTAACCTTATATGTCAAAGGGTACGTCAATCATCAATAAATGTTCAATGAACAAGATAACATTTATCCATCACAACGAATAAAATAATCTGTCAAGAATCGATAGGCTCAAGAGAAATCCAAATGAAGGGATCACATGCTTAACCACTCACCTCGATCAGACCGATAGATAGCAAAATGCAATGCTCTGAGTACTTGCTAATCTGAATTATTGTGTAAAAAAAAACATAATTAGTCACATGATACCTAGCAATTAGACTACTGGTAAAACTAATAATATAATACCTAAACATAGAACTAATCCCTCCAATAGAACTCCACCTCCGAAACCCCAAACCACCGGCACCATTAACCTTTGCAATCCCATGCAGTGATACTGTTGAAATTCAATATTAAACAAACCGATTTCCTATCGACATGACACAAACAAAAAATATATGCATGCAACTATAAGCCCCACTGCCGAACAAGGCATCACGTGGGTGCGACACACTCACCCACTCAGTAATCTCCACTGATTGCAAATCAAGATTCTGACTATGTATATAATAGACCTATAATGCATAACCAACAAAGAAGAAAATTAAAGAATAGAAGGAAAATACTAACCCAAACTTCTACTGCCCCTCTCGCTCAGCCTCACTCTATCTATCCCTCTCTCTCTCTCTCTCTCTCGGATACAAACAAAACCCTATATTGTTCCTTATAATAAAACCGACCACATATAAAAACTACTCCACCCTAAACGCACATTCACTCCCGTTATTTACTAAGCTAGGCCAATTCAAACGTCAAATTATAAGTTTAAAATGCATAAAAAGTAGGCAGCCCAATAGTATAACCCTTACCCACATTTACATTTAAATTAGATCGACATTCTTTTACAAAAACAAATATAAGTTGTTTGATTAATTTTTTTTAAGAACATCAAAAATAAATATAGTACATAATAATCTGTATTATTTTTTTGATTAGAAAGAAGTGGGAAAAACGGAAAATGGAAGAATTAATTATTTGTATAAAAATAATATACATTTTTTTTAAGGAAAAAGTTGGGATGTTACAATAATGACATGTGATATCTACTAAGTTGAGGAGCTATGTAATAATCTAATCATGGACAGACTAAAATACAGTATGATAACCACAAACAAAAGCTGGACGCAATAAATAAGGAGTGCTAGGACCAAAATAGATTTGCTTGATGACCATGATCTGAGCACTCAAATGAGTTAACCTGAGCACTTAAGTGGATTGACTTGTTTTCCTCTTTAATAGCCTTGTTTTGCTTTCATTTTTCAAAAGTGAATCTATTCTTTATGTTTTGTCATGTTTTCACACTTGTAACTTCCTTTCACAAGGCAAATGAGCTCTCAAAAATCATTTTCAATTTATTTCATGAGCATATCAAGCCACAAGCAGATCTATCTTGGCATAGAACAATGAGAAAAGCAACTAGAAACAACTTTAGACAATACAGAAACCAGTAACAAGGAAATATGGGAGAGGAAAAATTTGAAGGCTTTGATATACTTGAGTGCTCAAGTGGGGGACTTAAGCATTCAAAATGGATTGACTTGAGTGCTCAAGTGGCTTGAGTTGAACCCTTGAGCGTTCAAACCATTACTCCTTTTTACGTTCATTCTTGGTATTTTTCTCAAAAGTACACTTGTTTTGCCCTGTTTACCATGCTTTCAAACTCTGTACCCCTATTTTCAAGAGAAAATTGCTTTAAAAAACATGTGTTTAGACCATTTTGAGATAGATTCTGATGTGACCCGTGCTTAGATATCAACAACCAACAGAATGAATCAAACATCATAATAATAAAATCAACAAAACAAAAAAAATATGAAGAAAGATGGTTTGAGCATTCTGATGGACCTGAGTACTTAAGACAGAAAACTTGAGCACTCAAGTGAGGGAACTTGAGCACTCATGTGAACCTGAACACTTAAGCCAGTAACTTTAAGGAACTATTTCCTGTAATTTTTAGACCTGAAGTAAGTCCAAAACAGGCATGAGGAACCTGTCTAAACTTGTTGGGTTCCCTCAAGAAGCAAAGAACAACATATTATCAAGGTATTTCAACCTTGTTGACCTTGTGGCAAGGGCTTTTGAGATGATTTTTGGAAGGACACAGCTTATGGCTGGGTTTTTGGAGTGGAATGACACTTAGATGTGGTTGAATGAATAAAAACTCAACTGATCAGTGAACCTTGAGTATATTCCATGGATTTTTTAGCTAAAACCGAAGGTTTCTAAGGGGTTTTTGAGGGATTTTTGGGAGAATATGAAATGGGGATTGGATTTTGGGCTGAGCTACAACTGGGTTTGGTTTGGCTAACTAAAATAAGGCTCGAATGGGGGTTTTAATCATATTTGATGGACTTTTGAGTAGAAACCGAGTGATCAAAGGGGTTTTATGGATTATTTTGAGAAAATATGGCTTGAGGTTTGGGTTTTGGGATGGTATGATACTGGACCAAGACTAAACCGATTGTGAATGGTCTAAAATGAGAGTTTTTATGATGTTTTTTGGGTGTTTAGTAAAAATACGAACCACAAAGGAGGTATTTGGCCATGAATGTTGATGATTTGAGCTTGAATCAGTGTTGGGAGAGTGAGAGATGATGGAGAGAGGTTTGTTTGTTAATGGCTAATTGTGTAGAGAGTAAATAAAGAAGAAGAGTGAGTTTTTATAGAAGGATTTTGGGGAAGGAAATGAAAAATTAACTTGGGTTTGGGGTCTAGGACACTAATTAAAGTGATTTTGTCATCACAAAACTTGATTCGGAGGTTAACAATGTCAAATTGCAGAGGAATCAAATTATTTCGTTAAAAAACTACCCTATATCAATCTACCAGGTGGTCCACTTAAGTGCTCAAGTTTATGGACATGAGCACTCAGGAAAAGTGGATGATTTCAGCACTCGAGGGGGCGGGGGGGGGGGGGGGGGGGGGGGGGGGGGGTGTGGGTTTGAGTGCTCAGGCTGAGCAAAGCTTTTCCTTTGTTTTGAGTTTTTGGGCTATTTTGGTGAGTGTTTAGAGGTTTTTGAAAGATTAGAGGTTACTCAAGCTTTAATTGTTGTTTTTTACTTACTCCTCATTATTGGGAGTGCCTAAGATTATTCCAGGTCAAAATTGGGTGTCTACAGTAGGAAAGAGAATATTTTATTGAAAAAAAAATTGTTTTGTTATATAGATAGCGGAGTTAATAAAAAAAAAATTGTTTTGGCATGGGTCTCTACACTATGGGCCCAGCCGTATGGGCCAGGCCTGTTTGTTCGTTTGGGTTTGGTTCCCTTAGCAACAGACTTTTGATTTTTTTGGGAGTTCCCATGAAAGAAAGGGACATACTATGCGCTTAAAAGAATGAGTGAACTAATATGTATCCCCACCTGTGCAAATTTCATGTTTGCCGCTTATCCATTTTCACTCTAAATCCTTGCTTCTTAAGGAAATTGGGGTTTTTAAGCTTAGTTTTGTCTTTTTTTAAACCTTCTTGATATAGGGTCGCCTTTTTTTTTTTTTTTTTTCTACTTTTTAATTTTTTTTCTCAAAATGAGTTGGATTATGCAAATTTATGACAAAAACTAAAATTCAACCAGATTAAATAACTACAAGAATTAGTCCAAATATAGTTTTTTTTTCTTTTTATTTTTAATTTATCTCAAACATCAACCACTAACCTACAAACTAAATTTATTTATTTTTCGACCGGTAAAAGAAATTTTTTAATCATTGAAAGAACAAAGATTAATGGGTCAAGGGCACATAGGTGAAGCTGCCACCCGAGATCCAACTCAAATGGTAGCAAAAAGCCAACCCAAGAGAAACACCCAAAGGGCCGAAGCTCAGAGTCCAACACTTGAAACCCTAAAATGCCAAAAAATGCACCCTAAACTTGACTACCCACCAACTCGCCACCACCCCAAGAAACCAAGCATCGCCGCCATGCAAAAAACGCCGCCAATCCAGGCGTTGCACCTCCGAAACGGAGCACTAGTCGAAACCACCGCCAACAAAGCAGCTAATAACTCCAGGAGGGTGCCACAACCCCAAAACCCCTCACAACCATCTACACCCAGAAAACAAACACCACAAACCATCCAACCAGACCGCCGTCATCGCCGCCTCCCAATGGACGAGCCATAGTGGCCCAAATACAAGGAAACACACACACACTAGTCTTTGCACCTTTAAAGAGCACCAGTCGATCCACAAGCTGTCACACTAACGAAGACAGTCGGATACATCCTTATAAAACGAAGAATGCCGCCCAAAAACAACCGCTGATCACCATCCAAAGACCATAAAAAACCCGACCGCTAGCGCTGGACCACCACTAGTTGTTGGGTTGGAAACTGAGATCGTCCAACAAAGATCCTGGTGTGGTCGACAGTCGGACCGACAAAACTGTTAGGTAAAGAGAGCCGCAACCAGCACTGCAACCCATGCCGAGATCCAACCGGAAAGAAGGGGGAGAGAGCTTCTGGGTGAGAGAGGAGGGAGAGTGTGGGAAGAAAAGAGAAAGAGCCCGGGGGAGGAGGAAGAGGCATCGTTCCCCCCAAACGAAAATCCTAAGAGAGGGTTCAGTAACATGTGTGAGAGAGAGAGAGAGAGAGAGAGAGAGAGAGAGATTATCCCTAAGGGTTGTTTGTATTGGCCTCAAAACTCATTACCGCAAGCTAGAATGGTGATCTCTATTAGGCCTCAAAGGAAAAAATATCTATTCACAAAAATTAAGTTTCGAGCAAATCTAGTTGATTTATTGCATGACGTTTTTCCTCAAAACTTAATAATCCTTTCAGGTAATTTTTCTGTCATTTTTATTAAAAAAACTGTCTTTGTTAGTTTCGCATCAATTTTTGTGGTTGATTGGTTCGACTGGACGAGAGTAATAAAATGTACAAAATTTTGATCAAAACTTTAAAAAAGCACAAAATAGACAAATTTTAATTTTCAAAACTTTCGTCAATTTTGGTTCATATATATATATAGGAGAATGTTCTCCTAAGGGATCCCTTATTTAAATTTGGTGCGGACCTCACCTTTCCGGATCAAATTTTGACGATCCGAACCGCTCAATGTTTTTAAAATGCGTTTTTAAGGGCCTACGCGAAGATTCGGGAAAAAAAATTACCCGGAAGGGCTTGATCCAAACAGTTTTCGGTAAAACTGTACATACAGTTTTACCGAAAACTGTTTGGATCAAGCCCTTCCGGGTAATTTTTTTTCCCGAATCTTCGCGTAGGCCCTTAAAAACGCATTTTAAAAACATTGAGCGGTTCGGATCGTCAAAATTTGATCCGGAAAGTTGAAAAAAGGCTAGGTCCGCACCAAATTTTTAATAAGGGATCCCTTAGGAGACCGGCTTCCTATATGGAGTGTGTGTATATATATATATATATATATATATATATATATATATATATATATATATATATATATATATATATATATTTATGATTTCTATCGTCAAGATAACCATTTTAGCAGTACATGTTTTTCCTTTTCCTTTATCCAAAGTTTTTTTTTTTTAATTTTTAGGGCCTGTTCTTTTATAAAGGATTAGAAAATGGGGATAAGTTAATACCATGAGATTAATTATATATTCTTTGTACTAGGTAGGGGTGTTCACGGATCGGATCCGGACGGATCGGATACGGATCCGATCCGATCCGCTCAGAGCGGATTATGGTTTTTAAGATTTGGAACCGAACCGAACATTCACGGATCGGTTACAGATCGGATCAGAGTGGGTCGGATCGGGCGGATTTGACAGATTAAAGAAGGATTATTGAGCGGATTGAGCGGATCCGATCCGATCCGGATCCGGAACCGCCAAATAAGAAATTCTCGATCCGGAACCGAACCGAACATTCACGGATGGATCAACGGATGGTTCGGATTGGTTGGATTGGCGGATCGGATGATCCGCTGAACAACCCTAGTACTAGGTTTAGTTAGGATAAGATAAAGAATGAAATAAGGATTTGAATAGTAATATTGGTCTTAGATCAAAGCATTAAGATATTTGAAGGTTGACGGGTGTTCCACTAACCCAGTTTTTTGAATAAATTGGTTTTTCACTATTTCTTATGTGTGATGTGTTGTGAGAGAATGACCTATCTCGGTGTTTGGAAAAAACAGTTTTTAATTAGTGGAACACCCCTATTCGTATTGTTAATATTTGGAGGGAAGTTAACGCAACTTTTTATATGAAGGATATTGGCCCCAATTAGCCCCAACATAATCCAGTTCCACCTCCTTGTTTGTTTACCAACAATGCGTTTCTTGTAAAGATGGGCTCATTTGTTTCTTGTAAAGATGGGCTCATTTGTTTTATCCTAATCCAGTCTCATCCTAAATCCTCCAAACAAACAAGCCTTATCCTAAATCCTCCAAACAAACAAGCCTTAACAGAGTTTGTCTGCCAAAGGCGGCATAAGAAATGAACAATGCTATGGGTACCCCAAAAATGGGGCCTGACTTAATAAAGCAAAGTTGACATGGGGCCTGACTTTTGTGCACAATACACTACCGTTTAAAAGAGCACCACCATCAAGCTTAATAAATTCTCTAAAAGTTAAATTTGATGAGTGAAATGCAACAAAATCCCCCAAAATAAGCTTAACAAATATTTTGTAAATTTGTTAAACTTGTAGCTTTGCTACAGTAACTCACCTCTTTCGTTAACCCACTGTTCATGCACCAATTTCTTTCCCTCTCCCTCGTGTTTTGGCAGTTTTGCCACCCTCTCCCACTTTTCCCCACTTTTCTCACTTTTTAAACTATTTTCTACAGATAAAGTATGACTTGCATGGCTCCCCATCCGGGGAGAATGAATATTTTAAGAAAACTTTTTTTTTAATTAGACTTGAGGGGAATAGTAAAGTTAGGATAGAGAGTCTGATTTTGGGAATTTTTGGATAGTGACTTGCTAATTTATAAAAGGTATTTTTGAAGTTAAATTTGGTGAAAAATTTGGTGCTCTTGATAAGGATGCCAGGACAACTGATATTTACGAAGGAGTGCACAATAGTACAATACATACATCAGATCGGCCGGGTTTGAACCGAGCTTATACTTGTGTTTTTCTAAATCCGGTCTATTAATAATCGGGCTTAATTTAATATTCCCCAACCCTGACCCAATTAAAGTTTCTTTTTTACCAAGCCCATCCAACTAGCTTATTTATTTATTCATTCTAAGGCTAAGTTCTCCAAAAAAATTTAGCAACCAAGTTGCTAAAATTTTTTGGAGAACTTAGCCTAAGGTACATTATCTAAGTATAAAATAATTATCCCTATTATTATAAATTAGGGTTTACTACAACAATAATTATATAGTACTAAGAAGACCAAGCATATATGTGTCCTTTGAACAAAGGGTACTGTGTTTGCGTAAGTATGGTTGTGGGTTCTTTTTCTTCTTAATATTTTTCAATTGTCACTACTTTACACAGGTCAGATCAAGCTTGATTTTAAGAGATATTTCCAAGCCCAACTCATTTGCTAAACGGGGCTCAAAAACTCAACACAACCGAACTCGATGGTAAAAAAACCAAATTGGTTTATTTTTTTGTCTTTATTCAAAATATTTTCACATTTGTTAGTTTTATGTCGATTTTTTGTGGTTTCTTAGTCTGTTTCGACGAGAGAAATGTAATGAGTATAAAATTATTAACCAAACTTAAATTTTTGTGAATAAAGACAAAAATAATTCAAGAAACCACAAAAATTTGGATTATTTTTGTCTTTAGTGAACTTTTTTGAAAACTTGGTCATAATTTTATACTCGTTAGATTATTCTCGCTGAGACAAACAACCACAAAAAATAGACGCATAACTAACAAATGCAAAGTTTTTTTTTTAAAAAATAAAAACAAAAAAGAAAAAAACTATTTTGGTTTTTGGTAAATTTCACTTACCTCCCCTGAGGTTTCTGATAATTGCAAGGACCTCCCTTAATGTCTCTGAAATTCTACTGACCTCCCCCACTTTTGAAAATAAATGTTAGATTCCCCCCTCTCGTCAATTTGTAGCTAACGTCATTAATTTTCATGCTGAAATTACTTCGTTACCCCTAGCATGCTTTTTATTTTAAATCTTAAAATGTTTTAAACTTTTGTTCTATCTATTCACTTTTTATGAAATTTATATATTTAAAATCTACTCGAAAAGATCTACAAAATGAGATTGATATTCAATGTGAAATTATGCAAAAATAAAATCTTAATTTTTCAATGTGAATTATAATTTTATAAAATTTAAATTTTTCAACGTGTAACTCAAAATTTTAAATCTCAAAATTTTTACAATTTTTTTTTGTTCATATTCATTTTTCATAAAATTCATGTAAATTTTAAATTCTATTTTTTTAATGTGACAGTAGACCAGGGCAGTTAGCCTAATTAGTAGTGTCGCTCCTTCTATAGGGATGACGTTTTGGGTTCGACTCCTATGGAGAGGAGGTCAACCCTTATGGTTTACTAATATCTAACAGATAACTCTACTGATGTTTATCGAATGGAAAAAAAATGCGACAATATAATTAAAATTTGCATTGAAAATTTGAAATTTTATTGGGATAAAGTCACCAATAATTAGAAAAATGGACTTGCAAATTTACCATGTTCATTTAATTAAGAATGTATGTGGAAAAAACTAAATTGTTAAAAAAAAGAAGATTTTATGATGTTTCGTACAATTTTTGCGTGAAACTTTGACTTACACATTTTAAAAAATTAAATTATGTAACATTATATTTAAAATTCACATTGAAAAAATAAGATTTGATTTTTACATAATTTCACATTCAATATCGATGTCATTTTGTAGATCTCTTTGAGTAGATATTAAATATATAAATTTTATAAAAAATGAATATATAAAACAAAAGATATAAACATTTTAAGATTTAAAATAAAAAGAGGAGAGAGAGAGAGAGAGAGAGAGAGAGAGAGATAAACATGACATCATCATTTTCCATCAACTTTTCTAACGGAAGTTGATGGAAGGGAGGTATGTGACATTTATTTTTAAAAATAGGGGAGGTCAGTGAAATTTCAGAAACCTTGGGGGAGGTCTCTGTAATTGTCAGAAACCTCAGGGGAGGTAAATGAAATTTACCCTTGGTTTTTTTACCTTGAGCGGTAAGTTGGGTTGGACGGGTGGGCTTGTGTTGTGGCCCGGTACGAACCGGACCAATTTATAAGGCAAAAACCCTAACGCACGCCACTATTGAACTTCTGTCCCCAACTCTACGCTGCTGCAACTCTCTCTCCTCCCGCTTCCCCTCGATCTTTTGGTATTGTCTCTCCCTCCCTCTCTTCTGCCTGTACTTCAACAAAATGTTTTCGCACAATCTTATGAATCGAATAATCTTTTGTTGTTCTTTGTAGAGAGAGGGAAAATGCTGGACATAAATCTTTTCCGCGAAGACAAGGGCAACAATCCAGAAATCATACGCGAATCACAGCGACGGAGATTCGCGAACGTGGATCTTGTTGACGACGTCATCCGTCTCGACAAAGAATGGCGGCGGCGTAAGTATTACAATCTCCTATTCTCAATTTGGGCTGTTCCATTTTATTGGGATAATAGATGATTTGATTCGTATGTCGATGATGCAATTTCATGTTGGTGGTTTAGGTCTTTTCGAGTTCGAAAAATGCCGGCAAGATCTTAACAAGATTACAAAAGACGTCAAAAAACTGAAAATTGTAAGTGTCACTGTGATTTACTGTCAAGTTTGATTATTGGGTTATTGACTTTGAAACCAAATTGAAGGGAACTTGATCAACTGAATTGAATACGTATATATTGATCCTAATTCTCTGCTATAGATGTTGCGTAGTGGTTGTCTAACTTGCTGCTGTAATAATCATGGACAGTTTGTTATCCGATTTGAATTATTGTATATGTAGTTTCACGTTTGTTCTTAGTTGAATTGCTTTTCACGTTGGCCTTGTTTGTGGAATTTGTTTCATTTTAATGTCAGTAGTAAATGCTCACCATTCCTCCCTTTCTATGCTTCTCATGCTGGGGCAAGGTTCATTGGTTCAGACGTTGTGTCAACTAGTGGGTGCTTTGGGTAAAAAACCAAAAACCAAAAACCAAAAAACCACTTTTGTCCTTATTCAAATTTTTTTTGCATTTGTTAGTTTCGCGTCAAGATTTTGTGGTTTCTAGATTCCTCTCGGCGAGACGAATCTAACGAGTATAAATTTATGGTCAAACCAAATATTTTTTTGAATAAAGCCGAAATACTTGGATTATTGGCCAATAATCCACCTATTTTGGCTTTATTCAAAAAAAATTGAGTTTTGACCATAATTTTATAAAGCCGATATTTCGCTTTGTAATTACCTCACAATTATAGGAAACTTATGGAGTACTAAATAATGGCACGATCTGAAAACTAATTGAAAATGACCTAAATGATGGGGCATTTCAGAGGCATGGCCACATAATTGGTGTGGCAGCTACTAGGGGTGTAATCGGTTAGGTCCGGTTCAATCCGGTTCTTGGGCGTTTTGGAGTGAACTAGGGAAAACCGGTTCGGGGGAAGCATGGAACTGAAACTGGTTTTTAGAGATTGGTTTGGCTCCGGTTTGGTTCGTCCCGGTTCGGTCCGGTTTAGAGGTCGGTTCCGGTCAGATGGGAGAGAGAGAAATCTGCACACGACGGCATATACTATTATACATACATGTATACATACACAAATCGACTAATTGAGATATACACACATATAATGAGATACAAACAAATGATCTAATCAATATTTATACACACACAGTGATCTTCCTATCCACACCCTAAAATGCGGAACTTCTGTCCTCACCCTACCAAGTTTTCATGATCCGATCTGCCCAATGTGTTTAAAACGTGTTTTTAAGGGTCCCCGTGAGAAATCAGCACAAAAAAAATAAAAGAATACCGGGAAGAGCTTTATCCGAGCAGTTTTTGCTGATTTCTCGCTATTTTTTTTTTTTTGCTGAAAACGGCTCAGATCAAACCCTTCCCGGTATTTTTTTTTGCTGATTTCTCGCGGGGCCCTAAAAAACACCTTTTAAACGCACTGGATGGTTTGGATCATTGAAATTCGATCGGGATCAATGAGGTCCGTAACTTAAGAAAATCCGGGAGTTTGGAGGGGAAGTGTGGTGTGTGTATATATTTATATATATACACACACAATGATACATATCATCGATTCACACACAAGCAAATCGATCCAAATGAGATACAAATTAATGCCCGTTTAGTTATATGCGTGCATACATACATATAATCGATTCACACACAAACAAATCGATCTACATACATATATAATGAGACACATATAATCGATTCACACAAACAAAATGGATCCAAATGAGATACAAATTGATGCCCGTTTAGTTGTATGCGAGTATACATACATATAATCGATCTACATATACGCATATACATACATGGATCGATCGAGATATACATACACGAATCGATGTCATCTCGTCATGACCGCCACCACATCGATCGCCCAACTTTATCATCGTCATCATCGTCCAACACCACGGCAGCTTTGATCTCGATCTAGAGAGAGAGGGAGGGAGAGTCGCCGCACTTTTTTAGGGTTTCTTGTGGGCTGCGTGTTATAACAGCGTATGTATATACATAAAGGAATCAGTGATAACTAATAAGTATAATTATTTCCTACTTTAGTTATAAAGGCTTAGTGTAGTGACTCCCATGCGTATGGACGGGGTTCGATTCCCACCCCTCTTTTTTGAGTAATAAGAGTATATATATAAAACCAGTTTTGTTCGGTTCGAACCCGGTTTAAAATCCCAAAAACTGGGAACCGAACCGGTTCCTTAATTTTGGAAGACCTTCGAACCGAGAACCAGACCGGTCTATTGGAAAATTGAAAAAAAAAAAAAAACCAATTTGGTTTAGTTTTCTGGTTCGGTTTTTTGTTTTCAGCCCTAGCGGCTACATGATTTAGTTTTTTTGAAGGGAAAGACAAAAGTGGGTTTATCTTTAACTCTCATTTTTCTCCGGGTAATTCGAACCGAATACCGGAAATTATTGTGCGACTACATACATTAAGCTAAATGGATCCTGTCCACTGATAATAATGTATTAACAGCTATAGACATGTACTCATTTTCAGGGTTATTGATGAACTCTGAGGACCTCTTTTGATATTAATATCTGCAGAAGGAACTGATGACAGTGTGCTACACCAAGTCTTCCTATATGTGAAACGATAGTGCTTCACAAGCAAGTATATATATGGGGTGACTGGGTGACAACCACTAGTCCAAATTCCAAACCGACCACCTATCGCATGTTCTATTGTGATTGTTCGGACAATCTCTATTGAGATCATCACTATTAATTTGGGTATTGGCTATACAATAAATAGTATTTCCTGTAATTCTAGGATTTTAACGTTCCGACTTGGAATATAGTGTAAAACTCTTAAAAAATTTCATAATGAAAAATTCAAATCGTTACCAAAGATCATATGTCGAGGGGCTACTCATTTTTTCTAAAAAATAACTGATGATCTCATTCAAGTTTTTTGGTATAAAAGCAAAACGGTTTTATGAGATCTACCGACATGACACAGTACTAGCCAATTACGATGATCAAAGTACCCATGAGAACCATGTAACAAAACTTTGATTATGTGCATAACGAGACAATACATGTAGCAACAATGCACAGTGGTAAACAACGTCAAAACTTCTCGCGAACAAAGTAAAAAATCACGTCACCTTGATCCAAATATGCTTGGGACATACCTTAACAGAGCATGGATGCAAAATCCAGATGAAGGCCCTCCAAATGTCGCTCTTTAGCAGCTCTTGTTTTGGACATTGGATTCCAATATTCCATAGCATCTTGTGTTTTATTTGTGGAAGTGGAATTGAATTTTTGAGGTTTATAGAGACCTTAATGTTATATATGAATTTGTGAAATAGGTGGTGGCTCTTTGGTTTTTTAAATGAATTTACATTTGCGGAAATGAATTAATAGGCTAATTATTTTTTGAGACTTGGGTTTCATTAACTGTATAATTATATGGTTTGAAACAGTCAGGTGAGGATGCAAGTGAATTGATTAACAGTACTGAGGAGATAAAGCAATTGACTGCGGAAAAAGAAATAGAAGTTCAGGAGGCTCGAGCCGCATTGTATTCAAAATTGGAAATAATTGGAAATCTGGTGCATGATTCAGTTCCAATTAGCAATGACGAGGTATGTATGACATTATATATGGTATTCTGTTTATGAGCGTTTGGGTTACTTTTGCTCTAGTTACGAGAAAACTTGTTTCATGGTTAGAAGTTAGCTGTTCGATTCACGACTCATGCCTAGTAACACAAATATAAGGGCAAATCTATTGTGGAATTGAATCGGCGATGATATTTTCTATCCACATTCTGATTCGCTATTCCGTTCACAATTTTTAATTTCTGAAATTATCAGGTCCTAGTCGTTCAACAGATTCCAAACCACTTCTATTCAAATGGGAAAACACTTTTTCGTAGAGTGTTTGGAGAGAGAACTATTGATTCCCATGCATTTAGTTGATCAATTGGTGATTAGAGCATTAAATAACATCAAGCCACTGTTTTGTTGCCGATAAAAAAGAAAGTCACTTTTTTTTTTTAAATATTTCCGACAAAATGTATCTTTTAAGGATATTTAAGTCTTAAGATATTTTCCAGATACAAATTAGCTCTTAGTATTATGGTGAAATAAATACAGTTTAATAGGATATGAGTTGTATGAGTAAGACTCAGAGATTTAAAGACTGCTCCTTCTAAGCTAGGTGGTAGACTCCCTCTTCCATAAGAGGGAGAGTTTCCCCCTTGACATTGTTTCTTGTATATAATATGATAACTATATAAAGCATCTGTTAAATATTCCCCACTCCCTCGTATCGTATACAAGGATTAAAAATGCATTTTTCAAATGTCAATAGAGAAGTGTAATGAGGTTTTAAATATTCTCTTGGTTGGTGGAGTTCGGACCCGCATATGGTGTGATGAAGGCATTTTTCTTCCTAAGTAGACTATAACCATGGCAACAATCCTTATTGTATTGTATGATGAATATCAACTTATTTAATCTCTTTCAGATGAATGAAGTAGTCATTATCAATTCATGATTTGATAAAATTCTTCATTTGGTAACTACTTCTGTTTGTTTGTTACAACTTATGAAGGCAAACAACACCATAATCCGGTCTTGGGGGCAGAAGCGGGTGGAACCCAAACTGAGAAATCATGTTGAGCTTGTTGAGCTTCTTGGTATTGCAGATACAAAGAAAGGTATTAAGTAGGGGTGTTCATTTTTGTTGTTCAAGAAATTTTCTTTTATAAGTTAACATAAGCAAAATCTAGACTAGGAGTATCGTTAGAAATATTGGTGTATTCAAGGGCATCTTTTGTGAAGTAACCGGAGTTTTTCCAATTTTACCTTTTCTTCCTTCTGGACTTCTCTTGAGTGAAAATTGAATATGTGGAATTCACGAAGATTGGGATTCTTCCTGCTGAAAACTTTTAGTCCAGATTGATGTGCTACGAGAATACGAGATTTGGAATGAGAGCTGTTATTTGATTTCTCTTCTTGCTCAATTGTGTTGTCCTAGAAGGCAAGTACAACAAGGAAAGAGCTAACCACCGCCAATGGGTGTGGGTAGCCTCATAGTATGTTTAAAAAGTATGTGGAAAGTGTAGAGATAATATGGCAGGCTGTCTCAAAATATATGAAACATGCATTGGGGTCCTACTTTGTTGGCATTATGTCCCATTAAGCACTGCCAAGCGGGCTGTGGTTTTAAATAAAATTATGTTTCAAGTACCCAAGGTTGGCAATTTGGAGATTGATGTCCTTCCTTAGAGCTCGAAATTGTACGGTCTTCACTCTTCACTATTGTATGGTCTTCTCTGTTATGTGGTCTTCTTTATATCATGAATTGTTGTCTCACAATCTTGCTCTTCATGATTCATAACTGTGGTATTGTTACTTTTCTTTTATGTTTTATCAATTTCATTAATCTGCGAATACAAATGTTCTGTGGAGCATCTAGGTGCTAATGTAGCGGGAGGTAGAGGCTATTATCTGAAGGGAGATGGTGTACGCCTTAATCAAGCCCTAATTAATTTTGGTCTGGATTTTCTTGAGAAAAGAGGGTATACATCACTGCAGACTCCATTCTTCATGAGGAAGGATATCATGGCAAAATGTGCTCAATTAGCACAGTTTGATGAAGAGCTTTATAAGGTATGCTGGTAATCTTTAGAGATGTTGGGATGAGTACCTGAGTGAGCATACATTGTCGAGATACAAAACTTTTCTGCACTCACTGTCATAGTTTTGGTTCAGTTCTCATTTAGTAGTAAGCCAATCTACTTTATATATTCTCGCTGTATATCAGTTTGTCAAATTGTCGGTATTCTTGGATCAAGATCTTTCAGTCTATGATTCTCCATTATATTTTTTTTGGTTAACTTCATGATTATTGCATACCAATAATCACTGATATAGTATATACCCTCCTTGAAACACCCGTGAAGTTATCCTTTGTTTTGATGACTATTGTTGTATATGTTAATCCATGTCTTCCAACTTAGATTTATCTGCACGACTGCTTATGTTTAATCCTTCCTTTTGTGGCAATGTTGGCGCGCATCCTAGATGAGTTTTGTCTTCAATTAAATAAAGCTTTTCCACATGATACTCCAAATTACTTCTCCTATGATTTGAGTCCACCACAATAAGAGGATGCCTAATTTAGTTGTTTGGTAATAGGTGACTGGTGAGGGGGAGGACAAATATTTGATCGCTACTGCTGAGCAACCCCTATGTGCGTATCACCTGGATGATTGGATCCATCCATCACAGCTACCGTTAAGGTTGTTGCAACCTCCATGATAATGCTAGTTTCCTTTTTGGCTTCTGAAGAAGGGTTTATTTTATTGTTTTATTTCTTTTTTGTTCATTGCAAGTAGTGGTTGCTCTTTGTTGAGTTTATAATGCATGAATAATCAGGTATGCTGGATATTCATCTTGCTTCCGGAAAGAAGCTGGTTCGCATGGTCGAGATACGCTTGGAATTTTCCGAGTTCATCAGTTTGAGAAAGTGGAGCAATTCTGCCTTACTAGCCCAAATGGCAATGAATCGTGGGACATGCATGAGGAAATGATAAAAAACTCCGAGGATTTTTACAAGATGGTATGGGGCTTTCATTCCTTCAGAATTTTCAGGGAACTATGTGGTATACGTCATTATTTCTTCCCCTCACTTTTATGGGGAAAAATAGGGTTGCACAAGGTTCGGATTGGTGTGGTTCCCTATAAATCCAGTAACCGAACCATTCTGACTGGTTCTAGAAAGTTGAGAACCAAAACCTAACTAATATATGTGCAGAATCTAGCCAAAACCAAACAACTTAAGGTCCTTATACATGTGACCTTTACATTCATATAGAGTTAGAACCTGGGTTAATAACCTATTTGACTTCAGGTTAAAGGGCGAAGAGAAGGCGGCAAATGGCTAAAGGGACATTGGTGTTATTGTATTTTTCTTTTAACGGGTTTAGGGTTGCAGTTTAGTCCGATGCCCCAACGTGTCTTTTCCTATTTTTAAATGTGCAAAGTGCTGCAACACAAAACTAGAAGGTGCTAAGAAGGATCCTATTTGTAAGAGAATTCGCTCTGTTTATAGATGGAGATTTCTAGGTAGTTGCAAGGTTAGTCTGCCACATGTTGAATAGTTACATTGTTCCGTTGAGAAAACAATTTTAGTATTGATTGGGTAATGTTGAACTCTCTGCCTCCTTGCCTAAAGAAATACAGGTCCTGTTTTGGGGCACTGCTGGTGACATTATGATTTGCCTCTTTTTATTGATGTTATTGTTTTGTAAGCATTTCTCTCTTCTGCAGCTAAACATACCCTATCAAGTTGTGGCTATTGTTTCGGGTGCTTTGAATGATGCAGCTGCAAAGAAGTATGATTTGGAGGGATGGTATCCTTCATCAAATACTTACAGAGAACTTGTGTCCTGTTCAAACTGTACTGACTACCAGTCTAGGAGATTAGAGATTA
Source organism: Vaccinium darrowii (assembly GCA_020921065.1). Taxonomy (NCBI): domain Eukaryota; kingdom Viridiplantae; phylum Streptophyta; class Magnoliopsida; order Ericales; family Ericaceae; genus Vaccinium; species Vaccinium darrowii. The sequence continues at coordinate 31,198,324 of CM037154.1, forward strand.
GATATGGGCAGAACAAGGTAGATGCTCTCTGCTCCCATTTACTTTACTAATGGATTTTTGCAATGTTAATTATTATTTGTTTGTAGTGATTCACCATTGAGAAAATGATGATGTCCTCGTGCAAAATTTGATGAGTAAGGCTCTGTTCTGTTAAGAATTTATTAGAGAATTTATCCCGGCAAAACTTTAGTGATGCAAAAGGAAATGGATTTGCCCATATGTGTTCATTTGATAACAGAATTTTGTAGGAAAATTGAGGTATTTTGGTTTAATTGTATAGAACTAGTTTAATGATTAGATTTGTCCAAATCTTGTACTTTTTGTAAGACATTTTTCGAGGTAGAGCTAATCCTATTTGGAAAGTCAAAAAGTTGAAGACAGGAGTCCTACGACTTTATTGCTAACAGAACAAATAGTAAAAAGGGCAGGCAATTTAGATATTTCCCACAGTTTTCTTTCCTTTTCCAGAAACTGAATGCAGCCTAAATCAAGTAAGTACGGCAACATACCAAGAACCTTATTGAGTCAATATGTGACTGCGGTCAATACAACATGCATATCCTCTGCAGTCACTTTTTAGATGCCCCAGTTGGTGAAGTGTGTTTTTGTATTTTGTGTATCTTGTACACCTGATTTTTCACCCTTGGCTGAAAATGTGGTTTGCAGGGTAATGAGCAGGCCAAGCAGTATGTTCATCTGTTGAACTCTACCCTCACAGCGACAGAGAGGACCATATGCTGCATCCTTGAGAATTACCAGAGGGAAGATGGTGTTGAGATTCCAGAGGTGCTGCGAGATTTCATGGGTGGAAAAACATTCCTCCCTTACCAGAACACAGGGAAAGAAGCGAAAGGGAAGAAACCCAAAGCTTGAGAACTCTCTCTTAGGCATTTAGAGTGATTGATACTTATATGAATGCCTTGAAGGAGATGCTGGTTTAAGGTGATTTTGTTATCTAATTCTTGGATGTTAGAACACTTCAACCAATTGATGTTGCTCCACTTTGAGCACTTCTTAGTGTCGTAAGGTTGGAAACCTCCTTTTCAAAAATGTATAAGATGAGACAGTCATACGAAGGAAAATGAAGTGTAACTTATATGTTTTGATTAGCTTTTAAGTGTGAACATTATGTGAGATGTGAGTTCTCATGCGTACGTTAGGAATTGTAGGCCTCCTATTGCTGTTGATCTTTGGCAAGTATGTAGCAAGTTGGATTTATGTTTTCTTCATGACGGTGCTTATGAGAGCATTTGAGTTTGAACTTTGTGGCCAGATTTCTGCTGGCTTTACTTGCGACGTGCAGTTTCTAGTGGCCTCGACATTGAGCTGCGGAAATACCAAATGCCATGGAGAGAGCCATATTTTGTAGTGTTAAAAAAGGGAGGGAAGGGGGAATTTCTGCTGGTTGGGAGATGCAGTTTCCACTGAACCTGATTGAGTTGTGGAATAGAGAGAGTGCCATGGGGAGTTCTACGGGCCTTGATTTTGAGCCAAGGCATATGCCGCATACTGAATGCTGTAGAGAGAGGTATTACTTATTTTACTAATGAAGATTCTGTTTGAGAGAGTTCTAGAGACAGGAGAGAGTTCTTGGAGTTAGGGTTTCACCCCCTCCCCGTCCTTTTTACTGTTTCTCTACCTCCTCCCCTCAGTCCCCCTACTAAGAGCAAGAGCAGCAGTGTAAAGTAAAATAAGGTAAAATAGAAAGACAAAATTAATTTTTTTTTTTTTTTATTTTACCTAGGAATCTTCTCTAGCAGCTTTAGAGCATGAGCATCAGTCTCTCTATAAAGGGCATCTTGTCTATCTTGACTACCAAAATGAGAGAAACACTGCAGCAGTCTCTCTATACTTCTCGGGAGCTAAACATTTGCTACAGTACCAATCTATTAATACTTGTTCATCTCCAAATATTATTCTATCCTTCTTTATTGTCTCTCTCCTCTTCTCTCGGTTTCTTCCGTTTTTCATCTCTAAATATTATTCTATCCTTTTTTTTTTATTGTCTCTCTCCTCCTCTTCTCTCGGTTTCTTCCGTTTATGGGCTACATGAGAGGAATAAAAAATGCAATATTTTAGAGAAGGGGAGAAAAAATGCATAAACCTGTTGCAGAGGGTTTCTGGGTAAAATAAAATATTAATTTTTTGTCTCTCTACTTAACCTTATTTTACACTACATTGTTGCACTTGCTAAGTTGCTAAGGCTAGAATAATATTTAGAGGTGAAAAGTTCTACAGTATTAGAGCAAGTGCATCAAAATCTCTAAATGGAAAATTTAGGCAAATTACCAAAGGAAAACCTAGAAAGTTTGGTGTAGCAGCATCGGTAAACATCTATGTATTCTACCTAAAGCCTAAAAATGCTACAGTACTTCGGTGCTTTTAAAGAAGCATTTTTTTTTTGAGCAAACAGAAACATATTATATATGAAAAGAAAGATTACAAAACAAAGGACACTACCGGTCTGAAAATACAAGAAAAAAACAAAGGAAAAATACAAAATCCGCAAAAAATGTACAACGACGACGATAGAAACCACTAATCCGCTCGGATGTGGCTGGAGGAAGACGACGGAATGATGCTAGCGTCCAGAGCCCCGCATCGCTTCGTCCCACCGCAGTCTCAGCTGCCAGGCGCCACTGCCACCGTTGCCGGAAAAAGCCCCAAATCCGGCACCTAGGCTCGGATCGGAGCCTCCCAAAGGCCCAAAAATGATGGGCAAGGGGGAGAACTTCCCTCTGCAAGGAGGGGGTCTCAACCACTTGCAACCATGGAGAAGAAAGAGAGACAAGAGGAGAGGAGACGAGAGGAGCGGGTGGGGGACGGAGAGGCAAAGTTGAAGGAAGAGATTTAAGGGGGAAACAAGAAACGGGGGGACCAATAGTAGTATTTCATTTCTCTCTCTCTCTCTCTCTCTCTCATCTGCTCTTTGATGGACCAATAGTAGTATTTAATTTGCATACATAATACTCCCTCCGTCCCCAAATTTTGGTCCCTGGTTCTATTCTAACCGGATAGAAAACTAGTTATAACTTTAAATCGGTATTGAATTTTATATTCAATGTAGATTTTGTTTAATAGATCTCGATTAAATCTATAAGACAATGTTTTTAAAATCACGTAAAATAATGTAAATTACGAGATATAATCAATTGAAAAGTGGCACGAAATTCCAAAAGAGACAAATAAATGGGGACGTAGGGAGTAATATTTTATAGGATTTGATAAGAATAGAGAGAATAATAATTGTTGGAGTGTTGAAAGAGATTAGGTAGCTAAAGTTAAAAATGTGCACTATTCACCAGGTTTTTTGGCTCAAATTTTACCTATTTTGCTGCACTTGGTCTTAATAGCGTGGTACTGTAGCAAAGGCTCGGCTCCCGAGAAGTATAGAGAGACTGCTGCAGGGTTGATTTTCTCATTTTGGTAGTCAAAATAGACAAGATGCCCTTAGAACAAAAACAACAGCTAGGCTAAATTTTTGGCCAAAAAACCTGATACACAGTGCATATAGTTAGCCTGTCACTCTCAACACTACCCATTTTACCTTATCTGTTATTAAAATAATATTTTTTTCCTTTTTAAAATATACACACACAGTATATATATATATATATATATATATATATATATGTATGTACGTATATGCACAGATCTATTGGTCCTCCTCCCGTTGTCGCTACCTCCTCCGCCGTCGCAGTACAGCCAACGATTTCGTGAATCTATTCAACCAACACTACCTCCTACATAGTACAACTTCAGACATGTTCAATCAAAATACAAGTTACAACCAATGATTCCGTGAATCTCATTGTCCGATTGTTACCTCTTCGCCGTTGATGGTCGCCGTCGCTGTCGATCGAAATCCATTGTTGCCGTCGTTCATCGTTCTTCACCGATTGGAACCTCCATCGCCGTCCTGTGGCTGTAGAGAGAGAGAGAGAGAGAGAGAGAGAGAGAATAATTAAAAAATTGATGGCTGGTGAACAGTGCTTGGCAGCCATTTTAGCCTATCTACTGCACTTGGTCTTATAGAGAGACTGCTGCTCATGCTCTAACACTCTCTACTCTCCTCTCTCTTCTTTGTGGATTTGGATTGACCACCACCAATTTGTGGCATTCATGCCATAGGCACCTTGGCCACGTGAGATCTAATACTTAGTCGAGTGTTGTACTCACAACCCATGGAAGGGGGAATACGAGTGGGCTAGCTAGCATGCCTAGACATTATCGAGAGTCAGGGCCGGCCCAGGCCCAAGGCCCACAAAGCCTGGGCTTAGGGCACCCCAAAAATGATCACTTTTTGGGGCACCCTATCATTTATATCAATGGGCTTGACTAGAACACTTTTTGGACCAAAACAAAGAAAAAAATCCTTTAGAAGTGACAAAAGAGCCCAACATTGTTACCCAATATTTAAAAAAGGCCCAAAAACTATTGTGGCCCAAAATTTAAAAAAAGGCCCAAAACTAAAACTGATTTAAAAGAAAATCATTTTTTGCTTGTTACAGTTTTTATTTCTGGTTTTGTAAAAAATCAAGACAGTTCTAAACGAAATGATTAAGTTTAGTTTATTATTTTCTTAAAGAAAAAGTAATTAGGTAGTAATTTTCTAATTTTCTTGTTAGAGTTTCGAGTGGGTTTGTATTTGGAATTTCTAAATTGACACAAGTTCTTGAGTTTTCCCAAGTAACCAAAAAGTTGATCAAATTTCATTGTTTTTCCAACAAATAAAGTCATAATATTAATTCCAACAGATCAAATTTCTTACTTATTATAAGTAGTTAAATGAGCCATTTTGACCCAAATTTTTTAGAGGAAACTTGAAAAACAACAGATTTGGGTAAAACTAGGGTTTGACATTTGCATGGCAAAGGAGTTTTAACCCAAATTTTGTTTCAAAAAAGGCACAAGATCTCTAGATGCTCTACATCGTTGTTAAATTTAGCTTGTATTAATACCTTTTTGACGGGGATATTGTAGTAACAAAAACGTAGAAAGTTTGGTTGAGGAACACGAAAATTTTTAGGGCACAATTTTTTTAATTAGGCCTAGGGCACCCAAATACCTTGGGCCGGCCCTGTCGCATGATGGCACGCGGTGCAGTGGCTTAGAATATTTTCAAAAAAATTTCATGTATATGTGTGGATCATCCGGAGTTCTACAACCGCTTTTGTAACTGTAGATTTCACTGGTGATGGCTCTCCCACGAAACGAGCCAGCAATGTAACATGTTCAGACAGCCAACTGAAACAAAATAAACTTTTTGTTAATGGAAATATAGTTGAATGTGTCTAGAACAGCTGGATTTCAGAACTGGTGTCCGTTCTTTTGGTTGTAGTGGTATCCCGGCAATAAATCTTACCATTAATAGGTTGTCGTTTCCTATGATGTTATCATGAGTTCTTTGTTGGTGTTTCAGCATATTTATGATATCTTTTAGCTAAATGTGGAAGTCTGGAAAGAGCATAATTGACAATCTCTCATTCTCTTGTTGTTACTATTGCATCTTCAAACACTCAACCAACTTCAAAATACATTCTGACTGTAATTTAAAAAGTCAAAAAGTTAAAAAAAAAAAAAAAAAACTGAAAATGAGCCTTTCAAACAACCCATCAATATTGAAGTCTTACTTTAGTAGCTCAAATATAAATTTTTGTGGTTCATGTTATGAGATTTTGGTGATTTAAAAGAGTCGGCTCAATTTAAAAAAGGCAGTGCAAAGGTTGAGCTAAGGCTCCAAAATTTCTAATTTGATTGGGTTAAAGGGGTTCTTTCACAACTGGTCTTCTTTACTGTAACTGTCTTCTACTATTTTTTTTTGGCTCTTTGAGTTAATGCAGTATGAGAGAATGATCTGTCTCATAAAACGTGAAAAAACAGTAAAAGATAATTGGAAAAAATGAGACAATTTAGAACGATCCCAATATCTATTCTAATATATAAAGGGGGAGCAACACTTTGGTGTGGACAAAATTTTGAGGCTGGCTCACAATTTGCTATTCCAAAAAACCCATAAAGGAAGGGCAGTTTTTACACTTTAATTAACCTTGCCATCCATCAATAGAAATAACCGTAAGGGCAGCCGAGTAAATTCAAGACACATAAGACTCCACGTATAAACTACCAAGCAGTTACCAAAGAGTGTCACCAATTCCATGCACCCTCAAAACTCCCGTGTCCTCTACCATTCTCCCTTTCTTCTTCTGCCAACAGTCTCCATCTTCCCTTCTCCACCCAAACTTCATGCAGAAAAGATCAGCGCATAGTCATTGGATTTGTATTTCGGAAATCCCGTCTAACCTCCTATAATTGGATTCGAGTTTTCCAATTCTCTACCTTTGCCACAAGGGAAAAAGAAAAAGCCATACTCAATAGATGTTAGATACAGTTTTTTACTTACAGTAGTTTTATAACACAGTTGTTTTTACCTTTTAGGTTCTATACTTCTTTTGGATGGGAGAGTGTGGGAAACTTGAAGCAAAAAAATCTGCCTCCAAAATTCACCCGGTATGCTTCTGCCCCATGTTCATTTGTTTTCTTCTCACCTATTAATTTGTTTTAACTTCAACTAATTAATTTGTTTTAACTTTCATCTAAAAAAACAGTACAAGTCGGTTGTTGGTCGTATGGCAAGGCCAGCCCAAGAGGCCCGGGCCTAGGGCATCCCCAAAACAAGAAATTTTAGGGGCACCCCCACAAAATTTGTTATTAGGCTTGAGTAGGGTTTTTTTTAGTCAAATGGGAAAAAAAATAGGACCCACTAGAATAGTGAAAGGAGGCACCTAATAGGAAAATGAAAGGCCCAATCTGATTTATTGAAGTGGAACAAAAAAGCCCAAACTTGCAATCTTTTTTCACACATATAAGGAGTTCAAAAGTTTTGTGTCTAATCAATGTGGGACAAAAGAATAGGAGATGATTTTAAAAACACTTTGAAAAATACACATCGCCAACAAAATATATACGACACCCACGTTATGATTGGACCTAAGGCACCCAAAAACCTTGGGCCGACCCTGTCTTATGGGGTAAGTCTGCAAATGTATGTCGTGGAAGTAAGCATCAAAGATACAACAACTAGGGTTTGAGAACTATATACCCATTGTAGGAGTTTGAACTTTGGATTGTTAGTTTCCAGAAACAAATGGCCTTTTTAAGTTGTACTAGAGGTTAGGGGACACACAACGTTAGTTTTTGACAAAATAGACCCAAACAAAAGAAAAGTGGGATATTGTGTTAAAAATCAACGTGCACACGCATTGTGTGTGCCCCAGCCTCTAGCCTCTTTAATGACAACTAATAATATTGCATTTCACTTGGAAGGAATTTTTTTTTTTAATTTCAAGCGTTTTGAATTTTTGTGTTCGTAAATTTATGAAATTTTTCTGGGTCCGTATGGCCGTATGGGTATTGCTACTTGGTACCCAAGCATAATCCGAGCCGTTCGAATGTGTTTTGGGCGGCCAGATTGATTCCCTCTCTCTCCTCCCATCCAAACACTCTCTTTTCTTTTTCTCTCTTTAAAATTCAAACCGTTGGATCGCGTTATGAACGGTTGAGATTGCCGAGTGAATACCACGTGGGCTATACCCCCTCCGCACTGAAAAATTTCTCAAAATTTATGTGCATTGATTACGATTTTTTTCTTCTTGTATCGATGGGGGTCCCTAACATTTTGTCGTGAATCTTGTGAGTACACACGTAACGTAATCGTCTTGTGAGTACATGAAGTCCGGTGACGTGATCATAAGTCTACGAACAATTCTCTCTCTTGTGAGTACGTTACGTGATCATAACTCTCTACGAACAATTCTCTCTCTCTCTCTCCCCAAATACAAACCAAACCCCCCACTCCTGCGCATCCCTCTCGTCATCACAATCCTTCTTTTCCGATGTACAAATCGAAGCTACAAATCCTTTGCCAGTGCAACTCGTGGGGCTTACCGGAGTACTCCACCACCAAATGCGGACACGATCACAACCCTAGCTTCACCGCTACCGTCGCCGTTAATGGCGTCCGTTTCAACACCACTGATGAGAGCAGAAATTCCAAAGAAGCTCAAGACAAAGCAGCTAAGATCGCTTTCGAGCACCTCTCTTCCGCTAGCCCTTCCTTTACCTTTCCACAACCCTCTCTTGTCGCAGCTCTTTCCAGTCCCCCTGTTCCTGCTTCTTCTGGTAAACCTAATACCAATTCCTTTGTATGTTGTATCTCTTTTGTGTTCGCTTGTACCTATTTGCATGTTTGCAGGAAATGTTTATCAAGTACGGACGGGGTTGGCATGGTGGTTTTAGCCTGGGGAATTAGGACTTAGACTCGTGCAAAAGCTGTAGGAGGGGCTTCAACGAAATTGTCTTACATATTTTACATTCAAGCAGCTTGTACATGTATACAGTTACGAAGATAGAGTTATGGACAATTGTAGATGTATGTAATCTTGTCCATTCATATCCTTTCTAAATGGTAATATAGGGACCTTAGTGTTAAATGTTTTATAGATGCATACAATCTTACGAGAATAATTGTCCAATATTTTGGAAAAAAAAACCTTGGATGGGCAGGTGTTAAATTGTTTTTGAAGTCATTGAGTGGACGAACCTGTATAATTTTGACGTTTTTGAGAGGAAAACTACTATAAATCTGATTCTTTTTTTTTTTTCAAAATTGGGTAGTATGGTCGCGTAGGCTCATCAACCCCTCTGTCCGTTCTATATTATGCATTAATCTTTTAGACCATCTCTACTATGCCATTAATAAGTTTTTCCTTAAATTTTTGGTGTATGCTTAATCCCTTTGGAATGCTCATATCCAATGGGATTTATTTTTTTCCAACTTTCCTGCTGAAAAAGTAAGACTTAGAGTGAAGGGCTGGGGCTCGAGATGGTTTTGTGTTTAAAGGTATGATTGGCCGGACTAATAGTTAGAGGATATGTATTTGCATAGGATGAGCACCGGCTAATAGTGAGGGGGTCAGTGATACCATTCCCAAAGTAACTTATGCCCTATGATTTGTAGACCTACTAATGTGTAACCTATTCCCAAATGATTAAGTCCAAAATCCAAATGCCGTAAATGGCTTCCCATGGATATTGTGATCCAATCCAATGGGTTTAATGTTTAGATGTGGAGCGAGAATAGAGTAATTTGAAATCCTTGGGAGTTATGTTGCGTATTTACAGTTCCGTTAATTTTTGCTTCTAAGTTTTGTGTTGCCATTGAATATGTGTTCTGTTGCTGTCCTGAAAAACAGCTAGAGTGAAATGTGACGTGTTTCTTGTTCTCTATTATGTTCTTACCATTTTTTATCCTATTAATTCACACTCGTGTATCTAGAACTAGATTTTAGAACTGGTGTCCATTTTTTTGGTTGTAGTGGTATCCCTGCAGTAAATCTTACCATTAATAGGTTGTCATTTCCTATGACGGTATTCATGAGTTCTTTGTCGGTGTTTCACCATATTTAAAGCCTTATATGCATTTTATTATCTGCTTTTTGCTTATTCTTGTCGATTATGCAGACAAGGGAATGACATTGATGGATCTGTCATGGTAAACCATAACCATTCATTACCTTTACCTTTTTTTTCATGTTACCTCCTCGTAATGTTCCAGGTTCGGATGTTAGACAGTTCATAACAGGGATATAACAGTCTACCATGGTAGGGGCAATACAGACTCCTCTGATGAGTGAAACTCTATTTGGAGCCAAAGATGATAAGAAACTTATCAGTCAGTAAAATACGTATTCCGCAAATGTATGCTTATCATGTAATAATCAGAACAATTTTCCTCATGGCCCTGCTTCACCGTTCATTAGTTGGTCAGTAACTGTTACAGACTTACAGTGCTGGGGGGGACACGTTGCACACATCTTGACACTTTACGGATACGTGGTTTGCTTCCAGCCGCATTTGTGTAGTTGAGTGCAAGTCGAAGACTTTGTTTAACTCTATTTCCTCCTTTGTTAATGTTTGTCTGTTGTTGGTTCATTTGGGTTCAGTTTGAATGGATCATAGTCTGTCACAATTAGGGTTATCCTATTATAGATCTGTCCTATAAATGTTGTGATAGTCTTGCCTCTATATTATTTTCTATTTAGGCAGTTCAATAATATGAATCAAGATCAACTTGTTATCATCTTATTAAATGCACTTGTGCCAATTCAGATTTCCTTGAAGTAAGTTTAGGCAGTTCAATAATATGAATCAAGATCAACTTGTTATCATCTTATTAAATGCACTTGTGCCAATTCAGATTTCCTTGAAGCACTTACTTCCTCTCTATCTTCTCGTGCATTTGAATTATGAAAGATAGGTAAAACAAAGAGTGGTCTAGTTGTACCACAGATTATATTAGGTATTGATATCTTAATTCACGAAAATTGAATTATGTTTTCTTGGGTGATCACTTGATAATCCTTTTAGTACATAAATCCCTGAAGTTTGACTGTCTAAAAGAGGGAGGCAGGGACGGAGGGAGGGAGGTTTTCCCTATTTAAATCACCACAATAGGTGCAAATGCGGAACTGGTGGGACTTTCTAAATGGTCTTTGGATATTACTTTTAAATGACAACAGCAGGGACATATGGCGTAAAATTTGTTGTTAAATAATACACTCAAAATCCCTGTACAAGTAATCTTGTCCATGACCTGTAGTCTTAAAAAGGCTGGATCTATTGATGTTATCCTCATTAGGAAACCAATTGAATGTTTAATGCACAGCTTGTGCTGCATCAGTTGTGCCATTTGAACTATGTTGTTTTTGTATGTGACTATTTTTTGATAGTAGACTTGTCTTTTAATCGGCAGGCTTGGCAGAAAGTTCAGCTAGATAGGAAAATAGGTAACCCAAACCAATCTGAGAAACGTCCTCTCGCTGTGTTTCCTAATAAAAGCGTAGATTATTGATTGAGACGTGGAGTGGTTGTGGTAATTTGCAAATTGGTCATTGGAAAGGCGTGTGGTCATATCATCTAGGACTTGTTATGTGTTGGGAAATTTAGGATGTCGATTTTCCTGAATGGGACTCCAATACGTGTTTTCCACCCTCTGGAGGTTTTACTCAGGGTGTTTTGGTGGTGAAGAAACAACTTACCACCAGCGTAGAAGAGATGTAGTACCACTACCTCATAGCCACCCACCCTCCCCCTATCACAACCGCATATAAAAGTTGCCTGAATGAACAGCCGCAAAATAATCTAACTTATCACCTCCATAATATAAGAAGCAGAAAGCATAACAGACAATTGGTTAATCCCTGGCCATTTATAGTTTCAGGCAGTGCATGGTCTTAGAGTGAGTTTGGACGAACTAGAAATCGTGCTTGTTGGTGAAGTTCAAATGTTGAGGGGCTTGCATTGGTGTTGGGGTGCAGAGTTGGTGCTTTGCCATATTCTCATTTCGTACTTCTGTTGGGACTTTGATTAAGGCCAAGCCAGTTTGGTAAAAATGCAATATTTCTTGGAGTTGCTTTTAAGGAAAGTGACTCTAGTAAAGAGCACTTTGTCAAGCCTATATACCAATTTTATGTTTGTGATAGTCAATAGTTAGGAGGTTGGAAAGATTGCAGATGGACTTTTTATGGGGTGGTTTAGGGGAGGAGTTCAGAAATCACTTGGGTAACTGGAAAACTGTTTTTCACCAATTCAAGAGGGGGGATTGGTTGAGACGTAAATTGAGTTAAATAAGCCCAGCCTCATTACCATAGCCCAAGTTTAAAACAAATTGAATATATAAACTGCACACTCTATAGTAGGCCCAAAAAGAAACCCATCATCCCTAACATCTGATAAAGAAGCACACTATGAACCCTAATACATTTCTTCTTCTTATACGGAGCTGCTGCTGGTGCTGTTTTGATCTACTTCTGCTGCTCCAATCAACTGCTTTTGTGTGACCAAAAATTCGACGATCGCTGCAACCTATGAAGGACCGACACTTCTAGAGGTTGCCGTGTCCACGTATCGGACACGGGGACACGCCACGTGGTGTGCCCCTTAAATTAAATTATTTTTTGTCGGGGGACACTCGGGGGACACGGCATGGACATGCATGTCCTACATATACACTCTCTTTGTGTATATGTATATATGTATGTGTGTATGGTATTGTGGTATATATTTCCATTGTGGGTGTATATCTTACATATATGTGTGTGTACCAGTATATATACTAGTTTATAACAATGAAGATATCCTACATATCAAAAGAAAAGTGTATATATCTACATATATAAACTGTTACTGCATACATATAAGATTTATTTATATATATAATTAGTTATTTATTTATTTATATTTGCCATGTCCGTGTCCATTTTTTAGAATTCAAGTGCCATGTGTCCGTATCCGTGTCAATGTCTGTATCCGTGTTGGTATCCGTGCTACATAGCCTGCAACTAAGTATTTTGTCCCTTGGTTAGGGGTGTGGATTAGGTTGGTACTTGGTGTAGCCATTAGCGTTGACCATTCCAGTCCCTTTGTCAGTGGTAGACTGGTAGTCCATATAGAACTAGGATTCTTAGACATCTTCCTGTGGGGGCACCTTTGGGGTGACGGAAAGGTCGCCCGCTCAATCGTTGGTAGTCCATACAAGGAGGATTCTGTTGTTTGTTTGAAGAGAGAGAGAGAGAGAGAGAGAGAGAGAGAGAGAGAGAGAGAGAGAGAGAGAGAGAAGTGTAGGGTATTACTTAACCCTAACACAAGAGTACTTTATTTATATTACCGTGAGAGTGTTACATAACTTAACTTGGCCGATATGGGACAAACACTAACTATTCTAACACTCCCCCTCAAGCTGGAAAATAAATATTACAAAATCCCAGCTTGTTACATAAAGACTCGAAACGTGGTTTAAACAATGACTTAGTAAAAATATCTGCAATCTGAGCTCCCGTGGATACAAAAGGTGTAGCCAAAATACCGTTGTCAATCTTCTCTCGAACGATATGACAATCTACCTCAATATGTTTGGTTCTTTCATGAAACACCGGGTTTGAGGCAATATGTATCGCTGCCTGATTATCACAATACAAAGGAATGGGTAACTGCACTTGAAATCCAAGCTCCTCAAGAAAGGATCTCAACCAAACAACCTCACATGTAGTATGAGCCATAGCACGGTACTCTGCCTCTGCACTAGACCTTGCAACAACGGTTTGCTTCTTACTCTTCCAGGTAACTAGGTTGCCACCAACAAAAGTACAATAACCAGTTGTTGAACGTCTATCAGAAGGTGACCCTACCCAATCTGCATCAGTAAATGCCTCAACACGCAAATGACCATTAGAACGACAAAATAAGCCACGTCCAGGGTGAGCCTTAAGATACTTCAGAATGCGAATGCAAGCCTCCCAATGTGGAAGACGAGGAGCAGACATAAACTGACTCACCATACTAACAACAAATAAGACATTAGGACGAGTATTGGTAAGATAAATCAACTTACCAACTAAGTAACGATACTGATCTGGATGAGGAAATACCTCCCCCTGATCAATGCAAAGTTTGACATTAGGATCCATTGGAGTCTCCACAGGTTTAGCTCCTAATAAACCTGTCTCTTCTAGAATATCCAACACATATTTTCTTTGCGACAAACTAATCCCATCCTTGGATCTCGCCACCTCAATACCCAAGAAATATCGTAGCTTACCCAAATCCTTAGTGTGGAATTGACTGTGTAAAAATTGTTTCAACTTATCAATCCCTCTCTGATCATCTCCAGTAATAATAATGTCATCAACATAAACAATGAGTAACACTTTCCCTCGATCCGACATAAGGGAGAATACAGAGTGATCGGACTGACTTCGACGCATGCCAAACCTCATAATAGCATCACTAAACTTGCCAAACCACGCTCTGGGAGATTGTTTAAGTCCATAAAGTGCTTTGCGAAGACGACATACCTTATGAGGCTCCCCCTGAGCAACAAACCCAGGTGGTTGCTCCATGTAGACTTCCTCCTGAAGATCACCATGGAGAAAAGCATTTTTAACATCAAGCTGAAACAACGGCCAACCAAGATTGGCGGCGAGGGAAAGAAGAATCCGCACAGAACCAAGCTTGGCAACGGGAGAGAATGTTTCAGAGTAATCAACGCCATAAGTCTGTGTGTAGCCTTTGGCAACCAGGCGGGCTTTATGACGCTCAACAGTACCATCAGGAAGATACTTGATGGTATAAACCCAACGATAGCCGACAGCGGTTTTACCAGCAGGAAGAGTAACCAACTCCCATGTGCCATTATTATGAAGAGCAGACATTTCATCTTCCATAGCTGTCCGCCACTCAGACTGGGATAATGCCTCCTGAACAGTGTTAGGAACAAATATGGAGGAAACAATAGTAGTGAAAGCACGAAGAGATAAACCGAGAAATAGGATGAGAAGTACTCGAGATATTAGAAAAACCATATTTTACCGGTGGGTGACGATTCTCACGAGTAGGATATCGACGAGCAGGCGGATCTGGCGACAAGGGGGAAGACGGAGGTGTGGGCAAAGACAGTGCAGCAGCCGGGGATGGTTCGGGAGGCTGAATTGGTGTCGGGTGCTGGTGCTGGTGCGGGAGAACGACGAACATATACCTGCAAAGGTGGTTGGGTAACAGTACCAGTAGGGACAGTCATAGGTAACACAGACTCAAGTGTAACAAGGTCGTTGGTAGTAACAGGATCTGAGTAATATGGCAATGACTCATTGAACGTGACATTGGCACAAACAAAGTGACGACGTAAAGTAGGAGAGTAACAGCGATACCCTTTCTGAGCGTAGGAGTATCCCAGAAAGATGCACTTAAAAGACCGAGGATCGAGTTTACTCCTATCAGGGTCAAGGACGTGGACATAACAAGTGCACCCAAAAACCCGAGGGGGTAATGAATGGAGAGGCCGACTAGGGAACAAGACCTTATGAGGAACCTGACCACCTAAACCTATAGAGGGCATACGGTTGATTAAATAACAGGCAGTGAGAACAGCATCACTCCAATATGAATTAGGAACCTGCATGTGAAATAGTAAAGCACGCATAACCTCAGACAAGTGTCGAATCTTGCGCTCAGCAACTCCATTTTGTTGTGGAGACCGAGCGCATGATGACTGGTGAATAATGCCATGATCATCAAGAAATTGAGAAAGGAGACTGAAAATATTCACGGGCATTATCTGAACGAAATATTTTAATGCAGGTATCAAATTGATTCTTAACTTCCATGTAAAAAGATTTAAACACAGATTTCAACTCAGACCTCTCTTTCATTAGATAAAGATATGTGATACGAGAAAAATCATCCACAAAAATAACATAATACTGAAAACCAGAAACACTGGGCACATGAATAGGCCCCCAAATGTCTGAATGAACCAACTGAAAAGGACGCGATGCACGACGCTCAACCCTAGGATAAAAAGAGACTCGTCGGTGTTTACTAAACTCACAAACTTCACACACCAACTTATTGAGGGAACGACACGAGGGTACAAGATGCTTCAAACTCTGGAGAGATGGATGGCCAAGACGACAATGCTGTTGGTACGGTGACTCTGATGTCTGAAGGGCAACAGGCTGAGGAACTGTCAGGTAATATAGGCCGCCTCGCTCAATGCCCCCACCAATCTTCCTCCCTGTCTTGAGATCCTGAAAAATACAGCCATGAGGAAGAAATGTGACGGAACAATTTAAAGATTTAGTAAGGCGACTCACAGACATAAGGTTAAATGGAAAACGAGGAACATGTAATACAGAAGTCAAAGTAAGAGAGGAAGTGACAGGAACGGAGCCCAAACCAGTAGTAGCAGCAGTGGTAGAACCATCGGCTAAGGTGATATGTGATGATTTACCAACTGGCTGTTGACCAAGGAAAAGAGTAGGTGTACCAGTCATATGATCTGTAGCTCCCGAGTCAATAACCCAAGGAGATGATGAGGATGAGGCAACACAGGCAACAGATGGACCGGTCTGAGCAAGCGTAGCAGTGGAAGACTCTGTCCCAGCCTGAAATGACAAGAAACGCTGGTAATCCTCAGTTGAAATAACCACACTATCGGCAGAAGATTGAGCAAACTGTCCAGTATCCTCAGAGGCAACCTGATGAGCTTGGGGAAAACCATGAAGATCATAACAATAGTCCACTGTATGACTTGTACTCTTACAATGAGTACAAAAGCGGGTACCGCAGCCACGACCAGAACCACCGCGACTAGAACTACCTCCCCCTGATGGGCGACCATGACTAACACCACCACGACTAGAATTACGACCATTGAACCCAGAATCACCACGACCACCATAATTATTACCCGAATCATAGCTACCAGAACCTCGTCCTCCAGAACCACGACCACGACCGCTAAACCCAGAAACACGGCCACGACTACGGCCACGGCTGACAGAGAAAGCAGAGCTATCAGAAGATGGTGTAGAAATAGATGATGACTGACGTAGACGGCGAAATACCTCGCTGAGAGGAGGTAAGTCAGTGGATCCCAAAATCTGATTACTCACGGGGCCAAAGGTTGATGATGCACCAGATAAAAAACGAGTGACTCGCATACGATCCTGCTGGCGTCGCACAACCTGAATATCAACAGAAAGTGGCTCACAAATATCTAACTCATTACAAATGCGTCGAAACTTAGCATAATACTCCTCAAATGAATCATCACCCTGAGATATAGTAAAGAAAGACTGATGAAGCTCATATGTGCGACGGAGATTGTCTAATCCTGAATACAATTCTTTGGCCTCTGTCCACACTTCTTTCGCTGTTGCACAGAACATCAACGTACTAGCAACCTGTTCCGTCATACTATTCCATAGCTCGGAGCGAACACGTGCATCAACCGCTTTCCAGGCCCGATATGTGGCGGAATCAGCAGCAGGAGGATCATCAGTCAAATAAGAGTCCTCAGACTCACCCAGATAATATACCTCAACAGCTTTCACCCACATAACATAATTTCCCCCATTTAATGGTGTGGAGGTAATAGGACGCCGGTCACGAGACCGGGAGCCACCAATCAAACTACCAATAGCTGTCGAGTCAGAACCAGACAGAGTACCAACAATAGTAGAACCCAAACCAGAACTAGAAGCAGACTTCTCTTCAGACATTGTGCCAAATAAGGGAGCGACAAATAACTACCAACAGAGTAAAGACACCCAACTGCTGCCTCCAAGTCCACCAAACAACCAATCACCAAACAGCCAATCCACCAAACAACTGTTGCTACAATCGGAGCAACAAAATAAACAACGCTACACCTTTTTTTTTAATGTCTGAATAACTGAGATAATCAACAGACCCAGCTTAAACAACCATAATATTATTACTGCTATCATCAACCAACCAACCAACACCGACAATAAATCTCAATAACCCAGACAGTCATAAATGAACAACACCATATCAATTCCACAACTGAACACTTCCAGTTCCAGAGATAAACAAAGAATCGCTATACTCACCAAAGATAAATGAAGACTAATAAACAAAGAATCGCTATACCATCGTTGGAACTGGAGATCACAAAACCAAGCCACAACAATGGTCGACGATTATTGTAGAAGGAGTCCACGATGTTCGCCGCAAACCAGATCCAACGAATCACGGCTGAAGCACTGGGTAAGCTTCCAAATCACCTTATTGGGGTTCGAAATTGAAGGAATAGGTTTGAACTTGAGTCATTGAAAGTCGAAAAACCACTGGGTTTCGATAATTAGGGGTTTCGAAGGTCAGAGGTAGGGTTTCGATCTTGGTCAGAGTCAAATAATGTTCGATTTAGGTGTTTAAGGATACGACGAGGGTTAGAAAGTCGAGTCAGGGTTCGATTTTGGTTTCTTTTTTTGTGGATGGAGAGGGTCGATTTAGGGTTGTTTGGGGATAGAGAGGGTCGGTTTAGGGTTTTCTGGTAGGTGGCTGTAGAAGACGATGAACAGTGGTCAATTTTGGTTTGATGATGATGATCAGGGTTTGGGATGGTGGCTACGGTTAGGGTTATTGGTGGCTAGGGTTTTTTTTTGATTACGATGATGATTTATGGTAGAATCAGAACACGCTCTGATACCATGTTGTTTGTTTGAAGAGAGAGAGAGAGAGAGAGAGAGAGAGAGAGAGAGAGAGAGAAGTGTAGGGTATTACTTAACCCTAACACAAGAGTACTTTATTTATATTACCGTGAGAGTGTTACATAACTTAACTTGGCCGATGTGGGACAAACACTAACTATTCTAACAGATTCTAAGATATCTTCGTGTAGGGATCTGGGGTGGTTTAAAGGAGTCCTTACACGCCTGGGGACCCCTTTGGGGCAACCGGATTGGTCGCCCGCTCAATCCTCTGCTCGGCCTAAGAAGGTCCAAGCAGGTATTTTGCCCAGTTGAGTACTGTTCTAATTGTTGGTCCTCGGCCTATTAGGCTCTTTTGTTGATGGCCTGTCATTTTGTGTTTGAATGACAATTTCCCTTATTATCTTATTATTGCACATATGGTGAGTTGGTGAGAGTTTTTTAATGGATATGTTAACTATTATGGACAAAGCAAAAAAAGACTAACCCGACTAACTCAGGTTGGATTTGTCTTGTTTCTAAATCTTGTTAGTCAGGTTTTGAATCCGAAAACAACAAAATCGACCAAGGTACTTTGTTTTAGGTTTGACTTCACTCCAAACTGAATAAACCCAAACAACCTGTAATTTGTAGGAGGTTGTCAAATTTTGAACTGTGTTCTCATGGAATTGCCATTTCAATAGCAGTTGCTACAAGAGGTGTGCTATTACCTCCCCTCTTGTAGAATGTGTTGATGTGCTGGAATTTTAAACTCTGAGAAATTTAATGGTGTCTATTTAGCTGGATGCTTAAAAGTTTGATTCTTTGACCTTTTCTAATGGAAAGGTAATGTAGAAAATGAATTTTAAAGCTGAGTTTTTCCAGGGGTGAGGTGGTCAAATGTCTTATATTTGATATTGACCTATATAATCTTGCTTGTCATGGCATCGTATCATGTTTGATGCTATTTTTCTCGCAGATATGAGTCATCTGTACAAACATCGGCTTCAAAATTATGCTCAAAAGAGGAATCTCCCAATGCCCGAGTATTCTACTGAACATGAAGGTCCTCCTCATGCGAGTCGATTCAAGTCGAAGGTTACAATTGATGGGAAATCCTATGGGAGTCCTGAATTTACCCCAACACTGAAAGAAGCTGAACATACAGCTGCTAAAGTTGCCTTGGAATCATTGTTGGTCAATGAAGTTCAGGAGGTTAGTCTTGAAGTTCGAACAATCACGTGAATTTTTGTTGTTCTTTATACCCACTTCATGTTGTTAATTTTGGTTTGTTTGTCAAAATGTTAGGATGATTCTGGTCTCTACAAAAATCTCCTGCGAAATTTGGCTAAAAAAGAAGGTTTAGATGTAATATATGAGACAAAAGTCTCTGGTCCACCTCACATGCCAACTTTTGTCTCGACTGTTGTAATTAGAGGGCAACCTTTTGAAGGTCAACCAGCAAAGAGCAAAAAACAAGCAGAGACAAATGCAGCTAAGGTTGCTTACACTGGCCTTCAAGAACGTAAGGTTACCTCATGTACATGTCTCAAGTTTTCTGTAGCTCAAAAGTCAAAACTAAAATAAAGACTGGCTTTAACAGGATTTATGGTTATAAATGATGCCTCGTTAAGTGGACCTCTTGATGACAATGACCTATGGGTGTTGCCTGAGTAATTCCTATGGGTGTTGCCTGAGTAATTCCTATGGGTGTTGCCTGAGTATTCTTTATGTACATGATGCCCTTGAGCTTTTTAGTTCTGTGTTTATCATATAGTCATCAAGTAAGTCATGCTTAATTTTTGATAAATAGTAAGAACTTCCATCTGTCATTGCCCTTTTGTGATCAAAGCTCATATGCATGTCAACCTCATAAGATACCATTCCTTTGGGATTTATTGGTAATAGGAACACATTTTTCCTATGAAATTCAATGTTTTTTCCCTTTCTCATTTCTTGTTCCTGCTATCATTCATTTTTCTTGTGGTCAGCATTTATGCTAATTGTGGTTGTTGCTGCGTGTGCTAATCAGTCCTTTATCGAAAAGTGTTCTGAGAATAGCTGTGACATGATATTACCAAGAAAATTGATGCAAGCCCAAAAGAGCCAGATGTTGTATCTGAAAGTATAGTTAATTCATTTTTTTTGGGTTATCAGTACACGAGTGTGCTCGGTTCCTTCAATTTGTGTTTGTGGTTGAATTTTGCTGCCACTACCTAAATTATTTCGCCAGAAAGCATTTATTTTGACTGTTGTCTTTGGTGGTATCTGTCAAGATACTAGGTATCAGGTGACACTTTTATATAAATCATTGATTTTTTTTCTGAACTTTATTAGTGCCTGAAACTCTATAATAAACCTATAAAACTTTAATGTTATCACATCGAAAACTGTTTTAAGTAATTTTGTGGACAGAGTTTGGCTTGTGCTGCCAAAATATGATCTTAAATTTCTTGGTCGCCCCATAAAGTACCATTGTATTTTATGTATAGAGTTCTTGCCCTTGGATGACAGTGACTCCTTCAATCTTTCCAATTACATGTAACTGAATAAGAATTTGTTTCCCAGTAAGACTTTAAAGCTTTCCATTTAAATGTTGCATACACACATGATAAATCCACCAATTCATTCCCTACTGTACATCACTATCCTTCCACACATAACAGGGAGAGAGAACTTACAAAATGTTTGCTACCATGTTTGTGCAATGCTTTTGAGTCCTTGTTCCTGTCACACTAGATTTTGACAAAAAGGTTTGTTTTCCAGCTGTATGTAATGAACAAGAGCATACGGCCAAGAAGAATCCACAAGAAAATTAGATGTATGCATCTTATGTAATTTGGTCATAGAGGTAGGTGAGGTGTTGGGACTTGGGAGTTTGTATGATGCATTGATCCGCCACTGTGTGCATAAAGGCCCAATCCGGGGAGTAACTGTAGAGTCCACACCACATAACTTGGACCCAATAGAAAATAAATGTAAACATACCCGCTTAAAAGTTTAACGGTATACGTGAAGGCATTAACAGCTGTCTGACCTTCCATCCACTATTGCACTTGACAGAACGAAAAAGCATCGCCTTTGTATCCACCCCCACCTTGCTGTTCTTCGTGAGGTTAAGATCAAAGATTCCAAATTGGATGATTTTCTAGCGAACTGGTCTGATTCAGTAGAGAATTACTTGTTTTACTTTACCTGGTTCGGAGTTCTGGCTCGTTAAATGATTTTGCAAGTGTTAGACAGATGGGATAAAATGTTTTGACATGTTTCATGTTGTTATATCAAAGCTTTGGCGTGACGCATTAGGACATTATAGATTTGCATGTTGGGGAACATATTTCATTGAAGCATATGTCCGTTCATGTGCTGATGCTGTGCCATTTTCATTCAGTTAGAGCAAGTGTGATGCCTATGAATCTTTCTTCTGGATGCCAAATAAAGGAAGCTTTGGAGGTCTCATCTTCCATCTTGCAGTCGGTCATAGCTGGTGATTTGCAACAGAGTAGTGGACCAAAAGCCAACCTCATAACTCGCAAAGAGCAGAGCAAGGAAGATGCGGGTGATGTTTTCCCAGGTGATTTGCAAGAGACTGCTGAACCAACTGCAACCCTTGTAATTTGGGAAGAGCAGGACAAGGACTATATAGGTGACTATTCTCAATGATTCTGCACTGTTTAGTGGCACTCACTTTCAATAAAAGAAATCACTTTGTTTTCCCAGGTGATTTGCAAGAGACTGCTGAACCAACTGCAACCCTTGTAATTTGGGAAGAGCAGGACAAGGACTATATAGGTGACTATTCTCAATGATTTCTGCACTGTTTAGTGGCACTCACTTTCAATAAAAGAAATCACTTTCACTGTGTTTGGTTCACATTTCCAAAAAAATTTCCAAAAAGATTCCTTCCCCCTCTCTCATCTCTCCAATCATTAATCATTTTTCTCTCTCTACTCATATCCTTCCATCCAATCATTATTTTCATTTTTCTCTCTATCTCTCTCCAATCATTACACATCTCTCTAATTATTACTTTTTTCAAAAACTCATCCAAACACTATCTCAAAAAATTTCTTCTCAAAACTCTAAACCAAACACAGTGTTTGTCTTTTAGTTTCTGGTTCCATGTTCTCCGAATTTTTCTGTCACGTAGAAAAGTCCAGATATATATGATTGGTCATTTGAAACTATCTAGTCAAATTCTGATTGAAGGGAATTATTGACAGATCTGACTAATGTTTTCAATAATTAACCGGACAGATCCGACTGGTTTCTATACTTAACCGAACTTTTCAACTTCCTCAAACCAGCTGGCTCTGAAGTCCGTTGCACGAAGCGGGAGCGGAATGGAAGTTTGGCAGCGGGGTAATATAGAAGCTCCTAAGCTTGGGAGCATGTACATATATTTAGAAAATAATGTAGCATAGAATATCCTCATTAAAAGTACAATTATTTTAGGGAATAAAAATATGGGCCAAGTCTACCTCATGAGTTTAGTGTTAGAATGTACTCCCTCCGTTCCTAAATAAGATCCCCACTTTCTCTCTTGCCATTTTTCAAATAAAAAAATCAAGTACTTCCATGTATAATTTTTCGAATTTTTTTGCACCGAATTAAAGTACTCGACGAGTACTTTAATTCGGTGCGAAAAAATTCGAAAAATGATTTACGGAAAGTACTTGACGAGTACTTCAATTAGGTGAGAAAAAATTCAAAAAATGATTTACGGAAGTACTTCATTTTTTGATTTGAAAAATGACACGACTTTTCGTAGTGGACTACTATTTTGGAACGGAGGGAGTATGATTTTCTTTTCAATGTATCATGACTTGGGCTATATATATGAGCTAAATCGAAGACCAATTTATCAAGGTAATTATTGATTTACGGTTTTTCTGTACCACTTTTGCTCAAAAGCTCCCATCTTTATTAGGAGCCAGTT
This sequence comes from Vaccinium darrowii, assembly GCA_020921065.1. Taxonomy (NCBI): domain Eukaryota; kingdom Viridiplantae; phylum Streptophyta; class Magnoliopsida; order Ericales; family Ericaceae; genus Vaccinium; species Vaccinium darrowii. The sequence goes on from CM037154.1 coordinate 31,221,316, forward strand.
CCCATCTCAATGGGAGCGGGCTCCTGTCAAGCTCCTTAGTTGGGAGCGGCACCATTTTAGGAGCTCCCTGATACTAAGCTCAAGTCTCAATAGAATTGGGAAACTGCCCAAGTTCAATCTTTGAATCTCCGGTAGCTTGTATTGAATGAGCTCTCTTGCGAGCTGATGAAAGTAAATATATTGATAGAGGGTTAAATAAAGTGATTCAATTAAGATTCTGGCTTTGGCTCAAGTTTTCCAAGCCAATGCCTTTCTTTTAAGGGTAAGCCCTTGCTGCAGTCCAGAATTTAAAGCCAAGCGCTTCCTTCTAAGTGTAAGCCCTGTGCTGTGCTCTGTTACTTGGTCTTTCTGTATTGCTTTCTCCTTTCCCTGGGTCCTTCCGTGGTTCTTTGGAAGTTGGGTTTCAAGCATCGTCCCAATCTATTCATATACTCTAACGCAGAGGTTGGGAAAAGGTTTTCTTTTAGATAAGGGTAATCTAAACGGACACTTCAAAGAAGGGGAAACTATCAGACACTCTTACACACGTGGTCGATACTCTTTTGTCATGCACATAATTATGGAACAAAAATCTAAATGTGTCCGCCTCACTAAAAAACTAAAAATCTAATCCATAGTCAATATTTTTTAAATAACTTGCATACATGTGATTATTAACATTTTGGTTGACATCTCTCTTTCTTATAAAAGTTGGATATCACATTCTCAAAATTAAATGCTATGTAAACCCATGTAAGAGAATAAGACATAATTCGATAAATAAAGCACTGCCATGAGTAGCAACGTGCAGCTGTTTTCAGGCCCTTAAATTTTAAGGATATCTGGAGTCCTGTAACCATATCCCTAATGTGGCATTATCCTGCTCTTTGGAGAAATAATGTATCCGCATGTCTGTCTCGTGTCGATATGAGTCATGTGTCCCCATCTGTACAGCATTTTGGAATGTGCGCATCGATACGTCTAATGCTACGGTTTGGCATCCCTTGAAGCATTTTCCCCATCTTGTCATATATCCTAAGTAATGGGCATTAGAAGTTTTTTTTTTGCAAGTGAGTTGTAGAATATCATGGTGAAACCATAACATTTGTAACCCCCCAAAAGGGGAAGGGCAATATTCGAAATTGTGCCCAAATTATTCTTATTAATTCTTCATTTTAGCTGTTTGCATTTTATGTCTAACATCTAGTTTCCTGCTCAAATATTGTATGGATTATTGAATTTGCATGTGCTCTTGGAGTAGCCTCATTCAGTCATTCTTATTGGGCATATAGACCTTTCATTACAAGTTTACTAGAATCATGTCCATGTTTTTCATGTTTCTTAGCTGGGCATGAAGATAACTGCTCATCCAACTTGACCACCTCAAATGCCGAAGTCAACAATCGCCACGCCGCTCCCCCGCCTCCAGATGCAGACATAAACTTAAAGAGACACAGATGTTCCACTCCAGCTGACATCATACATGCCCGTTTGCGAGACCCATCCCCTTCTACCTGTTCATCGCCCGAGGATGGGTTCTCTCTGCCTTTGGTGTATTCACAGAGCTCTAAGAATTCAACTTTGGACTCCCACAATGAGATACCAATTGGAGCTGCAAATGGAAAGAATACGTTACCTCGTGAGAAAATTTTGATTCACCCTCGCAAGCCTAACATGACATTTCCCGAGGGTGCCAATGTGTTGCCCTTTAGCAATGACAAGTGGGTGGCTATGAAGATGAATCCAAGTCAGCAATAAGAAGGTACTTCGTAAACGTTCCTTTCCCTTCTCAGAGTCTTGATTTTGGATTTGGGAACTTTTGAATGCTGTTTTGAACATCTTTGTACAAAGGCCTCTATGGATTAAAGTAAGCAGACTGGATCGTCCTTAGTTGTGGACTATTTTTGAAGTTCTGATTAAAGTAGGCAGACTTCCCTTCATCGACGTTTCTCCTTTAATCATTCATATTAGTGGAAACTGTTTCATTATGCGTCGGCTGTTATCAGATAAAAGATCTCCACTGGTCTTTGGGAAGTTAGACATCAATAGTACTGCAGAAAGGGAGTTGAAGTCTTTTAGGGATGCATATGTGCATTGCTCCTGACCCAAACTAACTGCTAACAGCTAAACCGATTCAATCCGGAGCATATGTGCATTGCTCCTGACCCAAACTAACTGCTAACAGCTAAACCGATTCAATCCGGACCTAGCCTTCCTATTTGGTCTGGTTTTTCGGTTCATTGGTCTGGTTGTAGTTCTGAAAAAGTAAGAACAATTAATTTTGTTTTGTTTATTGGTTATCAATTTTTTTTTTTATCAATCGCTACTGGTTATCAATTTGAGAACCGTGGTTAGAACAGAATTGGACAGTTGTGTGTGTTTGTGTGGGAGCGGTTCCACTAATACAGCGAATAACGTAACATTTGACACAAGTCTTTTGTGTGAGCCTCACGCAAATGATCGGAGCTGTTCAATTTGTTTAAAACATGTTTTTAAGGGTCCTCGTAAAAAATCAACTCTTTTGGATATCGGTAAGGACTTGATCGGTTCATTCAATTTTATCCTATTATCTGAAAATCAACTCATTTGGATATCGGTAAGGGCTTGATCGGTTCATTCAGTTTTATCTTGTCCTAGATGACAAGAATCAACTGAATGAACCGATCAAGCCCTTACCAGTATTCAAATGAGTTGATTTTTTCCGATTGTTAGTGTGGAGCTCTTATTATCGTTGTGTCAAATGTTGTGCTATTTATTGTGTTATAGACACGTGCGCTCGCGCGCACAAACACATGCACAGCACACACAATCAGCTGATATCCGTTTAAAACTCGCGGGTCGTGATTCGGGTAAAACACAAGCTCGCGGGTCAGAATAGGACCCGGGTTTCACATGCGGGTCATAACCCTCCCCCTTTTCACTTTTGTTGCCCAGACAATAGAGAGAGAAAGAGAGAGATAAGAGAAACGAACGATGACGACGAAGAAGAAGATCGCACCTCCATCGACGCACCACCTCCACCATCCGACCCCACCAGTAGGTATCTGTGTGTGTGTGTGTGGGGTTTAATTTCTCTGAGAGAACCCCTAATTTTATATAAACCCTTGATTTCATACATGAAATTTGGGTTTCACTACCTAATTTTACATGTTTTGGTATATATCCCATCACTCACCGTTTTAAAGAATTGATTTCTCTGATATCTCCTCATTACTTTTTGCTCAAACTCGCCATTTATGTCAAACTCACCGTTTCTTGCTCTGCCCTTTATCTTTTTTGTTTGCTCAGTGCTCATTCTTCGTTGACTTGATGTTGATAATTGGTATCCTCAACTACTCGATCATTGTCCTTGAACATGAATTTTTTGGATGTGGTGTAGGATTTAGTACATCCCTTGTTAACTGCACGTAAGACTGGCGCAAGCATTTGCAGAAATTGCGAGATTTCTTTTTAAAATTCCTGTTTGTTATTTGTACAGAGGGCGTTTGCGGACGTGATCGATTCTCTAGCAGTTCAATTCAGGATGTTATTGTGACTATAGTGAAGAAGAATGGATATGGAGGGCTTATGAGAGGTTGGGTCCCCAGAATACTAATCCATGCACCTGCTGCTGCAATCTGCTGGTCTACCTATGAGGCAGCAAAATCCTTCTGTCAAGACCTCAATGGGAGAAACAACAGCCTATGTAGAAATTTGTAAAACAGTATGCACTAATTTGGAAGCAACAAAGTAGTGTAAAATTAGGTTTGCCTTGCATAACTTGAGAAGAAAAGTAGATCTGTTTTCTGAAGTTCTGTTGTATAAGTGTTACAGTATACATGCAATAACAGTTGGATCTTTCTGTAACCCACTTTAACAAACCATATTTTTTGAATTCTATATTTTTTCTTGTGAAAAGAAGCATGTCTTCTAGAATTTGGATCACCGCATGCATTCAACTGTTACCCAGTTTAACAAACCATATTTTTTGAAATTTTATGACCAAAACATGGTGGTTGGGACAAATTATGCCAAAAACATGGGCATGGTTTCCAAAATTCCCAACTCATGAGAAGGAAAATTTTAATTCCACATACACGTTAAATTATATGTAAACTGCCTGTGGGGGTCTCTTTGCCGGAAAGAGCTCTTTGGACCTCTAGGAGTGGAACGGGGAGTGGTAGAGAGTGCAATGCAAGCCTGAACCGCCGCTGCTCGCCGGAGAGGGTCACCTGCACACGTAGATAATCACGTTAGTGCCTAGCCCGGACGGTGGTGGTCCGGGAAGGCACTCCGATGATTAAGTCAGTCACCGGAGCTAAGAGATGCGCCAGAAATCTTAAAGAGAGAAAAGGAGTTATGTGTGTAGTAAATGAGGAGAGAGGAATCCCCCTTGTGGTAGTTGTGGTTGGATATTTATAGGCTGAGGGGAGAGTGCGTCCCACGCGCTCGGCGCCCCTCACGTGCCTGCCATTCGCCCTCGGAATGACAGGTGATATGACCCTTATCCCTGCTGCAGACGCCAAATCCAGACCGTCGTCAGGGCAGGTGAGCTCGAGTGGTCAAATCAACCTGAGATTTCTCCCATCGCCCACGTGCTCCTGCAGGCGGCGGTGGCAGAGCAGATGACTGCCGCATTTAATGCCTCATCATGACATATCTAGCTTGTCTGACACGCCTCTACCAGACTAGATGTATCCGAGCTCCCCACGCTGCCGAGGTCAACCGACTCGGCACGTGCGCGGCCCAGCCCCTCGGACGCTCGGCGCGCCGATCGGCGGAGCCCCCGAAGGCTTCTCTGTGAACCAAGCTGTAAGCGACATCTCCTCGGCACCAAACCGTTCGGCGGACTTTATTTAAATCCATATTCGTACAGAACCGCACATCCGCGGCACCAACCGAAGGCGCCATGCGCTCGGCGTCATCCCGGCGGAGCGATCTGCATTCAGTTTTGCAGACTGGGGTAGTGCCCCTTTTAGCTCCCCTGCAACGTGGAGGAGGCCCTTGCTGACTCCCACGGACCCGGCCGCTACAATAGCCCCATCAACTTCCCAAGACGAGGGACGGCGGATTGTTGGAGTTGATACGATCGGAACTGCGGTCGGCTAAACGGTGGTCGGGGCACCATGCTCGGAGGGTTGCTGCTACGATCGGGGAGCTGATGCTCCGTGCCCCTTTAAACCCGGCGCTCGGATTGGATAGAGCTCGAAATGTCACGTCGAGAAGTGACGTGAAAGGACACCTGACACGCCGTGTCAGGAATCTATGACGCGTGCTGATGTTGCCGCCACGTGCCGCTGCGTGGTTGGTCCGAGTGCCGTCGCATGGATTCGCGCCCAAACGGTTTGAACTCTGGGACAGGTGTCTCGATCTGATTGGCTGACCCTTCGCCTCCCGAGCCGGCGCCATTATGGCACCTATTGAGTAGGGGGGTTATCCCCTATAAATACACGGGGGGCAGGAGAGAGAGTCACCGGCACTCTCTCTCTCTAACATCAGAACCCGCACCGCGCCGTCGCCGCCTTGCTCAGCCACTCACCTCCGTCGAAATCTCGTGCTCAGGCGAAGATTCTTCCACCAAATCTCAGGTATTTCGTTCTTCTCCTGTTTCTCTATGTTTTTGTGAACTTTTCGTGCATTTTTGTTGCATTTTGGGAGGGTTTTTGGGCGTTTTCTCCCTTTTCGCCTTTTCTGTTTCTGTGTAGTTGAGTACTCCGGCGGTTCGTGCGGCGGAGCACGACCGCCGGATTCTGGGCTCGAAGAACACTCATCGTGTTCTTCCGAGCGCGTGACCCCTGCACGCACTGTCACCAGCCGAGAGATACTTGAGCGTGCCGAGCGCCCCTACAGGTAGGTTTTCGCCGAGGGATCTGCAACATGTTGCCCGCTCGGGATAAGTGACACCCCGTGTGGAGCTCGGCTGGGGCCGAAGCTCGACCCTTCATATTTTCTCGAACTCAAACCTGTGCATATCGCTGACGGTTGTTTCACCCGTGCACTGTAGGTTACTGCTTGGATGAGCTCGGACTCCTCGGACTCATCCTCAGACGACGTTCTCGCCGATCACAGATTCGGCAACTTCGTTCAGGACCTCCTTCTCCGCGAGCAACTCAGGAGCCTCGGAAGAGGCTACAGAAGCCGAGCGCACTCCGTCCCTCCGCACACCGGAGTCCCCCCACTGAATATAACCCCCCTCCAAGCCATAACCCCCGAGCGTTGGGCGGAAATGGAAGCAGAAGCCCATCGCGCCGAGAGCGGCTCTCAGGCCACCACTTCCGCGCATAGCGTACCTCCTAATCCGAGCCCTGAGACCGAGGTTCCGTCCGGGGTCCCTCTATCTCCTACCATCGACCCGACCGAGCTCCCGAACCTTAGCGGAGGCTGGGCTTCGGATGTTGAGGTGATCGAGATCGACAGGGAGACCGCGGGGTTCGACGAGCCCGAGCCCGTCGATGTTCTCAAGGTGGACAACTTCTTGGTACTGTCCCCGCAGACCGAGGGGAGCGTTCCTCGAGCCGAGGGCGAAGGCTCTCACTCGGGCCCTCTCGGACAAGCAGGGGATGATGAGGGCTCATCCCACCCCGAAACCGAGAATGTGGAGCAGGAACCGGCCCCTGAAGATGAAGACGAGGCCGATGTCGAGGGGGGTGTCGAGTACGGACATGGCTGGGAGTCGATCCCGCCGCCGAACCCCAAGCACGGGAAGTGCAAGTACGTCGATATGTATTTCGACGGTTCTGCGGATAAGCTGGCCGCGTTCCGAAGGGACTTCAACATTCCCGACGACGTGGAAATCACCAGGCCCACTGACGACAAAATCCATTACGTGCAAGGGCAGGTGACTGTTCCCCTGATGGCTATTGCCGAGGGCGGGCTGTCCTTCCCTATGCCTCGGCTCCTCCGACAGTTCCTGGACGTGTACGAGCTCGCCCCCCACCAGCTGGCAACCAATGTGTACCGCATCATCTGCTCGGTGGTGAGGTTATCCGAGCAGCACAACATCCCCTTCCGCCTGGCCGACCTGATGGCGGTCTATACTGTGGCGCGAAGCAAAAGCTACGGCCGTTATTACTTCTCGAGACGCCCCGAGTACCCCCACCTCATCGGCCAGCTATCGGACTCGGAGAGGCATGCCTGCGAGCTGGTGATCGTTAAGGGGAACTACGAAAAAACCCCGGGCGAGGAATCCAGGTGGTCCGTCCCCTGGCGCCGTGGGAGGCCTAGTAAGCCGAGAGTTCATACTTGCATTTTTCATTTTTCTTGTTTTATGTTCTTGCCCCGTGTACTCTCCTAATATGTATTCGCTTTATTTTCTCAGTGTGCAGGAAGGTGACGAGGAAGCTCGCCGAGGACGCCGACGACGACGTTATCGACCAGATCTTCGGCATCCAGAACCGCACTGCCCCCGCTATTCTTGGTTACGTGCCGTCGTACAGAGGCTTTTTGAAGCGAGGGAAAAGCCCTGTGCCGAGAACAGGTGAGCGCCGAAGGCGCCTCTTCGATCCTGACGTTCAACGCGCCGACCTTGCCGGCCGGGAGCGTGTTCCGAGGATCGCCAGCCATCAACCCCAAGCTTTCATCGCGGGTAGCGGCGCCGACGCCGAAATGGCCGGATCTTCTGCTCTGAGGGAGGCGCAGAAAAAGGAGAGGGCCGAGAGGAAGAGGAAGGAAGCCGAGAAGGCAGCGGGCTCCAAGCCCGGGGTCACTGCCGAGGGTGAGGGCCCATCAAAGAAGGTTCGGACGGATGAGGCCCCGGGGGGGTCCAAAGCGCCTCTGCCGCCAACTCTTCCTCCCCAAATTACCCCGACCGACGTCCAGCCGAGGAGGACAGCCCCTACGGACAAGCAGGTGGCTTCTCCGACGCTCGGGGATACGCCTCCCTCGGTCGATAGGGACGAGCCTTGGGTCCCAGTGATCCAGACCTCGCGCGGCGAGCCCGTGAAGAAAAACGCCAGCGTTCGGGAGAGCCGAAAGACGGTGATGACCCTGCTGAAGGCCCTCGCCCTGCCGAGGGATATGAAGGCCGAGCCCAATAACACGGCGGACAACTACGCCGAGATGTGTACTCACATCGTGAGGGTAAAATTTTAACTTTACACTTCGTGTTTCTCTCCAAGTTTTTGCCTTCGGCTTCTTACTCATGTAGTTTTGAATCTGTTGCAGGCTGGCCAGTCGGCCTTGGCTCTCGGCGACAAGGTCTACAAACTTGGCGTCGAGAAGACCGAGGTCGAGAGGAAGCTGGAGGCGGAGCAGAAGGCTCGGGCAAGCCTGAAGAAAAGCGCCGAGGCCCTCGCTGCCGATGGGCAGGAGCTCGAGAAGCAGCTCTCGGAGGCTCGCCGACTCCTGAAGGAGGCCGAGGAGAGGGCTATGACGGCCGAGAGCAAAGTCATGGCTGCCGAAAAGGATCTCCAGCGCGCCAAAACCGAGAACGAGGAGAACATGGCTGCCGCTGACTCCAACGGCTATGAGAGGGGGAAACGCGAGACGCTGCAGCAGTTCGCCCAGGAGGCCAATGAGAACGAAGAGAAGGCCTTCGGAAAGGGGTACCTCCTTGGTCGAGCTGACTGCTGGCCCCAAGCTTTCGGCAGGGCCTACGACAGCATGTCCGTCCCGGCGGACTCCGCCCTTCGGTCCTCCATTCCTCCTGTGCCCGAGACCGAGGTCCCGGAGATGCCTTTCGATGATGAGGAAGAGGTTCCCGAGGGGGATGATGCCGAGCGTGAGGCTGCCGTTGATGCTGCCAACCCCGACGCCACCAATGTGGGGGCTTAGCCCTCTTGTAGTTTTTCTTTTCAAGTTTATGTATTCGGGGCCGAGCCCCCTTCCTTTTGTAATGTAATGAACGAATGTTTTTAACTTTCCTTTCTCCTTTTGTAATGTTTTTGCTCCAAGTGTTGTTTCTCGTAAACAATGAATCGTAACCATCGAAACTGGTAATAGATGGTAATCACCGAAACACACGAACTGGTAATGAATGATAGCCCCTGCTTCGGTGGGGGGTCGATGCCATCACGGCACCCTTCCGAAGCAAGAGAGTTAAAAAAAAAAAATTTCTCTCGGTTCTGCTTGGAAACTCAAGGAAGAATAGCCCCTGATTTCAAAGCCGAGCCGAGGGAAATATCGTGACGAGCGACGAATCGAAAAAATAGCCCCAGCTAGCTCAATAGGTTGGTCGCGCCGAGCGACAAATCGAAACAATAGCCCCTGCTAGCTCGATAGGTTGGTCGCGCCGAGCGACAAATCGAAACAATAGCCCCTGCTAGCTCGATAGGAAAAATCGCGCCGAGCGACGGAACGAGACAATAGCCCCTGCTAGCTCGATAGGTTGGTCGTGCCGAGACCAGGGACTTCTCCCCGTGCGCTTGTACGTATCAGCGCCGCCCTTTTCGGTACGACTGTGTTGTTCGACCGAACGCTCACAAATCGTTTTGCCAAACAGATTCTTTTGCACAACCGAACGTAGGCGGCCGTTCTACCGAACAGGGGCAGTTAACTTGAATTTGAGAGAATTAAAAAATGATAGTCAACTAAAGATAGGATCTTATCATTAACATTCCAATTCCCAGGTATTACAAAAAGCTACCAAGGGAACGACAAACGTGTAAAGAAAATGATAAGCATAAGATCCTAACCATAGAACTTCCTTAACTTCGAGGCGTTCCAAGGGTTGCTGACCGCCGAACCATCCATTTCAGCTAGCTTGTAGGCTCCGTAGCCAGCTTTGGCTGTAATACGGTAAGGGCCCTCCCAGTTGGGCATGAACTTCTTCTTATTCTTCTTTTGCACAACTGCTCGGAGAACGAGGTCGTCAATATTGAAAGGGCGGATGCGAACGTGCTTGTTATACCCCCGAGCGACCTCCTGTTGGTAAGCAGCGTACTTGATGTGGGCCTCGTCTCGGAGATCCTCAACCTGATCGAGCTCGGAGGCTAGGTGCTCATCGTTCGTGGCAGGATGGAACGCCTCAGTCCGGGCGGAGGGAGCAATGGCTGCAAGTGGGAGGATGGCCTCCGTCCCGTAAGCCATTGAGAAAGGCGTTCGGCCGGTTCCTCGTCGGGGGGTCGTTCGGTAGCCCCAGAGAACCTTGGGCAGTTCTTCAACCCACTTCCCGCGCTTGTTGGTCAGCCGACGCTTGAGGCCGGCCGAGATTGATTTGTTCGAGGCCTCGGCTTGGCCATTTCCTTGCGGGTAAGCCACAGTTGAGTTATAGACGCGGATGTCCTTTTTCTTGCAGAGCGTCTTGATGGCCTCGGCGACGAATTGGGTGCCGTTGTCGGAGACTATAGCGTAGGGTACGCCGAAACGAGAGATGATGTTCTTCCAGATGAATTGCTCGACCTCGGCAGCCGAGATGTGGATCAGCGGTTCGGCTTCCACCCACTTGGTGAAGTAATCCGTGGCTGTGATGAGGTGCCGAAAGCCGCCGGGGGCCGTGGGGAGGATTCCAACAATGTCGAGCCCCCACTGGGCGAACGGCCAAGGGCTCGTAACCGGCTACAGAGACATGGTGGGCTGATGAAGGATAGGGGAGTGCTTCTGGCACGCTTCACACTTCTTGACGTAATCATCGGCGCTCCTCTTCATTTTTGGCCACCAGTAGCCCTGGGTTACGGCCCGCTCGGAGAGGGTGCGTCCCCCCGAGTGGTTGCCACAACTTCCCTCGTGGAGCTCACGGAGGACGTGAGGAACCTCGGCGTCGTGCAGCACGCGGAGGTCGGGGCCGGTGTAGGTGTGGCGGTACAGTTGGCCCGTCGGGGAGAGGAAGTAGGACGCCGACTGGCAACGGATGCGGTGAGCCTCTTTTTTGTCCGAAGGGAGCGTCTGGTCTCGGAGGTAGGAGATCAGGGGGTCCATCCAGCTCGGGCCGAGGGCAGCAATTGTCATGATGGCTTCGGCCCCCGGCTCGAAGCTTGGGACAGCGATTTCCCCGAGCATAATCGTCCGCGTGCCCCCGAGCTCGTTGCACGCTGATCCGAGAGCAGCGAGGGCGTCGGCGTGAGCATTCTTTTCTCGACCGACATGGGAGAAGTGGACTGTCTTGAAGCTACTTTGCAATTCCAGAACATGGCTGATATACTTCAACATCCGAGCGTCGCCGGAACCATATTCACTGTTTAGCTGGTTCACCACCAGCATGGAGTCACTGAAAACGTGTAATTCATCCACCCCAAGAGCGAGAGCGAGGCGGAGCCCAGCAATTAGAGCCTCGTACTCCGCTTCGTTGTTCGTGGCTGGGAAGCCGATGCTCACTGCACACTCGTGGAGGGTGCCCTGAGGGGAAATGAGCACAATCCCAGCCCCTGCCCCTCGGCTGTTTGATGCGCCGTCCACGTGCATTCGCCAAGACTCGCCCGTATAGATGGTAGCTGCGCGGGGCGGAGATCGCCTGCGAACAAGCCCAGACCGCTCTGGGGTGGTAGCAATGCCACCTGGTGTTTCGGCATCTGCATCTTCGGCGGCATTCTCTTTCTGGAGATCGGACTCCAGCTTGGGCGTTAGCTCGGCGACGAAATCGGCCAAAGCCTGACCCTTGATCGCCGTCCGGGGCTCATACCGGATGTCGAAGTTGGCCAATTCCAAGGACCACTTGCAGATCCGATCCGAGAGATCTGCCTTTCCCATGACGGTCTTTAGGGGATACGCCGTGATTACCACGACAGTATGGCTCTGGAAGTACGGTAGGAGCTTTCTCTTGGCCGTGACCAGGGATAATGCTAGTTTCTCAATTGGCAGGTACCTGGTCTCTGCTGGGAGCATTGTCTTGCTTGAGTAATAGATCGGGAACTGCTCCAAGCCCTCCTGCCGAACCAGTGCCGAGCTCACGGCATGTTCGGATACTGCTAGGTAGAGGTAGAGATCTTCGTCTTCCTTCGGCGTCACCAGCATTGGCGCTCGTGACATGTAACTCTTGAGCTCTTTGAGCGCGGCGTCGCATTCGGCGTTCCAGTCGAAGCCCCTTTTACTTGTCTTGATAGACTGGAAGAAGGGTCGGCAAGCATCAGAGGACTTGCTTATAAAGCGATTAAGGGCCGTAGCCATCCCCGTCAGCCGCTGGACCTCCTTGATTGTCGATGGCGCTCGGAGCCTTCGGATAGCTTCAAGCTGGTTGGGATCAGCCTCGATCCCTCGGCGGGTGACGAGGTATCCCAGAAATTTTCCAGAACCGACCCCGAACGCGCATTTCTCCGCGTTAAGCTTCAAATCGTGCTTTTTGAGGATGGAAAAGACCTTACCGAGGTGGGACAGATGGTCTTCCGCGAACTTGCTCTTGACTACCATATCATCGATGTAGGCTTCCATGATATCGCCAAGCTCCTTAGCAAACATCTTGGAAACCATTCGTTGGTAGGTAGCCCCAGCATTCTTCAATCCGAACGGCATCACCTGATAGCAATAGGTGCCCCTCGGCGTGATGAACGCGGTCTTTTCCACATCCGCGACATCCATTGCGATCTGGTGGTAACCGCGGTAGGCATCCATAAAGCTTAGCCTAGCGTGCCCGGCGGTTGCATCCACCAACTGGTCAATCCGAGGGAGGGGAAAACAGTCCTTGGGGCAAGCGTCGTTGAGGTTAGTGTAATCTACACATACCCTCCACTTCCCATTCTTCTTCTTGACCACCACGGTGTTAGCCAGCCATGTGGGGTAAATCACCTCTCGGATAGCTCCCGCCTCGATCAGGCGGTCAACTTCCTCCACGACCGCATCGGAGTGGATTGCTGAGGAACGTCTTGGCTTCTGCACCACCGGTCTCCTAGCCGGATCGACATTGAGGGCGTGCGTGATGAAATCAGGGCTGACACCCGGCATTTCATACGGAGTCCACGCAAAGACCCCAATGCTATCCTTGAGGAAAGAGACCAAGTCGTTCCGCTCGGGGTTGGAGAGATCCGAGCCGATCATGAAGTAACGGGTACCCTCTTCGTCAATGGGCACCTTGACCAATTCTTCGACTGACTTGTCCTCGGCACTCGAGCCAACGTCGTCGAGGACTTGAGTGCACTCAGGCGCTTCGATCCAGTGCACTTGCTTGGGCGGCCTGCCCTCCCTCCGATCCTTTTGGCGCACGGCGTTGACGAAACACCTTTTCGAGGCCATTTGATCGCCTCGGATTGTTTCCTGTTTTCCAGACACGCCAATGTACCGAACGCATTGATGGAGGGTCGAGGCGATGGCGCCCATTGCGTGGAGCCAGCCTCGTCCCAGGATGCCGTTGTATGGGCTCGGGGAGTCCACTACGGTGAACTCGATCTCCAGACGCATCGACCCCGCCCGGACCGGGAGGGTGATGCTGCCGAGAGGGTAGACTGGGAACCCGGTGAACCCGACGAGGGGGGTGTCTGAGGGGGCAAGCTCGTCACGCGTCCGTCCAATGGCCTTATAGGCCGAGTAGTAAAGGACGTCGGCGGAGCTCCCCTGGTCCACCAAGACCCTCCTGACGTCCACGTCGTCAATGCTGATTTCAAGAACAAGGGCATCGTCGTGTGGGAACTGTAGCCCGTCCAAATCCCGTTCGGAGAAGGAAATGGTGTAAGGCTCCATAGGCTCCTCGTATTTTCGCTTCGGCGCCCTTCCGAGCGTCATCACTTGCATTGCTGCCTCCAACTTCTGCAGCTCCTCGTGCATCGCGTCGGCCCGGGCTTTGCCGACCGGTCCGTGGATTGTGACAACCACCCCCGGACGCACCCTCTCCCCGGGCGGCTGTTGGTTTTGCGGTGGCTGGAGGATGGCTTGGTTTGGCTGAGGAGCAGCTCCTCTGAGAACCGTCGGCGTCCGAACGCGGTCTATCCATTCTTCCATACGACCCTCGGCGACCAATTGCTCGAGGTGCGCCTTAAACGGTCGGCACCCCGTGGTGTAATGCCCCATCTCATTGTGGTATGTGCACTTTCCTTTCTGGGTGGGATCCGACCCCATCTTCTCCTCTGGCCAGTAGAACCAGCGCTTCCGGCCGACCTCTGCCAGCAGCCTGTAGATTGGCATGGTGAAGTAGGTCGTCTCGGCGAGGTAGTCGTTGTCGTTTCTGGGGGGCCTTTCCCATCCCCCTGCCCCGTTATTGTCTCTACCGGTGTCTCGGGGACCCCTGTTCCCGAAACCTCCTCCTTGGTCGCTCCTCCCCCTCTTCAAGGTGTTGACTTGCTTTCTTGTTTCCTTTGGTGCGGCCTTTCCGGTGTCTCTCTTGGTTTCTCGGTCGAAGAGGTGCTCTTCGAGCTCTCGGAAACGGTTCACAGTCTCCATCAATTCGACCATGTTTTTCGGCGGCCGGACCATGAGCTCTTTGAAAAGGTCGGAGTGACTGTCGAGCCCGTTTTTGAACGAAGTGGAGGCAATCTTCTGATCACAACCCTCCACGAGGCTGTACACTTCCCAATACCGGGCGATGTACTCTTTCAGGGCTTCGTCCGAGCCCCTCTTCATGTTGATGAGTGCGTCGAGTGTCTTTGGTTGTGTATTGCTGGTCACAAACCGAGACGTGAACGCACGCTCGAGCTCGTCGAAGTCGTTTATAGACCCCGGAGCGAGCTGGCTGTACCACAGGAGGGCCGTGGTCCCCAGGCTCATGGAGAACGTTCGGCACATGAGAGAATCGCTGTGGCCGTGGAGCTCCGAGACCAGGCGATATTGCTGGACGTGTGTAATTGCGTCCGTCGTGGGTTCATACTTATCAAATTTAGGCATTTTGAAGCCGCGCGGCGGGGCCGCCTCGGTGATTGCCCGGGAAAAAGGAGATTGTTTCGACTTCTCTAACCTGGAGTCGGCAGGATACGGGCGGTTGAGGTCGCCCGCTCGGTATTCCCCATGGGTTCGTTTTGCTGGTCCGGCGGCTCGGTACTCCTCGGCGTGGCCGTCCGCGTGCACGTTGCTTCTCTCGGACGACAGCCTTTTGTTTCGCCCGTCCCGGGTCCTTGCCACTTCTCCCCGAGGGTGGCGGTCCCCGGCGTCGAGCTCGGCATGATAAACTTTAGTTTCACCGGTCTGCACGTTGACGAGCACTATGCTGCCTCCGTCGTTTCGCAGCGTATACCTGTCCCCGGGCTTAAGACCGTTGTTCTCGTCCCGTTCATGTCCTGCCGAGACCTCAACTGGGTTGGTGGCCCTGTTGCCGCGCGAACAATTTTCCCGAACGTGGGGTATCCCGCCCTGGGCGCCATGCCTATCTTCCGACTGGCAATGGCGCCGGTCACCTCCCCGATCCCCCGATCAGTTATGGTTACGGTTATCCCCCCGTTCTTCGTGCGCTCGGGATTGGCCGTTATGGCCCTGTGGGACATCTGCCAGGCCCTTCCCCTTGTGCTGTCGCCGTTCCGCCTCCCTGGAGTTGGGCGTTCGGGCGCTAGAAGCCGTGGCGCTATCTTCGGCGTGGTCGGTCTGCCGAGACTGACTGCCACGCGTGTGTTGCTGCCGTGAACGCGCAGTCTCCGTCGGGACGACAAGTGCACCGCCTCGGCGGTCTACCTCCACGACCTGTCCGAGACGAGAAAAGACTGGGGCCCGTCCCTCATTGTCAGTCCTCGTGCTCGGCGGCGGCCTCCGAGTTCTTGTCCGTCCGCCGGACCTCGATCTCGTGGGTTGATTTCTGGCCTCCCTCATCGCCAGCACTTCTTTCCTTAGCAACGCCAGTTCTGCCTCTATGGTGATAGGAGGAGGCGGGGGAAGAGCCCCTGTGTGCGCCGGAGTTGTAAGGTTGTCTAGCGAAAGGACGTTTCTGTCCATATTGAAGAGGATGTTACTGGCACCGGCGTTGCTGGTGCCGGCGCCGTTGGTGGCAACGGTGGACGCTCCAGCCCTGTTGCCCGTCAGGGGAGGGGTGAGTCCCAAGTCACTCCTGACCTGGTGGTACCGGTACCGTTCGGCGGTGCTGCGAAACTCGCCGTCAGGACCAAACGCATCAAGGCCCAGAGTGAGGTTGGCCATTTGAGCAGCAACTGAAGGGGTTTTTGAAAGAAGAGCCCTTGGAGGATGGCAAGATACACCACCAATAAGTTTAGAGAAACTGGGAGGAGTGACTTCCTTAGGTCCCCAGCGGAGTCGCCAATTGTGGGGGTCTCTTTGCCGGAAAGAGCTCTTTGGACCTCTAGGAGTGGAACGGGGAGTGGTAGAGAGTGCAATGCAAGCCTGAACCGCCGCTGCTCGCCGGAGAGGGTCACCTGCACACGTAGATAATCACGTTAGTGCCTAGCCCGGACGGTGGTGGTCCGGGAAGGCACTCCGATGATTAAGTCAGTCACCGGAGCTAAGAGATGCGCCAGAAATCTTAAAGAGAGAAAAGGAGTTATGTGTGTAGTAAATGAGGAGAGAGGAATCCCCCTTGTGGTAGTTGTGGTTGGATATTTATAGGCTGAGGGGAGAGTGCGTCCCACGCGCTCGGCGCCCCTCACGTGCCTGCCATTCGCCCTCGGAATGACAGGTGATATGACCCTTATCCCTGCTGCAGACGCCAAATCCAGACCGTCGTCAGGGCAGGTGAGCTCGAGTGGTCAAATCAACCTGAGATTTCTCCCATCGCCCACGTGCTCCTGCAGGCGGCGGTGGCAGAGCAGATGACTGCCGCATTTAATGCCTCATCATGACATATCTAGCTTGTCTGACACGCCTCTACCAGACTAGATGTATCCGAGCTCCCCACGCTGCCGAGGTCAACCGACTCGGCACGTGCGCGGCCCAGCCCCTCGGACGCTCGGCGCGCCGATCGGCGGAGCCCCCGAAGGCTTCTCTGTGAACCAAGCTGTAAGCGACATCTCCTCGGCACCAAACCGTTCGGCGGACTTTATTTAAATCCATATTCGTACAGAACCGCACATCCGCGGCACCAACCGAAGGCGCCATGCGCTCGGCGTCATCCCGGCGGAGCGATCTGCATTCAGTTTTGCAGACTGGGGTAGTGCCCCTTTTAGCTCCCCTGCAACGTGGAGGAGGCCCTTGCTGACTCCCACGGACCCGGCCGCTACACTGCCCAAAATACCCTCATTCTATTTTTTGTTCCCCAAATCAAACCTCCACTGTCTTGAATCTCTCTTGGCCGAACATCAAACCATCCACCGGCCATCCACCGCCATCGAAATTGGTTACTTCGACACTTCAAACTCCGACGATTTCCAGGCCCGACAATCTCTTTATCTCTCTCACGCCTACAGTCTAAGGGCTCCTTTCTTCCGATCGGAAAATATTTTTGGATTTTCAACTCACGAAGTTTGCAGTTTTGGCACGGGTAACGTGGAAGCATAGGAAAATATGTCGAACAATCGGAAAACACATGAACCTGGTAGCAAATTCCGATGTATTAAGTCCTGTACTGAGACCATAGCAAAGTGGAATCTTTCCCTATGATGTTTATAAATTAATCCTAGTGGCTGTCAAGATACTGAATTTCAATGTGATGGTATTGGGATTGTCCCAAGGAATCGTAATTGGAACTCCGTAACTGCTTGAGCTCAAAAGTTAATGTTTTATGGAGATTAGAAGTTGTGGAAGCTACGGCACTTTGTTGAGACAAAGTTAACTTTATGGGACCAAGTCACTTTCTTGCATGCAAGGTGTTTGTGAAATCGTCTAAGTGAAGGCAACAAGTGAGACAGAAGGTAAGCAAAGTGAGTAAGAGAGCCCAAGTGATTCCAACTACTTTCATAGATAATCTACCCCATCAAATTAAGTCTTTATTCCGATGCACTGTTATTATCAAATGGTGCCATTTTTTTCCACGTAAGGTGCAAAATTTGATAATGAGCAAATGTTGTTTTCTTCATTTGGGTGCAAAGTTATTTTCAAAAAGTGCCAAATTACTTCACTCAAGGTGCAACATTGTTTTATTCAAAGAGCAATGGTTATTTTTCCTAAGATGCAAATTATTTACCACACCACTGCGTCATTAAAGAGCAATGGTTGTTTCAAATTATGTACCACGGAATGGTAATGTGTTGAAGTGATTGTTACCTTGATTTGTAAGTTGTTTTGTTTACTTTATATAATTTCACTTGTTGTGTGCTGCTGGTTTCATTGTGGTATAGAAGGAAATCGAACAACGAAGTTGGTAAAACATGGACATGGGTTCTGCACCCCATGCGTTCGATGAAATGCTTGTGAGAAGAGTGGGACTTAAACATAACTTCCTTGGGGATTTCACCAGAGAAACCATTGTCCCAAGGTCTTCCTGTGGTCTCTCTGTCAAATTGGTCAGGTGTAACAAGTTTCAAGTGTCTAGTTCAGGTGCTATATTGTTGTCAAAGGGTGCCATTTTTTTACATGTAAGGTGCACAATTTGTTAATACAAGGAACAAATGTTGCTTTCCTAATACAAAAAGTGAGGTTGAGAAAGAACATTGGCAACCCAATGGTCCTTATTCTGGTGCAATAATATTGTCAAAAAGTGCCATTTTGTTTCACGTAAGGTGCACAATTTGTTAATACAACGAGCAAGTGTTGTTTTCCTAATACAAACAGTGGAATTGAGACAAAACATTGGCAACCCAGTGGTCTTTATTCAGGTGCAATATTATTGTCAAAGGGTGCCATTTTTTTACACATAAAGTGCACAATTTGTTAATACAAGGAGCAAATATTGTTTTCCTAATACAAAAAGTGGGATTGAGAAAGAACATTGGCAACCCAATAGTCCTTGTTCCGATGCAATATTATTGTCAAATGGTGCCATTTTGTTTCACGTAAGGTGCACAATTTACTTTCAAGGTGAGTGCAATTCTTTTATTGCAAGGTGCAATGGTTTTTATTTACAATGCAATGTTGTTGCATGCACGGTGCAATTTTGAGATTGCCCGTCCAAAACGATTTGATTTGATCTCACACTGGCAAGGCAAGTTGAACTAACGCGAGTGTAATTCTTTTATTGGAAGGTGCAAAGGTTTTTCATTCACAGTGCAATGTTGTTACATGCACGGTGCAACTCTGGGCAGCTAATATTTCCAGGAACAATGGGAAGGAGGTGTGTGTGTTAAGCTTAAAAAATGAGAAGGGTATTTTGGACCTGTAATTTGTTGGTACCATGTATGTGGAATTATTTTTTTCCTTGTCATGTATTCGGTCATTTTGAAAAACTTACCATGTAATTGGTATTATTAGTTTTAAAAACCATTTATTGGTCATTTTCCCTTTTTTTTTTTTCCTTGTGGACATAAGCATGTCTTTTAGAATTTGAATTGTTCTCTCCCATTGTCCATCCGTTTGAGGATGATAAGCCGTACTAAACAAGAGATTTGTGCCAAGCCTGCAAACTCTACAAAAGATGAGCACTAAAATGCGGATCCTCCTAATCAGGTACAATAGACACAGGAATACTGTGGAGATGGATGATCTCCTGAATGTATAAACGGCTAAGTACTTCAACCGAATTGGTAAACTGAATAGGTAGAAAGTGCTCGGTCTTAGTCAAATGGTCCACTATTACCCAAATGGCATTATGCCCAGTCGGCGACCTTGGTAGTAACAAAGTCCATAGTCACGTTCTCTCACTTCCACTCTGCCACAGGTAAAGGTTGCAACTCCCTTGCCGGTCATTGACATTTCGCTTTCACTTGTTGGCATGTAAGACATTTCGATACAAAGGTTGTGACATCCCTCTTAATCGCCAACCACCAAAATTGCCTACGCAAGTGATGATACATCTTTGTCCCTCTAGGATGTACGGCTAATGGTGACTGGTAAAACTCTCGTAAGATTTCCTCCCGACACGAAATGAGTACGAACAATTTTCCTTGGAAGCAAAGGCTTTGATCGGTATGAATCCTCCACCCTTCCCGAGCCTCTCCACTAAGGAATTTTACACAGTTTCCTCGCTTCCTCATCGTGTTGTTGCGCCTCAACTACTCGGTCCACTAAACATGATTGTACGGTTAGGTCACATAGGGTGACACCCTCTCGAATTTCCTCACAATAAAAAGCGTAGAACCCCAAATCTCGCATCATCATCATTCATGAATGGCTAGACTCGCCAAATGTGTCGGTTTCCTACTCAATGCGTCCGCTACCACATTCGCCTTCCTCGATGATACTGTTAACTCAAAGTCATAGTCTTCCATACGCTCCATCCAACGGCATTGACACAAATTTAGCTAAGAAAACAAGTATTTCAAACTGCTGTGATCGGAAAAGACTTCAAAATTTTCACCATATAAATAATAACGCCAACTTTTCAATGCAAAAATCACGGCCGCAGGTTCTAAATCACGCGTAGGGTAATTTTGTTCGTGAATTTTCAATTGATGTGATCCATATGGTACCCCCCACCCCGCTTGCATCAATACGCATCCAAGTCCTCCCCTAGAGGCATCGCAATGCACAGAGTAACCAATACCCCACTCGGACACCACGAAAACCGGCGCGGTTGTCAAACGCTTCTTCAACTCCCCAAATGCCGCCTCACATGCGTCATCCCAGACAAAATGAGTCCCCTTTCGTGTCAACCTAGTCATAGGAGCCACCAAACGAGAAAAATCAAGTACGAATCGGCGATAATACCCGACCAAACCCAAGAAACTCTGAATTTCAAATACACTCTTCAGTCACTCCTAACTCAATACCAATTGAATCTTCCCTGGATCAAAGGACACCCCATCTTTTGACACAACGTGACCCAAAAACTTCACCTCGGACAACCAAAACTCACACTTACTAAGTTTCACATACAAACGGTTTTCTCTTAAGAGTTCAAACATGAGATGTGATTGGTGTTCCTCTTTTGTGGGTGAATATACAAGGATGTAATCCACGAAGACAATGACAAAACGATCAAGATAGGGTTGAAAAATATGGTTCATCAAATCCATGAATTTAGCCGGAGTATTTGTCAATCCAAAGGGCATGACAACGAATTCATAATGGCCATAACGAGTACAAAAAGCAGTTTTAGGAATGTCCTCCCTCCGAACCCTCAACTGGTGGTAATCAGACCTCAAGTCTATTTTAGAAAAGCAAGTCATGTCCCGAAGTTGGTCAAACAAGTCATCAATTCTAGGCATGGGGTACTTATTCTTAATGGTAACATGATTTTGTTTTGGTAATCAATGCACGAACGGAGTGAACCATCTTTCTTTTGAGCCAAAAAAGTTGGAGCTCGCCACGGTGACGTACTTAGACAAATAAAACCCAAGTTCTGCAATTCTTGCAATTGCGTGTTCAACTCCCTCAATTTGGCTGGAGCAAAATGATATGGAGTCATAGAAATGGGAGAGGTAGCAGACAATAAGTCGATAGTGAATTTGATCTTCTTTTCGGGTAGCAAACCAGGTAACTCTTCTGGGAATACATCCGGAAAGTCGCAAACAACCAAGGGTAACTCCCCACGCGTGGACAAATCCTTATCAAGTGTTAAACTCACCAAGAGACAATACACGTACTCTTGTTCCCGCGACCTACACAAATATGGTTCCAACGGTTCCCGGCGTTCCCCATAAAAATCAAAATATTCTCCCTCGAGAGTACAAACCTGCACCCGGCGTTTAAAATAGTCTATCATCGCAGGAAACATGGATAACCAATCCATTCCCAAAATCAAATCAAATCCCAACATTCCCAACACAACGAAATTTAAGATAAGCGACAGTCCTTGATAACTAGCTCATAATCTTAGCAAATATGGTCTAGAGGTGCTCGACCCCTAACGGTGGACTAAGAATTCCAGTTTCCAATTCCAAAGAACAAAAAAATGATGCACACACATGTCGTAATAGCTTTGTGGAGCGATGTCATGCATGACATTCTAGGTGCCACATGACTCAATTGAATCCCTAGCTTGCACTCAAATTCTATTGACTCGGGCCAGGTCTTCTTTGACCCGGTTCGGCCCGACTCAATTGTTTGGATCCTAGTGCTTAGGTGGATGTGTGGCAAGCGCTCCACTGAGTTGGCCCAAAGTAAGGGTCATCATCGAGCTGGCCCAGCCAGCGAACTTTTAGCCCGGCCCTCGAGCAGGCCGGGCTATCTCTCAAAAGTTGAAGCCCAGGCCCAATCCACAAGCTTATCCTAGTCGGCCGGGCAGGCGGGCCAGTCTTCGGGCGGGCTGGGCTAGGCTAGGCTATTTGGGCGGGCCAAATGCTTTTGTTACAACTGAAACTTTTGGAGCAATTTTTTTTTTATTACAACTGAACCTTGTCTAGCCTACCATATGCTGTAACAATAGTACACCATGAGCAGTTGTTACCCATGCAACAAATGGATGGTCAAAGTTGAATACCTTTTAAAAGGGTAAATATTGTTGATATCTTTTTTTTTTTTTTTTTGAAATTTGACAATCAAACCATTGTCTATATCAAAATCTCCACCATCAGTGCATATGTTCAGTTGGATGGTCAAAGTTGAATACCTTCTCAAAATTTCAATGCATATGTTTAGTTTCCTATTAGAACTTTACTCCTAGATATATACACATAGTTACACACATTTGTCCAACTATGTGTATTATACTTTTTTTGGTACATTTGTATTATATCTGTCTTTTTTGGTACATCATATATTATATCTTATGTACATTAACCGTGCAATAATGCATTAAAAGTGTACCGGGCTACGGGTGAGCTAGTATCTCGGGCCAGCGGGCTGGGCTATCGAGCAGGCGGGTTGTATAGCTAAAATTCTTAGGCCCGGCCCAAGCCCAGCCCATGGAAAAGTCGGGCTGGGCTAGCCCGCCCATTGGGCGGGCTCGGGCTCGGGTAAAGCTCGGCGGGCCTTGCGGGCCGCGGGCCAAATGATGAGGCATAGCCCAAAGCATACGGTTTAGCGCAAGCGGTTAGTGTAAAGACCCGATTTTGTTGATTATGTTAATAGAATTTTAATAATTATTTGTATTTCCTGCATAATATTATAATTTGAATTTGCCTAACAATTTGATAACTATCTAGTGTATATAGAGATGTATATGTGCATATAACTATATCTTTTAATTTGAGTTAGAGAGAAGTTATCTCCTCATATATCTCAACTTATCCCTTATATCTCTCCAACCAGCATAATCCCACTCCTCATATCTCTATAACTACCCACTCCTATCTCTATAACTACCCACTTCCCTTTAAACTCTCCCACAACTCTACAAATCTCTCTACCACTCAAATTTTTCTTCTCCCCTATAAACAGTCCAAACTTTTGCAGCAATTCTCCTTCTCTCTCTTGCACTATCGGTCTGTATATTTTTCTTTTCTATTTCTCTCTTTCTCTTATGAAAGTTGTACAAGTCTCTCCCTCACGATTTTATTTATTTTGCTTTCATCGGAGGGGTTCCACTTTCTCAGGAATTTAGTTCTTCACAATCTCCAACGTTTCCAATTTCCGTTGACGCGCTTGAATCAACGGAGGAAGGGTAGGGCATCATGAACCTAACTTTTACTAGGGTTTATTGCGTATAATTTTATGTGTATATTCAATATCATGGGAAGAATGGAGAGTGTGAAAATTTACATTTTAGTAGTAAGAATCCTTATCGTCAATGAACTGCATGCGTGTATTAGTTTAAAAATCAAAGAAGAAACGTTTCGGTTGCGCACAGATTCTGTTATACCGTTTTTGGGGTGTTTCTGTTCGAATTCATGGAAAACTTAAAACTGTTAAGTTGTAGATCTCGCAAAGTTAGGTGGAGTCCATTTATAACTCGTCTCAATACGAGATCCGTAGAATTAGTTATGATTTTTTGAAATCGACTGTATGGTTCAGTTTCGGGACAGATTCAACGAACCAACTTCGAGTCTGTTTTTACCCTTCTAAATGACTCTGTTTTTACCCTTCTAAATGACGAAATTGGGTTTTGAGTAAAACACAGAAGTTGTAGATAATTAAGTTCAAAGAAATTTTCATATATAAAGCATTCTTGAGGGAAGTTATTACGAATTTATTAAGTATTTGAAGTTACTTGTCGGGACAGTTTTACTGATGTGTGAAAAAAGATACTTTGACCATGTTTAACATCAGATTTCAACTTTGTATAAAGCTTGGAAGTGTTCACAATTCATTAATTTATTTCACCGCTAAATTTTGTAAAGTTTGGAATTAGATTACTATTTTTAGAAGACTGAACTTCTTATGTCAATTTACGTTGAATATATTGATTCCTTGATTTTATAAATTCATTCGGTTTGCTTGTTGGACTTAAGTGATGATTGGGCCCACGTGATGTTTTGGGACGTTGTCTATCCGATATGCGTCTTGAGCTAATTATCGCAATATAATCCCAGGGGTATTGAGTCGTGCCATGGGCCTGGAGAGTTAGGCATGGTGAACGGGAGCCCAATAGATTGTTTATATTGTGGATGGGAGCCGATATCGGATAGTGGGCATGGGTATTCGACCATAGCGCAAATATTCCTAGAGATCATGGAGCCAGCCATGGGCCTAGGAGTTAGGCATGGCGGACGGAAGCCTAATAGATTGTCTATTTGTGGATGGGGATCGATGCCGGATAGTGTGGTGAGAAGAGTTGAGATATTAATTAATGGGTTATGGTATGAAATGCTATCTTGTGGGTTGTGAATACTTGGAAATTGAGAACTGAATCCATTGTGATGAGTTGTATTCGGATCTCCCATTAAGCTGGAGAAGTGTTATTTTAAATCTGTTATTTCTTGAACTTAAATATTGTTGGCGTTATTACTTGCTGCGTGAGTAAGCCTTTGCAAAGGGGTGGCTTAGAGTGCCCTACTGAGTGTAATTTTATCACTCACGGTGCTACTTTTATGGTCCTGGCATCCCCAACACCACGTACAGAGGGAGAGGAAGAGCCACCTGTGGATTTCGAGGCGATGGAGCAGCAAGATCGATATGAAGTGGCGGAGCCATGGCTTTACCAGTAGTTCTCTAGCTAGATGGCTTCGTCCTTTCAGTTGATCATTAAATAAATATTTAAATTTTTCAGACAATGTTAGAGTTTAATTTATTTCAGTTGCAACAAGTTAGCTAATTTTGGGCTTACCGTTGAAAGAATTAGATGTTCTTTAAAATTTTAAGGGCCACTTAGCCAAAAATCCAAAACATTTGACATTTTTAAATGAAAGGACAAGGAACTTTTGCAATTAAACATAAAGACAAGGAGATGCATGATTACTAGAATGCCCTCCTACAAAACTAGTTAACTGTTACTAATTTTTAAAAGTTCAAAAAACCTCCTACTTCCGGCCAACCACCACCCTACCTCCGGCGACCACTTCCGGCCGATCACCACCTCACCTCCGGCGACCACTTCCGGCGACCAAAAAAAAATAGTAAAATGTCACTAATTTTTAAAAGTTGAAAAAAAAAAAAAAAAAACTCCTACGTGGCCGACCACTACCTCACCTTCGGTGACCACTTACGGCCACCACCACCCCACCTCCGGCAACAACTTCCGGCGACGCAAAAAATTAGTAACATGTCACTATTTTTTAAAACTTCTAATTTCTTATAGAAAATTTAAAAAAAAAAACTCTTACCTCCGCAAGACCACCACCCCACCTACGCCACCTCCGGCAACCACTTCCGGTGACCAAAAAAATAGTGAAAATCCACTAATCTTTAAAACCTACAACTACTACCTCCGGCCGACAACCACCCCACGTCCGGCCACCACTTCCCGTGACCAAAAAAATTAGTGAGATGTCACTAATTTTTAAAAAAATTAATTTCGAACATAAAATTAAAAAAATCACCACCCCACTTCCGGCCGACCACCACCCCACCTTTAGCCCCTTCTGGCGACCAAAAACAATTAGTGAGATGTTATTAATTTTCAAAAATTATTATTTCAAACATGAAATTCAAAAAAATCTCCACCCCACCTCCGGCCGACCACCACCTCACCTTTGGCCGACCACTTCCGGCGACAAAAAAAAATTAGTGAGATGTTACTAATTTTTAAAAATTCTAAATTCGAACATAAAATTCAAACAAATCTCCAACCCACCTCCGGCCGACCACCACCCCACCTCTGGCGACCACTTCCGGCGACCAAAAAAATTAGTGAGATGTTACTAATTTTTAAAAATTCTAAATTCGAACATAAAATTCAAACAAATCTCCAACCCACTTCCGGCCGACCACCACCCCATCTTCGACGACCACTTCCGGCGACCAAAAAAAATTAGTGAGATGTCACTAATTTTTTAAAATTCTAATTTCAAACATAAAATTTAAAAAAATCACCACCCCACTTCCGCCCGACCACCATCCCACCTTTGGCCGACCAGTTTTTGGCAACCAAAAAAATTAGTGAGATGTTACTAATTTTTAAAAATTCTTTTTTCAAATATAAAGTTCAAAAAAATCTTCACCCCACCTCCGGCCAACCACCACCCAACCTCTGGCCAACCACTTCCGGCGACCAAAAAATTAGTGAGATGTCACTAATTTTTAAATGGACTAAAAATGGGTAGCTGCTCCTAATTTGGGATAAGGGTTAAAAACAACAATGCTAATCAAATAGGAGTAACTTTTAAGTTGCCAACCACAGGACAATAATCAAAATAATAAAGAAATTGATCAATTGAAATCAAATAACTAAACTGAATAAGGAATTTGCTATATTAACTGATCCTTCAAGCATCTTAATATCTCGCCGGTTTGGTAAATCGATCTCGTCGGATGAGACTGGAAGAAGCCGCCTTCTGAAGGGCAATCTAGGAAGTGGACTACGACAGCAAGGCCAACTGCACGCTCACGAAATCCCAACCCTCAGGACTATAAAGAATCAATCTCTGCCCCGAGAGAGCGAAAGCATCTGGAAAGCGCCTCGTGAATATTTTATAGGAGATGACTGAATCCATGTGATGGGGAGGGTTTCTCATTAGTGAATCTTCTATTTGTTTCCTTTACAAGTTGAGAAGAGGTTTTAACATTTTTTGTTGTCTCCGTTTCAGATTGAAATATTACTTGGGAAAACTGCAAAATTTGACGAGTTGATGGCTGCTCAAGCAGAGGAGAGGGACGGTGGAGATGGTGAAGGGCAGAGCTAAATTATGAAATGTTTCTCACGTTCGACATCCATTACTTCTATCAACGGAATTGATAAGGATAATAATCCTGTACAAGAACCGAAAGCCAAACAAGACGAAAGTGCGACTAGTTTCCATCCAACAATAAGGAATTGATCAATTGAAATCAAGGAAACTTCATAACATACTCAGGCTACGTTTGTGTGTGTGTGAGTCATTTCATCGAACATGTGGAATGCATACCTTTTTTCACCAAAACAAATTCCTTATTCAAGACTAGAACTAGGATTCAAGACTAAAACTGGGTTTGTAACGCCAGACTTTCGGAAATTGTAATGGGACTGAAGAAAGGTACTCGTTTGTTTGGGATACTTGTGCCTTTAATTTTCCACACCAGAGATTGCGAGATTTTGCGTGGAGGTTTCGATTGTTGCTTCATGAGAGGCCGAAGAGAAGAGAGAGAAGGATCAGTGTGTGCATGTTGTCCACACCAGAGATTGCAAGATTGGCGTGAAGATTTTGATGTTGCTTTATGGATGTTAGAGAGGGAGAGAGGAGTAGTGTGTTGACAGCAATTGAGAGAGCTTTTTTAGGGAGCGAGGGTATTTGTGACAAAATAAAAGGAGATTGAGTGT
The DNA here is from genome assembly GCA_020921065.1 of Vaccinium darrowii. NCBI lineage: Eukaryota > Viridiplantae > Streptophyta > Magnoliopsida > Ericales > Ericaceae > Vaccinium > Vaccinium darrowii. The sequence goes on from CM037154.1 coordinate 31,248,809, forward strand.
GTTTTATCCTTTTATTAAATCATAGTTACAAACAATGTCTTTATGTTTAATTGCAAAAATTCCTTGTCCTTCCCTTCAAATAGACAAAATATTATGTATTTATGACTAATTATTCCAAATTTTAATGGCGTTGATATTTCGTTTTAAATAAATTATAAAATATTTATTTTTTAAGGTACCCAATTTTCGAGGCATTATAGCTAGCCTTTTAAGGTTGTCTATTTGCTATGCCCTGATGGGCTAAAGGTCTAGCCCACTACATGAGGAAAAATAACTGTGGAAATTAGGAGGAAAGTTAAAAGACAAATTGGGGATAAAGTTACATTTTTTTTTGTTGGAAGAGAAAGAATTTCATTGATGAAGTACAAGAAAAGACTTCACATGGAGATGGCCAGAACAAAAAATGAAAAATAACAACATAAAATGCCTTCTCCATATAAGATAACAAACACTTAGTGGATTAGAACCACTCTAGAACGTGTGAAAAATAAAAAACCATTAGAGAAATATGAACAAATAAAGGATACTAGTGTAGCACACGACGTTGCGGTGCTCGAAACACATGATGATTGCTGCAACTATCCTCAAAGGTATGCGACTGTTGTGCTTGGGCTTTGCATATTTTTTGAAGGCTTCAAAATTTTGCACATCGTAAAGATTCAAGAACCTTGATTTTTTTGTCGACGAGCATTGCGCTTACTTAGATTAGCCACATGACGACCACCATCCTTAGAATTGCTATCCCTAAAAGCCATGATGGAATTGAGCTGAAATATCTCATCAGGTGATTGTTTGAGCAAGCCATGTGATTGCTTGAGCGAGCCATATGATGACCACCATCCTCATTCTTCGTATGGATTCAAAAAACACCTGCCTAACATTCACAATCCAAATATGGAGTATTGATCAAAATGGAGTTTAAAGTTAGATTTGTATTCGAAATTTTCCACTCTCTTTCTTTTAAGAACCAAACATGGGAATATTAATTTTTCAAAAATTTATCTTTCTTTCACTTCTTTTCACAAGTTCTAAACTGAGTTTTGTATCTTATTTAATGGATCCAAAAACCATCTACCTCACACTCACAATACGAATATGGAGTATTCAAAATAACTCTCTTACAATTACACACACTTACACTCACATTTATATTAGGACTACACCCCCTATGTGCATGAGGCCCTCAAATGAATGCGATTCACAATATACAAACTCATATTCATTTGAGGGTCCCTCACATGTTGGGGGTGTATTGTGTGTGAGTCCTAACATAAATGTGAGTGTATTTATAAAATGTTTGTGTAAGTGTGTTTATAAAATGTTGCTATTCAAAATGGGATAATGCGGCTCCAAAACATGCACCAATGCAATGATAGCAAAAGTATTTGTATAAGGGGGTGTTTGAGAGCCTCATTTTCAGCTTTTCATTTTCAATTTTTTGGCCTTTTGGATTACGGTCAAAATGTAATTTGAATTTGGTAAGAGTGTTTGAGAGAAATATGCAAAATGCATTTTGCAACATGAGTAGTATTTGGGAGATATGCGCAAAATATATTTTGTAGGTCTTTTTATTAATGAAAATGAGAAAAGTGGAACTCAAAAGGAGAATGCAGAAAAGGGAATTTGAAAAGCTTCTCTACACCTCTTTTTGGCTTTTGTTCTCTATCAACCAAAGACCACAACTCATTTTGGTAGAATGGATTATTGGTGATGATTGTCAAACACCCAAAAGGTGAAAATCCAAAAATGAGAATGTGAAAAATAGACATCCAAACACACCTAAGTGTGTTAATAAAATGTTGCTATTCAAAATGAGATAATGGGGCTCTAAAACATGCGCCAATGCAATGAGTGCATACAACGATGCAAAATTTGTTTAGCTCGTCTCTTGAACCCATCCCCACAGGTACAGTTGGTGAGAATTTTCAAGCAAAGGATAATATACACTAGTTAGGAATCTATGGCAGGCCAGGCTTGTTTGGCCGCCAGGAGAATGGAGGGAAGGCATTACTTTTTAAATATGTGACTTTGTAATTTCAATTTATTAAGTGGACATTATTATTACACTTTTCACAACAATTTTTTTTCAAGTTTTACCTCTAATTTTCAAAATTATTCTCCCTTTTTACCCATTAACTGTTCTAAAGGACAAAATAATAATTGGAGTACAAACTTTTACCCATTCACTTTTCAAAATGAACACTTATTAAGAGGTAACCCAAAATGAAATTACTCTTTTTTTGGGGACTGAGTGTTGGAATTATGCTCAAAAATCAATTATTTATTTGTTTTGATAAATTGTTTGACATTTTATTTTGCATTCTTGTGTACTATTATTCTGGGGAGTATTATTTAATATCACATATGATGTGAACATAAGTCCCTTGGGTAATATTGTAGAAAGAACATGCTAATGGTTAATGAATCAGAGGCTAGCATGGGAGTTATGTTTTTTTAGTGCCTTGTATACCCAATAATATTCTAGGCTATGGGTGTTGATTGGGCTTCACACCTATTATGACCTACATTTGTTTTGTTGCTATACGATAGAATGATTTACTACATCATCGGGCTAGTGACCTTACACAAACAAGTGGATGACATGTAGCAAATACATACATTAAAAGAATCAGTTTAAGAACACCTATGGAGCACACGCTATCAGATTAGAAAATGTAGTTCTACTACAATTCACTTATTTTCCTTTGACCTGAGAGGCTGGTATAAATTAATTGTTTATCAATTTAACTTTGACATTGTCAGTTGGTAATGCTGAATTAAAGGCTATATACAGATATGTTGGGTTATGTAGGTGATAGTTAATTTATACAAGTTCTTGACATCCATCAATCTCAAAGTGAGAAAATATATTCAACCAATTTTCACATTAAAATGTTAGACCAAAAAGAAAACTAGTGGCTGGTGGCTTTTAGTAAAATGTTTTTGCTAGATATTATACTACAAAAAGAATTATTGAATTACTTTTTGGTTCCCAATTAGAAAGTGAAAATTAAGAATGTCGTTGCATGAACTAGGGTTTTGATTGCATTAATTTATCCATGTCTATTAGCTTATGGGATTATAAGTTGATGGAAGGAAATTGGTAGACAATTGTAGGAAAGGGCCTGACTTATAATTCTCTATTTTCAGGAGTTCAATTACAATACATTATTGTGATTGGTAGAAGCTATATAATTATCTCTTTAAGTGATAATTAAAAGAATACATACCATACGTGTTATCCTGTATATACAAATAAACGAATACATACGATAAGTGTTATCATGTAGATAAGTCTTTTATTTGGATCTCACAATTGAAAGATAGAGATCCCTTACCTAATTGCAAACTCTATTTATGCGAGTCTATTTATTAGACCTTAGACACAAAAGATTGGCCATTAGAGTTTTTTGAGTGTCTTCCAAATAGGGACGGAGCCAGGATTTTACCTTTGTGGTGGCGAAAATATGTACTTAAAAAATATAAAACAAACTGCATTATGAATATTCATTCACTCTACGGAAAAAAAAAATCTAGTGGTGGCGAGTCTATATAATTTGGAGATAAAAATTTATTTTCTATATAATAATTGCATTTTTTGAAAACCTTGTGGTGGCGGTCGCCATCACTTGTCCCCCTTTGGCTCCATCCTTTTCCAAAAGTAAAACACTGAGAGAGAAAAGAGTTGTAAGGTTGAATCACTATGGAGACGAGACGTTTGGATAGCTTGGTGAAGATACGAAAAGCGAAGTTCAGAACGAAAGGTATTTACATGATTATGTATTTGAGTGGTGCTATTTTATTCATCAAAATTTTTGATAAACAACAAAAAAATTTCCGCAAATCAACATGGAGGAGGGACTACTATATTCCATCCTTGATGATAATGAGCGTGTGGTTGGAGAGGCCTACCCTAATTTGAACTTTGAAGTCCAACCAACGGAGGAGTTTTGTCTGAATTTGCGAAGTTTTGTTGTCATGTTCAGTGCTGCAAGATTTTTTGAGCTTTTTGTTTTCGATGGAAGATTTTTTCAGCTTTTAGATTACATTGATGACTCCCATATACCGGATGGAATTGTGGCTTACCCTTTGGTTGGAGAGAGGCAAATAGTTGTGCACATAATCTTGCTAGATTGGGTCTTCAGTTGGACCGAGGTGAGCAAGTGTTTGATCAAGCACCACTAGATGCGTTGGATGATTTGTGCAAGGACCGCGATGGTCTTGGAGTTCTTCGAGCTACTGCGTCAAGTGTTTATGTTTCTTAGGGCCTAGGCCCCATTGTGTACCCAAAAAAAAAAAAAAAAGACTCCCATATGCCAAGTGGGGAAAAATTAGATACCACTCCCGGTCATTAATTTTGGCATAGATTATTTTTTCGGTATTTTTGTTCATTTTTCTTAATTTGTGTCATAATTGCGTCAAATTTTATGGATTAATAAGTTGTCTCGAATAGAAATACTTAAAAAGTAAAAAATTATTTCCAAAAGCACAAAAAATAAAATAAAAATTGAAGACAAAAGTTTCAAAAAACTCTCTAGTGTCATTTCATTGGAACTTTTTTTCCAACTTTGATCCATATTTACATAACTTTTTCAAACTCTTGTCAAGACGAATGATCACTCTTAAAAATTTTGAAAAAAAACTGATCACAGGATCATTAAACGTTAATAATATTGACTAGGGCATTGCCATCTTTTTCTGAAAGGAGATGGCCATCTCCAACCCACCCTAGAGTGAGACATGCTGTTTGGGCTTATGGGCATGCACCTCCAGGGCCGGCTAATGGCATAAGCCAATGAAGAAACCGTTTCGGGCCTCCTCAAAAATGTAAAAAATAAGGGTCCCTAAACATGTAAGCCCCCCTTAAAAATGTAAGCCTCTTATATGTCGTAATGGTTGGTTATTTTTGGATGACTATATATTTAAATTTGTTCAATGATAATTATTTTGTAATAGTTTTTTATGAAGATATGTGTTGAAAATTTTTACTATGCAAAATACATGGAGGGCCTCCTCTAATGAGTCCGTTTTAGGCCTCCAAAACTAATGAGCTGGCACTGGGCACCTCATCCATTGTTAGATCATCTAAACCAATTGAAGCTCACCCTTAAGTCCTAATCAATTAAGATGATCACCGACAAAGCTTCGTGTGTTCTGCGATGTTCAAAATACTTAAATCCATTCGAGCTACAACAGTTAGTTTTGTGTATCCCTTACCTTGCTCTAGCTACCATAAGCATATCGCTTCTCCTAACGACTCTATCGATCGATCTATGATAGATATGTCCAAATCAAATTAATTCATTTTCTCTCATATTGGGATACACTACATGGGTGTAGTGCGCATCCAAGCCGTTCATCTCTATAATCAATGGTTCAAATTAATTTCAAGTAGCATCTAACATGTAGGATAAGTATCTTACATGTACAATAGTTTTAGCAAATCTGGGCAGCTAAAAGCACTTTTGGATGGCTAAGCTTGCGCATGCACTATATGGTTTCCGATTTCCTTTGGGACGAGAACAACGAGAACCCCAAAACAAAAAAAGAATAAAAAGAAAATCCAATAAATTTTGTGGAGGCTAAATAGGAAATTTATATATATATATATATATATATATATATATATATATATATATATATATGGGGGCGGTTCCGTTAACACAACGAATAACACAACATTTGACACAAATTTTTTTTTGTGAACCCAATGCGAATGATTGAAGCCGTTCAATTTATTTAAAATATGTTTTTAAGATTACCTGTAAAAATTCAACTCATTTGAATATTGATAAGGGCTTGATCAGTTCATTTAGTTGATTCCTGTAAGATTTTACAGGATAAATTTGAATGAACCGATCAAGCCTTTACTGATATCCAAATGAGATGATTTTTTTACAGGTAATCTTAAAAACATATTTTAAACAACTTGAGCGAGTCTGATTGTAAGCATGGGGCTCCGATTATCGTTGTGTCAAATGTTGTGTTATTCGTTGTGTCCATGGAACCGCCCCGTATATATATATATATATATATATATATATATACACACACACAATCATGATCTTCTAAGGACTCCCTTACAAATCTCCTCCGTGAGGAGCACCCCTTTTTTATTTTCCGGACCGAATTTTGAGAATCCGAACCGCTCAATGTGTTTAAAACATGTTTCCAAGGCCAACACGAGGAATCACAAACAAAAAAAAAATACCCGAAAGGGCTTCATCCGTGCAGTTTCTCATAATAATCGTACATATATAGTTTATCGAAAAAAGCTCGAATGAAGCCCTTCTGGGTAATTTTTTTGGACAAATCCTAGCGATGACCCCTCAAAACACGTTTTAAACACATTGAGCGGTTCAGATCGTCAAGATTCGACCCCGATCCATAAGGTCCTCATGGAATTTTAATATATATATATATATATATATATATATATATATATATATATATATATATATATATATACCCAGTGCTTCTAATCCGGAATCCCGGATTAGAGGCTTTTGGGTGTTTTTTTTTATTTTGCAAATTGTTTTTGGAAAATCCGGGCCGTCCAATGTGTTCAAAAGGTGTTTTCAAAGGTCCGCGTGGGAAATCTTCAAAAAAAATACTGGAAAGGGCTTGATCCAAGGATCAAGGTCTTCCTGGTAATTTTTTTTGATGATTTCTCACGAGGACCCTTTAAAACACGTTTTAAACACATTGGACGATTCGGATTTTGCAAAAATAATTTTTAAAACATTCAAAACACCGAAAAACCTCCAGTCAGGGATCCCTGTACTGGAAGCTTAATATATATATAAATAAAGTAAGAAATTTTCTGTGAGGGCTTCCTCACAAAAAAGTGCGGGAAAACAGTTGTGGGCCGTTGGATCCTATGCTCTTCACGTGATCCAACGGCTCACAATTGTTTTCCCGCACTTTTTTTTTGTGAGAGAGCCCTATAGGAAACTTCTTGTATATATATATATATATATATAGGTTCCACTTCTAAAACGGTCTACGGACTCCGGACTTCCGGACCTCCATGATCCGAGCATTTTTTTGACGATCCAAACCGTTCAATGTGTTCAGAAGGTGTTTTCAAGGGTCCACGGGAGAAATCATAAAAAAAAATAACGGGAAGGGCTTGATCCAAGCAATTTTTCGCAAAACTGTAAAGAAAAACTGCTTGGATCAAGCCCTTCCCGGTATTTTTTCTTTGAAGATTTCCCGCGTAGACCCTTGAAAACACCTTCTGAACACATTGGACGGCTCGGATTTTCCAAAAATAATTTGCAACACAAAAAAAATCAATTTTTTCTTATTTCCGAGAGAAGTGGACTAGAAGTTTTTTGCATATATATATATATATATATATATAGGGTCTCCTTCTCCTCTAGACTCCGGACTTCCGGACCTCCTTGATCCAAGCATTTTTTTTACGATCCGATCCATCTAATGTGTTCAGAAGGTGTTTTCCAATGTCCACGCGGGAAATCTTCAAAAAAAAAATACCGGGAAGGAAAGTTTTTGCGAAAACTGCTTGGATCAAGCCCTTCCCGGAATTTTTTTTTAAAGATTTCCCGCGTGGACCATTGAAAACACATTTTGAACACATTGGACGGCTCGGATTTTCCAAAAATAATTTGCAACACAAAAAAAAAATCATTTTTTTTCTTATTTTTGGGAGGTTTGGACTAGAAGATTGGGCTATATATATATATATATAGGATCCCCTTCACATCCGGACTTTTAATTTCCGCACCTCATGATCCAAATTTTTTTTGATGATCCGATCCGTCCAATGTGTTCAGAAGGTGTTTTCAAGGGTCCACGCGAAAAATCTTCAAAAAAAAATACCGGGAAGGGCTTGATCCAAGCAATTTTCTCAAAAAATATATATTTACATTTTTTGCGAAAACTGCTTGGATCAAGCCCTTCCCGGTATTTTTTTTTGAAGATTTTCCGCGTGGACCCTTGAAAACACCTTCTGAACACATTTGACGGATCGGATTTTCCAAAAAAAATTTGCAACACAAAAAAACCCCATTTTTTCCTTAAATCCGGGAGTGTGGATAAGAAAATTTTCCTATATATATATATAACAACTCCGTTTTTAAATTTACACATAAATCTAACAGCCTACAATTGTCCTCGTAAATCTTACGGCTGAGATGATGGTTTGCAAAATTATAAATTCAACTATTTATCAATAGATAAATCCTATGGCGGAGATTATATTTGGAAAATAGCAAAAATATACTGAATCGTTATTCAGATTTTTTTTTTCTTCTAATTCTCAAGCATGTTTCCAATTTCAATCAAAGCGCTCTCTCTTATGGTAACCATGCTAACCTTTGAGTTGGTACTGTCTACAAATTTATTACCCTATACAGTGTAAAACTGTAAATGGTAGTCATGGCCTGAGGCTGAAGGGGGACGAGGGATAGACGCCACTACAACTTTTGCTGAGATTCTATCACAAAGACGAGATATACTTATTCGTGAATGGTGGGTTTGCATTGAGCAAATTCGGGCCGTGGATCCCAAGATTCAATGGTTCGGATCAATAAACTCTCTCATTATTTATGACACAGTAAAAAAAATCTGCACACTATTTGATCCATTGGACCTCGGAATCTATGTCCCATATTTGCTTGGGACAACATTCATAAAAAAGTTTTATTTGCTCGGGACACGACATTCGTAAAAAAGTTTTCCTCGTCGCAAGATTCAAACGACCAAAATCTAGACACAAACAACGGACTCAATGACACATATTACGAAAGAAGTGCACAAGGACAGCCAAATATTTGGTATTTGAGTATCCCCGAAGGGAACCCTGCCCCAACTAAACTGACTAAAGTCGAGAAAATTACTAGGGAAAAATAAGCCATCCCATTGAAAATAAGAAAAATGAAGCAATCATCACATGCATTAAGCTGATCACCTAGCTTAGTCGCATTAAGCTGATCACCTAGCTTAGTCACAAGGTCAAGGTTTTAACCCTCGACTCCCCCTTCCCTGAATCAAACATTGTGAGGAGGAAATAAACTTCTGCACTAAAATGTTAGTGAAAAGGGCGACAAAATTAGTCTTGCAATCACAAACAACTACAGCTGTGAAGCTCATATCCTCAATCTATCAACAGCTCGAAAGGAAGTACATACTATTACATCCAATGTATCAGAAACTGATCATGTCGTCCGGAGTGCTACCCACTCTAGCACCATACTGCTTGATTATATTGACTGACTGCAAAAGAATATCTTCCTCTGTCGAGTATAATTCGCCTTTGCTCTACAGAAAAAAAGGCGGCCCGGTTTAGTGAAAAAGAAAGGAGATCTGATAATGCAACTGTTCGTATTATATCTTATATGTTATAAACCCAAATGAAAAACTAGGGTTCCAATTTGAGAACCCTAATTCGAATTAACCCTTCATTGTGGCAGACATTTGCAGATTGGAAATGCTTTATCTTCTTTCCTCAATAGTATCAATTGGTGTCATTTTGACACAATTTCAAATCTGTACTACTGAATTTAAGTAATTGCAATTTAGGATGCAAATACATGAACTTGGAAGATATGGCAAAGATAAAGCAGATGCCAAAATTGACAGCACAAATATGGCAAATTCGACAATCTTAATCCAATGTAAGTGTACCATAAGTCAGAGCCTCATGAGGTAGTTTGGTAGCAAAATTACCAAAGAGATAAATTTCAGAGAGAAATTTTGTTCGAAATGATTCTCAAAGCCTGACTTCAATACCATATATACAGAATGAGCATAACTATCTCTTAAACAATCTCATCCAATTACACTTGTTCCAACTAACCAATTACAGCGGGCCTAACAAACAATTAACTACATAACCTAGCCAACCATTCAAGCAGAGACGTCATCTGAGTTTATTAATTAGTTGGGTTTTTACCACTTTGTGAGTAGACTAACTTAACATGAAGTTCAAATAACCCAGTATGATACATGCTCTTTTTTGGTGCATATGCAGGTTTGACTACATGTTATGTACAATATAGGTTTCAATACACCCACAGCATGACAGAAAAAAGAACTGACATCCACAAAGACGTAATATTCCCAAAGCAACCAAGTAGTTAAACATGCAAATTGCAAACAGCAAATACCCTTAAGGTTTGTTCCGTAGAACAAGCTACTAGAGAGTGAATTGCAGCCATAATCCAAGAACAAATACGGGACACTTGGTATTAGCAACTACACAAATGAATGAACGAGCAAATTACGCAGCTTCAAAACCAAAGAATTGGAAGTTAGAAAAAGAAAAGAAAAAAAAAAAAAAACCCTAAGAAATGGGGGCTTTTATGCAATAAAACTTGAGCAAAAGAAAATTGATTAGAAATTAGGGCTTTTTTGAAAAACTCAAATTACAGTTATTGTTACACAACCAAAACCCTAGAAAATGAGTCTTTTTAACGAGCAAATGCAAATCTATTACAAGGAAACAAATCTAAGACAAATTTGAACATATAATCCCAAAACTACAACCAAACACAAATTTTCAAAACCCTAGAAATTTGAGGGGTTTTCAATAAAAAGAAGTGAGCTGGAGAGTATATACCTAAGCAGTGAGGACAACCAGAATAAAGTATTCTTTACTTATTAGAAAATAATCCAAACAATGTCTAAATTCAGAAGATAGAAACCTCCAAAAGGTACAACGAAGAAGAAATTACGTACCTATTTTTTTTCCTAGGAAAAGGGGCTTGGTTTGTCTGACAAAAATTGCATTAAATTGGACCTACAAAACATTTAAAACACGCATTTAATACTCTTTAAAACACATTTAAAATGATCGACACAATTGAAAATGCTACATACCTGTTGATTAAATAATTTTTTTCCAAGCCAAAAGCTTGGAAAATCTCCAAAAACCAAACAGGAACCATCACTGGAATTTCTTCCAACAACAACTTCAACATACGGCCATCACCGACATAAAAGCCCCGGTGCCTCTAATTAAAACACAAAAAGTACAATTAAAAATTGTGCAAACACAGAATTGCTACAAAGAACATAATAATCTTTAAAAAAAAAAAAAAGATGATAAAAGTACTTCCAACCATACCTGATTTTTTCTTACATGGCCTAATGAGTTACGAGTGATCTCAACCGAGCCATGGGTAACTTGTACTTCCAGATGTTTATTCCCCCATTGAAGTTAATTATCTTGCAAAGGACTACGAACTTTTTTCATCCAATCCTTTAAAGTGATCTTGTTTCCCGTATCAAGTTGAACTTTGTTCTGGAACTTGACCTCATCCTATTCATACAAATCAACGACCTTTCGGCACAATGAGTACAACCCCGTCTCGTCAAGAAACAGAGGGTTGTTTCTAACAAAGAATGCAAAAAACCTGCAATCAACACAATATTTCAGTAAATCATTGGAAATTTCCATATGGAAAAATATAGGACAAAAGAAAGAGAACACACAATGCACCTCAAGTGTTCTTCATCAACTTGATACTTCCGGAAATTATTGTTAACAAGAATCATAGCCTCATCCACCATCGACGCGAAATCATCCAAGTCCTGGACAATTCCACTGAAAAGATCTGTAGCAATAAATTTAATTAGATATACAAACAAATTATTTTAATTAAAGATAAATAAATGCAAAAAAATACCTCTTTCATTGAAGGGGGGCTCATTTTGGAAAAAGACGCTATCATAGTCTGATATCATTACTCCGTTGTGGAAGTTTCCATGATAATACCCATTATCATGGAATGAACGTAACCCATCAATCATTCCCTTAAAAACATAAGTTACAGAATCAATGAATCATACTAAGTTACAGAATCAATTAATCATACTAAGTAACAAAAATAAACATATTTTAAAAACACGTACCTAAAAACATCCATTTCAACAGGGGTTAGGCCAAGAGCTCTTCCGCTCTTGTTTATTTGTTATGCACTTTGCATTGGCCTTCAATTTTGTTTTATGCAGGCATGGCTGGCCGATATACTGTCAATCCTACACTCACCTTGGCGGCAACAATGCAGAATGTTCGTTTTCAAACACGAATGCGTTATCTGCAGGGGCAGAGGTACGAACGTTTGCGAAGGAATCTGAGGCAGAGTCCTACATGCAACGAATGGACGGATTTCATACCGGCCCTTTATTCCAGCCCCGTTTCCTTTCGAAACTGGGGCAAAATTGAAGGCCAATGCAAAGTGCATAACAAATAAACAAGGGCGGAAGAGCTCTTGGCCTAACCCCTGTTGAAATGGATGTTTTCAGGTACGTGTTTTTAAAATATGTTTATTTTTGTTACTTAGTATGATTAATTGATTCTGTAACTTAGAATGATTCATTGATTCTGTAACTTATGTTTTTAGGGGAATGATTGATGGGTTACGTTCATTCCATGATAACGGGTATTATCATGGAAACTTCCACAATGGAGTAATGATATCAGACTATGATAGCGTCTTTTTCCAAAATGAGTCCCCCTTCAATGAAAGAGGTATTTTTTTGCATTTATTTATCTTTAATTAAAATAATTTGTTTGTATATTTAATTAAATTTATTGCTACAGATCTTTTCAGTGGAATTGTCCAGGACTTGGATGATTTCGCGTCGATGGTGGATGAGGCTATGATTCTTGTTAGTGGTTATTATTACAATAAAATAGATGCACCTGCTTCTGTCCATCTTTTTTTTTGACCTGTATAACAATAAAACAAAATTAGATAAGCCAATGCAAAGTGCATAACAAATAAACAAAGAAATACTACAACACTAAAAAGGAACGGGACAGCAAAAACTAGATTTGGCAAAATCAGATAAGCCTGACTTCAACCAAAACAGGAAAAACAAACTGGAAAGCACAAAAAAATCCACTAACACCACCAAAGCCAGATACAAAAGAAAGAGAACTACTTTTAAACAAAAGCAAAACAGTGAGAGCTCAACATAAACACAACATGTTTAACAGTAAAATTTCAAGACAACATTATTTAAGCCAGATTTCATAGGTTTTGATACAAACTACTTAATGAACAATCAAAGACAGTTCTAGTGTTTAACAGAGTAAAGTTGAAACCAGTGGTTCAAACCAAAGCTAGGTTAAGAAACAAAAGTAAACAAAAAGAAAACACATTGTACACTAAATAGACAAATAGGAAAGCAAGATAACTAGCTGTAGACACAAAAAAAAAAAACACACCCAGCAGGAGAAATGCAGAAAAAGACAATAGAATCACCTAAGACCACCAGGGCCCATGAGCAAATACAAAGACATGAGACAGACTGATTACAGCACATGCAAGTCAAACAAAAAAACACATTCGAAGGGGAAAAAATGTGGAGATTACAACACGAAAAGCTTAGAGAAACAAATCCTAATGGTTTACAAAAAACAGAAACACTTTCAAATAGAGTAGTTAACAGAACGACCAAACTAATTGAACCCAGAAACATAGTAGTAAATAGGTGATAAAAACTCACAGATGCTGGTCGAAATGTATGAAAATGGTCATAAAAGACAAGAAAACTACACATCCATAGTCTTTTTTAGTTTACCTAAACTGTCGAGAAATGTTAACAAGGTTGGATCTGAGTTAGTCAGTAGTATACCACCATTGTACCGTTGGTTGACATTGTTTTGCTATTGTTGGTGAAGTCCATCAAGTTTAGAAAAACGTACAAAACCAGTTTGGAAAACTGTTTGCACGTTATGTTAAATTTGTTGCACCTTCTGTCAAATTTGTTGCACCTTCTGTCAAATTTGCTGCACCCACAGTATTGTAGCAGAGCCTCAGGTTGAATAAGAAAGCTTCTTCCTCAAATTACCATAAATATACTTCTTATTATAGCCCAATAGCTATTTCATTTGTTTCATAATGGCAATTGGGGCCTAAGATACTGGCCAAGAAGTGGTTGTTAATGTTTAACATTTTATGGTCTATATTTGAAAGTTGAAACATTGCCCAGAGTTGATCGTACTCATTAAATTACTTTCTACTTTATGATTTCATGACACAAGGCTCACAAAGTAGTTACTGTTTCACAAAGTCCACCCTAAACTGCCTTAAATATTTTAGGTCTTTGGTGGCAAAAATTTAACAATTTACCTTGCCACATAAAAAGCTCTTTATTATCTTGGGCTACCAAAAAGTCGATGGTCACATCCACAAAATGGCTTTAGTCCAACGTATTTGATGCCCCCCCCTCATGCATACATTGAAAGACAAACAACCATTTGCCCAGCATCAGTTCTTTTTCCCTACTTTGCAAGCACTGAGAATAAGATTCTTATGTTTATGTTATAGATTTCATTCCACCACCGACAAGGTTGAAATAACATAATGTCAGTTATAATACATAGCCCCATAAGCAACCTTGAGATTTCACAACACAACGCGCAAATAAGAATAGCAAATTGAACCTGAATGACACAAACTTTATCTACACAGAGAGAGACAGAGAGAGACACAGAGAGAGAGAGACGAAGCCCTATTCTCCACCCATCAACTAATGATTTCCAAGAAGTGTCATGGGATTGGGATTTTTTACCCCATTTCCCACTGAACAGTCATTTCCCCAAAAAAGTACTCCCTCCGTCCTCTTAATCGTCCACTTCGAAATTTCCGGGCAAAAGGGGTTCAACTTTCTGTTCAAAAAGAAAAAAATAACCAAGCATAATCTTTAGGTAAGAGGACGCATGAGAATGATATGAATCCTAAGGTTTATATAAATTATATCTAGTGCAATACTTCACTTTTCTCCTTTGTCATTTTGAACGAGTCTGAAAAATTGGTTATTTTGTTAGAGAAACAGAGCTTCCAAAAACATTTTGATGAATGACGCAAAGACAAGTGGATTAAAAAGTATAGTTATATTGCACAAAGTGATAGCATAATCAACAAGAAATAGTCACCCTATACATAAAGTCAAGCTCGAATGTCAAAGTTACATTCTACATGACCCCAGCCAAGGCTAAACCAATTGAGAGTTATGTGATTGTCTAGCCCGTGACTAATGTCCAGTATAAACCGAGTTATTGAGAGTTATGTGATTGACCAGCAAGCCCCCTCACTCTCCCACTCCAACCCATGCACACACACATGTCCAAAATAAAATAAAATGGGGAACCTTGTTATCTTGACCAACTCAATCTCCTCTCCCCTGAACCCTTGCACCTCAGAAAATAAATGACGGATGTAATATTACCAACAACAACAAAAACAACACTACCATTGTTCATGTCAAAAAAGAAAATTAACCGGACACAATAAAAGAAAAGGAATCGCAATCCTCACGTCTGTAAACAAGTGAAAAAAAAATGTTAAAAAATCACCACACATAACAAAGCATTTACGGCCATGTAAACTAAAGAATACAAAAGAGTTAACTAGACATCAATACCCACCCCAATGTAGGCAGCCAAATTGGACACCAAACCTGATACCATTGCGTCCCTATACGGGGATCGCAGGACATGTCAAATTGGTGCCAAACTGCCAAATTTGGCAACTAAAAGTGCGATAACTAGGGCAAGGGTACAAAATTTAAGCCCCCTCATCCAGCAAACAAATTGAGGGTTGCTGAAATAATAGAATGTTATGGATACAAAGTTAAGAACTTTCGATTTTTCGGTGTGTTTGAAGTGTACACTGGAGGGCTCTTTAACTAGGCTATAATTCCTCCAAATATTACAATCACTATAATTTGGACAGCCATAAGCAAAAGATAACCTCCATTCTACGTTACTTGATCCCAAATTGCTGAAGAGATCAACAAAGTGCTGTGTTGATTCACCAAACTCCAAAACTGCTGGCTTATTCCAACAGATGACAATGCCCCCTGAGAGACCTTCAGGTTGTATAACAAAACTATATATTCTCAAACCAAAGCTTTCATTTCATCAAAGCTCTTCCACTTTGTTAAGACTTCATTTTTTTTTCAAAGAGGCATGCCACTTGGGCCTTCTAATTGATTCTTTAAGATCAGTTAGATTTGCTCTTTGATGTTTGTTCTTTTCCCTTTTGAGATGTTTGTTTGAGACTTTTTCAGTCTCCATGGAAGAATAGTGCTAGAGATTTCAAGGGTAAGAGCTAGGGCTGAAACCGGTTCGGTTCGGTCCGGTTCGCGGCCATATTTCAGTGAACCGAGTAAAGTCGGTTCGGGAGCAAGACTGAACCGAAACCGAACATTTAGAGCTCGGTTCGGTTCGGTTTCGGTTCGACCGGTTCGGTGCGGTTCAACGACCGGTTCGGTTCGCCAGAGAAGGGGGAAAATGGATCTGAACTCTTTCCTCAGCACCATCCACAATGAACAAACAAATCATCTAATCAAGGGAGTATTACAGAAAAAGTGTTACAAAAGAAATCTACGGATCTGTGTAGTGTTTATCATCAAAAAAATCTACATCATTATCACAAATAATCTACAGATCTGTACACACAAATGTACAGAACAAAAAAAATCGAGGATCGTACTCACTACTCGAGATCTTCTGCTAGTTTCTAGGACGATCTTCTTCTTTTTTTTCTTCGATGATGCCGTCGTTGCTGCCTGGTCGACGATGATGCCGTCGTTGCTGTGGCGTAGTTTAGGAGAGAAGATGGAGTGAGAGCACTGAGAGGTGAGAGACGAGAGTGGGTATAAGATCTCTAGGCTTCGATTTTCCATTTGTGAGAGAGAGAGAGAGAGAGAGAGAGAGAGGAGGGGGGGGGGGGGGGGGGGGGGGGAGAGAGTAGCCGCAGCTTTAGAGAGAGAGGCGAGAAGATGATAATGTTCTGGAATGTTGTGCGATTGTGTGTAAATATGATATATATAGGTAATAACTTAAAAGTATTAATAAATATAATGATTCTACAAGCAAAACACAAGTAATCATTCAGCCGTGTGGCTAGGATTAATGCCTTCTACGCGTCAGGTCGTGTGTTCGATTCGCGGCTCTCGGTTCACGTTAAAAATCTCTTGAACCGTGAAGCGAGCCGGTTTTAAAAATTTTAAAATCCTAGGAACCGAACCGAACCGGAACAAGAAAAAAACCGAAAAAAACACTCGGTCCGGTTCTTCGGTTCGGTCCGGTTTTTTTTTTTTTTCACCCCTATTCACCCCTAGTAAGAGCAAGTCCAACGAAGTAAACCTGGTTTTGTACTCATCTTATACAACCAAATATCATTTGTTCCATTTTCCATCTGTTTTTTACTCCCCATAGAAGGCCCTAATTCTAAATTACCAAAATAGGATAGTCATTCTAACAGCTCACAATCCCAACTGAAAATTACCAAAAAAGGGGCATCGGATCATACCTGAATGTGGCCGGAAATTAAAAACACGTCGGAATCGTTGCCATCAACGACGAAGACGACCAGTGGTGGGTTTGATCGTTGCCATCACTGGAATCGCAATGGTGATTGCTCGATTCACTGTAAACCCTATGTGATGAGAGAGAGAGAGAGAGAGAGAGCCCTGTTTAGGGTTTTGCTTCAAAAGACAAAAGACCAGGGATAGATGGAGAGATGAGAGGAGGTACCTGGTTGGCCGTCGTGACCGTTCGGACACACCGAGGGGGAGACGACAGACCACCGACGTGCAGAGCGGATGATGGAGAGAGTGAGACTTTCTTCTTCGATGGAGAGAGGGAGACGAGAGAACACTGGAGATTTCCGTTTT
This sequence comes from Vaccinium darrowii, assembly GCA_020921065.1. NCBI lineage: Eukaryota > Viridiplantae > Streptophyta > Magnoliopsida > Ericales > Ericaceae > Vaccinium > Vaccinium darrowii. The sequence continues at coordinate 31,266,470 of CM037154.1, forward strand.
TTGATTTTTGAAATTTCTGGTGTGAAATGGGAAGGGTTTGGAATGGGTTTTCACCGTGATTTTTTACAAGGGTACTTTGGACCAACAATTTTACTCATGCCATGAAATGGGAATTATTATTCCTCCACGGCCAATTCTATTCGCAACCATGGAAAGGCTAAATTTAGCCCACTAAAAACTCATTTTGAAAATTGCTACCTTTCAACCCATTTTTGGCTAAATGCAAACAACAAATTTTCAAAAAATTCCCAATCTACCCCTCTATACCCCTCTCCATTCCTAACATTAATCTACTACCCAAACTACCCCTCTTATTCATCTAAACCCTAAAATCAAAAAAAATCAAAACCAAAAAAATCAGGCCAAAATCAAAACCCACATCTCTTTGCATCGTCTGCTCCACACCCCACTCTCCCCTCTCTTCGTCTTCTCTCCTCCACGCACCGCCATCACCGCCATCTACCGTCGTCGTCTCTCCTCCACAGTACATCGGATTCCCTTCGCCATTGCCACCGCCCCCATCCTCCTCCTACGACGGTAGACGGCACATCTCTCCCCCTCTTCTCTCGTGTTCGTCTCTCTCTCTCTCGATCTCTCTCTCTGCCCGTCGAAATTCCAACCCTCTCGATCTCTCCCTCCTATCTATCTCCCTCTCGTTCTCTCTCCACTATGAGTCACCAAAACCCTAAGCCTCCATCTGCCAGTTGAAGGGTGAAGTTTGAAGGGCCCAAGTTCGAATTTAGGGTTTGGGAGGTACATATATTTTGAGAAGAAGAAGAGAAGACACAGAAAACGGTTTTGGTAAGCAAATGTATTCCCTTTTTAACTTAATTTTTAATTTTTATCTGAATTTTTTTGACTTTCAAGTACCCTATTCTTGAAGCAGATTGAAACAAAATAGTGAAAGTATGTTTGCATATACTATTAGGGATAGATTCGTAAGTACGGGGTTATGCTTACGAATCTGGTGGTAGCCTTTGGGTACCTTTGGTCACATTTGCACATCAACTGTTCGATAAAATGTCTGTGACAACCGTGCTTGCGAATGTTCAAATAGATTTTGCCATTTTGGATGTGAATTTTAAGAGTTTGTTCTCGAATAGACCTTGAGCTTTATGGATTCTGGAAATTTTAATTCTGGCTTATGAATGGAAATTTGGAAAACTGAAATTTGGTGAAAAATTCAATTGTTCATGTATGAATGGACCTACATGTTTCAGGTTGGAGAAATTGATCGTTTACAGTATTGGGTTTTAATCAAAACCAAAGAGATGCGTTTTTTTATAAGCCCTAATCAACTACGAATCATGGGCGATAAGCACTACCTAATCAACTAAGAATCCAGCACACAAAGCAATAGGTTCATATCCACCCTTTAATTAATCCTATATCAAAGGCAATGCAGATAAGGTTATGCTAAACAAGCATGCCTTTTCATTTGTTTATCAGATTACATCTTTCCCAACCTTCTCATCTTGCTCTAAGTATTCCAAAAGAAAAATCCTATAGTTTTTTAGAACTTAAGTATAATAAGGCTTTAAGCACTTTGACAGTTGTTAGAGTGCCTTAGCATGGGAGCATTTCCATCTTTCTCCTCATCTACAAGTTTAATAGCTAAATAAATGTAAGTACTGTTGTATAGATGAAAAAATTGCAGGAATTGTATGAAAGATCTTGCCTATTTATACCTGCTATAGACAATAATGCTTTCGTAGCCAAACCATGCTTTTTCTTTATTTATTTTTAATCAGGGTTGCCCACTTTTTTGGGCCCCATGCATGATTAATTTTATAGTAATCCCACTTAGTATAGTGACTTTAATCACATATTCTGGGCCAATCAAAAAAGGAAGCCCCTGTACCTCAAGACAGACATACGCAAATTCCACGAAGCATATTCCGTGAGTCCGATTTTGTTTACCTCTCAACATTAATCTTTCGTTTCATAGTTTTAGTTTTGTTTTATAATCATTACCCTCATTTCTCTCTCTTCCTCAAATTCATTTAAGGTTCTTTTTTGTACAAAGTCTGGTAACCATTTGGGTGTTACCTTATTGTGTTTAATTCCCGTGTATCCTGGTTCCAATATGTCAGGTTTGGTAAACAAAGATAATCAATTTACCAAGTTTGAGTGCTAGTCAACTAGTTAGGCTCAATCATACCAAGGCCATTGTTGATATTCAATGATCATATTTACTCTTGTGAACTGCAAATCTTGCTTAGGGTAGTCATATTCCTTTCTGCATAGTTGTGGGGTAAAAACCCTGAAATTGGTTCATTCAGTGATTAAAGAGAAGTGAAAGAGAAGTGCTTAGGGTAGTCATATAGACGTGTATAGAATGCAATATTTACAATTTTTGCCTTAAACAAAAAGGTACTTATGGAATATTGAAAAAGAACAATTAGAATGGGGTTTTCATCTGACTTTCACAATGCAAAATATGAATGCGGTTTTGAACTTAGGTTATACCAAAATTAGAAACTATCATAAACTAAAATCTGAACTTTTTTGTAGATTTCAAGTTTTAAAGTTTTGAATATATGTGACTTGTTCAAGCATTAAGAACTGAACGTGAGAAACAAGTTTGTTTTTGTCAACCATGTTAGTAAGAGGATTGAAGCTACGAACTCGGAACCTAGTAAACAAGACGAGGGAAAATGTAAAATACTTTTTGGTAAAGAAAATAGGATTTGAAGTAGTGGTGGCTCTTGAATTATTGGTACATGTTATTTTAGAAAGTTGCATGTATATTGACCTTAATTACATGACTTAATAATAAGAGATAAATTGAGTTCATTGAATATTGTTTCCACAAAACATGTTGGTAAATGGTTTATTTTGTTATGTATGTTGGTTTGAATAACCTGTTAAAATTCACTTTTGTTGTTCAAATAACTTCTGATTTGTTCATAAGTGTCCCAATTAAGCATTTAAATCATGAATGAGCTTGTGCTAGTTATTCTAAATTTGGAGAGCAAGTAGAATTTAGGTCATCTAATTGAATATCCATGTGATTCTCTTTGTTGGAGTTAGATTTCCTTCCTATATGTGATAAAATCTATTGCTGCTACTGCTCTTTGGACAAGTACTACTATACTAGTATACTACATATGAAAACTTGTCATTTATTTGGACAAGAATCTACTTCTCCTTTTTTGTTGTTCATGAACATAAGATTACTAATAGGAGTCTGCTATTTGCTGTCTTCATAGTTCAATCTCAGCTGACAGAGGTTTCTTTTTTGTTTCATTCAAGAAGCCAATTTTAACAACGATATATTTTCTTTAATCAGAGCACACGACCCAACTGTTGTTCCAAACACATTCAACCTGAATTTTATGGGCCATGGCCTGTACCATACCGGGCAAGGGCCATAAAATGAAGGCCCAATCCAGTCCATGGGTTTGAGAATGCAAAATATGAATGAGGTTTCAAGTTAGGTTACCAAAATTAGAAACTATCATAAATTAAAATCTGAACTTACTTGTAGATTTCAAGTTTTAAAGCTTTGAATATATGTGACTTGTTCAAGCATTAACAACTAAATGTGATAAACAAGTTAGTTTTTTCTCAACCATGTTAGTAATTTGCTTTCTTGCGATATGCGTTCTCTGTTTTGTAGGAAATGACCCGTAAACCAGTTACTGCTTCAGAGAGGAGGAAGAGGATGGAAGCTACGAACTTGGAACCTAGTAAACAAGACGAGGTAAAATGTAAAATAATTTTTATTTCAAATTATGAATTGTTGGGTATTTAACTTAACCTTTTAGAAAAAAGATTTAGAAAAAGATGTAGTCATCACTGAAAAGCTGAATTCATTTATACATTTCACATTTTAAAGTTTGACCAGATTATACTTGTAAAAAATTTAATATAAATAACTTACTTGTAGATTTCAAGTTTTAAAGCTTTGAATATATGTGACTTGTTCAAGCATTAACAACTGAATGTGATAAACAAGTTAGCTTTTTCTCAACCATGTTAGTAATTTGCTTTCTTGCGATATGCGTTTTCTGTTTCGTAGGAAATGACCCGTAAACCAGTTACTGCTTCAGAGAGGAGGAAGAGGACGGAAGCTACGAACTTGGAACCAAGTAAACAAGACGAGGTAAAATGTAAAATAATTTTTATTTCAAATTATGAATTGTTGGGTATTTAACTTAACTTTTTAGAAAAAAGATTTAGAAAAAGATGTAGTCATCACTTAAAATCTGAATTCATTTGTACATTTCACATTTTAAAGTTTGACCAGATTATACTTGTAAAAAATTTAATATCTGATCCATAGTTAACATGGTTTTGCTGATAATCTGCTCATTATTGTTTTGTAGGAAATTTCTTGTATACCACAGAAGAAGAAGTTGAGGTTGAAAAGCAAGGCCAAGGAGATTACGCCACCGGAACGCTTTCCCGAACAAGATGAGGTATTAACTCTATGAATGGGATTTTGTACTAAACTTTGATTTTTTCCAAAAACCTTGTATTCATCATTTCACATATTAATTGAATTGTACATATGACATATTAAAGTTTTAAAGGAAGTATGTTTTTCCCACGAAGTTACCAAATTTGTCTTTAAAATATGTTGTTTATGTATTCCAGGAAATGATCTGTCAACCGGTTATCGGTGCTGCTGCGGAGAAGGAAAGGAGGATGCAAAGCAAGGAAAAGCAAACTTTGAATGAGGAGGCTTGTACGGAGCAGCAACAAGAGGTACAACTTAATTTTTTTATAAGAGCTTTGTGATCGTGATGGAGTTTGATGTAGGAGCATATCTTATTCTTCTTTTGGATGCTTATACAAGAAAGGGAACAAAAATAGATGAAACGTTTTCTTTGACGTTTGTTAGTTTTCTTTCACTTGATGGGCATGTTTTGGATATCTTATTCTTCTACATGTTTTTTTTTTGGATGCTTTGTTTCACAAGTTTCTATAGAAGAATGTGGTGTTTTCGCAATGGCTATTTCAAAATTTGTATGGAATTGCCTATTTTGTTTGACAACCTTAGATGTAAAAGTCTGTTGGTTCTTGGCATTTTGTGAAACTTCAAGGGCTTTGCTGTGTGGTGCTATAAATTTCATCCTAATTTTATAGTTTTGTTCCTAATTTTATGAATTGACTTGACTTGTACGTTTCAGATATTAAATTCTGAACAGACTATTACATTTCAAATTTTAATACCTGATTGATTATGACATATATTATGCAAGTATAAGTTGCAATACAAATTATTTGGATTCTAAACTGAACCTATTCATAGGTTGATTTCGCAATATGTTATTTTGTTTTGCAGGTAATTATCCGTAAACAGGTTACCGCTTCAGAAAGGCAAAGGAGGATGAAGAGCAAGGAAAACGAACCCACGAATAAGGAGCCTTGTGCGGAACATGATAAGGTAAACAAATAATCATTTGAGTATCTATGGAACAAGATGAGGTTAAACATAATTTTTTAATTTTATTTTACTATATATCAATATGATCTATATGTATTTTAGGAAGTAACATGTGCATCGGTTGGTGAGGCTGTATAGAAGCAATATAGGCGCCTAAAAAAAGGGATGAAGGAAACTACGGCGCGGGAAGCCTCTGCCGCAGGAATGCAAATGAGAGTGGAAACTACGCCACGGGAACCCTATGAAGATGATGAGGTATTAACAAAATATTTTAATGTGATCATAAATGGAAATTAAACATGGAATGGTGTTTTCAACACATGAATGGTGTTTTCAAATTGATTTTTTTTGGGAAAAAAATCTTGTATTATACATATCACATTTTAAAGTTTGAACAGACAAGTACTTTTCAAATTTTAATATGTGAACATTACATATCAAGGTAGAAAATTGAAAGTTCAATTGAATTGAAAAAAAAATAGCATTACAAGTAATGATAGATAATTTATTTTTTTTTATCTCTCATTACTTGTATGCTATCCATTTTTTTTATCTCTCATTACTTGTATGCTATCCATTTTTTTTTAAAATGGCATAGCAAATTCCGCTTATATCACTACAAAGGAAGAGTAAAGGGAAGAAGAAGAAAGACAAACCTATGACAACTGAACCCTCTCTTGAGCCATATACATCTATTCAGTCCCCGATTGTAGAGGAGGTGGATAATGACGTACACAACATAGTTGTTGAAGAGGAAGTTGTTGAGGATGCTCGTGAGGAGCAGGGTCTTGAGGAGGGACCTCTTGAGGAGGAAGTTGTTGAGGAGGCTCGTGAGGAGCAGGCTCTTCAGGAGGAAGGTCTTGAGGAGGAGGTGGTGGATCAAGAATGTCAGGGTCGTCGTCGTAAGCGCCATCGAAATCGTCGTGGTCAAGCTGGGGTGGATGCGAACCAGCCTAAGATTGGACCTGAAGACCCCCGGTTGTTAATTGGTTTCAAGGACCATGTTGCAGCACATATTTTCAGGGGACGAGAGCGTAGGGTACTGAAGGTTTACTGCCACTCCAGTACCTTGAAAAAGTGGGCCATTACAAATGAAAGGTTGCAACAAAGGATCAATCAGTCAGGTTTACTTCCGTTGTGCAAAGCTACATATCCTTATTGTAACAAGGTCTTACTGTCAGCATTTGTGGAGAGATGGCACCCAGAGACAAACAGCTTCCACTTAGATTTCGGGGAGATGGGCATCACACTTGATGATGTGCACCAGTTGATTGGTATTCCTGTTACAGGGTCGGCAATACGGACACCTGAGAAGGATAATTTGACTTTGTTGCAGACTTGCCTTGGGGTTACAGAGGAGGAAGCGAAGGAGGGGCTTATACACGGGGGTGTGACCTTTGATTGGTTGAGGGAAAATTTTTCTTACGTAAGTGATGATGACTTGGACGAGAGGGTGGATTGTTGTGCATGGGCATACTTGCTATATGTCCTAGGGAGCACACTATTTGTGGATAAGACGGGGGTTCGGGTTCGTGTTTCGTACCTAGGTGTATTGGAGGACCTACAAAATGTGAGTAGTTACGCATTCGGGGCAGCGGGGTTGGCATATTTGTATAGGCAACTTGGTCAAGCAAGCAATGGAGACGCTAAGCAATTGAGTGGATACACTACATTGTTGGAGGTACGAAATCGTGAGAGTCCTTGCATTTAGTATTTAATTTGGGAAAATGGCCCTAGATTTTCTTCCATTTTGTTATTATGTGTAACTTATGTGCAGGCCTGGATCCAGGAGCATTTTTCTTCTTTGCGTAATGGTATTGATCCCAATTATACGGATGACTTGCCACGGGCACGACGTTGGTTGTCACGCCGTGAGGTCACTACTGACTCCACTCTCCGTTACCGCCAACTGTTGGACAACATGCAACCTGACCAGGTAGATAGACACCATTTGTGAGATCATATTCCCTTCAATGGAAAACATTGAAGTCTTATTCTGTTGATATTTTTTTGAAATTTCAGGTCATGTTCGACCCCTACAAAAATGAAAGGGATGTGTTACTTGACATTGCTTTCTACACTGGATGCATCCACTGCTTAAGCGTTGTTGAGCCGTACATGCCGGACAGCGTGTTGAGGCAGTTAGGGCTAGTGCAATCTGTTTCGGGTCCTCCAATTGCACCTGAACGAGGTGGTAAAGGTGGGGATGAATGGACATATGAATTTTGGGAGAATTGGGGAAATCACTTATTGCCAGATGATAAAGGGGTCTTTGTTAGACCTAGAGTGCCGTGGGAGTGTACCCCTGATTATCTCCCATGGTTTAGGAAAGTCTCTCACTATAGGGTGGGACCCAATCGGGGAGAGGGGGAGGGTACGGGGCGTGCGGCCGAGCGAATCGCGGAAGCAGTGGCTTTGTTGGATGGTGCTTTGGATGTGACGGGAACTTCCATGCATCATCTCCGACAAACACTTGTTCAAATTAGGGGGGTTCTAACCGGCACGACATGATGTGTTTATTCTCGTGGATACTAGTACTTTTGGATTATGACTTACTGTTGAACTAAGACTATTATGGATATCTTGTGTATGACGTCCCCTTTTGGTGTAATCTTCAATTACGGATACCTTGTTCCGTTGTACTAATTGGGATGCATTATGTATGTAATGGCTATATCTTTATATTTCGCTATATCTTTATATATCAGGTCCTCGTTTTGACATTATGTATGTATGTAAGCAAGTTGGAGTGACTTTGTATTTGGGAATTTTTCTATTATGTATGTCATGTCGTTGTTCGGTTACTTGAATTGAAGTTTGATTATTGGAATATGAATTGAAGTTTGGTTAATTTCAATTCATAATGCTTGAAATATTGGTTAAAATGCATTGGTTATCATATGAATAGTTATGGTTAATTGAAGTTTGATTACTAGAATATGAGTTGAAGTTTGGTTAATTTCAATTCATAATGCTTGAAATGTTGGTTAAAATGCATTGGTTAACAGATGAATAGTTATGGTTAATTCATGTTCTTAAAATTGAACTCAATGTTTGTTCTCTGTCCCTTTCCTATTTGACACCATCTAATTGAAAGGTACCAGTACCTCAATAACGTGGTACCGATACCTCAGAAGGCAGTGGGTCATATTGTGGTTTGGTACCAGTACCAAGATAACATGGTACTGGTACCTCAGAAGGCCGTGGGTCATATAGTGGTTTGGTACCAGTACCAAGATAACATGGTACCGGTACCTCAGAAGGCCGTGGGTCATATAGTGGTTTGGTACCAGTACCAAGATAACATGGTACCGGTACCATGTTATTGAAATTACAATATTGTGGAAATTCATATATTGGAATATGAAAATATATATATTATTCATTTCTTAATATGTGCTAATTTACATTGTATTCATATATTAATATATGGAAAATAAAATCATAGAATTAGTATTTTCATCAATCCAACATAAATTTAGTTCATTTATTTTCCACGCCCATTCACCTTAGAAATAGCAATTTCTCAAACAACAGAAAAACCACTCTAATATATGATGAAGGTAGTGATTAATCTAACATTGATTTTTCAATCACACGTTCAACGTTTGGCAGTGTGATATTCAAATATGGAGTTTGTTCGGGTTTCCATATTACAATTTGCTTTAGTATGAGGCAGCTACCGGTGTTAAGTATCCCTGGAAACACTTCTTCCTCGTGACATTTGTGGTGAACCATTGCCCGTACTGATCTGTGGGATCCTGATGTAAGGCAAAATAATTTTAATTACACATACCTCTTCGGAACCATGATTTTCGTGACAAAAATAAATCCGAAAAAAAAATTAAAAATTGATTTACCTTAAACTCCAACATTGGCTCTCGTAATTCGTTAAATACGCATGATTTCACCAATGCAACAACCTACACCATGAACGACACGGTAAAGTTAAACATCACGAGGCTAACACATCATCACAATTGAAGTTTTAGGATAAATTGTCCAAGTAGACTCACAAGTGGTACCCGCGCGTATTTCGTAAAGTTTTTAATAGTAGCCAAATCTTTGTAGTCAGGGCATTGTAGGTACCCTTCGCGCGCAGCAGTTAACCATGCAGAGTTGTTGACGAAATCAGTGTCCTCACTCTCTACCGTTATGGCTCGATGAAGAAATTCTTGTGTGTTCATAGTCTCCACAGCCTCTCCAGCCGCTCTCCTTTCCATTGCCTCCTGAAGAACACCAGCTGGGCCTGGAATTCTATGTCCCAGACATAGTTTTTTACTACTTTCTGCAATGGCTTTGCCTTTCCATTTTGGGTCGTCTCTATTCATTGGTTTCTTTCAGCTTGTGCTATACTCAAATAATCAAGATAGCAATTCCTCTTTATAATTTCATTGTCCCCTTTTTATTTATATTCATGTATCCCTTATTGTCGAAATTACTTCCCCGACTCCCGTTAACGGCTAAATGGAACCCAATTTTCAGTAATTGAGGGGGAGAGTTGGACCCACCCCCATGTGGTGGCGTCATTGACTCGTCCCATCGGCTCAATTCCCGAGGTTCAAAATTACTTCCCCAACTCCCCTTATCGGCTAAATGGAACCCAATTTTCAGTAATTGAGGGGTAGAGTTGGACCCACCCATGTGGGTAGCGTCATTGAATCGTCCCATCGGCTCAATTCCCGAAGTTCCAAATTACTTCCCCAACTCCCGTTATCGGCTAAATGGAACCCAATTTTCAGTAATTGAGGGGTAGAGTTGGACCCACCCATGTGGGTGGCGTCATTGAATCGTCCCATCAATTCAATTCCCGAAGTTCCAAATTACTTCCCCCACGTCCCGTTTTCGGCTAAATATAACCGTACTTATCTTCCCTATGGAGTCCTATATAATACATGATATCATTTCTTTTAAAAAATCGTCTAAAAAACTTAGGTTTCTATATGGTTTTCTATATCTCCATGGCCTATAATATGAAGTAGATACAGTCATCCAAATCATTGTAATTGCAACTTGTCTCGGGCGAGCTATTCCGTTGGATAGTGGGTTCGCACACAAACCAACTTCCTTTGTGTTTATGAACTTTAATCAGATTGTAAGGGTCCAGACAACAAATATGGTCGGTATCTGCAGCAGAAGTGTGTGCACGTACCGGGGGATGTCGTCCCATTGCCGACGGTGTGACGACCCAAATTCAACGGAATTTGGCTCAACCACTGAGTCAGTGAATGACGCCCAGTAACTTTTTTTATTTTTCTGTTTTTAATAAACTTTATTATTTGTAGAAGATTGTAGTGGGAATTTGAATAACTGTTTCCACGGAATTTCAAGTTTGTTTAGTTTCAATTCCTAAGGTATGAAATATTGGTTAAAGTACATTGCTTAAGATATGAACAATTATGTATAATTCATTTTCTAAAAATTGAAAGCTCATACAAGTTGAATATAACCGTTCAGCACATTAAGTTGAACATGTATTCTAATTCCAACTAGAATGCCATCCAAAATATCATCAAACCATGTACGCAATTAAGATAGATGGGTTCATGTAACCAAAAGCCAAAAAATTTAAGAAGCCATACTAAGGCAATTAAGAGGAACTACCCATGGATCATTGGTCACTACCCATTCGCCATTTGAATTACTTACTTAGTACCACTACATACATAAACAGAGAACATGACTCCAAAATGACTAAAAATAACATAGACTACCACCGACCCCGTTATAACTCTACATACTAAACATCCCCCGGATCAATGTCCTCTTCCGACAAAGAAACACCCCCATCACTACTCTCCGGGCTTATATGCTCTCTAATCGCCCGACCATCGGAGTGGCCTTCATCCAACGCGTCAATTTCCACACCTAACTTTTCTGCAATCTTGCAAATAGTCAAATGATGCAACTCCTCCTTTTTGTTTATTCGTTTCTGATCCTCCTGTATTTCAACTTGACGACAAAGTATGGACTTCAGAATTTTCATCATCTATGATTGCGAACCCTTTTGTTTCGGTGCGGAGGTTGATGGAGCTTCGGTCGGATCATCGATTTGTTTATGTGATTGGGTTATGCCTTCTGATGCACACCTGATGACTGATTTACTTTTGTTTTGAGTACCCGTGTCGATTGGGCCCGGGCCTTTCTTGTACTTGTACGTAGTAGATAGCTTCAACCCAGCTTCCAAACAAAAGTGAGTAATCATTGCCGGGAAAGGAAAATTTCTTTGCATTTTGGGCTCCATTCTGAACTTGACAAGCTCATTATAAATCCAGAGGGCGAAGTCAATTGTCGTTTTCCATTCGACAGCAAAGACGTACAAAAACTTCACCTGTTCATCTTGGGGTACTTTCTCTTTCCCACGGGGTAATAGATTACAATACAAAAGTTTGTTCATTGTACAATAATTATCCTTCAAGCCCCCTGATCCATGGTTATTTTTATAATCAACAAACAATGTAGCCCTAATCGATTCAGGTGCCGTTTTAAAATTACCCGGGTAACCAATTTTACTCCAATGAGGTCTCTGATATTCTAAGTACATGGCAATGTGATCGGGAGTAATCGTGAGCTCTTTACCTCCCACTTTTGATTTTATTCGCTGGGTTTCCCCCTCAACAATTTCCATGTTCTTGTAAAATTCCATTACCCATTCTACAACATATCCCTTAACTAGTTTGAAGAAATGAGTCAAACCTCGGCTTTTGATAAGCTCGGCTAACTTGGTGCCCTCCAAGCTCGACTCCTCGATTTGCCGTTCGCACGTGAAACCCTTCCTCTTTGGAATTGACTCCTCCCATCGCTTCCGTATATTTTTGCCATCCTTCTTCCTCTTTTTCGTCTTCTTTGCCGTAGAAACCGAGCCCTCATTCCTCTTTGACCCAGCTGTCCTACTCATTGTGATGACAACCATAGAAACAGAACACACAAACAGCAGCACCAAAACCCATAGAGGTAGAGAAATTGTCGAGTTTCGGCTATGGGTGGTCACCATTCGGATTAAACGAGCCATTCAGAAGGTTAGAGAGAGAATTTCACGAATTATGGGGTTCGGGTTTGACAAGGTTGGGCTGAAATTGGGGGTTTTTTGTGGTTATAAGATTGGATTTCAGTGTAAGATTTGGGATGTGGGAGTCGGATTTGATGGGTTTGTGGGTCAATTTGAGAGATTGAGAGGGGAGCAAGAGTGGTTATGGAGTTAGGGTTTTTTTTTCCCTTTGTTATGGAGGAGAGAGAGAGAAGATGGGGAGATGATGGAACCCACACCCCGATTCTCTCTTTTTAGTCGTCCACTTTGGCCTTCTTTTTTTGCCTTTTTTTTGGGTCCCTCCCAATAAACCCGTCGTACCGGTACTTTAATTTATAGGTACCGATACCTACCTATGAAGTTTCACACTGCCTTCTAATGTACTGGTACCACTAAATAGGTGCTAGTACCACATTACAATGCGAGTCCGATTTTTTTTCCCCTTGTCATCTCACCAAATTTTCTTATATATATATATACATATATATACATATACTTTTTTTAGAAGGTACAAATAAAATTACTTAGCACTTCTTTATATATATATATATATATGGAACCCAAATTACTTCCTTACTATCCCATTCTTGGCTAATTGGAACCCAAATTTCAATAATTGAGGGGAGAGTTGGACCCACCCATGTGGTGGCGTCATTGACTCGTCGCATCGGCTTGATTCCCGAGGTTCGCAATTACTTCCCCCACATCCCATTCTTGGCTAATTGGAACCCAATTTTCAATAATGGAGTTCTACATATGTATAGGTGTCATTCCTCACAAACCAAAAGCATTCATCCCAATGTCTGACCTATATTTCATATCTTCACTCAGGGCTTGTAGTTCGAATTACATGCCTTCGATGAAGTTATTTCGTTGGATAGTGGGTTGTCACAGTTATTGGGAGTATTTAGTGTGTATGAAATTTTATCAGAATGTAAAGATCCAGGCAACATAAAAGCCTATTCTATTTGTGTAATCTTGCTTCACTATCCTAGATTATTCAGAATGAAAAGGTCCAGGCACGTGGAACGGATTTACCATATCACATGGCAGAATAATTGTGGTCCGTGCGTGGCGCGGAAAAGGAGTTTAACTCCCGCATACCACAGTTACTGTTTGCGATTCTAGAAGGGCTTCGATGGGGAGGTTATTCAGCTCTCCATCAAACACAGGAGATAGAAGTCAATGTCTTGAGAGTGATGCCGAAAGTGATGCTCCTCAAGCATGTCATCTCTTCATTTTCGACAAGTTGGCCTCGGGCAAATTTTTTAAATTTATTGACACCAAATGAAAGATGTTAAATTTAAAAGATTGTGCTCCATTGTGCTCCAAAGCATTTTATATCTTTATTTGAAAATGTTACGCTATTGTATTTACGACATCAAATCATGTACATGTTGTAAACATTTGTAATGAGAATTTGAAGTTATACATGTACATAACACAGTCGTGGGTTGGTTGGGTCTTGAACATAAAATCAACTATTTCAATTTTGAAGACATGAATTAGGTAAAACAGTTCAGAGGTTTAAAGATGTATGGATACAAATATTTCAGAAATTAGAAATTGAACTATCGTAAGAACCTAGCTAAGGCATGTTTAGTGCCAATCTAACTGCATGAAGTTAATTTTTTCAAAAAATACGAGAAATTTAAATATTCTTTTTCCACAAATTCACATTTAAATTTTTTTGGATTCGCACCAATCGGATTAAACAAGCAAATGAGAAGGTTGGAGAGAGAGTTTTGTATGTTGGAGTGTCAATCGGGTTTGAGAAGCTTGAGTGGTTATGGATCTATGGTTTGGGTAGCATTTTGTTAGCCCTGACCCCTATTATGACATTTTTTTATTTATCTAAATGTTACGCATGTGGTATCCTATAGATTATGGAGTCCTGGTATTTCACTACATTCTGTTCAATATTTTCCCTATCCTATATGAGAGAGAAATGATTGATGTGACAAGTCATAACTTTTGTTTTTCTCTATTTCTCTCTTTATGCGTGGAAACTCTCTCTCTCTCTCTCTCTTTTTCTCTTGTACTGACTCTCTCTCTCTCTCTCTTCTGTCTCCTCTCCACGTCCTCCCTCTCTCTCTCTCCACCTTTTTTATTTTAGATTTAAAATAAAAATAACTTTTATTATACACATTTATTTTTCATAAAAATTATATATTTAAAATATATTTGATGAGATCTTTCAAATGAGATCTCATTTGAATATAAAATTGTGTACATTTAAAAAAATTTTATTTTATATCCATTAATTAATACTAATTTACACCACTTCTAAACAATTCACACCTTGTAAAATGAAAGAATTCACAGACATGAAAAGCAGAATTCACACACAACACAAACTCACTCTCCAAAATACACAATTCACACATTTCAAATACAGAATTCACACCCATTCTAAATAATTCACAACTCACAAATGCACACAATTCACACTCATGCAACAATTCACACCTCCAAAAAGCACACAATTCACACCCCCAATAGCACACAATTAACACTCTCATAACAATTCACACCCTTAATAACACACTTTCTTTTTGGGTGTAAATTCTTAATTAATGGGTATCAAAAAAACTTTTTTTCCATATATATAATTTTATATTCATAATGGATCTTGATTGGAAGATCTCATTGAGTAGATTTCGAATATATAATTTTTATAAAAAATAAATGTGTTAAACAAAAGTTATTTTATTTTAAATATAAATTAAATAGGGGAGAGAGAGAGAGAGAGAGAGAGAGAGAGAGAGAGAGAGAGAGAGTAAAAAGGACGGGGGATAGAGAGAGAGAGAGAGAGAGAGATTGAAAGGGATGGAGAGAGTGAGAGGAGAGAGAGGGAGAAATAAATCCAATGTTGTGTTAGGAAGAATAAGAGAGTGAGAGAGGAAAACTTCTACGCGCCCCGCCCCTGACGCGTCTGACGCCGTGCCGCGCCGCGCCCCGCCTAGGCCCCACCCCCTGACACACGTAATTTACTGTTTTGCCCCTCCATCTCTCCTTTAATTACTTATTTATATTATATTAATTCATTTATATTACTTTAATTCATTTAATTACTTTATTTACTTTATTTATATTACTTTAATTCCTTTAATTACTTTATTATTTATGTTAATTCATTTATATTACTTTGTTTATATTACTTTAATTCCTTTAATTACTTTAATTTATTTATTTATATTACTTTAATTCCTATACTTATTTTATTTATATTACTTTATTTCCTTTAATTACCTTATTTACTTTATTTATATCATTTCATTTCTTTATATAAATTAAATTAATTATTTAATTCATTTAATTAATTATTTAATTCAATTATTTAATTTAATTCAATTTTTATTTAATTATTTATTTATCTCTTTCATTAATATCTTTTTTATCTTTTATATATTGTAATTTATTTATTTATTTATATTTTTTGTTTTTTATTTATTTAATATTTTGTATTTACATCTTTTTCTTAATTATTTAATCTTTTTCTTAATATTTTGCACGCACTTGTGATCTTGTGATCTTGCAACTTGTGATCCTGCAACTTGTCCTGCAACTTGTGATCCTGCAACTTGTCTTGCAACTTGTGATCCTGCAACTTGTCCTGCAACTTGTCCTAGAAGAACATTATGCATATTTCAGCAGTCGCGATGGTTGTTCATTATCCTTGTGATCTTCCTAATTCTCCCACTACTACTTCACTTCTTCCTCATTCAGAATTTCTTTCTTTTTTCGTTTTTCATCGAAGAACATTATGGATGGCTACTACTATCCAGATCGTTGCTCATTTGAGAATGATGTTCCCAGTGATGAGAGCATCAATTTCAGCGGTCGTGATTATACACCCGAATTTAGCACTGATCAGGTTAGTTATTTCCGTTGTTCTTATGCATATTCGTCATTCATTTTGAAAGTAGATAAATATGATAAGACTGAATAATGTTTTACTTATACATATTCGTTATTTTTTTTTTTTTTTAGATTTTTGAAAGTAGAGAAGATATGTTAACTTGGGTGAAGAGAGTTGGTCTCGAAAATGGTATTGTGGTGGTTATTAATAAATCTGCTAATTTAAAAGGAGGCAAGCTGCCGAGATGCATTCTTGGTTGTGAGAGAGGAGGAAAGTACAAACCGCACCGTGGGGTTGAAAGGCTAATATTGCATAGGAATACTGGGACTAAAAAATGTGAGTGTCCATTTGAGTTGCAAGGTATACCAATACCTCCAGACGGTGCCAAGTGGGGTTTAAGGGTTTCCTGTGGTCTCCATAACCATGAACCAGCAGAAAATATTGAGGGCTATGAGTACCCATCAAGGCTAAAACCAATGGAGAAACAATTTGTGGTCGAGATGACCAACAGCACCGCACCGCGTGAAATTCTTAGTATTTTGAAGAAAAAAGACCCGTCAAACACTACGGGAATTAGAAGCATTTACAACGCCATTTTCATAAACAAGGAAGCCAAACAGGATGGTCTAACTACTACTCAATATGTGTTAGAGCAATTAATTAAGAATGGGTACCTCCACGACTTTAGGACAAATCAAGACACCAACGAAATCACAGATATTGTTTGGGTTCATCCTACAAGTCTAGAGCTATCTGTCAACTTTTCATCCGTGTTGGTAATTGATGCCACATACAAAACCAATGAGTATCGGAAACCACTATTGGAGGTTGTGGGTATCACATCCACAAATCTAACTTTCTCGCTTATGTTCGCATATCTTAATAATGAGAGGGAAGATACATGTACATGGGCCTTGAATACCTTAAAGAAGTGGATGGTTGGAAAGGGGCACCGTTGCCATTGGTGTTTGTTACAGATCGTGATTTGGCACTTATGAATGCTATTGAAGCATGTTTCCCCATGGCACGTCACATCCTTTGCATTTGGCACATAAATCAGTGCGTAATGAAGAACTGCAGCGCTGTGCTTGGTCATTTCTTTCCAGACTTTTGCAATTCATGGCAGTCCCTTATTCATTCATCTAGCACTTCGTCTTACTAGCATAAGTGGGCTGCCATGTGCGAGGAGTATAGCCAATATCCGCGTGTCATAACTTATCTTGCGGATACATGGTTAACGCCGTACAAAGAGCGATTTATTACAGCATGGACAGATACATGTATGCACCTCGGAAGCAATTCAAGTCAAAGGTATAGTCACTTTATAATTTTAAGTTAAATTTTCTGCATTATATTCTACTACACTGTTCAAACTTTTCTATTTAAAGAAAGTGCATTATTCTATTACAGGGTCGAGTCTGCACATTCGAAGCTAAAGTGCTATTTGGGCGGTACAACCATGTCATTGCTCCAAACATCTTTTGAACGCATAGATAATATGTTGACAAATCAGTTTGGGGAAATTAAGAAGTCTTTCGAGAAATCTGTCAACATTCCACGCCACAACCATTTACGTGACCCCATTTTTGATGAAATCAGGTGTCGCGTTTCGTTATATGCAATGGGGTTGATCAAAAATCAGCTAGAATCCGCGGCAGACGCCTACCCCCTCCCAAGTGGCAGTTGCGGCTGTTCGATCAGAACAACACATGGATTGCCATGTATGCACGATTTGTGGGCTTATCGTTCCCACGGCATGTCAATTCCGCTATCCAGTATCCACGTTCATTGGCATAGGCTCTCTATGCACGCGACCGGGTTTAATGACGACGGAGAACAACTCGACGAGACATCTCGTGTGGTTGACATATTACAGGGTATGGATCCACGTATGTGAAAGCAAATGATAGACAGGTTGTGGATATGGCAGATCCGTCTCACAGCAGTGTTCGAGCCCCATCATACAACACTGAACATAGAGGTCGTCCTGTGGGAAAAGCTGAGCAAAGTGGACGGCGCATACCTTCTTGTACAGAAGCATCTACATCGAGAGGAAAAGGGGAAGGGAAAAATGCAGGGAGGGAGACGGTGGAGAAGGAGAGGGAAGAGAGGGAGAGGGAGGAGGTTAATTACATTCAGTATTTACCTTGGCAATTCCAGCAGTATATGTCCCACACCAAAGACGTCGAAGGTGATGGTCATTGTGGATTCAGAGCGATAGCCGCGCATATCTATGGCACTGAGGAGTGCTGGGTTCAAGTACGAGATGATCTTATCCAAGAAATTAATCAGAATAGAGCTCTCTACAATGCGGTTTATCCCGTAAAAAATATGGCAGATGATGTACTACGGTCACTGAGCTATTGGAAGCCTACGGCTCCACGGCCATATTGGATGGAATGTATGAGTTTGGGGATAGTCATCGCATCACGGTACAACATTGTACTATATACATTTGATGCGAATGTTGAAAGTTGTTTTACTCACTTGCCCTTGAGATCCCATCCAGGTTCAGTCCAATAGCCCCAAGAAATAGCTATAGCCCGTATTAACAATCACTTCGTGCAACTTTTTTTGCTCCCTCATCACCCTGTACCACCCATCCCAATATGGTGGTGGCAGAATGCATCGAATGAAGCTGCAGGATGGGCTGTTGCTTATAACGAACTGTTCAATTGTGGAACGACATACTGGGCGTCGTGCCGGGACCACAATTTGGTGGCAATATTGATTAGGGCTGAACATTGTCAACGTGATTGTAATATTTAGACACTTTAAAACGTGATTGTAATATGATTGCCTTTCCTTCCCTCTTTTAATTACCCTCTAATATATTAATTCCTTTATTTACTTTATTTATATTACTTTAATTACTTTATTTATTTATTTACTTTTAAACATGATTGTAATATTATTCACTTTTAGAAGCTTTTTTTTTTTTTTATATTATTCATTGTTAAGACAAATTAATAAATAAAGTTAAAAGAAAAAATAAAGAAAAAACAGAAAAAGGAAAAAAAATTTACTTGCAAATGTAAATAAATAAAGTTAAAAGCAAAAAGAAAAAAGAAAAAACAGAAAAAGAAAAAAGAAAAAAAAACAGAAAAAAAAGAAAAAGAAAGTTCAGCCGAAATGGGGAAGGGTATTGGGGGAATGAGGGGTGGGGCCGGTTGGGGAAGGTTTGTCAGGGTTGGGGCGCATAACAGCCCTCGTGAGAGAGTCTCCGCGTGTGACAGTGACAGCTCACAGCTGTATTAAATGGAAAATTCTCACGCGCGAACGGGGTTTATTTAGGAGTGAAAGACAAAATAGGGTTTGGATGAAAGCCTCCACAAAAAGTAAGGGCGGCCTGGGATTTCCCGTAAAAAAAATATTATTTTAAAAGTTCATACATTTTTTTATACAATGTTGCATTTTCCATAGCTTAAAAAGGAAAATTTAATGGAGCTAAATTAGATTTATCGAGTAAGATTTGGTGATTGAAGCCGATTGAGGTTATATTACGTTCGCCCATGGTTGATCCCTTGGCTTCATGCACGGGTATTCTCTAGTTACCATAGTTTCTTCATCACTACGACTTCATTCTTAACTCGCTCTCTTAAGATAAAAAGAAAAACCTTCCATTCTTTTCTCTCCTCCTCTTTCATTCTCTCTCTTTAGATTGCCAACTTGTGTAATTAATCTAATAAGATGCCAAGAATGGTGGATTGATTCAATTAGTCCTCCCGATTAGTCGGTGCAGGTCGGATACCAAGTTATTACAAAAAGAAAATAATTCCTTTTTATTATTATTATTATTATTACAAGCAGTAGCAATAAGACGCTTGGAACCGAATTATTATAGCCGAGATGATGGGATTTCGCTGTTCATGTCTTCTAGAAATATATAAAGTTGGGGTATCACACCTTTTCTGGGGTTAATGATTGATTTTATTCGAAGCAAACAATCCACAAGGATTAACACTCAGCACCACAAGCCCCCAGATAAAGCTAAAGTCGGGGTATCACTTTAGATGCTTCACTTCCGTCTCATGTTTAGGGCCGGCCTAGAATAAGCACAGCAACCTCCCGGGTTTAGGGCCGGCCTAGAATAAGCGCAGCAACCTCCCGGGTTTGGGCAATCTCCTGGACTGGGGCAACAAAACAAATAAAATTTATCTTGTTTACATTATAGTAACCAACTTAGCCCACACTTTTGAGCAAGTGAAGCTCCTGCTTCAGTTGCTTCAGGCAACTCAATGGAGGCCGGAGATTCAAGGCTTATTGGGCAAAATAATTTTTTCCCCTGCCGGGATAATTTTAGAAAATATACAATAATTGCACCTCCTGTATTTTAAATTAGGTATAGTACTTTAGTATAATAGGTGTTACTCAACATCAAGGTTCAAACTTTATGCATCATAATTTTTTTGAAAAGTTTTTTCTTTTGTTTTCTGACCTTATTATAATTTTCTTTTAACTTTAAGTATCAAATTTACAAATAAAACACTTTTGACTACAAATAAATCAAAATAATTACTTTTTACTTGACAAAATTTTTGATAAAAATATATTGTTTAAAATAATCAATTCTTTTATTATAAAAAATAGTGTACAATTAAAGCTAATAACTTGATTAGTACAGGAAAATGTTGTGTACGAGCGGTACTTCTTTATATTCGATTCATTTTTTTAATAGTAAAAGAAAATTTAGAAGTTTAATTTAGTTAAATTAAAAAGATAAAGTATACTGTTTAATCTTTTTATCTTATATTTGTCCACATGTATCGAACTTTTTAAAGAAAAACGAGCCACAAATTTTAAAATTTGCTTTAGGCCTCCAAAATATTAGAATCGGCCTTGCAAGTGGGCAACCAAGCTTAAGGCCAGGCTTGGGCAACCCAAACATCAAGGCCGGTCCTGATTATGCTATCCCAGAAGATGGAGTCCGCACTAGCTATACTTGGGAATTGAGGACAAAATAGGAAATTGTAGAAATAGGGCTTTGTTTGGAAGTTGGGGAAAGAAGTGGAAAAGAATAGAAAATAAAAAAGGAGAAATGAGAAAGAAATGGGAAAGAAATCCTCTTTGTTTCTTTTGTTTGATTATGTGAAGAGAAAGGAAAATATGCATTCATGGGAGATACGAGAAGAGAAAAACAGTTGTTAATTTTCACTTTGTTTTCCTCCCTCCTCCTTTTCCTTTTTCATTCTACTTGGAAACTCCTTCTACTTGGAAACCAAACAAATGAGAGGAATTTTTTTTAAAAAAATTTTCCCATCTCTTCCACTTCTTTCACCACCTTCCAAACATAGCCTAAGGATCAAACACAGGAAAGTGATCTCATAGTGTAGAGAGACAACTATAGAAAAATGCTAAGTACCCAGAAAATTTATCCAGAAATTGTTGAGAATTTGAGATCAGTGAATCAGATTCTCTCCGATACGTTTATGTGCCTTGCCCTGGCTGCCTCTCTTCTGTTTTTCATATGCATAACTTTGTAAAAAAAAAAAAAACTGTATGTTTATGGATTTCAATAATCATCCCAAAAAAAAAAAAAAACTAGTGAAGATTGTGGTGAAAAGTTTGTAACTAGTTCCTTTTCCATTACTATGGGAGAACAGCAACGAAAACCCAAAAAACAATATCGCTACCTTGTATTCAATTAACAAGATTTGAAAGATAAAGAGCTAGGGAGATGGTAATGGTGGTGGTGGTAGTTAGCCGCCTCCCTCTCGATCTGCCACCGGAGGTGGAGAAAATCGTCTACAGAACAGGGCAGCCGAAGTGGACCGGTGGTATGGTACCCGTAAACCTCATGGGCTCTTTCCAAAAGCTGGTTGAAGAGAGGGTGGTGGAGGTATGATATTGGAATGACAAAGCGTTGGAACCCGCTGTCTTCGTCTTCGGATCCGACCCGGACTGCTAACCACCCTTTCTTCACCTTCATCTTCTTCTCTTCTTGCATGTTCTTTTTAAAGAAAAATGGTTGAACTCGTAGGAAAGAAAAGAAGGTTGTGTATCTCTGTGTGTATGTGGAGTCGCTACGTTTATAGTAAAGGAGTATAAATAGGGATATAAAGATGAGACATGAGAGGTGGGTGCAATTGTGAGGGTTGATTTTTAGCCTTAACTTTAATTGTGAAAAAAATTAATGAACGTATGTGTTCCCAGCAATGCTAGGTACTCCGGAAATCTACTCCGACGACTACTTGAAAGTGAATACTTTGACAACTACCTGAAAGTGAAATCGGTGATTCAGATTCACTTGAATATATTTTGAACCATTAATTTCACTTTCGAGATAGTTCTCGGAATAGTTTTCGGAGTATCTGGCATTTTCCTACATGTGTTAGGTGTCCATACGTACAAAACACTGTCCTTTTTAAGTGGTCTTGACTCATTTCTAAGTGGTCCCTCTATTCCACTTACACTTTCAGTGTTTCTCGTTCTTTCTATTCCTCATTATTCCCTGCACCCCACCCCCACCCCCACCCCGAGTGATTTGTCGAGCACCGTCTCACACAAACATTTTATGTGGGAGTTGATGGAATCTACACAAATGTGTTGTGGAGAAAGTTTATAGATTGAGCATCATGTGGCGGTGATCTAGAAGCAAAGAATAATTTTACATCTTGAGTCGAAAATTGTCAATCTTTTTAGGACAGTACGCAAGAAAGTAATCTCTTGTGAATCTCCTAATTCCGGCGTTAATGGCCTGTCTTTGACCGGACTGAAAAGAGAAATAGTCGAAATGTGCATAAGCTGGCCTGGACACTCCTGACTGCCAAGAAAAAGAAGAGTCAAGATCTGAAAAATGATTCAAGAGGTGGACAAGTGGAATGCTGAAAAGTAATCAAGCCAAGCACAATTACTCTGCTGCTCAACGAATAGTTACTAATTAATTTCTATGTTATTTGGATCCACTTGCATGTCTAGTGGTGTAAGTTCAAGTCATTAGAATCCATCATTTATAACATACAAATCTCACTTTTTTGACTTCTTATGCGGTTGTCTATATAGGGTGTGGACCTCATTATTTGAGAGATTATTTAGTGTCCGTTGGCATCACCACATTGTGCCCAAGCTTTTACTCATCACATATTTTTGTGGAGTTTTTCGTAGTCGCTACAAAAATATGTGCTAGCGGAGACGTCTTTCGGGCATTGACTAATATTTCTTTTCACTCTGACAAGAGGTAGAGATAAAGGGGTGGGAGGGAGGGAGAAAGAGGGAAGGTCAATTCATTGTTTTATTTATTTTTAGCTAAATTAGTTCAGTAAACTCAAATAAACAAGATCCAAGTGACATTTCACTGAATCAAATAAGAGGAAAGAGCCTCCTCAAAATAACTTATAGTCTACCATCATTTTTTCACTTGGCATTACCGGATTGCGCTTGTTTGGGAGCATAGGGTTAACATGCATTCTCAAACCTCACAATAAGATCAACACAATTTAAGATAAGATCAATGGAGTTGAGAAACCAATTGTTATTTGGCAACGGTACACTAGATCTACTCTACCCTATTATTCAGTAACAAAATCCTACATTTCAGGGTGGTTGAGATTTTTAGGATTTGATTGTATTCACAGGTAGATCCACAGGGCATACCAAGGGAATATTTCCTAGACTTCCTTGGGTTTTAAGCAATATATAAGGAAGCACATTTCGGTTGGGGGCTAGAACAAGCTAGCGTTTTCCTTCTCCTACACATTTGAAACTTGATTTGTGAGGTAGGGGACTAATCTCTACTCCTTCTAATGGTATATTGTTGAATTGATGCATTGTTCTTGGTTCTGTTCCTCAATTTTGGTCAATTTGAATACCACCATTGAAATGGGTTTTTGAACTTGGTTGAGCTTGATTAGAGCATCCCCAACAGTCTCCCTAAATTTTTCTCTAAAAAAAGTAATGAACAGTGCACATTTTTCATTTTACCAATCCATGTTTCCAACAATCCTATCTATTACCCTCCCTATTTTAATTAAATAATGATATATGAGGGGAAAAGTGGGAGAGAGAGAATAAAAAAAAAAGTGAATGGCTGGGTAGGTTGGGAGAGAGAGAAATAATTAAAAAAGGGGGTAGGGAGTGAATAGTGGCTCTCCAAATGAGGAGGGTTTTAGGGAGCCACTGTAGCATTTTTGTATTTTAGGGAGGTGTTTAGGGAGGCTGTTGGGGCCCAGTTTTTATGTTTGGCTCCCTAAAATAGGGATAGAGAGGGGTTTAGGGAGGTTGTTGTGGTTGCTCTACACATTTAGATGTTAAACCTTTGAATTGGTTGATGATTTATCACTCTTCCATGCTTGATGTTTGGAAGCATAACAATTAGGGTTGGACCTTGAAATAGGCTTGGTGTGAAATCTGTCAAAAACTGCTCGAGATGGAATAGGTATCGATACCCAACAGTCTATTCCTAAAATGGGAGTGCTGGTATCTATACCTCCCTTTGTGGGTATCGATACCCCCGTGTTCCAAATTTCCAAAATGTTCTCTTTGGCTCTGGTTGACTTGTCTGGTTTTGTACTTGATTTATTCATACTTCACATTCCTTTATTGGTTAAAATACACCTTCCTAGCCTATCTTGGTATGATTATGACATATCTTGGTCTTCTAACGTACTCGGACACGTAAAATTAGAGAAAATTGGCAACGCACGTTACTTGAAACAAAGAGGAAAATATTCGTGATTCTGTCAAGTGAGGAATGCTTGGTGATTAAACATGATAAAGTGAACCTTAATAAGAGGGAACGAAGCCCACAAAATTTAGCAGGGGTGAACGGAGCCCATGAAATCCGGCAGAGGGATAAATTCCCTATTTAAATAAGAGATTAACATGGTGAACAAGTTGATAATATGGAAAGCAATGAATGACACGATAGATTGGAGAATGAGACACATGATACATTTGAGATCGATCGAGGGTCAATGAATGGGTTGGTTGGACACGTAGGTACTTCGCGGACTTTCAACATTTGAGTCAATCACTCGTTGCATCCATTGGTCAATACATTCATGATTATCATTTGTCACATGCGTGTTTCATCCTCCATACCCTTAGAGTTAGTAGAAATGTTTTATACTGGGCTAGTGAGGTCAGGCTATCATTTTCAAGTAATCGACAAGAAGCATGACGTGGATGATTGGCGTGTGAATGCATACCATGTCTTTTGAAAGCTTATAGAGGAGGAGTTATATGATTATCTTTATTACTAGTATTTATTTTGGGAAGATGGCTTTGTAACTCTTATTTATTATTAGATCTTTTGACAATACAATGGACATAATAACTTTATACTTTTATTACTGATGTATTTGGGGTATGGATGCCCATTGACTCGAAGATTGTATATGACTTTGACTTATGGAATTGGACCTTAGACTTTGACTAATGAGAATGTTGACTATTATTTTCGGAACTTCGTTATTTAATTATGTTATAAAATTGGGGGAGGCATGACCCCTCCCCCCCCACACAACGGATACCACTCCAACACACACCCCAAGCACCCCTACAACACCAAAATCCCCATTTCAATCGTCCATCGAACCTCCGGTACACAAATACATACACATTCGATACGCCAACAGACACATAGTTAAACTTCAATTAAAAATACATTTTCATTGATCCAAAAATACGAGAAATGGAATTTAAATACACGTGTTGTTAAACATCATCCTCCGAAGTCCCGGTACACCAATACACATGTAAATTCGTACAAACGCGTTAACAAAAATATGATTCAATTCAAAGTAAACTCTTTTCTCATTTGACAAAATAAAGGAAATGAAATTCAAACTTTCGGATCGCTACAGGGGAGATTAATAAGTATTTAATAACGTGGAACTCGAAATATAATTGAGATAATGATGAGAATGTAATTATAATTCTTTAGTGATGTGAATTATAATTTGAGAAATAAGAAATAAAATCCTGGTAAGATCA
Source organism: Vaccinium darrowii (assembly GCA_020921065.1). Lineage (NCBI taxonomy): Eukaryota > Viridiplantae > Streptophyta > Magnoliopsida > Ericales > Ericaceae > Vaccinium > Vaccinium darrowii. The sequence continues at coordinate 31,292,687 of CM037154.1, forward strand.
GGGTTTCGTATTTGTATAAGGAGCCCATATTTATTTCTCTTGAGGTCCTGCCCTAACTGTGGACGCCGGTCTTTTCGCGCGAGCGCGATAGTATCCACGGAGTTTTGGTTGTGAAAAAGGGCGATCCGGGAAAAAGGAAAAATTTAGAGTCGCCACCCGGGGTTTAATTTCTGGAAAATGTTAGGTACCCGAGAAACCGTTCTAGAAAATATTGACTCTTGTGCCGCTGAAAAAGGGTTTGTTCTGCGAAAAATAGAGATTTGGGTTCGGGAGCCAGGTTACCCGCGGGGAAGGTTTTATTTGAAAAATGTACCCCGCGTGCCCGGAACTTTCCGGTCTTTACTAAATTTTTGTGGGATTTTCTGAAAACATTTTATTGAAAACTTTAAAACATATAGACAGTATATCATGAAATAATGAGCTTAAAAGTACACGAATAGCAACAATAAATCAAAATAACATGTAGTCAAACACGTAAGCGCAAGAAAATTGACTAAGATGGGGTTTAAGTGCAAGAACGTGAAGTAAAAGGGGGTAAACTGCAAATTTGACCCACTGGTTTTTCAAGAAAACAGAGTATCGGATTTCAGAAAACAGAGCATGAAAAATGGTTTTCCAGTGTCACCGTACGGCGTCAAAAGTTGCACCGCGCGGTGCCATAAGGATGCCGTACGGCGCCTCCGTGCAGTGTAATTTTTCAAAAAAATTCGTTTTTACCCGATTGAAACCAACCGCTGTCTTTATGTAAAAGCCAAGTTATTTATTGATAAAAATTGGTTTGGAAGATGGTTTTAGTAAATGAATATACCTCATTTCGAGGACCGTATCCCGCGACAATGGACGATGTCACGCGACACTCATCCGGGAGGCTTGAGCTTTTGTTGAAATCTCTCCGTTCGGGCTCAAGGAAGAGCTACGAAGCTCCCCTCAAGTCCGGTGGAGATCCCCTCAGAAGATTATTTATTTGAACGCAACTGTGTACCTCTGGATTTGCTCGATTGAGGCTACGGACTTCGAAAGAGATCGATTTGAGGATCGGGAATTGTAGTTGTAGGTTTATAAAGACAAGGGCGGTGTGATTTGGAGTTGGAAATGATTTTGGCAGAGTAACGAAGAAAATGTCGAATTTGTTTTGAGAGTAATTTCGCTGAGGATTGATCGATCTCTCTGGCCGCTCCCTCTCACGCCTTTTATAGAGGGGATTTTGGGACGAACTCAGCATTCCAACGATTCCCTTACGCCAGTGAATATCATGATTTTGCGAATATCATCATCGCTTCTGAGCTGCTGGGCAAACTCGGGAATCCTGTTGATGGGACAAGAAACGCCGTACGGCGTCAAGGATATGTCGTACGGTGCACATTGTGACACCGCACGGTGCAAAAAGGTTCTTCAAACCGTACGTTCATGGGCTGGGGCCGTACGGTTCAGGTAGTTTTTGGGTTTTTTGGCTCCTTTGATCCATCCAACTCAAGTATCCGTTCCAAGGTATGTTTCGTGCGTTTTTCTTTTCATCATCGGGGATGCACAAGTCATCAAAATTGGGGTGTCTACACTAACGCTATAAATACATCGTTTTTTTCTCTGTCTCCCCTGTTTTTTTAGATAACAAAAAGTGGGTTGTGAGAGAGAGAACAAACAAACAAATCTCGTTGGAGTCAATAGTCGGGTACAAGAATCGAGGTATAAGCAATAGGCAGGAGATCGTAAGGTACGATTGTGGAGCACCGAAAGCAGTAATCGGTTTCAATAAAAAAAACAAAACCAATCCACCATTCGTTCGTGTCTACGGAGAAGAGGTAAACCCTAATTCCGCTATGTACAATTATGGTTTTTTTTTTTGTTATTGTCTAATCTGTACGCATTATTACTGGGTTCTGAGATTTGTTTCCCAAGAGCCTTTGCCAGGAGATGTGATACCCTAGTTGTTTTGGGTGGAACAATTACATCGTATAAAAAATGTGGTCACCATAACATTGTTTGGGTCAATTAGGTCTTTTTTTTTCCCTTCAGTGAAAGTCAATATTATTAATTATAATCAATATATTTGAATCCTAGTTAAATACATGGAAGTACAATATGGTGCCTGCCGCTAGGCTACCCTCCATTTGCAGTTGGATCCTCTTACGGGATCATCTTTTACGAGGATTTGTTTCTAGAAACAAGCAACAAAAGATTTTGGACTCTCCACGGAAGTGGGTACGAAAAAGGATTCTACACCTCCCCCTTGTAAGTGGGGCATATTATGTGGGTGGTGCCCTTGCTTTTAGCGATGGAGCTCTTTTATCTTCAACCTTTCTCATCATTGTTGTCAATGATCTTCGGTATCACTTTAAAGAACAACTTTTTTGACCGACCAATTAGTTTCGTTTGTGTCCGGGAAAGATATTAATTATTAACAAAAAAAAGAAGAAGATATTAATAGTACAATAACTGATTTCAATGAAAATGACTATGGAACATTGAGTAGTGTTTTGTTTACTGGAATCCATATATATTTTTAACTTGCTAGTGTAACTACACGTTACACATGGCGGTATAAAAACGGTCAAGAAGATTTCGATGGGTGTCATCCTCAAAGAAACATATGATCTTCGAGACCAAGGCCTTGAAGACTCGAACATGCACTACTCTGACTCATATCTCCCGAAGTGCTAGTGAGTGTGCCAACCATCTTGCACGATTAGGTGTTGAGCAAAGTGAGCATCTCATTGTTATGGATGTGATGCCCCTCTCACTCGAAAAGTTCGGGAATCGGTAATGCTACATACACAACTAATTGGACAACACAATGGACAACAGCCCCAAAACGACGTCGTTTTGGGGTCTGTTGTAAAAAAAAAAAAGGTGAAAATTTCAAAACGCGCTCGTTGTTCTTCTTCTTCTTCCCCATTCCCCATCGACCAAACTTCAGTCAAAAGTAGAAGAGAGAGAGAGAGAGAGGGCGCCTACCATCAATCCATCACCAACCACCACTGTCTGCGCCTCCCCTTCACCGGAAACCACCACCATCGGACGACCGCCGGAACTCCATAACCACCACAGAACCCCCAACTCTGACGAACTCCACAGCTGCCGCCAAACGCCATTACCCACTCCATGAAGGTCTCTGTATGTGTGTGTGTGTGCTTTGGTGATTTTTTTACATCTGTTAGATAGGGGATTTTTTCTGGGAAAAATTAGGGCACAGTTGTTACATTGGGGATTTTTTTGGGAAAAAAATTGGAGATTTTTTACATTTATGCATTGTTTTTGTTTGGCACATCCCCAGTCATTCCCTTAAAATGGACCCTCGAACATCTAGCCCCATTAATTTTTTCTAGTAATCACTCCTAGAAAAGGCCACGGGCCAATATTGTTTCTGATATTTGGGCAATAAGGTGGCTTGTTTAGTGTCTCCATCGTGCATACAAACAAGTTGCATCTCCTTTTCAGATGCATTGTTTACTTGGTCATTCATCCATCAGAAATTCGAAGATACTGTTAGTTCCTAGTTTGAGTCCAGTATTAGTCTGAGATTGTCAATGTGTCTGCTAAGAATTAGGATAGTTAATTTGTTACTTTTGCTTACCAGGTCAAGAAATTTGATTTTATTTAGGGTCCTTTTTTATTGGGATTACATATGATATTAGTTACATTTTACCTACCAGCCAAGATGCTTTTTTTTTGTATCTAATTTGTTTTTTCCTTTGTTTATGAACCAGCAGATTATGTCTTCGGAGCCTATTCCGTTGACAATGCCTTCAAATGAAGAGTGTGGACAAGAGGAAGTGTTATTGAGTGGAAATGAACAAAAGGTACAGAGTTGTCCTTCAAACAAAGATTGTGGTGCGATAGATACTACTAAGGATGGGAATGAGGCAATAGAAAATTGTGAAAATAGAGTTGAAGAACCGAAAGAAGGAATGATATTCGACACATCGGAGGAAGCTTATCTCTATTATTTGGGATATGCTAAAGAAAAAGGGTTTGCTGCGTGTAAAAGAACATCGAGAAAGGGAAGAGATGGAACGTTGAAGGATGTAACTTTTTCATGCAATCGTGCTGGAAAGCCAAAGGTAAGAACAAACAACCCAGTCAAACCACGGCCACAAACAAGAATTGATTGTCCAGCTCATGTTCATGTCGGTATACGCCCAGATGGAAAGTGGAGGTTAAATCGGATTGTTTTGGACCACAATCATGAACAAAGTCCGGCAAAAGCAAGGTTTTTCAAGTGCAGTAGGATACTTGATGACCACGTAAAAAGGAAGCTTGAGATGAATTCACAAGCCGGGATCAAAATGTGCAAGACTGTTGACTCACTTCAGATTGAGGCTGGAGGACCTAATATGGTTCCATATCTTAAGAAGGATTGCCGAAATTATTTGGATAAACTTCGACGTTTATGACTTAAAGAGGGAGATGTTGAAGCAATGCATAGCTATTTCATGAGAATGAAATCCGACAATTCTAACTTCTTTTTCGCAATGGATTTGAATGTTAAGGGTTGACTAAGGAACGTATTCTGGGCTGATGCAAGGAGTAGGGAAGAGTGTAAGGAGTTCGGTGATGTTGTGACATTCGACACAACGTACTTGGTAAACAAGTTTGACATGCCTTTTGCTCCATTTGTGGGCGTGAATCATCATGGTGAGTCGATTTTATTGGGTTGCGGGCTCATATCTCATGAAGCCACAGAGTCATTTTTGTGGTTATTTCAGACTTGGAAGACATGCATGGGGGGTTGTGGTCCGAAAGCAATTCTTACCGATCAATGTATGGCCATGAAGAATGCTATAGAAAGTGTATTCTCTGACACCCGACATCGGTGGTGCATATGGCACATTATGAAAAAGGTGCCAGAAAAGTTGGGTGGGTACAAGGACTATGAGGACATGAGTTTATCTATACGTAAGGCAGTTTATAATTCATTGACAATAGATAACTTTGAGGCTGCTTGGGATGGATTCATTAAGAAGTATAAGCTACAAGGTAATCCATGGTTAGCGGGGATGTATCAAGAGAGGAAATGGTGGGTTCCTGCTTACTTGAAAGACTGCTTTTGGGCGGGAATGTCTTCCACACAAAGAAGCGAGAGTATGAATGGTTATTTCGATGGTTTCGTCTACGTGAAGACGACCTTGAAAGAATTTGTTGAGCAATATGACAACGCATTAGCCAAAAAGGTGGAAAATGAAAGGCAAGATGTGAAAAGTGGGAACACTTTCATCCCATCAATAACTGGAACTGAGTTGGAAAAGCAATTTCAAGATGTTTACACGAATAAGAAGGTTTAAGAGTTTAATAAAGAATTTGTTGGGAAACTACTGTGTTTGTGTAAGATGAAAAAGGAAGGTTATGTTCTATTCGAGTATGAGGTACTAGAGTCCATCACATTTACTGTTGGTTTTAATGAAGAAGGAGAAGAAGTGAAAATGACCAAGGAAGTGCCATTTATTGTCGGTTTTAATGCCGAAACCAATGATACAAATTGTAATTGTCGGTTGTTTGAGTATAAAGGAATGGTGTGTAAACATCAATTGATGGTGTGGCATGAAAGGAAAGTTAAAAGAGTGCCTGACAAGTATGTGTTGAGAAGATGGTGCAAAAATGTGAAAAGGGCTCATACTAAAGTTTGAATTAGTTACGATAAGTTGTCAAAGTCAATTGAAGCCCATCGGAATGACAACATGTGCAAAGAGTTTAAGGAGGTTGTCGATTTAGCGGAAGATGGTATGAAATAGTGATTAAAAGGACACGCGAGTTAAAAGAAGAGTTGAAGGAGCACCAACGTAATGCGGTTGTTTGTGATAATGATGCGGTTGTTTGTGAAAATAATGCGGTTTCTGTTGGAGATGAGGTTCTACCTTCCAAACAGAGCACCAACATACTTGACCCGGAACGTGTGAAACAAAAAGGGAGACCGCCGTGCAAAAGGAAGTAAGGTTTTATGGAAAAATTATTAAGAAGGAAAAAGTAACAAAAAAGAAGGTATTGTCAAAGGAAAAAACCAAGGTATAAGTTGCTTTATGATTTGTTAGTTGCAAGTTAATATGGACTTATAATACTTATAATATTTTCCAATTTCAGGAGGTTGAGGAGATTGCGGTTGGCCATGACTTCGGGACACAAGAGAGTATTGTAAATGTAAATGTAAGAAACGTTTTGTAATTGCATAATTCTTGGTTCATGTAAAAGTTATTCATAATCCCTTTTTATTGTTGAGCAGGTTCATCCAAGCTACGTGGGGCAGTCAATGTGGTCAAACATGATCTCCCATAATATGCTACCAAATATGGCACAAGGTGGAAACATGTTCCCATTTTCTCCAAGTTTAGGCCCACCCGGAACAATGTTGAACCAATGTATGGCTTCGTTTCCAAGTTCACAAAGCAACATGGGAAGCTTCTTTAGTGGTCAAGTTGGGAGAGGTCAATCAACTATTGCGGGTAGTCAAGTTTAATATTGGGGAGAAGCACAACCAAGTTTACTACAGACTCAAGGGCAAGGATGCAGAGAAAATCAAAGTTATTTGGAAATGTTAAATGCAACGGAGAATCGTGAAGAGTAGTAAACTTGCTTGCTTTATTATGTAACAAATCTATATTAGTACTTTTTTAAGACTATTATGATGGTTGGAATTGGGATTTGTAATTACTTTAATGCAACGTTTTAAAACCCGGACCAGACCGGCCGGTTCAACCGGTTAACCCGTGAACCGGACCTTAGTCCGGTTCGATTTAATTCAAAAATCGCCTTTTTTCCAAAACCGGCCTAGAAATTGAAAACCGTTCCACCTTAAAGGTCTAACCGTCAGCTCGTTCGAACCAGAGCCGGGTTGATCAACCTGGACCGGAAAAATTTGAACTGAATTCTGTGTTGGTTTACACAAATGTTTACGCATCATTCTGCGAGATGCTTCATCAGTGGGACCACTGCCAGCTCACTAGCCTTTGGCATGTACCAATCAAGAAGCAAAGGCTTCTCCAGTGTTTATAGAACGAAAAGCAAAGATAGGCGATGTATTCTACCGATGTGGGATTGGACAAGAACTGACTAGAACACATTTGTAACGCAACTTCTTCGTTTCCTCAAACTTTCTACATATTTATCTTTTATATATGCTTACTTTAGAAAATTATATACTTATAATATATTTTTAAACATAATTATGACATCACGGTTCAATTCCGGTCCGACCGCGGTTCAGCCGGTGACCCATCCGTCCGGTCCCTTTTCCGGTTCGCTCACCGGTCCGGGTTTTAAAACATTGCTTTAATGGATTGGCTTTTGTGATTGGAAGTATATTGGCTTTTGTGCTTGGAATTAGAATTGGGTATGGAATTTTCAATCACTCTTGCTATAGTTCTGTGTCTGTGTCCACCATCGTGTCTGTGTCCGTGACCTCCATTAATAGCAGAAATAATATTTCCACATGACACATTGTTTTAGAACCTCTCTTTTTTGAAAAAATTTGGGCAGCATTTCCCTTGTTTTTGGTCCTAGCCTGACGTCAAGCGTCTCAACAAACAACCACCAAGTTCAAGTCATTGTCATCATAAGCATTAAGCACATTCAAATTTGAAGTTTTTCTACATGATACACTGTTATATGACTTCTCTTTTTTGAGAAAATTTGGGCAGCAGCTCTCCTGTTTTTGGTCCTAACCTGACGTCAAATGTCTCAACAAACAACAACCAAGTTCAAGTCTATTGTCATCACAATCATTAAGCACATTCAAATTTAAAGTTTTGAAAAAAGAAAGAAAATCAAATATCATTACATACATCCACTACAAAGGTGTTGTAATACATAGTCTTTCGAGTACAAAAAAAAGGGAATACATTCCAAATATCATTACATTTATCGTCTCCCTTAAGCTGCGTACAATACAAAAAAAAAAAAAAAAGGCAACAAGAAAGGAAAAGATTGGAGTGTCGCTTCTTGCGGGATCTCTTTGGAGATGGCTTTGATGGCGGCAGATTTTTCATCTCTTTTTGCCTCGCATCTCTTTTTGGCTCGCATTTCTTTTTGCCTCTGAAACAAACCCCAGTAGCAAGCTTGAATTTGAAAAGTAAGAAAGAAAATGCAACTGCAGCAGGGTCGTCGTTGGAGCAATTTTGATGAATTTGTGGAGATAAAGGACGACAACATAAGCATTAACGATGATATCATAGATGTGCATGCTTGAAGGACCTCTTGTGAAGTCTCTGCAAGATCAGTTTCTCCTCCAAAGCTAACCTCTTGTGAAGTCTCTGTTGGTATTCTATAAATTCCATGAATAAGTCCCTCATACATTTGGCTACGTTGTATTCTTTACCTCCTCTAAGATCTACCTTCAGTTCATCATCGGTACTTCGGTTCTTGAATTTACGCTGAAAAATGTAATTTCCAAATATCACTATTTCAAAATGGACATGACACTTTCCATAATGCAACCCAACTGCACCAATGGTTGACAATGATAGAGACAAACTTACCTGAGATATTGGCATTAGGCTCCCAACTGCAGTCCTAAAGGTTCCACACCTTAACAAGTTTTCAGTTATGACCCAAGGCCTGCAGAAAAATGAACTAATGAATCACAGTGACTGGCCATTTGATATGACGAACGAACCACATGTTGCACAGAAGAGCCAGGTAAGTTACGAGAAAAGAGAACTTAAAATTTTAAAACCTGTGATGCTGAACCTTAAAGAGCTAACCCAAGCAAACAAAAATTATAACTCAATGAGACCATCATGAACGTTAGAACTGAATATTCCGATTGACTACTGAGACATCAAACGGTAACCTCTACCACCCAATAATACTCTCAACATTCCGTACATTCAAGTTCAACGCCAACAGTGATTCCGGGCATATTATGATGTCAGGCAGCAAATCATAGCAAATATTCACCATAAGTTCCTCCACACTAATAACATAAATCACATAGGGTATGCATCCGAATGCCAGCAAGATGTTAAACAAACAATTAAACAAAGCATGTGGAAAGCAATTTCCAATCTACATCTGCAAGAGTCCCATGAGGTCATAATGTCCAAGGGAAAACAACATTTCATAGTCATTTCAAAGATCAACATTCTTTGCAAATTTCTGATTAGCAAAGGGTATAAGTTCTAAAAATGTGCAACAAATCAAGCTAATCCACAAACATCTCTGCTAATCAGAATGTTATTAAGACCTAAATGTCACCAGGAAAATGAAGTAAAATTGACATACATGTGGCAACCACCACTAGAAATTAGACGCAATTGGGAGGTTTTTTCAACCACGCTACGGTTTCTCAGATTGAAATAATTGGGGGTTTTTCAACTGACCTAGGGTTTCTCAAATTGAAACGGGGGGGGGGGGGGGGAAGAGAGAGAGAGAGCCGCCGAGGGGGGAGTCAGACGGCAACGTGAGAGAGAGAGAGAGAGAGAGGGGGGGGGGGGGAGAGAGATAGGCCTTCGTAGTTGTGGTTGAGAGACGATTTCCAATCCTGAGGTCGCCGGAGGTGGAGGAGTCGGCAGTGGCGGATCGGCGGTGGTGGGGAGTGTCGCCAGTGGCGGTGGTGGCCACAGGTGGTGAGTCGACACCGGCAGAGTGTTCTCTCTCTCTCTCTCTCTCTCTCTCTCTCTCTCTCTCTCTCTTCTCCTCTTCCTCTTCTTTGTCGACTGATGGGGGCAGGTATCAGATTTCAATTTTTGACCCTTTTTTTTTTTTTTAAAACAACAGGCCCTAAAACGACTTCGTTTTGGGGCTGTTGTCCAATATGTTGTCCTTTTTGCTGTGTGTGTAGCAGCGTTGTTCTGGAATAGGGACCGTTTAGGTCTTAGGAAAGTGCTAGACTAGTTTTATGTCTTTGTTGGTTGCTCTAACCTAACTCATCTCCCTGATAGAGTGCTACTTTATTCTCTAAGTTCTATTTGATTTCCGAATTACTAAAAAAAAAAAGGGGGTCAAGGAGCTAGCTCCTGTTGTGGATTTCACGTTTATAATTCAAATCGTTCATTTTATAGTGTTTGTTGTGCACATTATAATTCAATATTGACCAAAAATAGTTTTTTAAAAGGGGTAATTCCCTGCCGGTCCAATTGGCAGAACGTAATTACCAACAAGTCAACCACATTTCCCAGACTTCCGCCTGCGCCGCTTGTCAGTACGGGAAACTAGAGGAAGGGAAATACGGTTAGACTTATCGACTTACCCGACATTTGTCTCATTTTAAATTTTAAAATCCCCAAAACTAAATTGTAGGGTACCCATGAAAGTGCTTAAACCTAGCGTACCCTATGAAAGTGCCTAAACCTAGCGTACCCTATGAAAGTGCCTAAAACCCTAGGGTACCCTATGAAAATACCAAAACCACTAAACCCTATAATATGAAAGTGCACTCTAAACCTAAACCCTAGGGTACCCTATGACTATGGTATCTTGTGAAAGTGCCTAAAATCCTAGGGTACCCTATGAAAGTGCTTAAAATCCTAAGATACCCTATGAAAGTGCCTAAACCACTAAAACCCTATAATAGGAAAGTGTACCCTAAAGCTAAATCCCAAAAAAGAGTGGCTTACCTTAATGGTAATTAAAAAAAGTGACTTACCTTAATGGTAATTAGACATCTCTTTTCTAGACCTAGAGGTAATAATCCCTTTTTAAGATGGATGGTCAATATATTTTACAGAATGAGCTATAAGACATATTGTTCTTGATCATACACTACAAGAAAAACGGATGGGCATACACTTCAAAAACGGATGGTCGGATGTTTCTATAATTAACTGTTTGGATTTTCAGTCGCGGACTCATCAATAGTTCTTACGTCAACTTTTCTATATCCGATATTTTTTTTGTCAAAAGTCTTCTTCTGTCTAAAATCCATTTTTTTTTTCCCAGCAAAAGTAATTTATCAATCTTTAAAATATTACGACGTGATGATTATGCATGTTGAAGGTGCAGTGGTGGAGGTGGCGGTGTTTAAGTGATGATGGTGGTGGCAAGGGGTGGATAATGGATATACTGGAAACAGAAAGTCTAGGTGCGCTAGAAAGGTATCCAGAATTTACCTAGAAAGTAAAAAAGCAATGGCACCCAGAAAGAGTGAATCTGGGCCATTGCTTTTCACTTTCTGAGTAAATTCTGAGTGTGTTTTTTAGGTATATAGCAATGCTATGCATATGTCTGAGAAACTCTTTCTTGTATTGCAGCAACTCTTCGCTCCCTCTTAAGATTTAAGATTTCAGCTTTGAAATATTCCAAGTGCCACCAATTCTTATGGAGTCAACTTATACGGAGATTTGATATGACTTTAAATGGACCCTCTGCAAGTTGAAAGGTGTAATATTATTTGGTCTCTATGAATTAGTCGAGATCGTTGTAATTAGCTGGCGCAAACACACTACTAATGACTTTTTTTTTTTTGATCACTAAAAGAATGACTTTTGATCAATAGAAAAATGTGGTTCAATCAGATCATTTAGTAGCATTTTCCCAAAGGACAAGCGAATCATCTTACAAAGTCGGATGGGTAATTACGACGGTTTTACAAGGGTTGAAGCTAATATTGGACTCAGGATTTTTACTTGGGGACGAAATCACATGTTATTATAAATTAATAATAAAATATTATCCTTACATAATAAGAATATAATTTTGAGGAGATCTTTCTTTATAACTTCTACAAATAAAACTTAAAATATACTCCTAATAAAAATAATAGAATAATTGAGAGGTGTGCAGGGGCACGTACCCCTACTCGCATCCCAAAGGTCCGCCTCTGGTTGAAAGCTTAATACTTAAGTCATGAACTTGCCAATAGGGCTGGAGGCATGTACTAATGTACAAGGGTGGGGATGCCACGCCACGACCACCCTTCCTTGCTAGAATCACCCTATATACAGCTAGCACACATATAAGTACTCTTCAATTTAAAAGAATGAACACAAAATATCATAAAAAAAGGTTTTCCATATAAGATGATTCCCGATATCTGAATCTATGCACATAGCCACATTTTTTTTCTTTGATAACTGGATGTTCGGGCCAGTTTGCGCGCACCTCGACTAATTCTGGGGCCCTATAGATAACGACCGGGTATAAACCCAAGAGTTTGCTAGAAAGAAGAATCGAAGCTGAGACCTTAAGTCGGATCAAACCTCTAAGTCCCAAGACAATAGCCACATGTATCTGCATACATAACGATTTCGTCCTTAAAACAACCACAGTTTGATTCTATGGTGGAGATAGTTTCCCTCGGCTCTAGACACTTCCAAGCTCCTACAACTCTTTCTTTCTACGACTTTTTTAAAACCAACCAGTTGGATGTTAGGGATGGCAGGTTCAGAGGATGCAGTTTCACAAAGATCTGAAAGTAGGAAAGGTCCTGAGGTAGGGCCTGGATTTCTGATTCCTATATATGATGTAGGCGTAAAACCCCAAGTGGAGGTGTATTCTTCGGTCATTACCTATCAAAGAAAGATTCGGAAGGTCTGGGTAGGCATATGATTGTAGCTTGAAAGTGTCCCAACCTAGTTGGGATGCCTTCTTGCGTTATGATGCCGTCTCTCTTGGTCCCTTTTAATTTTTATAATTTGTTTTCAAAAATTAATAAAATTTCTTTACCGTTCAAAAAAAATAAAGATTCGGAAGATTTCATATGGTATGTTTGGGGAATGCACTTTGGGTAATAATGGGAGAAATGGGACCATAATATTGTGCTTTTTAACTTTATGATTTCGTGGCTACCTGCAGTTGGCCGGTGCTGGGTTTACTATTCTTTCCAACACATGCCTGCCTTCCAATAGTTGTGCAAAAGTTGACTGGAGTAAAGAAAAGATACCCTGTATAACCTTTTCATCTAAAGTACTCTAGTGCAGAGTCAAAATCAAATATTGCATGTCGACCAAACGGAAGCAAACCAAATTCGAGGTACGCATAAACTGGTCTGAACACCGTGAATCATCAAGTAAATTTTATTACTAAGCAATTAATTCTAATCCTGTTGGTAATCTGTTTTCTCCTTTTAGCTCGGTCAATTGCATTGTGTTCCGTGATATCCACAAATTTAGAACTTTTCGAATTACTACATCAAAGTCAACTTTTTGCTACCTCTCTTGTTATTCTACCTTTTTTTTTTTTTTTTTTTATAACCGGATATCCGGGTCAACTTGTGCGCACTTCGATTAATTCCGGAGCCCTAGAGGTAATGACCAGGCATAACTCCTAGTGACCCAAGAGTTTGCTAGGAAGAGGAATCAAACCTGAGACCTTAAGTACAAGTAAACTCCTGAGTCCCAATTCCAAGACGAGACCATTTTGCCAACACTTTAATGCTACCTTTTAGCGTACCATATCGCTTTTCCTTAATACTGCATCCACCCTTTGAATTAGACAAGGCCAAACTACTTTGATCTATTCTCCCTTATATTTTATCAGTGCTATCCCTACCATCTTGCAGAGCTTTGCTTTTCTAATAATGCTATGTCACAAGGCCTTACTATACAATATCCATCTGAATTTTTTTTTTTTTTTTAATTTAGCTACACTCATCCTATCTCGCATTTTCTTTCTGGGTAGCACAACAGCCCTGCCATGTAAATGGATGATCTTATACTGGTACGGCAAAATTTTCGAACTTCTTCTAACCGCGGCTGTAAATATACCAAATCGATCTTTTTTTTTTAATAACTAGGTGTCCGGGCCAACTTTCGCGCACCTCAACTAATCCTGGGAGACCAATCTCATAGTCGATCTACTAGTGGTGCCCCCATTTAAAGCCAGAGCAAAACTCTGTATGAACTGGCTCCAAAGGAGTTGATAGCACCTACGAGATTTCGAACTTGAGACCTTAGGAGGAAGTAAACCCCTAGGTCCCAAGTCTTGACCACTAGGCCAACCCCTTGGGGTTTATACCAAATTGATGCAGGACAAGATATACACCCCTATTATTTATGGAAACATTATTTTAGTAATAATTTTTATTTACGATTAGTGTTAGGAGATTTTATTTGTGCTGCCTGTTTTGCACGTTTTTAGGTTAGTTTTGGTTAGATTTTATTTTATTTCCTTTTAGCTAATAGTCTAGGTTTCCAAGTAATACTTTTCTTGGTTGCCACTCTAAGTAATTTCTTTTTAGCTAGGACTTCTACTGGTATAAATAAGGATGTAGCCTATGGGCATATTTCATCTTTTACCCAATTATAAATCAGAGTTATTCTCTTTCTTCTTGTGGATTCAAGAAACTCGTGGATTCGAGAACCTATCTCGTTTGGAATAGTACGTTAACTATTCTCTCGTGAATTCCGCTTCGTCAAGATGAAATATGCCCATAGGCTACATCCTTATTTATACTAGTAGAAGTCCTCGCTAAAAAGAAATTACTTAGAGTGGCAACCAAGAAAAGTATTACTTGGAAACCTAGACTATTAGCTAAAAGGAAATAAAATAAAATCTAACCAAAACTAACCTAAAAACGTGCAAAACAGGCAGCACAAATAAAATCTCCTAACACTAATCGTAAATAAAAATTATTACTAAAATAATGTTTCCATAAATAATAGGGGTGTATATCTTGTCCTGCATCACAAATCGATCTTCTATCAATATGAAGCCGGGGTCTTAAGTTTCAATGCTCGACTAGTGATAATCGATCTTCATTAGTCAATCAAGTTTCATACTATCCCAGAAGATGGAGGACAACACATAATTGGGGAGTGAGGGCAATCCAAATACTTTTGATGAAGGAGTATCGGCGCATTATCTTGTAGAAAACTATCTCTTGTAATAAGTAATAATCTGAAATCGTTTTTGTTTCCTTTGCTCGTGCAATTAATAAAATAAGGCACTCTCCGATCCAAGGAGTGTCCGGTTTTGAAAAAATAAGAAAAGAGCTCCACTGATTTTCTTCATGAAGTTGTTGGAATTCATAGCGATCATAAAAATTTGGGTAAGAAAGAACTTTTTTGAATCTTAAGTTCAATTAAATTAAATAAGAAAAATAGATAAATGTTAATCTATTTCACTTATTCGACACTAGGGAACAAAAAAAAAAAAAAAAAAAAGATGGCTGAGAGGAAAGTTTCATATTATAGACAGAAAACTTTGTATGTATTTCACTAATCATCCAGATAAAAGATAATGAAGATTGTGATGAGAAGCTATAGCTTGTGCTACTTCATTTTCCAACGCTACATAAATACTACAAACAAAGACGGTGTCTCTTGTATCCACTAACAAGAGTTGAAAGATAAAGAGCTAGGAAGATGGTGATGGTGGTGGTTGTGGTGGTGATGGCGATGGTAGTTAGTTGCCTCCTTCTCGATCTGCCACCGCAAGTGGAGAAAATCGTCTACAGAACACGGCAGCCTAAGTGGGCCGGTGGTATGGTACCCATAAACCTCATGGGCTCTTTCCAAAATTCGGTTGAAGAGAGGGTGGTAGAGGTATGATATTGGCATAACAAAACGTTGGAACCCGCCATCTTCGTCTTCTGATCCGACCCGGACCGCTAACCACCCTTTCTTCACCTTCATCTTCTTATCTTCTTGCATGTTGCTTAAAGAAAATTACTTCAACTCAATAGGAAAGCAAAGATGATTTTATATGTATATACGTTTATGTTGAGTAGCTAGAGATTGTGGTGCAAGAGACTCTGTATAGGGTAAACGAGTATATATAGGGATGTTAATTGAGAACTAGGCTTTATTTTATTTTTTATTCTTTTATTTATATTTTTTTCTGAATTTGAAGAAAAAAGTAGTGAACGTGTGTGTAATGAGTGTCCATTCGTACAAGATACTGTCCTTTAATCATATATATGGTCGTGACTCATTTATAAGTGGTCCCTCATTTCCCACTTAGCATACTTTTAACTTTTAAGTACTGTTTTTTATTGCTGTTTTTTATTCCTCCACCCCACCCTAACCGAAAGAGGCACCAGTCATTGAGTCAAGAGATGGACAAGTGGAATGCTGAATATAAAGTAATCAACCTAGGCCATGAACTATGCTAGCTTCTCCATTATAGTAATATTTCTTTTGAAAAGCAAAGAAGATATTTGTTAGTCTTTTAATTAAGAAAATTAAAGGTGTTAACACCATCGAAAGCGTGTAAATCACACAAGACTTACATAATGAAGTGTAACAGAATACTTTAAGCTTTCGAAAATTGACGAACCGAGACCCGCTCTACAAACACAAACCACGAACACCAACACAAACACCATCTTTTATCCTCATCGCGTAGAGAAGACTAGTGGAACATACTCTTAATATCCACACCGCAAATCCTAGGGTTCGTAGATGGAAACCCTAGAGAGAGAAGATATTGATAGGAAAATATTTTGGGGAGAATGAGAGAACTAGAAATCTAATTGATTGCTTGTGTCTCTCTCAAATAACTGCATGACTATATTTATAGACAAAGCCCTAGAGATAAGAGTCCGTCTTTTATCATCATTCTAACTAACCGAATCGCTTAACCCATGTGGACGATCTGTGTGGGTTGGGTCCGGTTGAACCGACCCATAAATACTAACATCTCCCACTCATACACATTGAGCTCTTAAACAAATATCTCATTCATATCAATCTTATCAATTCTCTCCTCATACAAGGAAATGAGGCGTGCGTCTGACCAGAAAAATAATTTAGATAGGAGTACCATATTAAGCTTCCATCAAACTAACATGGTACATCACTCCAAAAGATCTCGTCATTCCCCTAGACAAAACTAGTCACATTGGATTGAGCATTTCCAATCCCTCTTGAGTCCCAGCTCAGAGCTATACTCAACCCCCTTGCGTTGGTGTGCTTCAAATTTCAAAATTACTTTTTATTTTACTATAGAGTATATAAAAAGATAAAAACTTTGCCGGCACAAGCACAACAACCGCATAAACAAATGTGATACCAGAAAGTCTTTCTCGAGCCCTCATGTCAATTCATTTTAACCTTGCTGCTTTCTAGTCATGCTCCATGGGACCCTGACATTTTGTGGTCTTAGGTAGTCAAACTAGAGTAGCAACACAAAGCCTCTACTTCATGACATAGTCTCAAGTCAAGTAAGGGCAACGAGTAGTCATGTAATGACATTTATAACTCACACAGTAATGGGAAAGGGATCCATCTATCACTCCTTTAAGTATGGTCGACAATAGCACGTGGTATGTTCACATGCTACGGTGGAGTATCTATAAAGATTGTGTCACTCCAAAAACACCGTACAAATATAAGTACAGTCGCTATCAAAAGCGCCTAACTTGAGACTCTCAAACTTGTCGCATACACTGCGCCTTTTTAGGTCTTCATCTAGCTTAAGCAAAGGCTATAGAGAACGTATGTTCGGTCAATAGTGACCTCATCTCGGTCCAACCAAGGCGACTTAAACTCTTCATCTTTAAAAAGTTATGTTTCATCTCGCTTGCCTATCAATGCCGAGGCGAGTTATCGTGTGAGACGGTCAACCTTTTGCCATATGACACACAATAAACATTGTAAGTGCATAACTTAAACACAACTTAATTTTATAATCACAACTAACTAGAATATAAAAACTAGTGCATTAACAATAAATATCCAAAGGTGTCTCAATAAAGCATAAACAACTCAAATCCTACGGAGTCCCAGACTAATAACATGGGTCTGAAAGACATCCCTCACTATAGTCTTGGTCAAGGGATCATCCACCATACTGGTCGTGGATATATGCTTTATGACCACCTCTCCTTGCGCAATCATATCTCGAATGTAGTGAAAACGAATATCAATATGTTTGGATTTTCCGTGATATTTGGGCTTCTTAGCATAAGCAAGAGCAGCTGTAGTATCACAATATAAAGTCACAGGCCCACTCGATCTAGGCTCTGTGTCAAGGCGCTGTAAGAATCTCCTCAACCAAACAGCCTCTTGGACAGCTGAAGAACAGGCTATGTACTCAGATTCCATCGTGGACAAAGCGATAGTCTGTTTCTTGCTGCACCACGAAGTTGCTCCACCTCAAACAAGAATGCATACCCTGAGGTGGACTTGTACTCATCAATGTCGCTACCCCAGTCTGCATCACTGTATCCTCACAAGCGTAGATCTCCACCACTATAGCATAGCATGTAATCTACAATACCGCGGAAGTATTGAAGTATCATAGCTCAAATGTTCAGGCATAGAACGTTGGGGGTTCATTTTATAACTGTCGAACTTCAATGTCAATGCGCGCAACCGAGTTGTTGTTGTGCCACCAAAAGTAACTTTCAGCTGGTCCCACATCTCTTGGGCCGTGGCACAGTTTTCAAACTCGCCAGTGAGATCATTGTGGATGCTCGCTAACATAGTAAAGCACACATAGCGGACTTTCTTAATCCAATTTTGATAAGTTTCCATGTTTTAGCGGTGTTGGGTAGTGGTCCCTCTTCCGGGGCAGTCATAATATTGGTCAAGGTTTTAAATTCCTCTTGCTCATTGAGGAGATACTGGATTTTCTTACTCCACATGTCATAGTTTTTCCCATCCAGTTTCTCCCCTTAACAAGATCGGCAACAATTATCTTCGAGGCCATTTCACTACATTCATTTGCGCAGTGGAATATTTTTAGCACATTACAATTAATTTTATCCCAAAATCCTATTAAGCACATAATAATTTTAACCATAGACAGAGATTGAAAATTTGCTATGCTCGTTGTCCCCAGCACATGGTGTAAATTCTTATTTCTTAATTGTTTTTTAGACAAAATATCCAATGAATATATACGAAAAAGAGGATGGGACTAAATATTTTAAGTCCCTAATTAATATTTTATGAAAGTATGGGAGGCACAAAAAATTAAACAAAAATAGGTCACACCCCCTTACAAATTAAAAACAAATAAGGGTGTTGCACTTATCTCCATATAATAAATTTGTCTCCGGTCTCTATCATCAATGACAGCCCATCTCCAAACGCATACAAATATTAATCACTTATATCAACCATTCATGCCAACATGCAACAACACATAAAGGGTATATATGCATGGATGGTTCCATCATAGTCTCCCACTAGGAAGACGGATACAAATCCAAATAATCTAGGATCCAATTATTTGCGCCGTAACGCAACAATAAACAATAAATACATCATAAATAGATTACTTTTGAGCATTAACTATTTTTTGGAAAAAAAAAAGAGAGAAAGAAACTGGATGCAGTAGGATATGGGATACTAATCCATATCAACCCAAAAGGATGAGGGCAAATAAAAAAACATACTCCTGGTCGGCCTCTAGCTCTCTGCCATAGTAACTGATTTCATCGAATATTAGTTGCAGCCTTTTTTTTTTGTAGCTTCTTTTAACCGTACAAAGCCCAACAAGTTCCACAAAAAAAAAAAAAAAAAGGCTTATCACCATTTATCATTCTATTTACAAAAGGTATAGTAGAAAAAAGAGCCAACCTTATAAATTTTAATTCTTCTATTTTCTTAAAACTTGTTCTAGAAGGGCAAACAATCCACATGGCATAAAACGAAAATTGTTGTAACTTTAATATGTATCAAAACCACATGGCAATAGACTTTATTAGGCGTAAAAACGGTGCATGAATAAAAGCAACACACTAGCCCTTTGTTATACAGTGTCATGCCCTCATATCTCGACACACCTAACCTGTTAATCATAATAA
Organism: Vaccinium darrowii; assembly: GCA_020921065.1. NCBI lineage: Eukaryota > Viridiplantae > Streptophyta > Magnoliopsida > Ericales > Ericaceae > Vaccinium > Vaccinium darrowii. The sequence continues at coordinate 31,312,305 of CM037154.1, forward strand.
AAAGAGTCTTAATAAATCATCACAGAACCCAGCCAACATGCAAGACTGAATCTGATTTCTTTCACTATTGCATCCAACTCTTTTTTTTTAAAGCAAAGTTTCAAAAAGACGATCCACATCTGGAAAATAATAACAGGAACATATAGGCGATCATGCGAGAGTGAGTCGTAAGGGCTCTGATAACAATGTTAACTCTATCGAAAGCGTGTAAATCACACAAGACTTACATAATGAAGTGCAGCGGAATACTTCGAGCTTTCAGAGATCGACAAACCAAGACCCACTCTACAAGCACAAACTGCTAACACCAACACAAACTCGAACACCGTCTTCTATCCTCATCACATAAAGAAGACTACAAGAGCCTACTCTTAATATTCACACCGCAAATCCTAGGGTTCGTAGATGGAAACCCTAGAGAGAGAAGATATTGATAGGAAAACATTTTAGGGAGAATGAGAGAAATAGAACTCTAATTGATTTCTTGTGTCTCTCTCAAATATCTGCAAGACTATATTTATAGACAAATTTCTAGATTTTAAACTCTGTTTAAACTCTACTAACAGATAGAGATAAGAGTCCATCTCCTATCATCCTTCTAACTAACCCAATCACTTAACCCATGTGGACGATCCATGTGGGTTGGGTTCTGTTGAACCGACCCATAAACACTAACAAAAGGAAATCGAGGCAAAAGGCATCACAATGCAAGGAAGCATCCCAACTATGTTGGCACCCTTCCACATGACAATCATTTGCCGCCAAATACCCAAAGGGAAACAAATAGGTGTCAACCAAAAGATAACCAAAAATACATTCCAAGATGGAGCCCTCAGATGGTCAAACATTTTGAGCCCATTACAGAAAAACTGCAAAAATCAGTAGGAAATAGCAGCAGCAATCCATCTGATAGCATCAATCCTTATCCAATAGCAGTAGTAGCAGCTTTGCTAGAAGCATTGCAAACCATCCAAGCAGCATCCAAAGCAACAATATCAACTATCAACCACATCAAATCTCTCCACATTAAAAAACAATCCCAACTGATATAACCAAAATAAGCTTGGCAGCAAACTAAATGCATACAAAATATCCCCAACTCATTTGACAACTTGTATTGGGAAAGCTTTTCCCCTTAAAAAATTTGTTACAACAGTAGCAATAGACTCCTCTTTAAAGAATTCCAGTAGCACCAGAAAGTAGAAACCTCTATAAATTGAATCAATATCAACCGCATCAACCATTACCTTAAACTTCAAGAAGTAAGCAGGTAGATTGTAGTAGACTATGCAAACTCAAACCCCACTCCTTTGAAAAGATACAAACATTTCAGGATTACAAATACAAGGACACAGGGATCTGAACATCTATGCCACCACCCAGACTTGACATTCTAAAAAACCCCCCAAAAGACTCAAGGACTAGACCCCTTAAAGAACCCAAAACAGAAAGCTCAAAAAGAAATGAATAAGTCCCAACCCAAAATGTCAACAAGACAGACCCCAAAAACAAGACTACACCACTCAAAGAGACCAAAAAACATTAGCCCTAACCTAGACAGAAGAAAAAGACTAGATTCAAGAAGCCCCAACACACCTAATAAAGCCAAGAAAAAAAAATACAGAAAAAAGAAGGGCTAATGGTTCTTGTTTACTTAGACCCCTAACATTCCAGGACATAATCTTCATGTTTTAGAGAACTATGACATGACCACTCCTACATGCAAGAGAGGATTTAGAGCTCACAACCAGCCCTTGCCTTATTATGTGCTTCCAATTTAGCTATTTTGTTGATAACTTCCTCTTCATCTCCATCATACCCAATTCTTATGAGTTTATTGATATTCCAGATTGCCTGAGCTTCGTCAATAGAATTCTATTTTTGTTGTAAATACCCTCTAATGAGATAGATGCTCACAGAGCAGTATTAGCATCTGCAGATCACAAAACTATGCATTTTTTCTTGTTTCTACCACCTTTTGGTTACATAGGTTCACCTTCGATAATCCTAGGATTTCATCAATATTGTTCCATTTTTTCTGACACCGGAGTTCCCAAAACTTGAGTTTCCAAAAATTTAGTTGGCTGCCAACATTATGTCTTTTGAATCATTTAAGTTCTTTTCAAGAACCAAAGCGTCTTTGAAGTTCTTAAGAGTCTACCTAGTTTTTAGTAGTCAAAAGTCTTTATTTTTCATTAAGTTATGTCTTTGAAAATCGTAGTTTATTCTACCTATGTTTGGAGGGATGTTCCAAAAACTCCTATTTAATCCTTTGCTAATGAATGAAATAATAGAGTGACAGAATTTGAGTTATAGCCTTTGGCTTGTGAAAGACTAGTTCTTCTTTTATGTTTTTGTATCTCTTTGATGGATTCCATTGAGTGGTGGGCATTCCCTATCCTTGTATCCTTTGTTAGACGCCTCGGGTGGTGATTATTTGTATTATGTTTTGTTCTATTTGGGTGGTGAGCTTCTACCCTTTATCATTTATTACCAATCCGGTATCAGTTTGGTATCAGAGCTTTGGCTCAGTTATCGGTTTTGATGGCTGGTTGTAAACGTCGAGCTAATATGGAAAAAGCTCCATTTCATGAATGAGATCTTCATGACATTGTGGACGCCCCTCCAAGGTACTATCGATTCGGAGTCGCCACTCGGGTTTTAGCGGATTGTCCCCAAGGAACCGAACTCGATTGACTCGTGCCTCACTCAATGGATAAGGATTACTGGCCCATCATCACCATACTATCTTAGGTTCGAGAGCTCAGTTACGAGAGGGGAAGGGTTTTACAGCACCCTCCTCGTCCGGTTCGTAGACCGTTCTCTACTTGACTTTTGTGGGATTATGTGAAGTGAATGCAATTCAACCATGAACAAATACGGGGGATGAGGGATGGGAAGCCAAATAACGATAATAAACACAACAATAAGCTACAGTGTATGCATGTGAGGGGTGGACTACATGAGTGATGATGAAATGCAAATGTAAGCTAACTAGGACAACAAACAACAAAGAACAGTGTTAGTGCATGATTAACAGTGACAGAATAACTCAAAATAACACCACAAATTACTGTAAAGCAGAACCAATTTGATCCTTCACAACAGCTTGAGCGCTCAAAGCCTTCTCACTCACTCATGCTTCTGACGACTCTGGTTTATTGAAAACATACTTGATCACCATTGTTTACTCAAAAACAGTATTTAAATTGCTAAACAAAATGACATAATCACATAATCATGGGTTTAAAGCTCATTCATGAACCAAAATGAGGCAAACAATATAGAAGGAATGAAGACTTAATGTTTTAAAGCCTTTCAGAATACGCAAAGTGCCATGAACAAGCTGAAATGAGAGAGAGATTTGATTGGACCAGAAGACAGTTTGAGCGCTCAAAGGGATACATTGAGCGCTCAAACCATCCACTGGACTTGAGTGCTTCTGTTCCATTTTGCCCTCATTTGGACCATAAACAAGTTCAACATGATATATGATGATGCACAAAAGATTGAAACTTCACAAGCATGAATAAAATAAACTTGAGCTGCCCACACTAGTGGAAAATGAGTATTGGGACATGCATAAGCATGATTAGAGTGAGAGGGGGGAGAGGATCAGGTTGGCTTAGTCAAACAACAACAACACACACACACACACACACACACACACACACACTGTAATGAACTTATTTCATGATATGAGACTAAAATAAATAAGAAACAAGAACAAAACAAGACAAGGTTTAAGCGCTCAAAGGCTATGGTTTGAGTGCTCAACCCCCATCAAAGGGATATTGTTTTGGTTCTTTTTACTTCTTTGCAATGGAAATAATTGTGTGCGAGCGTGCCAGAGAGAGTTTCAATCTCCTCCCTCAGATTAACTTTGGAAAAACCAAATCTAATCAGGCAATTGTGTTTTATTGGTTCAATTACCTCAATTAAGAGGATTTTTTCAACAAGTGAAGAAATGTAAACCAACAAACTTAGGAAATCGAAGAACGAAAAGAAACAAGATACTTCGATTAATAAATCAAAGGTAAACTTACTTCGAAATTGTCTCCAACTTCAGATACAAGAACTTTGAACGGGTGATTGTTACAAGAACAACCGAGATTAATCCTAACTACTTCCTAATCTACTTCCTAAACTACTTCGAACTGAGTTCAAGATCCTAAACTACTTCGAACTGAGTTCGAAATCCTAAACTACTTTGCCAATGAACAAACCAAGCATCAGTTTTTTGATAGCTGTTTGTTGTAGATTTGTCCGGGCTTATTCACTCTTCAATCTCTTCTATTTATAGACGCTGCTTGCCATTTGAACTTCCCGCTCAATGAATTTGAACATTGGCTTGCTTCGAACTCTAACTTCCATTCTTCGAGTTGGCAGTTGTTTCCTCCTCCACGTCTGAATTTGAATCCTTCTAATTCTTCCTCCAGAAGCTTTGATTTTGAATCTGTGCAGTTGTTTAAACAAACTCAAATGATTTAAGGTGAATAACTGCCTTTCAATAAGTATTCCACGTGTTATAACTGTCAATTTGCCTTGTTTCCCAAGTCCACACGTGGAGCTTATATGTTTAACAGTTAATATCGGGGCTTCGAAACCACCCTTTACGTCAGCAATGGCTTGTAACTGCCAATAACTGCTTTTCATCTTTGAACACAATACGACATCGTATTTAATCATTTATATTCCTTTAATCCAGTGTATCTTTATCAACAGGTAATTGCCAACGTTTGGCATTTTCAATTACGTGTCAATTAATTATTGGATTTGTTAATTTTATATGTAAACAGTAATACCAAAATCAATGCTCCCTTTATATATTAGAAAAGAATAGATGCCAGCCTTAAAATTTTGGAGAGAAGCAATCTATAAACTGTGGCCAACTTCCTATCATACTGCTGATCAAAAGAAACTTCCTATTATGCTGGTCAAACCCCCAAAAAATAAAATAGTGACTGTAGTTCCTGTATTTATCATTGATGAAATAGAGCACTTTGATTTTATAGTTAGCAATGGTTTCATCAAAGAGTATATTGAGAGAGACTCCATGGAGTGGGACATTTTCTTCTATTTCTTCCTCCACTTTTGCTTCATGCATTCTCCTCGCTTCTGCTTACGCATGGACTTCGCGTTATAGAAGTGGTAGGCCGAAGCGTAGGGCTAGTTCAATTGTAGCATAATACTCGGAAGTCCGAAGTCAAATCCACAGGGAGTTCAAAAGAGCGCTAAGTTGAGATTTGCTTTGTGGCAGGGGTTTTAGCATTTACAACCGCTAACCTTTTTGGTTTGAGTTTTGATTTGAGATTTTCTTTCTACCTCCTAAATTACTGAAATAGATTTTAACAAGAAATTTAACTAAGGCTTGGTCCAGGGGTTCAATCCACCCATGTCTTAGAATTTTTAATGCTTCTCAAAGATAACACAAGTGAGAGTCAATATACATTGCTCTGACTCGGAAGATTTAACCATGAAAATCAAGTTTATCACAAAATGGAGTTTGAAAATGAAAAGAAACTCATTTAGACATTTTGTCGAACACCTAGAATGCCATGGTTCCAAGCATTGTGTGTGTCAAGTGATTTGTCTACACCCAATTAAAGAGATACACAACCCTAAGTTAATATAGATCAAAGATAAGATATTTCTATCCATTCACAAACTCATATTAAGCACAAAATCATGAGAAGTCACCAATATCCTAAGCCATGGGGTGAAAACCACCCCATAACCAAGCCCATGGAACTACTCACCCATGGGAGAAATAAACATTAAAGGAAAAAAGCAAGGAAATGAAAAACATGGAGATAATGGAATAAACACAAGATCTGCATAGATAATGAAGAGCTCTACAACATAAATGAAGATAAGTTACCTTGAAACTGAGTAATCAAAACCCAAAGTGTAGATAAAAGGGAGAGACTAAACTACAGTTCTAAGGGAGGTAGAGAGAGAAAGCTTAGGTAGCCAATCCCCTTAAAATCTGTCAAAAAGGTGTATTTATAGGACCCTTAAAAGGTTGGACAAAAAGTTGCCCAAAAGCCATGGGTATCGATACCAAGAAATGTTATTATCGATACCAAATGCCTTTGGATTTCTGTTAATTTGCTGAAGGTTCTGGGTATCAATACCTAGAGGCTCTTGAAATCTGGGAGTGATGTATTCCTCCACTTGGCCTCAGGAATATGCCTTGGATGCCTCAGACCTTCCTCAAATGCTTTGAACACTTCATTTTGGTCTTGGGACCCTTCAGCCTCTAGTGTACGCGAGTACTTCTGGATACCTTCGAGGATTATTATGAGCTTTAGAATACGCCTTTTGCTCCAATTACCTAAATTTCATCAAAAACGCATTTTGGGCACAATATCAAATATAAATGAGTATTAAACGAATGCAAGTGTGACAAAATGAGGGATATAGGCACTCAAACAAGATTACATTGTTTTCCCAATCAAGTACTGAAAGGTCTGTGGACACCCCGGTTAGAATGGACATTCAACTCGGAGTCGCCACCCGGGTTTGAGGTTTGCACCCGAGGAACCGAACTTGAATGACTCTCGTGCCTCATTTTTTGGAAAATGTTTCTATTACCGGTCCGTCATCACCATGATAACTTAGGTTCGAGAACCAAGTAACGAGAGGGGAAGGGTTTTATGGCACCCCCCTTACCTGACCCGAGGGTCGGTCTCTACTTGGTGGGATTTCAAAAGTATTGTATTTCTTAACTTTGTTCATGTTGTGTGCAAGTTTGTGGACAGTGAACAGATAATGTTAAACATGAAATAGCACACGATAACAGAATATGCAACAAAAAAGAAAAATGCTATTGTCTATTGATCTGAGTGCTCAAGTAGCAATCTTGAGCACTCAAGTTGATTTTTGGGCTCTAAGGTCTTGAACTTTATTTTGTTACAATAAAACCTAGCTGGGCCCACAATCAGTATGAGGAACTGGTATTAGCCTAGGAGTTCCCCTCAGGTTATCAAAATGGCGATTTGCTTAAGGTTTTCTACCTTTTTGTACCTTGAACAATGCTCTTTGTTTGACTGAAGGCTTGGAAATCAGTTGAGGTTGATGTTTGAGGTTGAGAGACTCGAGGTTTTGAGGGTGTAAGCTAAGATTTTATGTAAGGGTTTGAAGGATTTTTGGATTTTTAAAAGTTTTCTGAAGGAAACTTGAAATTTTTGTAAGTATAAAAGATGGAGAAAAAAAAAAGGACTAAAATTCAGCTCGGTAAATGTGATTATGGATGAGTGTGAGTGTGGAGTGTGGTGGAAGGTGTATATGTAGTGCTAGAGGGAAGGGATATTTATAGGAGAGTCTTTTTTTTTTATAGGAAATTCAAAATACAGAGAATGATCATCATTGAGTAAAAAATGGGGAAGTGGGCAAGCATTTTTGACCTCTTAAAAGACCAAAAACTTGCCTAAAAGGCCTCCTACGCCGGCCAGCAGGTGCAGAAAAAGTTCTGACGTGCATAGGCGACTTGAGCACTCAAGTTTACAAATCTTTGACTTGAACGCTAAAAAACGGACTTGAGTGCTCAAGTACTCAGGTTTGACCAATCAACGCTCAAGTTTGACTTAAGCGCTCAAGAAATGGAACTTGAAGCGCTCACATAGAGATCTGAGCGCCTCGACTACACAGTAGGGAAAATTTCGCGGGGCTGTCCTAGGTGCTACCAAACTCCATTTTACACGTGGTTTGAAGGCGTTGGAAAGCTAGTTCAATCTACTTTCAAACTTAAGTGGATTGGATCCAAAATAATTTGTACATCAAAACATATGACCATTTTATCCTCAGATGGTCGAAAATAAGTTATTTCAGTAAAACACTCGCATCTCTCTCATTTTAAAACGGATTGAGACATATTATATATCGATGAAGAAGGATTTGAATGTACTAGAAGATGGTGTAGGCTAAGATTTGTTTTGTAAAGGTTTTCCTTTTAGGTTTTGAGTACAAAGAGCATTGTTCGAAGCTTTCGAGGCATGTTTCAATTCATTTCATCATTGGGGAGCCGATTGGCCACTACTTAAAGGTATCCCTTCGGGTCCAAATTGGGGTGTCTAGAAGGTTTTCATTCTGGTAATACTGTTCGCCTCCTCCTTTATCACTACCTGGTGTGAAATGTCATGGCCAACAATAGCACCATGAGCGATAAATCACTCAAAAGCTAACTCTAACCCACTAACCATTACTTTACCAGCAATGAACTATTCATAATAATGCGGTATTGAACTCGTAAGCATTTATGAAACGCTCACCTTTATTTTCAAGTCTAAGAAGCTCTAAATGAAAAATTTTGGTGCTTCCGTCCACTATGATCCCATAAACTCTGTTCCCATCTATCACGCCTACCTAACTTTAGGATGAGAACACGGCCCAAGGCATCCTCTAACAATCTCATCATATTTGTCTGCCTATATTCCCATCCACTCTGTTCCCTTCCATCACGCCCTTGATTTTCAACTAAATAAAAATAAACATTTCTCGCATTACATAAATCTCATACATTCCCAACTTGAAGATTCAAAGCATTTACTGTCTATGCTATTCAACAACAAACATTGAAGTCGTTGAAACGTATCAATTCCGACATCTTCAGCCAAGGAAATTTGAGAGCACTCTCCAGCATTTCTCAAGGCTTTCTCAAAATCCTTCTCAAATCTCTCTCAAGCTCTTGTGGAGAATAAATAAGCACCCAAGTTACATGCCGGTATATCTACAACAACGACGGTCTAAGCGGAAGTCAAAATCTTCTTTTTAGAAAATCAAATCAAATCTTCCTGATTGGAAGTAAAATGAAATTCAATCCTCGTGATTGGAAATCATATCCTACTGATTGGATATTAAATCAAATATCTTTCTTGGAAATCTTTTCAAACTTAAACCCCTCTCCTTGAGCCTATAAATAGAGGCTCATATGAAGAAGAGGAATAAGCTTTCGCTTGGCATTCAACCAGAGCTCTGAAGCACTCTTCAACATCTTGCAGAAAATCACCAAGCACCAAGAACAACGTGTCGATTTCTTCGTAAGTTCATCAAATCAAATCATCCAACAGCTCAAATCATATGAACGCATTAAATCAATAAAAAAAATATATTATTTTGTGCATCTATTTCGTGTTCTTTATTGTAAGACTCGAATTTGTATTTTTAGTAATTAGGGCTATAAATGTAAGTTTAAGATAGTCTGGCGTAATTAGTGTAATTAAAACAGAAATTAAAATTTTAATTAAAATATTTCATTTGGAAAAAATATATGGCAAAAATCCTGGCCGTTACAATTAATGAGTTATAATCCTAAAATACAACCCACTTAATTAGCAACGAAATATTACACTAAGGGTAAATATGGTTTTTTACAAGATAAAAGGAAGAACATATAATCTCAAAATTGCAAGGATGGAAACTTATGCAGTGTCCCTCAATAGCATATTGTTCAATTAACTCAAAAAAAATTCACGCCAAATTTTTTCTTATCAATGAGATCTTTAAATTAGTGTGAAACTTTTTGGGAAAAAATCTTGTTAACATATTATATTTTTCGTGTACAAAATGCACGATCATGAATAAGGGAGGAATTTGGGGGAAAGGAAGTAGATCTTACACTTTCTCATGCTTGTTGAAGACTTGAAGTTACAGTAGAAAACACAATTTTCATAGTTGTTGGGAAGTTGAGCAACCATTCCTTATAGGAGCTGCCTAACAGCTTTAGTTTAATTTTCTTTGTATGGGACCTTCTGAATATCTTTTTAAGGGCGAATGATCCTATGTATCTAACGACTAATTGTTTGGTACACGATACTCCTGAAACATTGAATAATTACTCGTCTCTAAACCACGCCTACATTTTCCTAATACCATTACTACAACACAGGGCGATAGCAATCTTCAGACACTCAAATCTTGTATATAGTTGGAAATGTTATTCATGATGATTTCATGGTCCTAAACATAAACAGTGTCTGGGTTTTGGACCATGATTTAATTAATTCTTTTTTTTAGAATGTCAGTTTAATCAGTGGCGGAACTAACATGGGGCTAGGTGGCCCCGGCCCCCCGGATCTTAAAACTTTTATTAATATAATACGAATTTTAAGTAGTGGTGGAACTAACATTCAGCTGGAGTGGCCCCGGCCTCCCGGGTTTTAAAAAATTTATTAAATATAATATTTATTTAAGTATTATGAATATAATTATTTCTTATGAACTTAAAAATTTTAGTTTGATTTACTAAAAAAAATTTATTTTATATTTTGATTTCTCAATTTTTTTCATAAGTGAAAAAATAACTATGTGAGTGTTGTAGTAGCCTAAAGAATATATAGAACAAAACGATTCATATCCTTGTAATGGATTATGCTAGAACAATTTCAATGTACGAATTTGTTGTGTTGAAAAACAACGGTATATGATATAGGAGTAATAAATATATACTTAGATAAAAGTAAGTCTACTAAGCCGGCCTCCCTCGACTCAAAATCCTGGCTTTGCCATTGCAATTAATGACCATCATCATCATCATTCATCATCATCATCAGATAACGTATCTGTGAATTTTATTGATGTATCCTTATTAACAATATACACATATATTTGCTGATAAACAAAAAGAACATATCTAGGAATTATATGCAATGCTCATGACCAGATAATTACATCCATCAACCATGATATTACAACAGTAATTATGAGAAAGAACGGTGAGTTTATTTAAAAGCAAATTGTTTTTGAAGGTAAAACAAATTAGAAGGAAAAAAAAAAAAAAAACGAACTCGATCGAACCACACTAAAACATACACAATCATAATAAGATCAAATAACAAAAAGAGCTCACAACTGATCACATTCCGTCGGTATAAACGACATGGTTTGCTTGTCTAGGTCATGGACCACCATGATGTTCTGCTGCTGAATATTTCCGAATATCGACATACCATTTGAACTCCCCATTGCCAAACACATCACCCCAACACTTGAATCTGCAATCATGTAGTTTTCGCCCGGTAAATCTAAATCTGCACCCTTAAAATGGAATACCAACGCCGGTATCTCCACGCTAGTGGCACCGGATGGCAATGTGAAGCAAAGATCGAGCCCGACAGAATTAGATTTGTCCACTGGAAGCTTTACTTGAGAGATGAACGCTTTTTTGACGAGAGCGAAAGCGCTTTCCTCCAAATATGTAATTGTTGTGCCAGAGTCTATGATTAGGCCACCACTCCCATCATCATTGAGAGCAAAAGTGGATTTCTTGATGGGCAAGTTAGTGCTACCAACTGTGATTCCTTCAAGGGAAAGATAGTAAAAAGAGGGCTGTGATGGGTTTTGAATCAAAGGGGTAGTTTGGACTGATTTATTCACATTACTTGCTAGGGAGCCCATCAAAAGGGTACTAGGTTTAGTTCCATCAATAGAAGTTAAGCAATATGAGAACTTGGGCTGACCCATTTGGGAGACGAGCGACAAGGGTCCGCGTCCTAGGCCAACCAGGCCTGCGCCCTGGGTGAACCCACTTCCCTCGTTATCTTCACCACAACCAAATCCTATTTTCGGTACCGAGACCTTGTCGAAAGTAAAGGTTTCAGTGGCCAAAATACCTTGGGTGGAGGAATAATCTCCGTAAGTGTAGAGATACTCGCATCCATCGCTGCAACTTGAGGTTGGTAGGGCTTTGCATAGGTCGCTAGAGCATTCCGTCTTAGAAAAAGATGAGGATTTCTTTGGATCAAACACCGGCGTGGGCTGAGCGTAACACTGTTGACAAGGCTTGCATTGAGTCCATATTAGGTCACTGCCGGTATCCATTATAGCTGAGAAGGATTCCGGTGGGGTCCCTATCGATAACTTCATAAGGAACTCGCCGTTTCCGGGATAAACGGTGGACTTGACATCTGAATCTGCGGATGCGGCCAAGACCATTTCACTGAACTTTTGGAGCCTTTGCCTCCCACGCTTCATTGCACGCTGTAGACGCTCGAATTTCGTGAAGTTTCCGGCCGAATCAACATGTTTGAGAGTAATTTTGAAGCCATTTTTCATCAAATGGTGCACATGACCATGATCAAGAGCATGTCTTGATGTCGAAAATCCCGGCGGAACGAAAATGAGAATCAAAGCTAGGGTGAGAAAGAGGAGGGAGGATAGAGAATGTGGCAGTGAAGCCATGATGAGTGATCAGCAAAATAAAATATGTATATAGTGAATATATCTATATTTGGTTCAGGAAAGAAATGGTCTAGGTGATGATAGGTTATTGAATTTGCATAACGTCCCTTCCAAAAAGGGAGGAGATAGATAGAGAAGATCTAGGAAGAAGAATAGGAGAATGTAGAGAAGAATGTGGTGATGGAGTGTGAATGAGCAGTTTCAACATCAATGGAAGATGGGATATCACCAGGTGATGTGGGTGGTGGTGGTTGTGAGAAAGTGAAATGATCTCTCACCAAGTTCTCATGGCATCTCAACCGTCTGATCTTAGGGTGGGTACGATCATCAATTTTTCACGTCTAGTCGTTATGCTCGATCTGGATCAGTACTCCAGCACACAACACATCATGTGGGATTCATATATTCATACACTTAATTGTAGAGCCCACGAGAATGTATTATCTATGGTATTGAAGTGTCCCAAAACACATATTGACCTTGCTCCGGAATCATTGAATAATTAGACGTTCGAAATGAAGGGAAAATCTTTGCTATTAGGCTAAGCACCAAGAATTGATTGGACTCCACAGTCATAATACAAAAATTGAATAAAATGGCATACGTACCATTTCATAACTGATACGTGCCTAGTGGTATCCTCATTCAATAATATGCGGTGTAATGGAGTAATTAATGGGTAGGTATAGTGAATTATGTTACCTATAGTTTTTTTATCGGCAACAAAATTTATTAAAAACTCGACAATGGTATTTTATTACCTATAGTTGCAGAAAATCCAAAAGACATTTTAACAGATATGGTCGTTCAAATGTTTTCTCTCTACTAAACTAATTACGTGTTTCTAACAAACTAAGACATTTTTTTTTTTCATTCGTCATTCCTAATCTATTACTCGTAAATGGGGAGAGGGGGGAATGGGTCTCGATCCCGGGATACAGTGTGGGGTATCCAAGAGCTATATCGCATGAGCTAGCCACCCACTTGCATATAACAAAGACATTTTATTCATCAAAAATTCAATTTTTTGAATTATATTCGGTTTCCTCAATCCAAAAGCAAAAAAAAATAAAATAACAACATGACAAAGACCCTTGTTTTTAATGCATGTTGATATACCAAGTTGACTGCAAACTACTAGCAAGGAAACCAATTATTGGTGTTTTAGTGTATTTTAATACTGAAAAACATAAGTTTTGCTATATGAATTGTTATTAGATTGGCGAAAACGACTAACTTGATTTTGACGTGGTTATATGATTTTTTTTTTTTATTGAGCCAGTAAAAAATAGACTAACAATATTTTTGTTGAATGAATTATTATTTTGAGTGGTGTTGTAAAAAGCTAGGCGACAAGCAGTGGATTGGAGAGGTAGGTTGGCTAACTCGTTTACTAATTGTACAAAAGGGAAATGAAGTATGTTTGCCTTCCAAGCATTAATTAGTATGTACAATGATGGAAGTAATAAAATTTGTTTGGTGGTCTAATTTTGGTTAGGTTTGAAGCATGGGTAACATACTATACATTACGTAACTTGTTATGGAAATTAATCCTCCACATAGTACTCTTACAATACGAGCAGGCCCAGCCCTGAAATTTTCGTGGCCCCAGACAATAATGTAAATCAGGGCCCTATGTTTTTCTAGAGAAAAAATTGAAGAACCAATATTTATTTCAAATGATAAATACCGTGTTCCATATTTTGTCTTTTTTGTAATTCGTGTCTTCATGTTAATAAAAAAATAGTTTTCAGTCATAATTGTCTGTTCTTATTGGAAGAATTAGAAAATCAATTAAAATGGACAATGCGAACATTTTATGAATACGCACGAAGTGTTTAATTTATTTTTTCCCTAATTACTACACTGGCAAATTTTTTTAAAAAAAAGTCAACAAATGATAAAGATGTAGTGGAAAGGGGAAAAAAATGAAGAGAATATAGAAACTGACTATGGTAAGAAAAAAGAAAAAGGAAGAGAATGTAGAAAAGGAAAAGAAGGGCTCCTGAGAATTGAACCATGGTATTTACTAAGAAACACATAAACCTTTCCATTATGTCAAATACTTCTCTATTTCTTGTAGTACTGCAGTATTATATATTTATTACTTGTTATGAACATATATATACCTAGGGTGGGTACGCTCGATCGTCAATTTTTCACGTCTGGTCGTTATGCTCCGGATCACTCCAGCACACAACACATTATGTGGAGTTCATATTCATACACTTAATTGTAGAACCCACGAGAATGTATCATGTATGGTATTGAAGTGTCCCAGAACACATATGTGACCATGCTCCGGAAGCATCGAATAATCAGACGTTCATAGAAAATATGCTGTACCCTTTGCTATTAGGCTAAGCACCAAGAATTGATTGGACTCCACAGTTATAATACAAAAATTGAATAAAATGGCATACGTACCATTTCATAACTGATACGTGCCTAGTGGTATTCTCATTCAATAATATGCAGTGTAATGGAGTAATTAATAGGTAGGTAGTGAATTATGTTACCTACAGTTGCAGAAAATCCCAAAGAAATTTCAGCAACACCATACCCCGAATTTGGTACCCAAAAATTACCCAAACACACACACAAGTGCTTCACGTGTGTGTGTGTTTGGGTAATTAAATTTGGTACCTAACATTTCTGAAGAAATTTTAACAGATATGGTCATTCAAATGTTTTTTTCTCTACTAAATTAATTACGTTTATATGACAAAGACTTTTTTTTTTCTATTCGTAATTCCTAATTTATTACATGGGAAGGGGGGAATGAGACTCGATCCCGGGATGCAGTATGGGATATCCAAGAGCTCTATCACATGAGCTAAGCCACCCCTTGCGTCTAACAAAGACATTTTATTCATCAAAAAATCAATTTTTCGAATTATATTCGGTTTCCTAAATCCAAAAGCAAAAATAAATAAATAAATTACAACAACATGACAAAGACCCTAGTTTTTAATGCATGTAAGTTGACTGCAAATTAAACTAGCTAGGAAACCAATTGTTGGTGTTTTAGTGTATTTTGATACTGAAAAACATAAGCTTTGTTATATGAATTGTTAGTTGGATTAGGGAAAACGACTAACCAGATTTTTAAGTGGTTATATGATTTTTTTTTTTTTTGTTATATGAATTATTATTTTAAGTGGTGCTATAAAAAGCTAGGCGACAAGCAGTGGATTGGAGAGGTTGGTTGGCTAACTCGTTTACTAATTGTACAAAAAGGGAATGAGAGTATGTTTGCCTTCCACGCATTAATTACTATGTACAATGATGGAAGTAATAAAATTTGTTTGGTGGTCTAATTTTAGTTAGGTTTGAAGCATGGGTAAAACACTATACATGATGTAACTTGTTATGGAAATTAATCTGCCACACAACCACTCTTAAAATATGAACCATTTATGTGCTACTCCCTCCATCCTATTTTAATAGTTCATTTTGGTCTCCAGTGTACTTTTTAAATTATTAATTTTTTCAATCTACAATATTTCTAAAAAATTTAAAATTTTTGTATAATAGAATTAATATAGATTTATCATGTGAAATCCATATTGCACATAAAATTCATTATAAGATTGAAAGATATTAACAATTTAAAAAATACATTGGAGACCGAAATGGACTAGAGGGAGTATGTATTTGGAGTGCAATTTTGTTCAGTCAGCTTCAAAGTGGTGAATATTACTCTCATAATGTAGAGTCTGTACTGGGTTCCATAACGAGAATCGTTTTTGTTTGGATACATTTTTTAGGCGATCTCGCAAAAAAAAAAATAGCTTAATATCATATCATTGAAGCCCCCTATTATTTTCTCTTCATTTTTACTTGATTTGAGTATTACTTCAATATCACAATGCACATCATTTGTCTCGACGAGGAATTGACAAATTACAAAAAACAAAGCCATTGAAAAATTCTCACTAAAGACAACCAAAAAGACACTTAAAAAACTGTCCTTCCAAAAAAGACACTTAGAGACTGTCTTTAAGGGTGTGTTTTTTGGTCTTATATGAATTTTTAGAGTGTGTTTGTTGTATATTTTTATACTTTTTCAGTTCCTCTCGTTGAACCGAATAATGTAATGTAAAAATTACACCAAACTATAGTAAAAATTAAGAGAAAACATCAAAAAGATTGTGCCAAAAAGTCTTAGGCCTTTGGGGGCCTAAGATAACACTTGTTTTGTTAAGGGTATCTGTTACTTTTATAAGAAATAATTCACACAGATACCCTTATCATCTTTTTTTTTATCAGTACCCTTATCATCTGTTAAGAGTATTTGTTGCTGTCTTTTTGGTATATTAGTAAAGAAAAAGTTAATTAGCACAAATACCCTTATCTGTTAAAGGTATATGTTGATTTTTTTGACTTAAAAAATACTAAAGACAGTAGACACATATACCAGTACACAAATCGGGAAAAAAAAAAAATTGGTGTCCTAAATCGATCGATGTGTGTAGACCCATATTCTCCATAGCATGGCAATTTGAAATAAACAACTAAGAAAAATCTCTTTATCTACACCGCTATGACTATTACAACTTACTGTGTCACACCACTACCAAAAAAACTGGCTTAGTCACACCTCTACAAATCCAATAGGGTAATTGCTCAATCGATGAAGAAGACCCCAATCCGGGGTTCCATATCTCAGTGGGCTTGGTAGCTTAATTGAAACCTCACACCGCACAAGTCAAACAACATAAACCCAATTATAGTAGAGAAGAGTGAGAATCAGTTAAGCTCCCAAAATTATTTTGGATTTGAATTCCCTCATTTTCCTTGTCAACTCCCATGCCAAATCAACACCGGCCGGGTTCGGGTAGGGTTCGGGGGCAATAGTGTCCCGCCCCGCCTCGCCCCGATATATATTATATATAAATAAATATAATACATATATGTAAAATAACATTTTAACCCTTGTTTTTTGGACTCTTATTTTAGTTTCCTAGTTGTATTTTGATTTGGAAACTTGAGATTATGGTATTCATGCGTAATACTCTAAGACAGTATGAATTGTCTGTTATTATTTTGTAGTAGGCTTAAATTTGATTATGGTTGAACTTCGTATTATGAATTAATGCTAAGGTACTTTGAAGTAAGGAGTTATTTTGAATTGGATTAGCAGGTTCAAGGCTTCTCATGTTGGAGACCGGAAAAAATAAAACAAAAGGGCAGGGTGGGGCAAGTATACCCATTACCCGATAGGGGCGGGAAGGGGGGAGATTTTTGTTACCCATTAGGGTTTCAGGGTTGGGCTGAGGATGTCCGGGAAATTTAGGGACGGGGTTGGGGTACATCAAAACCCGCCCCAACCCGCCCCGTTGCCTTCCCTAGACGGCATATGATGCTCCTCAACCCAACAACTTCACAATGAAAATCTATTCTCAACCCAATGCCACCACCACAGAAATTTAGCCAGCGAGGTTGGTGTTGGTAGGGGCTGAATCTCACAGAGAGAGAGAGAGAGAACGAGCAAGGTATTTTTGTCCATCTAAGGGCCTTAGACAGTATTCTCTATGTCCCAAATTGCTGGTCTCTTTTCTCTATTTGGACCCTCTCAAAAAATTGTCTATTTCTTTTACGTTATAAATACTTTTTTGTATCCAATATAAATCCTGTTTGACATATCTCAATTAGCTTATTAAACAAATTTTTTGAAAGGGAATTGATATTGGCACTCCCCTTTTCTCTATTGGCACTCCCTTTTTATCTTTATGTACAAAGTGCAAGAGTAATTTTACCTAATAGAGACAAAAAAGGGTGTGCCAATAAAGAAAAAGGGAGTGCCAATATCAATTCCCTTTTTGAAATCATAAAAAATATGAACTTGTGAAATATAGATAATTGTTTGAGTAACACAAATGTCCAAAATGGACCACTATTTTGAAAAGGAGGGAGTTATGTTTTCTAATCAATAGACCCCAAACTTTATAAAAACCTAGCATATGCTAAACGGTCCCATAGACCTTACTTGTAGACCAATTTTCCGCAAGTATTATTTTCAGGGTTGGGCCGGGGATGTTCGGGAAATTTAGGGTCGGGGTTGGGGTTCATCAAAACCCGCCCCAACCCGCCCCGTTGCCATCCCTAGACGGCATATAATGCTCCTCAACCCAACAACTTCACAATGAAAATCTATTCTCAACCCAATGCCACCACCACAGAAATTTAGCCGGCGAGGTTGGTGTTGGTAGGGCTGAATCTCACAGAGAGAGAGAGAGAGAGAGAGAGAACGAGCAAGGTATTTTTGTCCATCTAAGGGCCTTAGACAGTATTCCCTCTGTCCCAAATTGCTGGTCTCTTTTCACTATTTGGACCCTCTCAAAAAATTGTCTATTTCTTTTAAGTTATAAATACTTTTTTGTATCCAATATAAATCTTGTTTGATAGATCTCAATTAGCTTATTAAACAAAATTTTTGAAATCATAAAAAATATTATAACTTGTGAAATATAGATAATTGTTTGAGTAACACAAATGTCCAAAATGAACCATTATTTTGAAACGGAGGGAGTTATGTTTTCTAATCAATAGACCCCAAACTTTATAAAAACCTAGCATATGCTAAATGGTCCCATAGACCTTACTTGTAGACCAATTTTCCGCAAGTATTATTTGCCGTATGGCCTAGAAGACCAAAACCTAAAAAGCGAATAATTGTGATCTATGAAGTTGAATCCGACGTGGGCTTCACCGCCCAACTTTTTGGTGAACAGACAGCAAAAATGATACAGACAAAATTGCACAAAAGGAGTGTAAATAACAATCTAAAAACATCTAGTGTGTTAAAGCTAGCCTTTGGTTTCTATTCGGCAAATCAAGGGATACAGATAGCCTTGTACAGACCATGTACAGATTGGTCTCGGGGGCTCACTTGCGGGTTCTACGCGAACGATCCGAGCCGTTCAATTTTAAATGAAAAGCGGGGTGTTTGAATTAATCACTTACACACGTCCGATGGAACTGATTTCTGGCGGAGCCCTTCGGAAAATTATTCTAAGATGATAAACGGCTCGGATTGTTCGTGTTGGACCCACAAGTGTGTCTCCGAGACCGATCTGTACAAGGTCTGTACGAGGCTGATACCAATAGCAGGGTTTGTTTCTATTTACATAAAAGAAGCTTAAATGTGTGATTTTTTTTTTTTTCTAGGAAAATAACAACTGCAGATAATGTGTCATCTTTAGTGTAATTGGCTGCTTACCAACCCAATAAATTCTTACCATTTTGAGAAAAGATAACACATCCTTTCAATGACCTTTCGAGCCCACCAAACACAAATCTTGAAATCTTTGGTTTGTAACGTCACTAAAGTTATGAATCTTTGGGAGAATACAAATGGTTTATTTACATTTTTGTTCCCAATATATTGGACAAGTGTCACTTTCGTCCATAATGTACTCATTGTAGACATTTGTATAAATGGGTGTGTGTTGTATTCAGTTAGAAATTGAATGTGAAGTCATTTGGTTTCCAAATCTTCTTCATGGTATCAGAGCTTCTTCAAGCTCCAACGTATGGGTGTCAATCCATCAATAACAATTACCTTTGCTTCCTCGTCTTTATCTATTTCTCTTCCTCCAAGTCTCAATCCAGTCTTTAATCTCAATTTCTATGTAAAATAGTTTACTAAAACAAAAAAAAATAGAAAAATTAGTCTAATACTCCTTTCATTCCAAAAAGATAGTCCTACAAAAACCTGTGCAATTTATAATAAGAAAAATGCTTTTGCACATTTTTTTGCTTTGGAGTTTTTAGGCATTTTGAAGATGGTAGTGGAAATTGAAAATGTGAGCTTATTGTTTACGCAAGCGTTTAGATGAGTTTGATGTTAACAATGTAATATGGTATCGGAACGCAGTTTATACATGCTACTTTTGTGTTGTCATCAGTTTACATTGGGGTTGGCTACATATTTCTATTTTCGAGCGAATAATTACATCATCATTTTGGTGGTGGTTAGAATTTAAGAAATAGCATCCTATTCAAAAGGCATCGAAATAGTGACACGTAAGCATGTTGTGCACATTGTCGTACAAAATGTTGTGTTACTAGCAAACCTCAAATACAAATAGGAAAATTCTACCATTGGCCCAATGGGCAGAAGATAAAGTATTTTTTGACCGGTAAAAGTGCATTCTTACCAACACTTTTATCGGTCAAAGAGCACTCTTACCGGTAATAGAGAACTTTTATTTTCAAGGGGATATGTTTGTAGTGTCTTGAGGGATTTCATTCCATACATATAAGAGTTCTAAAAGTAAAATTGCGAATTAGAGAGGGTAGTAGAGTCATCTAAGTTGCTTCAAACATTCCAAACCCTTAGGACTATGGTAGTGTAGACACCCCGATTTTGAACCCAGGATGCGCTCGAGCATTCCCGATGATGAAACGGACCAATCATAATTACCTGAAACTTATGAAAATAGCTTGAACTTGATCAAAATCAACCAAATAACCCAAACATTGTTGAACCAAACCAAACCATCAAATTGCCATCAAGAGCCTTGAGCGCTCAAACCCTGAAAACCACCTTGAGCGCTCAAGCCTATGGCTTTGAGCGCTCAACTCTGATCCCAGTCAGGAATCTGCAGAGTATCTCATCATGAGATTTCATGCAGAGAGGAGTGTTTAACCACCTACATACGTCTTATACGTGTATAATACGTCCTACATTGTCCTAAACTACACCTAAAACTACTCCTAACCCACTTTCAAATACAAACCCACTACCTCTCTCTCCTCACTTCCCTCCCACTCACTCTATAAAACCACTCATCACCCCCTGGTTTTGAGAGGTTACCAATTTACAGACTTCAACCCTCAATCCATCTAGCAATCGTTCATCATCTTCTCTCTCTACAAAACCACTTACATTCCATCCAAACCACTTGCAAAAACCATCTGCCAAACACAAAATCCAACCTCTGATCATCAATCAACCTCATACACTACACTATCCACCCAGAATACCCAGCAAAACACCCATTATTGTCCATTCCCAAACCTACAATCAAGTTCAAGCTTTCAAACAAGTGAAAAAGGTAGTTAAACATGTGATGTATTCACTGTTTTGATCCTTCTGAGGAAGGCCAGTGAGTTCAAACAAGTTCTCTATACTTGTATTGAACTCACAAAGGTCTAAAAGTCGTTTAAAAACACTTCAAAATTTGCAGCTTCAACAGGGGGGTGAGCGCTCAAGCCTCAAGCTTTGAGCGCTCAAACTCAGTTCTGAGCAGTTTCTGTTCTGTTAACTTTGATGCTTCTTTCTTGGTTTTGATCATCATTAAACAGTTAGATATGCTCATGTAACCCTCAAAACAGTTTATTTTCTACCTTAAAATCACTTGCATGAGTATAGATTAACTATTTTATGATGATCAAGCATCAAAACCTTTGAAAATCTGGCATTTGAATGCAAAGCAGTGGCTGTCCAGTTTCATTAACTTTAGTTCATGTATTTATGATCATTTTGAAGTGTCAAAATCTTGCTTGAAGGTCAAAAACCAGAAAGCCAGATTATGGCTTGAGCGCTCAAGGTTATGAACCTGAGCGCTCAAGCTGTTCTTGAGCAAGTTTTGATACTTAAGCTTTGTTCTTGCAAAATGTTACTGGAAGTTAACTGAGAGATGAGTGTGAGTTATTACTACTGTGCTTATGATCTAGATCTCTCTCTTTCTCTCATTCTCAAGCATTTTCTTCATTAATTTGTAGTGATTTCCTTTTTGTCATCATCCTTTAAAAGATCAATCCATATGTTCCCATCTGATTCTCCATGAAAAATATTTTATCAATATTTGATCATGTAAAGAATGAGCAAAGAAGTGATAAGAGGACTTGAATTCACAAAAGTCAAAAATAGGTTTGAGCGCTCATACCATGAGACTTGAGCGCTCAAACTGGTTTGGAAGGTTTGAGCGCTCAAACCATCTCCGTTGAGCGCTCAATCTCTATTCTGGGATCCAGATTGCAAGTCAGTTTAGTAATTCTTATGTTCATAATTTCTTGGGTTGTTGTACAGTTTCTGTTGTGGTTTATTTCTGTAAATATTTGTAGTAATGTTATTTATTGTTATTGTCATTCCCATGTAATCCGCGTGCACAAGCATTCACGTTAGATTTGCATTTTGTATTCTCTTATTATTCACGTGATTCCCGTCCCCGATTTCCCATTTTTATGATTGAATTAAATTTCAAATATTTTCAAAATCCCACAAAATATTGAGTAGAGACCGGTCCACGGACCGGGCGAGAGGGGTGCCATAAAAACCTTCCTTTCTCGTAACCAAACCCCCGAATCCGAGGAATCTCTGGTTCCGCTATGATCAGTGAAATCTTTTTCAAATGGGCAAACGAGTCATATTTTTATCGGTTTCTCGGGTTCGGACCTCAAATCCGGGTGGCGACTCTAATAATCACAATCTTTTTAAACGCAAAGCCGAATCATTTCCGGTGGGCTGTCCACAGGTAGTGCCCTAGAAAGAACGAGGAGAGATGTATTATCAGTTGGAAAGAGATTGCAATATGATTACCATCTAGTCAAAGATGATTACCAACCAACCTAACGGAATCCATTTTCTCCATTGATCTCTATGAAGGGCATGGTGTTCCGTGATATCCAATAAACATTGAGATTTTATCCTTCCAAACTTCCTCCTCTAAAGTAAATTTTCATCTCTTCCCTCGATGCCACCCTCTGTCGTATTCACCTACCGCATCTACCGATCTACGATAAACATGTCCAAACTTCCTTAATCTATTCTCTTGTCTTATCTTCTGTCGGTGCTACATCTACAATCCTGTGAAGCCTTTCGTTTTTCATTTAAAGTCTTAACACATACTCCCTCCGTTCCAAAATAATGTTCCACTACGAAAAGTCGTGCCATTTTTCAAATCAAAAAATGAACTACTTCCGTAAATCATTTTTTGAATTTTTTCACACCGAATTAAAGTACTTGACGAGTACTTTAATTCGGTGCAAAAAAATTCAAAAAATGATACACGAAAGTACTTCATTTTTTTGTTTGAAAAATGACAAGAGAGAAAGTGGAGCTCTTATTTAGGAACGGAGAGAGTGTCATCTTACTTGGATGTTGTTTCTTAGTAGGTCGACACTCCGTGCATCTACACCAAAGATAAATGATGTACATATAACCATATGCGATGCACTTATAACTTATGCATTTCCCCATTTTGTTTGTGAGTAATGAATTGTTTCTGGCACTGTATGGCTTGATTCAATAAATGTTAATAGGGGCTAACATTGCTATGGTGGCTTATTTATTTGCTCAAAGTCAATCGTATAAAGAATCTGTTTGCATAAACTCTTTATGAACTTATTTAGTGAGTATCTTGGCAAAAGTTGGACTAGAATTAATCAAGAAAAGCAAGAGATGGGTGAAGGAAGTGGAAGTGAAACAGCATCGGACACTAGCCTTTACCTCATCATTGAATTCATGAATAATTAGGGTGGGTGCGAGGGTAACACACACAATTTGTTACCCTCGTTTAAGTTTTTTGTGATAGATATTCTAAAATTATCCGTGGAGTCAACATTTTTTACTAACTCTTCAGCCTCCTTCTTCGGGACTATTCACGTGCCGTATGGTTTGTTATCTGACTGTTATGGGTTTGGTTTTGATATTCTTAGAGCAAGTCTAGCCCTTATACTTTTTTGTCCCTCAAAATTTGATGCAAAAATTTGGTCCAAAGCTTCATTTGATATGGCTCACTCCAGCCCTGGAATTAGATTTTGAAACTCTTTTGCCACCTGCCACCTGCCACTGCCGTCCTTCTTTCAGGCACCGAACAGCAGCGAAGTAAACGACGACGACGGTGGTGGATCGACTATGTTCTGACAGTGGTGACAACGACGACCGTGGTGACCACCACCACCTCTCCTCCAGATCGATCTACGTTCTTACCTTCGCCGGTGACGACGACAACGACGGTGGTGGAAGGTGCTCCGACGATCGTCACCACCACAAAGTTACCGTTAGATATTTGGTTCAAGAGCTTTTTCTCCCCAACTGCAAGACATTGTTGAGTACGTAGAAACCATGCGTGTGTCCACAAAGTGTTTCCTATATGCTGCAGAATATCTGTTCACGCGTGATTTTTCCTTTTTTCCATCTATGACTCGGGTATGGGTGAGGTGAGGGTGTGTCCATGAGACGGATTCATCTAATTTCCATCGTATTCTTTTATTTTTAAGAGAAAATGGTTTTTAGTGTCCTAAGGGATTCGGTAAAGATAAGGGGACAGATGCACGTAGCAGCGTCGTAAGGGATTTCATTCCGTACATAAGAGTTCTAAAAGTACAATTGCAAGGTGGATGTCTGTCAGACACGAATCATATACCCTTATCCCATACTCATTTTTTTTTAATACTCCCTCCGTCCCTTTTTAAGTGATCCACTTGAAAAACGTGTATTTTTGCTGACGTTTAAAAATGTACTTTGTTTTCAAATTTTTTTTTGCACCAAATTAAAAAGTTATATAGAGAAATATGTTTTTTAGGGGTTTGAAATTGCACGTATTCCTATATGAATCATTTAAAAAGGGACGGAGGGAGTAACTGGATGTCTAAGCTAGCTTGCGCGCACCTTCACTAATTCCGGAGCCCTGGAGGTAACGACCAGGCATAACTCCCAGTGGCCCCAAGAGTGCGTTGGCAAGGAGAATCGAACCTGAGACCTTAGGTGGAGGCAAACCCCCAAGTCCAAAGATAGGACCCTTTTTCCATACTCTTATCCGAGTATTGAGTGTTTATATCCGAGTATCGAGTGTTTTACATGGGCACTCCCTATATTTAGAAGATTCCATGTACCCTGTAAATTATGAAACAACATCTGAACTTCCAGTGTGCATATATGTGGAATTATGTACTCCCTAAACCTTTGGTTTCTCCACCTCTTTGAAATAGGACTATATGAACATTTTAGCTTTATCAAAATGAACGCAATATGCTTTGGATTACCACGAATGAACGAAAAACTATACATCAACGGCTCAAAACAATGGGCATGACAATCGTGCAAGGCACGATGCTTTGCACCTAGTAAAGGTAGAACCCAAGTAAAAAGCCATAAGAAGGGGGGATTTCTACAATTTGAAACCAAACAGATACAGAGACTGGGTTTCTAATCTATATTTATAATTAAGACCGAAAATAACTGTGCTGGCCTTTCTAAAAGTTGGCTCGTATCACACTACATTATCTAGGTTGTTACATAACCATTACCATATGCTTTCTAATTGGTACTATTGTCGTTTTCTTGGTATTTGGTTCCCATTTAATTTTATTGTGGTCTTGGAAACAAAAACTATGTAAAACATTCAATTTCATCTATATGTGAACTCATTTTCCGAAAATTCAAAAACATCTTTTCGGTGTTCCTATCAGAAAATTCTCGAAATATTTTTTGGAAACAGATAAATGAACGTCAGTCTGCTATTTTCATAAAATCGAAAATAAATAAACGCGACACCAAACAGGCTATTTTATCAGGGAACAAGAGGACCCTAATTCCGCACTTCTCCATAATGAAGTTGGTTACTAACAAAAGTCAAGCCCAACTACTTCTTCGCCATTGCGGTGAAGTGTGAACAGATATCAGGAACCAAATTCAATAGAACTTACAGAAGGAACTTCCATCCTCCAGCAGGGGAAAAAAAGATCGATCTCCAGATGACAACACTAACCCATCCCAAAGGATAGCTTAGGCCCAGATTTAGTCTTACCCAATGTTTTCATTTGATTTGCGTGCTCTTCCTCCTCTTCAAGTTTCTTCCTTCGCGCAGCCTCTTCTTTTTGCCTCTGTATCATCTCCAGCTCCCTGTATCTCTCCTCTTCTTTCCTCAGTTGCTCCAGAGCTTCCCTTCTCTGGGCTTCCTCCACCCTCCTCTGGTTCTCCTCCAACATTTTATCCAGCTCTTCTCTCTCTTTTCGAGCTTGTTCCTGTAGGTTGCAATTTAAGATCATAGAAAAATCAGTTCAAAAGGCAAGCAACAGTGACAAACAGAATGCAAGAGGATTTCAAGAAAGCACATTTTATGATCTCTGCGATGCCAATATTCAGGCGGAGTAACTTTCTCTACCATTCATGATGCATACTGGCCATGGTTCGAAATAGCGGTCTTGGTCACCATAACGGTATCTGTTGCAATGTCGCGGTTCCAGTTTACAACAATCGTAACGCAACGGTATCATTAACCAAAGACATGTATTTTTCAAAAAACTATCGATATCGTAAAAACCATATTTTGCCAGTAATGGACTCTATTTTGTCTGTAACGGTCCATTACCACTGTCTACACAACAGCCGATACAGTTACATAACATCGTTACATATGCAATTTTTCATCACACCACAACATCGGCCATAACGAAACTTGGCACCTACCCATACCATCATGTATCACCGATTTTTCAAACCATGATACTGAACAAAGCTTTAATAGAGAATACAGATCAGACGATTTCTTCATTACATAATGTAATCATAACATAAATTTTTCACTCGTCCTGGAGTAGAAACCTTATATTGCCCTCATTATACATACAGCTTTCCAGGGAAAAAAAAAATCCACAGAAAGTTGGTTTTGATAATCTTGATCCATCGAGTCCATATACCTTCACTTTGTTCGTTTAAATTTTTCCCTAGTTAAAGATGTTGATTCCATTATACATAGCATTTTCTGAAACCATATTTTCCCGTCGATAATGTTAGCCCTTGGAATTTCAACTTTAGGAGACAAAATAATTTCACTTAAATTCAAATTGAAGGGCATTGATTTTGTTTTTTACATTTAGAAAATGTCATGTATGTGTAACCGTCAAACTAAAGCCTTACAATGACTACATAATGCATTTAAGTTCTTGTCACGACACGGAGCCATCTAAAGACCACTTCACCAATCAAATTCAGCCAAGGAAAACAAAACCAAGAAGCTAGGCTAAAAAGATTCGTACCTCTTTCTGCCTTGCTTCCATAAGAGCAGCTTCTTTTTCCTTTTTAAGTTGAGCATCAACATCATCAAACTTTTTCTTCAGACCTTCTTCAATTCGCCTCTCTATTTCCAACTTAACTTCCTCAGAATTCAGCCTTTCCTCAACATTTTTCCTAATTGTTTCTTCGAGTCTTTTTGCAGTCTCCTCTTCTAGTTGTCTCAGCTCTTCCTCTTGTTGACGCCTACAAGCATATTCAACAGTTAGCAACAGAAATTGTCATCACTAATATACAGAATCATTGACAAGTCGAACACACTTCATAAGGCAGTCAAAAGGGAAAGAGAAAAAGGAAAAAAAAGCAAAGAGCGAATTTCTCAAATAACCATCCCATCCCTCACCATGCTAAGTAAAATCTAATGTTGTTAATGCACCTCACTAACTTGTTTCTGATCAATGAAATAGAGTCGCAAAACTGGGAAACTACTACATGCAGGAGGCACCAATGTCATCAAACATAAGCACATCAAGAATAGCATCAGCATCACTTCATAATAGCCAGAAGAGAAGACAATTACCCTCACACCTCTAATTAATCACGACCTGATGCAAAAGTAATCCATATCCTACTCCTAGAAAGTACAGTCAATTTCATGAGAGGCATAAATTATTTTGTTTCTCGGATCCAAAACAGTAAAGGAAGTAATGCAGTAATTTGGTCAATTCTTACACAATTCATGGCATATATCTATAAGCAACATGAATGAAAAAGGTATTGCACCTTTGTTGTAGGCATCCAGAAGGCTCTCGCCATGTGGCATGAACCAGGTGCCCCTGACAGCCAATACAAAGGGAATAAGTGAGCATTCCAAGCTCCATGTTTGTTTGTCCCCTCCATATCACTCCAAACAATTAAATTTAAATTTTTGGACTCCATATCCATCTATCTCCTGCAAGAGATCCCGCCATGGGGCCTCCAAGTATGCTACTACAAATATACGAGAGAGAAATCCTCATGGCATTTCCTATCTATCTGCACACTCAACAAGGCTCCACTGAGTTTGGTGACTTCACAACACCTTAAGCTGGGAGCAGGGTCTGGGTACTTTGCTCGGTATCAAAGAAGGCATGTGGTTTGGAGGCAACAAGTTTCTTAAGGCTCCCACTCCAAGAGAGAAGCACTCTACCTTGATTTACAGAGAGAAGGGTAGCTGACCAATTTCTGACACCTTTGAGCATGTACTATACATACCATGTGACGGCTCAATGATGTGATTCCCTACAACCTATGCACACTAAGCTCTGACCATATGACTTGCAAAAGCAATTCTATCACCTTAAACTTATTGAACCAACAACGACGGGCTATACTTGTCCTTAGGGGAGCTGGATCCCTCCACCAACCATTCTACATATAAATGGAGGTCCAAGCATACAAAAGAGACTTTACAAAAGTCCATCTCTGGTTTACCACTCTCCACTGTCATCTCCATCTCTTTCACGGCTGCTCCGAAGTCTGAGCCCTATCCTCCTCCACCTCAAGTGGTCTCGGACTATTGTAATCCCCACCATATTCCCAGATCACCAACTTAGGTACACTCTTACCCCTTACAACCACACCAATTACCATATCTCAAGCGTGCGCGCACGTGCACACAAAAAAAAAAAAAAAAGCAATAAAACACTAAAGTTTAACAAATCTGATTATAGCAAATTACACTGACCTCCCTTGAGGCTTCTGACAATAACAAGAACATCCCCTTGAGTTTAAAAAATGACAGAAATGTCCCTTACGTTCCCAGCAATGTACGCAAACCTCCCTTCCGTAGTTCCGTCAAATAACTATTACAGTTGTTAACGGAATCTAGCTGAAAGAGCTTCTAAATACCAAAAATCCCCTTTCTCCCTAAAGAAAAACACTTTCTTTCAAGGTTACCGGCCTCCCCTATGACCACCTCACCTACCACCGCCTCCACCATGAACCACCACGGCACCACCACCTCACCAAATTACAAGTAACGATATTACAATAATTGCACTTTGGAAGTGATATACGTGCCCATATACAAAGCAAACCAAGACACTATTGTCAATTATATATTTTCAAGATGCTATTGTCAATTATATATTTTCTGTCTCAATAACGAATTGACCAAACAATTGGATCCAACAGCGTCACCAAATCCAAGACATGGTAACATGCCCTTCGATAGGGCATAAATCTCAATGCATTCTTCCAGAGAAAAAGTTGGTGCCATTGTATATTAAGATGCAATATATTCGAATACCAACTCAGTAAACATTATCACTCTATATCAAATTATCAATTAACCCAAAGATCAAATTCACATAGATTTGATGGCAATTGTACAAGTAATAAACCACTTTAAAAGCTTGATCCACAGCTGGAGTGCGTACCCATCTCATCTAGCTAGAATTCCCAACACACTAAGGATTTTGTGTTGTACCGTTACATATGTCTATACACGTAAATAACGTTACATATGCAGATATTATAAATAATTGTATGTTGAACCCGACTTTAACCAACACCTAATTTCCAAAAGCCCCCTAATCATGCAAAAAACGGGTTGTATCATTTCCCGTCATTCATCGGCAAACTAGACGCAAAGCACTAGTTCTTTCCCCAATCGATCCATGTATTTAAACCAACCCAGGGGCCAGTATAAGTATCACCCATATTTCTCCCTTTTTCTTATTGCTCAATCTTGCTATTTCGATATTACATTTCCTTGAAACCTATCATACTACAATTTACATGAAAACAAAAAATAAATAAATAAGGAGTTTAAAGTACATTTGAACTCACGCAACGACGTACCCGCCTTATTGGCAAAATTATGGCTTCGTAAATTTTACAAATCAACACATCACGAGTAATCAAGTGTAGCGAAACAACAGATGAATCTAATTAGTTGTTGATTCAAGTTGGTCAATTGGGTTGCAGTTGGGGGTTTGTTTGTGACTTTGATATTTTCTAATGGCGATCTTTAGAAGATATCGAGTGAAACTGGTTCGGTTCGTTTCCGTCCGGTCTGGTTCAGGGACATTTTTTGGTGAACTGGGAAAACTCGGTTCGGGGGAAATATAGAACCAAAACTAGTTTAAAAGAGGTCGGTTCGGTTCCATTCGGTTCGTCCCGGTTT
The DNA here is from genome assembly GCA_020921065.1 of Vaccinium darrowii. NCBI lineage: Eukaryota > Viridiplantae > Streptophyta > Magnoliopsida > Ericales > Ericaceae > Vaccinium > Vaccinium darrowii. The sequence goes on from CM037154.1 coordinate 31,342,622, forward strand.
GGTCCAGTTTAGAGGCCGGCTGCCCGGTTCAGTTCGTCGGGGGAGAGAAAAAGAAGAGCTAGAGAGAGACAAACAGATCTATACAATATATATGTATATATGGACATATATTGAGAGACGAACAGATTTATAAAGAAATTAACAGATTTATATACATACATATATATATGTATGCATATACGTACATATATTGATATATATACACCAGATCTAGGATGCTAGATTTACAGAGACATATACACATTATATACACACACGTATACTCACTATCGCGAGAGAGAGAGAGAGAGAGAGACGAACATATCTCGACGATGGACGGAGTCACAACAGTCGACGACAACAAATCTCGGCGGCGGCAGCACCTCATCGCCTGGGTTTCTCTCTCTCTACTGGCTGGGTGAAATGAAAAGGTTAAGTGAAGAAATTAGGTCTCTCTCTCCGTTAATCTATATATACATAGTATGGAATCGAAATACGTAATAAATATATTTCCTTCCCAAGGAAAACACAAAGGGAATTGCTAGCCAAGTGGTAAAGGCTCGGCACTCTATGTAAGAGGTTGGGAGTCGATCCCCCACCCCTAATTTTTTCAAGGTATATCACATATACCGGTTCTGTCCAGTTCGGTTCACTCAAAAAATCCTCCGAACCAGTTTCCAAAATTTCAAAGTATTAAGAACCGGACCGAACCGGCCAAAGAGAAAAATAAAAACCCCAGTTCGGTTCGGTTCGGTTCATCGGTTCGGTCTTGTTCCTCGATTTTTATTTTCACCCCTAAGTATCATAGGAAATAATAGACAAAATAAAAACCAAAGAAGACCACGCACCATTTTTCGAGCCGTACCCAAAGAAGTCCCCACCCTGTTTTCATGGATACCGATATCGTACCCAAACATCTAAATGTACCAGTTATGTTTACCGTACCAGAACCCAATAATTATATGGAAACATTTTTGGATTACTCGCGCTTCATAGGCATAGTTGATGTCTTCGAAAGAAAGGTTAGCAAAGCAAAAGAAAAGGAATGTAGAGAATTATTTGATAAGAGACTATTTTCAGTATCTCAGTTATTGATTGCACATGATGCTCTTTTCATTCATTCTTGTGTGACAAAAAAAGTGGCTACTTTGCACCCTATTGTTGGAGTGTTTGAGAATTGAGATGGTTTCTGGGCTCAAGGTCAATACAAAGAGTACTATTATAGGATTAACTTCTGAAGAGATAGACTGCAGAAGGCTGTGAGAGGGGCCAATGGGAAGTTTCAGTTTCTACTTTCTACCACTGAAGGACATAGGCCTTCCTTTGGGGCCTGACAGTCCATATCAAGCACATCAATACTTTGAATACAACTTACAATACACAACCACATATTTCCCAGAAAAAGAGATAGAATGAAGAAGAGAATACGACAACATATGTCAAGAAAGCTTCAGAAACAAGTTGTCATACCTTTTCTTTTCTTCTTCTTCCTTTCTCAACTTTTCAATTGCATTTTTCTTCTCATTTGATACTACACTTGGACTTCGAGATTTGGGTAGAGGAGACAATGAGGTACTCCGACTTCTTTGTCTTTTGTATCTCTTGGGTGTGGCAGACCGACTTCTACGGCGTCTCAAAGCTGGTGAACGACTTCTGCGCCGGCGTGGTGAACCAGAACGGCTTCTTCGCCTAGTGTAGTGAAGAACAACTATTAGAGGACGTTGAAAAAATCCTAAATGCCATGGACAATGGATGACAATATTGTATTACATGATACTATTTGTGATCCCAAGTGACTTGAATTGATACCAAAAACATGAAACGCATAAATGAAAAAAGCATGTCATTGTCATACAACACTTTTAAAATAAATAAAAAAAAGTCATAGCAGTTTACAATTTATTAGAACTTGGGTCACATGACCCCATGGAGAAACGAAATTGCCTCTTATTGTAGTAGATAATTCTAAATGATTATCCGTGAACACAATGCAATATTGTATTGGCACCACTAAATGTGTAAAACGGAAGATAATTTTTCCAATTATGAGAATCCATCACCCAAATTTTTTTGTCATGTGCTCTCTCTCTCTCTCTCTCTCTCTCTCTCTCTCTCTCAAGTATTTTACAATTAATAAATTATAAACGAGCGATGCTACGTACACAGGTTGATCATGAACTTAGATTCGACACAAATATGATCGCGTGGGAGGGTCAAATGCACAGGGTCCCTCATTATTTTGTGAAGTCAACAGTCATCAGGTGATTCTGCATATGTTTGTGTCTAGATCTATGCGCACATATCTGTGTGCAAATACTTCCTCTACAAAGTTATGGTATGAATCTTTAAAATTATGAAGTTTTTGATATTAAAGAACTCTTCCAGCTATCAATGTTATTTCCTACATTACAATTTAGCATTTGGTTTTGTAAATGACCCCATTTACTTGAACTCCGGGAATCACCACTCATAGTGACTAGACTAGCATCTTCTACATTAAAAAAACTTACCTAACTTATGCATACAAGCATCAGGGTTCGCTAGTTGTACACTTGTACATATACTGTAAATAGTTTAATGCAACTGCCTTCTCCAACTTGAGTACAAATGAAATTCCCACTGAAAGACAAACTGAGAAGAACTTTCAGTGAGCTGATTTGGACAAAACTAAAGTGTGAAGCAAAAAAATCCATTAAATCGATAAAGGGAAAAATAAATACCCATGGAAAAGAAAAATTGCCATGAGGCTAATGTAAATGAAGCATTAACAACTCTATCCAACTAGCGAAAGTGTACAAACAAATAGTCGTGAAGCATGGGAAATACCAATCTGTGTAGAGCATACCAATACGAAATGCATAAAATTTCGCCGAAAAGAGGCCTAACATTACACCATAAACAGTCATAACACGTATAAAGGTGCGTATCATATGCACCCCTAACTATAAAAAGGCATAACATTCACCAAAAAGTGGTGTAACATTCACCAACATAGGCATAACATTTCCCGAAAGTAGGGATGTGTAATTAAGTATTTCCCAGAAGAAAGACAATCACATGTATAATATGTACGATGTATATGGGCGAGTACAAAGTAGATAGTTTGAAATGGAATGGACCTGGTGTAAGGAGAGCGGCTTCGGTCCCTTCTGCTACTACGCCTGGTGTGCCTGTGACTCACAGGTGACGGAGAGTATCTCCGCCTGTAAGACGGCGACCGTGATATACTCCTAGGCATCAATTCCCCCTGCTAAATTACGCATTCATAAACTGAGGGATGATATGGGTAGGCAGTATGCTCCTGCGTATGCCCTAAACTTGGTCGGAGATATAGGGAGAGAGAGAAGGCTCGCTGTAATCAGTGCGGTCAGCAAACACGGGCTGCCCACACGGCTTCGGTAGTGGGTGAATTGGCCCGGATTTGTGATCCGCAACCTATTGTAAGATAAATGGGAAATTTATTGAAATGGTTCCTCTAGTTTTATTCCTATTTCGATTTAGTCTCTCTATTTTTAATTTCACTCAAACGAACCTTGTAGTTTCAATTTTGTACGATTTTAGTTCAATCGATAACGGTGGTTATGAAAAAAGACGGAAAAATCAATTTGGGGCATTTTTGAGGGACAAAACACTTTTTGCCCATCCTTCTTCTTCTCCAATTTGTAACCCTAACCCTAATTCTTTCCTTTGCCAAAAAAAAAGACTTTCTTAACTTGGAAGGAGTTCTCTCTCTCGACGCTATCTACTGGTTTATTAGCCTGTCGTAAATGGATAAAGCTCCAATTTTTTCTGGATCATTTATAGTTTACGTCTTCAAACAGTATATTTCTGCCTGCCATATTCTAATTGGTCACGTAGAGTCTCATAGCATCATGATTTGAGCCAAAAATAACACAGTTTCTCTTGAGCACAAGCACCCGAGTACCCACTAGAACCTTAATTTACCTACGCCTAATGCCACCATACTATTATTGGGAAAATTATTGGGGTCCTTATTAGGTTGTGATTCCAAAAACAAAAAAAAACAAAAAATGAACTCATGGAGCTCTTGTTGGGTTTTGATTGCAGAAAGAAATTGACAGAAATTTCAGTATACGTTCTTTTTTTTGCAAAGGACAAGATTAAGGTTAGGGTTACAAATTGGGGAAAAAGAAGGATGAGCAAAAGAATTGTTTTTCTCTCTCAAAATGCCCCAAATTGATTTTTTCGTCTATTTTTGTTACTGTCGTTATTGATTGGAGTCAAATCGTAAAAAACAGAAACTACAGGCAAGGGTGGATGCAAGATTTACTACCAGCGGGGTCAAGTATCTAATGTAAATCTAATATAATACTTAACCAAAATATATTTAATATATATAAGCAAAAACTTGTATATCAACCATAACATATCACTTCGTTTACAACTCGCCCCAATGATTTTTCATATTTTGAAACCGATTCATGATAGCCTCATTTGTAATGCTATCGAAAATCTCACGCTCAATGTATAAAACCAAACTATTTTGCATCCACTGGTCACCTATTCGGTTCCGACTTCACCTTTCTTAGCCTCTAGAAATTTCTTTTGAAATATCAGACCCCCAAAACTCTCGAATCCTCTGATTCCTCTCTGTTTTCATTCGAAGGAAAATTGTTTTGCACAAATATCAAAGAGAGATTGATAAGCCCCAAAAGTGTTAATAATGGGGCTTATCTCGCTCACTTTGATCACACACGCGTGCATATTATTGCTTTAAACTATTGATTTTGCGCAAGGTTGTGTTTTTGTTATTAGCAGGAAGAACGGAAGAAAAAGTCGTGTTTTAACGCCACGTAATGTCCAAAGGATGCTCGAGCACCGGAGGCCACCTGGCACCCCGCCACTGAGTCCCGGGAATCAAGGAATGAAGTTTTGAACAAGACTCGGGAAGCCTAGAGGTCATGTAGACAAACCGGAAGGTCAAGAGATCAACACAAAGGAAACTTTCAGTTTTTACACTTTCAACCGGTTGACACTTTTTGCTCTACAGGTTGAAGTGAACCAGTGAGTTTTTCAACCGGTTGACACTCTTTGCTCAACCGGTTGAAGCTTCAATTTTCTGCAACTTTTGAGCCCGATCAAGAAATATCTAGTGGCAAATTTGTAATAACTTTGGTTGACTTTTGGGGCCTTTATAAGGTCTTCAACCTCAGAATTTTAGGGTTAGCTTGGTTCTTCACCCTCTCTCTCTACCTCCATTAGTTTGTTCTTAGCTTAAGCTCTACCTTCTCTCTAGATTTACTTGCTTTCCACTTAGATTCAAGGTATTTCCTCTTGTTTAATGTTGTAGTACTTGTTGAGACCTTCATATAAATCTAGTTTATTCCCGTTTTCATCGGTTAATTTGTTTTCTTATTTTTCTAGCTAATTCCTCCAAAATCTCTAGTTTGTAAGTGTTGTTTGTGATTTTCTCAAGTATTAATGTTGTAGGTAGACTTAGAATCTTCACTAAAAATCAGTCTATTAAGTTATATGTTATGTTCTTTATTTCCTTCATAAAATTAGTCATGTCTTCCTTAGTAATGATCGAGTAGTCGGTATAGGCTCGGTCATGGGGTGATTAGCACCCCGTGACTTAGGCTCATTCACTCTCCTCACCAAAATGCAAACATTGCTTGTTAATCAAAGAGTTAGGAGTGATTTTATGTATCAAAATTGGGATTTGTTAATCTCTTTGATCACACGTAGCCAAGGGCTTGACCACTTGGGACGTGTGATGCTTAGGGCGATGTCAATCAAAATGTTTGTATAAATGGCACAAGAATCCTACTCTTTGAGAGACACATTTTCTAGTCAAACGAGTTTAAGTACCAAATCTTCCATTCGGGGTCGTTTAACGATGCCCCGAGCCGGTTATTTTTAGAGGATAACGAATCGGCCTAAGGCATGGGTGTTGTGAACCCCTTGACTTAGCCTTCTTTTAATTAGTCTGTTAAATCTCGCGTCATTCACGAAGTTAAGTGAATTCCACCCCCAAACTACAAAGCCAAGTTTGCCGCTTTAAGGCTAAACCATCACTCGCGAATCAATCACTCACGCGCTGCACATTCGGTCTCTGTGGACTCGACTCGGACTTCCGGTTATCATGTTACGCGACACCTAAACCCTATGCTTGGGGAAGTTACTATTGCAATACAATCCAAGGTCGCAAGCAGAGATAAAAAGAAACATTGGTTTGCTCAATCTTTTTCCTTTTCTTTTTTTACCGATAGAGGGAGATGGAGAGCAGAGTTAAAGTAGTGGTGTAAAAAGAAAAATAATTGGGTGTGGCTGTCCCCATCATTTTACATAAGAGGGAGAGTTACAAAGTTCTGGGACCATTAAAAAAAGGAAAAGATTAAAGGTGATCCAAAAAAAATATTTGGGCCAGGTCGTAGTTATTTCATGTTACATAGGGCAAGATATAGAAAATTATGTATGAGTATTGGCAAAAATTACCAAAATGTCCAAATTATATATACGCAACGGTATGAAATTTCAATCTAGTGCTTGACCCTACATGTGCCCGCCCCTGACTACAGGGTTCGTTTGAGTGAAATTAAAAATAGAGGGACCAAATAGAGACGGGGTGAAACTAAAGGGACTATTTCAATAAATTTCTCATTATTAGGGGTCTTGACCAGTTTTTGTGATCTGAATTAAAGGTCTCGACCCAGATTTGTGATCCGAACCCTTTATTTAGATTTGGGAGTCTTGTTATTGTGTTCTCATTGGGCACCCAATAAGCCAAAAAAAAAAAAAAACTACAGTGCATCTTTTATACTTTTCAATAAATTAACACTGTAAGTGGTGGCTAACTCATACAGTATAGTTCTTGAATGCTCCACATTACACATTGGGATCGAATCCCATTCCCCCTTGTAATAAATTAGGAATAACGAATGACAAAAATAAATAAATAAATTTACATTTACTTTTATACACTTCACATTTTTCATCATACTTTTTAGCATTTTCCTATTATTAAAGGGGGCCTAAGTTTCCACCATGATATTCTCGGTGGTATTCTTAGTATTCTTCTACAAGTCATTTTTCTTATATACATTAATTGATTTCCAATAGATACTTTTAATTATAGTGGTGGGAAGACAGTTTTTTTAGTGAAGACTTCCCCCTTAATGAAATATTACCACAAATAAAAAGTGGTAAACTTTATTGACACCCCCACACTAAACCTACTTTTTTTTCCCCTTAAAATGACAGTAAACACCCAATTAAATACCACCACGAACTGATATTTAAAGCTTACCAAACAACCCACCAATTTAAACATACTCAACAAAGCATAAAAATACTAAGGGTGAGTTTTGTAAAATCGTTTAATTTTATCAAAAAAATTCCTCATTTGATGGAATAAAATTGTAAGTTTAGCAAATGTTGATTTTATCAAATTTTATCATTTGAAAAACTTACCCTAAATATTCCCGATGAATCAATGATAAAATTTTGGAAAAAAGACTCAGCTGACATCAATTTGGATACCCCATTACCGAAGGATTTAATAGGTGGAGTAAATAGATTAGTGGGTAGCTATACAAAACCTCAACAGGTAAGGGGATAGAAGTGCAAATTAGCCGAGTAAAACGGATAATCCTACGGGTACAGAGGGTTTGGTACAGAAAACCCACTTTTGGGTCCCACAAGAGTGATCCGAACCGTTCATTATTCTTAGAACATTTTTCTGAGGGGCTCCACAAAAAATCAGCTCGATCGAACGGTTAGAAGTTCTTGAACCAAAGTTCATTTTTTTGTTTGAAACGGTGGGACTTTGATTCAAGTACTTTTAACCGTCCGATCGAGTTGATTTTTTGTGGATACCCTCGGAAAAATGTTCTAAGAATAATGAACGATTTTGATCAATTGTGTGGGACCCAAAAGTGGATCCCCGAGAGGGCTCGGTACATTTTCTGTACCAAACCCTCAGTACCCCCAGCAGGGTCCGAGTAAAACCCCAAACCCTCGTCTGCCAGAACTAAAGTTCCACTAAGCGCGCGCGAGAGAGAAAGAGATCGAGCGAGAGGGAGAGTGGATCGAATCGGAGGTTACAAAATGGTGGTGAGACTGAGGTTAGCGAGGTTCGGATGCAAGAACAAGCCGTTCTATCGAGTTATGGCCGCCGATAGCAGATCTCCCAGAGACGGCAAGCACTTGGAAGTCTTGGGCTATTACAATCCCCTCCCAGGCAAACTGCTATAACTCCCTCTTCATCTAACAATCTGTTTGTGTTTTTAGAAAATGAAGGAAATTAAACAGAAAAATAACATCCCCTTTCTAGCTTTCTGGGTGGATTAGTAGTGTGAAATGGCAGGTTTTGCTTGATTTGTTGGAGTTTGAATTGGCATTTTACCTGTTGAGTTGTGCGATTTTTTCCACGCATATCAGTTGCTTCGGTGCTGAAATAACGTTGGTAATGATAGATGGAATGGTGGTTGTAGAACCCGAAATAATTAGGCCTAATCTTTCTTTTATTGCTTCAGAAATCCAATTTGAACTCAAAAACGTATATTGTTGGTCAATTTCTGACTGAAGAATGGAAAACCCTGGATGAATAGCTATTTTAAAATTCCAGTTTGAAGTTTGAACTGAAACGGATGATGTTCAAACAATCCGAACCAACCACTGGCCACTGTTTTCCACTGTGTGTGTGTGTGTGTGTGTGTCCTATTTTACTTTTACACGCCATCACACTCCATGTATGTAGCAGTGCTGATTTCAATGGGCCAGATTGTTCGGTTCACCGTTAGGCAGCAGTTTGAAAGGTTGATCTCTTCGTTATCTCTACACATAAATTGTGGGATCCAACATGTATTTGTTTGTTTCGTCATTATCTGAAAGGTTGTGTATTTTGATTTTGACTATCACTAATTGTTGGAGTTGGGATTTGATTTGTGCAGGGCAAGACGGTGGTAAACGAATGGGTCTTAAATTTGACAGAGTGAAGTAAGTAGGCTTGAGAGAGGCTCTCCTCCTAACTTTTGTGTTCCAAGTCTGTGATTGATAGTGCAACACTTCGTTTGGGAAGTTGGTATTTTGTTTGTTTGGAGTCACAGAAACTTTTGTATCTCTGTGTCAACATTATTTTACTTATGAATACCAAATAAGGTCTCTGCCATTCGTGATAATAGTTAACCAAACAGCCCATTCTGTGCAAGATAATTTACTTTATCATAATGTTCTCAGGGATGGAGAGAAGTGTAAGGGTGTGGAGGCCCGGGCCTGCCCCTCTCCCTACTGTGTTAGAATCAACCTATATATAGTATAGTTCAAAATGTACATTTAATATCCATAATGTATAACAGGTGGCTATGTAGTGGACAAAATTACTCCCTTTTATGTGTATATATGTATGTTTTGCCAAGTATGAATAGAAAGTTGCTATATTTTTTCTTGTTAAAAATTATTCCTTAGATTTCATGCTTGAATTTCAAACTATATGCAAGGAAAACTCAACTATTCAACAACCGTGTGGATATGTGGAATTCTAGGTTCTAAGTTTCGGCCTCCCCTTGACATAAATCCTAGCTCTGTCCCTGAATGCTCTCTCAAATTGTTAGTTGCTGGATTATCTAAAAGTTTAGGATGTCATGAGATTTTATCCTGCACAATCAACAAGTGGAACAGCTATGACTTGTGAGGTACTAGTTACAATAATAAGATAGGAGGTGAGGTTCACCTATGTGGCCCGGTTTGCTAGCACTTATAATCTAACTTGTTTATATTATTTGCTTAAAAAAAGCTAATGAAGGGTGTTTGTTAAATAAGTGATTTTTGACCCAAAAAAGTTAGATTTTTTAAGCTCTAATTTGAAGCTTTTTTTTCTTATTTGACGTTGTTAAAACTTAAATGGACAAAAGAATCCTAAAGTGAATAAGTTTTCTTACTCAAGCTAAAGCGAATAAGTTTTCTTACTCAAGCTTTGAGGGCAATCTTAACTTTTAGTTCATAAAAAGCTATTTAAGAGCTTCTTCAAGCAAACAAGATAAAAAAAATATTACAACTTAAAAAAGCTATAGCAAACAGTTTACAACTTTTTTGAATATTTTTAAGCCAATAATCAAAATGCTAACTTATGAGTGATAGCAAACGGGGCCGTTATCTTTTGCTTTCACTTTTTTTCTTCGTAACCGATATTATCTTTGGTATGAAGCAATTTAAAAGATTAAGTCAATTTATTCAAGTTCTTTTTTTGCAGTAAATAAAAGAGATTGTGCTGAATGTTTGTAAATTACTTCGACTGTGGTGCCTAATAGTGACTAGGAACTAATTTGGTACAGAGTTAAGTATTTTGTTGGAAACATGCCCTTTCCCCTAATAGGGAGAAGGGAGGAAACACCTTGATTTTCGATGGCAGTGGAACTTTAAGCTGGTGGAAAGGCTGTGAATTGTGGTTATGCTGATAACAAAAAATGGTCGTGGTTATAACCTTTTTGTCTGTCTTTTATTCCTATCCGTAGGATTTATTGTTTGCAAACAAGAAGTTCAACACTTCTTGTGTTATTTGAAGCTGACTATGTACGATTGTACGTATTCCATTTGTTAGTAGGAGTCTAATATTTCTTATACCATAAATGATGGTCTGCAAAAATTAACTTAATGTCATTTTGGTCCTCAACATGGCAAATTTGATGCTTGTCATGCTGAGAATTATTGTTAAGGCCCCTGTCTGCTGTAGATTCAAGTGATCATTACGCGGAGAATCAAACCCGGGTTTTGGTATATGGCATATGATGTATTATGTTGGTGATCTTGGTTTATTTCAAGCTTGCCTATGGCAAAATGACCTTCTTTGCAATTTTGTTCAGGTATTGGCTATCAGTCGGCGCCCAGCCTTCAGAACCAGTCCAGCGCCTTTTGTTTAGAACAGGGTTGTTACCCCCTCCCCCAATGCTGGCTATGGGACGCAAAGGTGGGCCAAGGGATACCCGTCCAATCGATCCAATGACGGGACGCTACTTGACACCTAATAAGCCAGCAAATGATGACCAACCGAAGGTCTCCGAAGGTGATGAAGACAGTGGATAAGCATCATGATGAAGGTTGTTCAGCCACATTGTTAAATTCTCTGTAACTCTGCTCCTAATATTTGGCTGTTCTGATCATATTAGGGTATGGTTTCCTTTTTTTATTATGAAGTGATTTAAATTCTCTCAAGGGATGAAGCAGATTGTAGAGAACCTTTTAATGATTAACTATATTTGGTTGTGGAAACATCTTTGCGTTGGCTCATGTTTCTTCTGTTACTGTATCCACAAAATCCTAACTACAATTGCAGCAATGAGAGTAATATATTTTTGGCCATTAGTCCATAGAATGGGCGTGCCCTCCATTGACACTTCAATTTCCTTGCATTTTTATTAGGTTGTTTCATTTGATTGGTGATTAGCAAGGCCTAATCTTCAGAGATTCATTTTCAAAGAAGTTGACCATATGATGAGGGAATTGCTGGATTTCAAGGAAACTGTTTTCCATTCCATTTTGTTTCATTGCCCCATCTGATGAACTGGGGAGGGTGTTTTTCCTTAAGAGATAACATGCATGCTGTCCCCATCCGAGTCGTCCGTGCTCGGCGATCAACGTTTCAGATCTGTTCAGACCCAAACAATGGTCCAGATCAGTACCATGTATGGAGACAACATGCATGATGTCCCTTTCTTGTTAAATTGGCTGGTGGTTAGACATCTGAGTACCATTAACCAAGTACTTCAACCTAAACGAAGTAACAACATTTTTCTGAAATGTTTTTTTGGGTAAACTTTTGTAACCTCAACAAACAATTCGAGGTATCGACAATTGGGGTGATTTTTTAAAAGTGGATGAGTCTGCTTTGAAGTGTGTTTCATTTCAGAGTGCCAGAATCCAAATTGCTACCATGAACAGCTCCATTTTTAATGATCGGAGCTCCATTATTAATGATCGGATTGATTTAGAGATTAATGGAGCAACTCATTATGTGAGGGTCATGAAGCAACAACCTCCTGGGGCATCTAAACAATGCAAAGAGTTATCCACCACTAGGGGTCCTTTGCTTGGTGGTCCTCTCATAACCCATTAATCGGCAAGCTCAAAATCTTCATCTAGTTGATGATGAAGCTGATGAAGATGAAGATGATGTGGTGGAGGATAGCAATGCAGATCGGGGCGAATCCGGGGGAGGCGTTGTGCGGTCGGCAAAACAACGTTGTTTTGCTCATTTTTTTGGTGTATCCAAGGGCCCAGTTAGGAGAGCTAATTTTGGGGTTTGATTTGGGGGTTCAATTTTAGGGGATCTAGGCTCTTTGGGGTAGGGTATAGTGGGTTTAGGCACTACGGGTTTAGACACTTTGGATTTAGGGTTTAGGCACTTTGTAGTAGTTTTTTCTTCCTCCAAACAAGGCCTTTGAAAGCTTTGGAGGTGTGCACAAAATCATGCAAAACGACGTAGTTTTGCCACACAACATGGCGCAAAACACCTACCAAATAACACCCACCCCGGATCCGACGGGGGACACTGAGGTGGAGGACAATATTCTGACAACTGAATGGAACGTTAGGGATGTATGGGGTACCTGTTATTATTTTGTTTATTCACTTATCTATTTGAGTTCAAATTTTCTTATGGCGGCAATTGGAATATATACTAGATTCCTTTATGGAAAAGGCTACAATACACACCTTTTATTTGAGTATATATAATACACACCCCTATAAAAGTGAAATTTTTTTTGGAAAAGTTATGAATTTTTTGTATAAGTTACGAATATTCTGCAAAAGTTACAATTTTTTTTTATTTTTATAAAAGTTACAAGACACACCAAAATGTTACGAATCATAGAAAATGTTATGAATCATATTACTGAAGAGTTACGAAAAATTAAAAAATGTTACGATTACAGATGAAGTGGCACAATCTGAACTATATAATAGGTGCATATGGTACACTCAAATAAAAGTTGTGTATTGTAGCCATTTCCTTTATTTAATACTTGCGATTGATTTCGACATTAACTTTACACGTTAAACCTACCACCAATGGCAATAGTGAGGGCGTTTTCGACTATGATCAATCATGTTAAAAGTACCGAGCACTTTTGAATGGGTGAATAATTTCATGAGTGATAACATGATTGCTACTTGAGAGTAGATATTATTGTAAGCATTGACAATGAACTATCGTGCAAAGTTTGCAAAACATGAAAATTCGTCGTCCTCCATAATAGAAACTCATACTACTTATAGATTTATTGATCAATATGCAAATTACATAATCATTTTTGTTCGAAAAATATTCTAATTATCATTTACTACGGAATTGTTTTGTTGTGTTTTTGTTTTGTACTACCTCTGCTCATTCATTTTATTAGCGTAACACTCAGGGTTGACTCCACCTTTCAACCAGGGGTTCAAAAAATGCACTGAAAAAAAAGAAAGATATAAATTAAATTGTGTTTAGTATTGTCAGTGTTGGGTTACTCGTGCGAGGTTAAAATAAATATTTGTCAGCGCTGGGTTACTCGTGTGACGATGCGAGGTTAAAATAAATATTTCTAACTAAATTTGAACCAAATTGTTATAGCCTTAACAAAACAAAATGAACCAAAAGCCCAATATATAATACCCATTTAGAGATAGTGGAGTATTACACATTTAAAAATAGTCTATTGAACCTTGGTTACAACTTATGTTGGGAAGGAAAATAGGAAATGAATTTGGTTAAACTTTAAGGGGATGATTAAGAGCCTATTTTCAGCTTTTCATTTTCTCCTTTTGAAGTTTTGTATGTTTGGCAGCCTCTCTTTAAAACAGATTTTGCGAAAATGAGTTTTCCATTTTGATATTTTGAGAGAAAAAGCCAAAAACATGTCATGAGGTCCTTTTTGCATTCTCCAAAATATGAGTTATCATATGTTGGAGTCTTTTTGTCAAACAATGTACTGTATATGTATAGATCTCTTTTGCCTAGTTAGAGGGTTTTATTTTCATATAACTTTTCATCATAGACATGCTATGTATTTTGGTCACGCTGGATGAAAATCCTGGAGTCGTCCCGATAAGACTCATATTCCTAGCTACACTCATATTCCTAGTTACACTACTGGCTACATTTAGAGATGTATATGTTTGACTATAACCTCTGGAAAATTCTACAAAAGAATACAAACAAGGGGTCAACATGCAAATGGGAAGGGGTCCCTGATTGTCATCCACTTTTGGAACCAATCCCATGTATCAAATGGTAGCACCAACAAAGTACACCTTTTCTTTATGTGATCATGTCAATCTTTACAAAAAGAACATCTGTAACCATCACCAATTGTGACAACTTTTACTGGAAACCTTTGTATTACTCCCAAAAGAGCTTTATCTAACTTGGAATCTAAAGGATGCAACGAATACTGGGGTTTGTTGTTTTTGTACCCGTCGCACAACACGAGTCCACAGTGACACCCACCATGGTTTATCTAGAAGAATTCCTTAAAAAGCATAAATTGTATTTCGAGTCCGGAAAGTAATGCCCCATCTCACTTCGGCTCGTGAACTTCAAATTAATTCAATTTAGTATTCAAACTATTGAGGTTGGATCTATGTAGCCCGAGTACGTACGACTTTATGTACCTCAAGGGCTAATTGTTACCCGTTTGGAGGCCCGGCCCTAGGGCAACAACGATCAAGATGCCCGGACCTCGGATTTTGGGTCAGAAAAGGGACACCAATCAAGAATAGTTATAAATATTCGTTTTTCCGCAACACGTATATGCTATTATTGTCCAACGGTAAGGTGAATGTATTCCACCCTTTTTGCCTGAGTTCAAACTCTATCTTGTCACTTTATTTTTAAGTGTTTTAAGTGTTCATTTGTCGAAAAATAATTCAAGTGTAGCAATTTGGAGCTACCATGAATTGAACATGTCGAAGATAACCACAGGAGGCTTCTATGCTACTGGAACCAAAGCAAGTTTATTGTTTAAGATGGAGTAAAATTATTATATAGACAAATTATTCCATTATTGTTGTTTAATTATAATATATTAAAGGCACCACCGAACGACTGGGCCGAGAACACCCAAATACCTTGGACCGACCCTGCCCGTTTGTTATAGAATATCACTTGTGTCGGAAGCCATTAGTTATTTTTTAAGGGCTAAGAGGAGGGAAGACAACAAAATGGCATGGGATCTGTGGTGAAAAGTAGCCGCTTAGTATAATAACCAATTCCAATTGAATGAGAAATAGAAGTTATAGTTTAGTGTGATAGGATACCACATTTGATTGTGTCTAAAAAAATAATACTCCCTCTATCTCATTTTAAATATCCACCTTTCTATTTTGGGATGTCCCAAAACAAGTGTCCACTTTCTATAAATAACCATCAAAACATACCAAACTTTCAATTTTACCGTTAAAAAATACTCTTTCATTTCTAATTGATTTGTCAGTTTTTTATATTCATATCAATCTTAAATTGACAATATCTTTCAACATATAATATTTTTCATGATTTTGACAACTTTGTATAATAGAATTAATTGAAGTCTATTAAACAAGATCCATATTACATAATTTTTGACATCCATATTGAAGGATATAAACAATTTAAATACATTTAATTAACTTCTCACAGTTTTTAAGGTTATTTTGGGAAATTTAGAACACAAATTTTAACTTCTTAAAAAGCTCGATTTTCCATAGATGACATTTAAATTGGGACGGAGTTAAAGAGTAGGTGAAAATATTTATGTGATGTGAGTAGGTGAAAATATTTATGTGATGTGATTACCTATTTGTAGTTAGGGATGGAAATGAGCCAAGCTTTAGAGTGTTCAAGTTTGTTTGTTAAATGGAAAATGATATCGGTACACTGTTTGTGCACCCCAAATACACACCACCCTGATATGACAAATGAGAAGAAGACCATTTTTTGGGTGAGCCCCACATTGGTCTTCTCCTTATTTGTCACATCAGAGTGGTGTGCATTTGGGGTGCTCAAGTGGTGTCTCATATCGTTTTTCTTTGTTAAACTTTTAATGAGCTCAACTAAAACATGAATGAGAGCCCAGCGGGTTTAGGCTTGAGAAAATTGGAGCTAATTCACAAGTGTCATTTTCATAAATGCTTCATACCAGACTTGGAAGCCACTAGCAATGGCGCTCATTGTTAATGATTGTCAATTCCACGCCAGCGATGTAGAATCTATATTCGAACCGAAAGTTTAAGCTACTAAATGGGGAATGTCTTAATATTAGATTAACTGATCACTCATTTCACACTTATTAATGTGGGATAGTATTCCATAACCGATAATTCATTTTGCACCGATTGTGGTGCATCGACTACGTATCGACGGCATCGGAGACGCCGTTGTGGGTCCCAACCTATCGATCCAAGCCGTTCATCCTTCTCAAAATTGAATTCCAAGTGGGATTGAATGAAATGGGGGTGATTTTGGATCGAGCTCATACAAGCATCCGATTGTCTTGATTCTCACGTGGGCCCACTCGGAATTCGATTTTGAGAAGGATGAACGGCTCGGATCGATCGGTTGGGACCCACAACGGCGTCCCCGACGCCGTCGGTGCACCACGGTCGGTGCAGGTAGAAGGGTTCATTCCATAACAGCGAAAAAAATTCCATTTATTACAAAAATAAAAACAAAAAATGCAATCGGTATAATAGGAAATTCCTTAACATCCCTTAACATGCAGCTGCTATTGAAGTAATGAAGTCTATCAAATTGTAACTAGGGATGGCAATTCAACCCGCCCCGCTCCGAACCCGCCCTACCCCGCCCCGATAGGATAGGGTTTTTTACGATTTTTTTGGGTAACGGGTAGGGGCAGGGGGTGATTTTGAAAAACCCGCTAGGGTTAGGGTAGGGGCAGGGGTATGGTCATCCCGCCCCGATATTACCCGCCCCGACATACATATATATGTATAACTATATTTATATACTCTTATATGTATATATCAAATTATATTTTCTCACTTATATGCATTAAATTTTATTTATATTCTTATAATTTTACTTTTACAACTAAAATACAACATTAGATAGTAGATTTTGGTTAAGTTGTAAAAGTTATTTTGTTAACTTTTATCATTTGTAGTCACTAATTGGAGTTTAAAATATACTTAACTAATATGTGAAAAAAATAGGGGCGGGACGGGTAAACCCAATACCCGATAGGGGCGGGGGCGGGGATACCCATAAATTACCCGGTTGGGTTAAGGGCGGGTTAGAAAATTTTAGGGTCGGGGCAGGGATCATCAAAACCCGCCCCAACCCGCCCCGTTGCCATCCCTAATTATAACCCCTTTTCGGTTATCATGGAGCCTTTTTATTGGGTATCATGCCGTGGTGGGGTGGGCCCAACCTTTTTTTTTTTTTTTGGTTCAGCGGAAATTCTTAAAGATTCAGCTTGGGCCCAACCTTTTGATGATCATGAACTCGCATACAAAAGACGGCCAATTTGTTTCAAACTTTCAGTCCTAGACTCCCACGTCGAATTTTCCTCAATCCTGATACCTAGGGATAACAATTTCCTTATATCTAGTGAACACTCGCCCGTCCCGCTTCCGCTTGTATAGCAAATCCTATCAATTAATTAGGGGTGTCAACGGTCCGGTTTAGTGCGGATTGGTATGAATCCGAGGACCGAACCAAAAGTTTACGGTCCAATGTAAGACAATCCGTGTCCAAACCAAAAGTTTACGGTCCGGTTCCGAAACAATAAAAAAAATCACGGTTCGGTTCACGGTTTATCCACGGATTATTACATTTCACAAAATAAAAAAACATATTCCGCATTCCACATTCACATTCTCAATGTAACTTTTGGAACTCATTCTCATTCCCACGAAAACCTTCACGTCAACAAACCGAAAAGGTAATTCATCCATGAGACAAATCCTAGCCAAAGCATCTCTACAAGCCTTCTGGTTAAATTTCCAAAGCATCTCTACAAGCCTTCTGGTTAAATTTCCAAAGCCCAAGTCCATTTTCAGATTCTCCTTTTACTTGAACAAATGATGCTAGTGTTTTTTGTCTCTTAAGTTTTTTATTCTTTGGATTTTTTAGGCAATTTACCTTGTCTTTCTTCAAGGTACAAGTCTCATTCCCACTCAACCATTTATATATATAAGAATAATATGTTTATTATAATTCTTATCCCAATGTTTTAGATATATATATTTATATTTTTAATTGATTAAGGAGTGTTTTGGCCTAACAAGTTAGCTGACTTATTTTTTCGTCTTTATTTAATTTTTTTTTTGCATTTTTTGGTTTTGCATCAACTTTTTGTGTATTATTTGTTCATCTCGGCGAGAGGAATCAAAAAAATATAAAATTATGACTGATGCTTAATTTTTTTTTTTGAATAAAGACAAAAATAAGCCAAAAAGTCCGCTTTTTACATTTTTTTTATTTTATTCAAAAAATTGAAACTTCTAGTCATAATCTTTTACCTTTTTGGATTCCTCTCGCCGAGACGAACCAATAATACTCAAAAAATTGATGCAAAACTAACAAACGCAAAAAAAAATCAAATAAAGACAAAACAAAAAGTTAAGTTGGCTTTTTTAGCCAAACTTCACCTAAATTCTCACGGTCCGGTTCGGTTTATCCACGGTTCTTTTATGAAAATCCATGGACCGAACAATGAAGCACGGTTTTCTAATTTTTCAATCCGTGTCCGGACCATTAATCCACGGACCCAATCCAAAACCTACGGTTCGGTTCGGTCCGGTTCGGATTCGCGGTTCGCGGGTTTTTTTTGACAGCCCTACAATTAATTACTATTTATCATAGACTACTTAATATTCAAAGAACATCAATTGATTTTATGTTTCTAAATATAAATATTCCATCCGTCCCTTTTTAAGTGTGTTGTTTTGTAAATCCAACTTATTAAAAAAAATCATCATTACATCTTTCACACCAACTTTTATCTCAACTTTAAACTTTTCACATTAATTTTTAACTCCACTTTCCAAAATTATCCTCCACTTCTACCCATTAACTCTTCTTCCACTAACTTTTCAAAAGAGCAAAATGATAATTATACAAATTTTTACCCATTAACTTTTCAAAACACACAATAATCCAAAATGGAAATGTCTACACTAAAAAAGGGACGGAGAGAGTGTCAATTTATTTTTATTCCTAATTTCGAATTTTTTTTTTTTAGATATGGGTATATTCGGGAAAACCCTGATCCCCATCGGGAGGTGAATTTGGTTCTTTATCTAATATTCCCAATGGGGATGGGGGCAGGGATAGCTGAAAGACCCTCCAATCAGGGATCAGGTATATAATAGAGTTCCCTGATTTATACCCTCCTCGTTGCCATCCCTACTGATAGTATGGCCTAGGGATGCAACGGAGACGAGTCAGGGCCAAAGACTACTATCCCATCCCCAAACCCCTCCTCCATCCCCGCTCCAAATGGAGAATGGGAATCCAAAGTGGGGATTCGGGAAAAATCGGATGACAAAAAAACAATTAAAAAAAAAAAAACAAGGAAAGCCACAACAATTGCAAGAGAGCATAAAAAACTCTGGGCTATACTCCAGTACCAGCTAAAAGCTCAAAGGCATAAAATAACATGCATAGTACTTCACCAAATTCACCAGCTTCCTGACTTAGTGGGTTATAAACATGAGGTATTCAGCTTGGGCTATTCCAAACTCATCCAGCATATATCAAAATTTCAGAATTCCATCCAAAATATAAGCAAACTTCAAGTATCAAATTACAATCCACAACCTAGTGAACATATACTAACATATTAAAAAAACATACTCCCTCCGTCCCGAATTTGTTGTTGTCCAATTACGGGCATGTGTGCCATTTTTCAATTGCTTATATCTTTCAATCTATAATGTTTTTTACAATTTTGAAAACTTTGTTTAATAGAACCCATTGAGAGCTATCAAATAAGATCGGTATTGAATATGTATGACATTGTACATTTGAAAATATAAACAATATTTTGAGGTGCTATGAATAGTGCAAGTGGACAAGAAATTCGGGACGGAGGGAATATATAAATAAAACCAAGAATTGAGGGATGAATTGGATCAGATTCGAGGCGGGAATACAATTGTCTCCGTCTCCTATCCAATCCCCGAAATTTTTAAAAAACAATCTCCATGTCCTACCCAATCCCCGAACAAATCTCCAAAACGCCAATTCGATCGATTTCGGAGCGAGGATCAGATCGAATTTGAACAAGTCGGAGGAAATTGCTATCCCTAATAGGGCATTGCATTGCTTATTAAAATTTTGCGTTTGCTAGGTGGGTGTGTGGGTGTAGTCCAACCTTCTTTGAAAATATTTGTTTTTGGTTGTAAAATATAGACGAATGCATGCATGTATAAGGAGTACAAAATGTTAAAGTAGTGCACTAGCGGAGCTTGGTCAAGCCAACATTTCTCAAGTTCACCTTGTTTAGTAATTGAGCTTAAATTTTGGATTTGAGCTTGTTTGTTAACCATAGTAGACAAGCTAAAACATGTTACAACTGAGCTGAGTACCGAGCTTTTTACGAATGGTTTGGTTCATTTGCAACATTTGAATACTGAATATGCTAGTGGTACATGAGGGAAAATTCAAGTACTGTCAGAAACTAAACTGAAGGAGTACAGAACTTGGTTGGGAGTGGGAATTGTAATTTACCCCTCGCGATATTGGTCTTGTCTTTCAAGCAGGGAATATAATCGAGGGAAAAAAAAGAGTTTCTACCCTCACTAATTGCCTCCCTCAGCATCAGAATCATAATTTAAGAGGCTTTTAAAAGGAGCAAAAGAGAAGGCATATTTTCATTTTTCCGATTAGTGCCTTAGTGGTATTCTCATTCACTACCAACTCACCCCTAGTGGCCCCTCAACTCCACTCTGCAATTGGCCTTGCCGGAGAATTCCAATTCCCCAAGCCCTACCCTCTTCCTCTTTTTACCTTTTTTTTTTCCTTGTATGGTTTGTGGGTCCCTTGTATCCCATCAGCAAGTTCAGATAATCTTCGTGATGATATTTATCAACTCCTACTTCTTGATTCATGGTGGGCTTCGACAACCATGGCTAAGTCACCTGGTTAGTTTATTGCCCTTAATACACATCCGATATCTTGATTGTATAAGTTGTTAACTTATTTGTATTGGGTTATTATATCTGGCCTTTATTTCTTGTAAGAAACTTGCACAATTTCTGTGTTGAGTTGCTCACTGACAATGATTTTGTGTAATTATGGTAGTGTTTATTTGATGGGTTTATTTTGACTGGATGCTCAAATAAATATATACAAAATCTGGCCTTTATTTGATGAGAGAAACTTGCTCAATATGTATTGAATTGATCACTGACAATTGGTTTTTTGTAATTATGTTAAGTGTTTCTTTGATGGGTTTCTTTGATGTGGATGCTCAAATAAATATAGAATATCTGGCCTTCATTTGATGTAAGAAACTTGCTCCATTTGTATTGAATTGTGCCCTGACCCCGAGAATGATTTTGTGCAATTATGTTAGTGTTTTTTTGATTGATTTTTTTCAGTTGGATGCTCAAATAAATTACTTATCAATGTTACTGCAATCGAACGAATGAAGCTTGCTTGTTTCTTTGATGAGTTTTTTTAGTAGGATGCACGTATATGATTGTTAAGTTGTTTGATGTATATTGGGTGTTGCCATTCGGCCCTTACTTGGTGGATGAAACTTGTACTTTGAGAAGGTAATTTCTACCTGGCTGGGGTTTGTTACAACTTACAATTATCTGATTGTTTCTTTGATGGGTTTTTTTTCCATGTGACGGGTTTTGACCAAATGGGATTGTATTTCTTGGGGATCTTCTTGTTGATGTTCTTGAGTCAACCCAAATATTTCTTTCACAGTACTTCAAAATACTCTTCAATGAGTGTTTCTTAAGTTTGCGTTGCCATAAGGATGAGTACAACAATTTACTTCAGATATTTTATCGAAGGTCCTCTCGGTAAAATCCCAAAATATATGGCAAAAACATTCTGACCTTTCACTAAAAATTCTGATGAGATTTGAAGTCATTCATCACACTAAACAGTGATCGATGATGTTTTTTCATTTGTCCTTTGGGACAATTTTCTAAACAGCGGGATTCTAAGTCAAGATTGACAGATAAAATCAGTTTTTGCCATTTGAAATAGGAATAGTCAATCGAGTCCCCAAGTCCTTAACATATGCAACCTTGTTGGAACAGCTAGAACTCCCTAAATCTGGCCTTGTGTAGAAGTTTGAAGCTTGGAAAGTTGGAAAACAAGAATTGAGCTGTTAAGCTGTTTCCTACTCTAACTAGCCGATATAAGGCGTCAATTTCTGTTGTTCTCTCTATGCTTCAAATGTTAAGCAGTTCGCTCATTGCTGCAATATGCATCAAGCTGCAACCTTTTGATGATCCCATGTGCTTTTCATTTGTTATTACATATAGGTATTTTTGCCGATTTACTTTTAAAAACTTCTAATGCGTGTTTTGTCATCTTTTATTTGACATAGGATTACGAAATCGAGGCCAAAAATCATCCAAAGAGTCTTCCTTGGATGCTAGAGGGAGTCACAGGTTTGGAGCCTTACGCTACTGGCATTCCCATTTGATGCTACTAGTCAGCTGGGTCACACTGCTCATTTTGGTGAAAATCAGTTATTCGTCCAATGCACCTGATGTCGAAGGTACAGTCCTATTTTAGTTTTTATAATCACTTTAATCTACAAAGGGCTAGTTTCCCAAAATAAGTCAGTTGGCTTTTTGGGTTGTCTTTATTCAAAAAAAAAAAAAAATCGCGTTTGTTAGTTTTGCATCAAACTTTTGTGGATTATTGATCCCTCTTGACAAGGGGAATCGGAAAGGTAAAAGATTATGACTGAAACCTTTCTTTTAAAAAAAAATCCAAAAGTGCTAAAAGTTGGATATTTCCAAAAAATAAAAAATTGCTTTTCAGTCATAATTGTTTACTTTTCCAACTCCTCTCGTCGAGATGAATCAGTAATCGACAAAAGTTTGACGCAGAATTAACAAACGCGAAAAATATTTGAATAAAGACAAAACCAAAAAAGCCCTTTTAGCCAAGTGGCTTTTTTGAGAAACTCAGATTATTTTCTGCTCCCCTATTTCAATCCATTCATCTTGACCATCACTATTACTTGCATTCACATAAGTGCTTGGATGCTTAATTTTTGGATGTTATGCCCCTGTATAAGGTTATCGGTAACGTTGAGTTTAGGATCTAAGCATTTTGACTGGAAACATGTCTTGCTTTCTCTCCTCTTAGGTTGAACCTCGCGATAAAGGTGTCTTTGTTCTTTACGTAGTATTCTAAAAGTTGGCCTAGGCGGCCATGCAACGCCTAGATTTTAGGGCCTAGGCAATGATTAGGTATTTTATTCATTAGTTGGAAATTTGTCAGGGATTGATCGGCTAAGCGGATCTATTCAAAGGTAATATTTCATAATTTCTAAACGAATTTGCATAAAATGTGTAATAGTCTAATAGAAAAGTACAAGCGTTAAATGTAGCTTTAACAAAAACAAAATATGTATCATACACATAATATATCAGGGATTCACTTGTTCAAACCCTAAAACTATTTTAGTCTTGATTATTCTCTTCCTAGTTTTATGTCATTTCTTACTGAAACTTTGGGATATTTGGGGATATAATATTTGCAAAAATGGAAAATCCGACTAATCTCTAGATGCCAATTAGTCTCCGATTGGTCAGCCTAGGCACTAGTCGCCTTTCTTCTTCCAAGTAGCACCTAGTGATTCTTAGAACATTGTACCTAAACACTTGAGGACAATCTCTAGAGGCACTCTGATTACATTCTTATGTAATGAGCACTAGAGAAAAGATTTATTGACATACAAGCAATTAGGCACCATTTGACGTAGAAACTGTAAAGTTATCAATTGTCCCAAAAGCTTAAGCCGGTAGGAAATGGGCCCAACAGTGTATATCAAGCTATTCAACACCCTCCCTCATGTGCAACTCCGTCTTGCACTTGGTGATGCAAATTTTCATAGATAGAACAAGACAAAATATGAAGGGGAGAAGCATAACACATAAACCAGACCAAACCAAACCGAGCCTTATGTCCCAATCAATTGGGGTCGGCTACATGAATATTTTTCCTCCATTGAGCTCTGTCAAGAGTTGTTTGCTCACTTAAACCTAATAGACTCAAATCTTTGCGCACAACCGCATCTAAAGTCAATTTAGGTCTTCCCCTCCCCGGAGCGTTTCTATCCAAAGCTATCCTATCCGCTCTCTTAACTACAACATCTGCTGGTCTACGGTAGACATGCCCAAACCACCTTAGCCTATTCTCTCTCAACTTTTCCTCTATAGGTGCTACACCTACCTTCTTGCGGACTGTTTTATTTCTAATCCTATCTCGTCTAGTCTTACCACACATCCACCTTAACATTCTCATTTCTGCAACACTTATCTTGTTCACCTACTGTTTCTTAATAGGCCAGCATTCTGTCTCGTAAAGCATCGCTGGTCTTATGGGTCTTATGGTAGTCCTATAGAATTTTCCCTTCAATTTTGTGGGTACCCTCTTCTCACACAATACACCAGTAGCGCTTCTCCACTTGAGTCATCCCACTTGGATCCTATGAGTCACATCATCTGCAATATCTCCATCTTGACTAATAATAGAGCCTAAATACCTAAAATGGTCACTCTTTGGTATCTCCTGATCCTGAATCATCACTCTTTCTTCATACGCACTTTTGGTATCACTAAACTTGCAAACCATGTACTCTGTTTTACTCCTACTTATCCGAAAGCCCTTAGACTCCAATGCTTCCCGCCACATTTCTAATTTAGTGTTAACACCACTAGCAGTTTCATCTACAAGGACAATATCATCTGCAAACAGCATACACCATGGAATATCCTCCTGAATCTGCTTAGTCAATTCATCCATAACTAACGCGAAAAGGTACGGGCTCAAGGCTGACCCTTGGTGCAATCCTACGGTGATGGGGAATTCATTTGTTTCCCCTGCTGGTGATCTAATGGCAGTGACGGCACCTTCATACATGTCTCTAACACATCAATATAGCCTTTGGTCACTATCTCTCTCCAAAACCCACCATATAATGTCTCTAGGCACCCTATCATAAGCATTTTCGAGGTCTATGAAAACCATATGGAGATCTTTCTTCGTTGACCTGTATTTTTCCACCAACCTCCTTAGTAGATAGATAGCTTCCATGGTCAATCTTCCAGGCATGAACCCAAACTGTTTTTCGGACACCCTAGTCAACATCCTCAATCGATGCTCAATAACTCTTTCCCACAACTTCATCGTATGACTCATCAACTTAATACCCTTATAGTTGTTGCAACTTTGGATATCCCCTTTATTCTTGTAGATAGGTACTAAGATGCTCCTCCTCCATTTGTCGGGCATTCTCCTAGATAAAATAATCTTGTTGAACAATTTTGTCAACCAAGTCACCTCCAAGTCACCTAGGCTTCTCCAAACTTCAATGGGGATACCATCTGGCCCTAAGGCCCGACCTGGTTTCATCCTCTTTAAGGCCTTTGCCACTTCAGACTTTTGTATCCTCCGATAGAACTCGTATTCTATTTCTCGCTAGGGGCAGCAGCTCCCTCCTCACCAAAGCTTCCTTCATGTTTCTCGTTTAACAACTTCTCGAAATACATCTTCCATCTATCCTTGATCTCCTCATCTTTCACTAATACCACCGAATCACTATCTTTTATACACCTAACTTGGGAGAAGTCTCTGGCCTCCCTTTCTCTCAGCTTTGCGAGTTTATAGATATTCTTCTCTCCATCTCTACTATCAAGTCTAGGGTAGAAAAAATGCAAATAGAGAGAATTGAACCCAAGACCTCTCAGAACCTGAGCTCTAATACCATGTCAAATTACCAATTGTCCGCAAATCTTAAGCTATTAGGAAATGGGCCCAATAATGTATAAAGCTATTCAACATGATAGAGGTGCTTTGTGAGAGAGTCAAAGCGAAGGACTATCAATGTGCCAAAATTTCTCCGAGGGCCATAGTAGGGTCCAATCCATAGTCCCCGAAGGGAACAATTGAGAAACATGTTGACTGAATTCATCTTTATTGAGTGCAATTTCAGAACCTCTCTTTTAAATCTCACATCAAACAATCCCAGAGCAACATACGTAAAGAGAATCGTCCAACTAATATTTTCCTGTTTGTCCCTTCCATTGACTAGGGAAGTTCCAGTGCCATCTGGTTGTATCTTGCTGCCAACCAATCTAATTCTTCTCTAAATGCGCACACCAAGCTAAGAAGCACCGACATTCTCAGGGTTGCCATATCCGTGTCCGAGTCCGACACACCGGGGCACGGGACACACCAGTGATATGGGAAAAAGAAACGTATAGGACGCGCCACATGCCGTGTCTATTAAATTTAATTAATTTTTTCCAGGGCATCACGGCGGGGACAGCAGGGGAAATGTATGATATGACAGGGTTAAATATGCAATTTTTTATTATTTGGGGGATGAATGCGTATTGCTTAAAATACTTTAGGTTAAAAAGTATAGCATGATGTATAGATGACTCTTATGTATACATATTGATGCTTCATGCTTCTACATATAAATATGTTTCCACTGGTGTAACACAGATATTATATGTCCACTTGTTTTTGCCATGTCCCCCGCCGTGTCCGCGTCCCCATTTTCTTAGAAATCCGGTATCCATCTGCCTATGCCCATGTCTTGCTACATAAACCCTGAGCTTACAATTGAGAAGATGTTAACTCAATTCACCTTCATCATGTGCATGGAGTAGAGAGCGAGTGAACTTGCACTTTTTTGAACTGCAGTGAGCTTGCACTTGATAAAGGTGAATTGAGTTAACATCTTCTTTGTATGACAACTTATAGCTCGGAAATTAGTTAATTTTATGTTTACATTTAATAGCATTCTTCATTCATTGAATATTCAGTTATCATCCGGGTGAACATATTTTGTTTCTCTTCGCATACTCTGAGAAAGTTGTAACTTCGTTCCTGCCACCATAGCTGTCTGAATTTCTTCCATATCTGATGGCTGGCACCCTTTTTTCTACTATTGATTCAGGTGAAGCTTTGATTGAGTTTCTAACAGCTCTAAATGATTCCAATCGGATAATTACCGATTGGAATGATCATCTTGTCAGCCCATGCTTTAGTTGGTCTCACGTCACTTGTAACAATGGAAATGTTGTATCATTGTAAGTATTTCTTGTAACAAGATGTATCTTTTTTTCGTTAGTTGCTTATATAGCACACAAAACCCCTTTTTTCTACGCCAAGATTTGTAATTCCACTTCGTTTATATTGCAAAACTTGCAATATAGTATAGATATTGTTTCAGATTAGTTTATGGGTATATTAATTTCCAGGAGCTTGGCCTCAAAAGGATTTTCAGGAACCCTCTCACCCTCGATTACTAAACTGAAGTATCTGGTTGGCTTGTAAGTCTTTATTGCGGCTTTGCACCATCTACTTCCATATAAATGGCTTTCTTATGATATAGCTGCATGAATTTGAATCAAACTGCTCCTTACAGTTCTTTGGTGTACTGTAGAGTTTTTTAATGATGGGAATTGACTTCAAGGCATTGGCCATATGTTAGGGCTGTGGCCATTTGTGCTATCCTTCTTATCCCTCCACGTCATCACCCTCTAGCTTTCTTTTTTAATCTCTTCCCACATTATAGACTTGGTGGTTCCATCACTCTCCCCCTTCTCCCCATGGTCCTCTCCTCTCTTCTCTTTGAACAGCACTATATCGGGTAACCACCCAGAAACACACGCGCACAACACACCTATTAAACAGTGCATTTCCTATTTTGAGCATATAAAAAGATTGAATGGTTCGAGGAGTGTCAAGAAGTGCAAATTTCCTCCATGTTTGGTTATGGTTAAGCAGAGTGTTAGATCAACATCAATAACATTTCTGTTAAGTTACAGTAATCCCAAAACTTAAGCTGTTAGGAAATGGCCAACAATGTATATCAAGTTATTCAACATCCTCCCTCACGTGCAACCTTGTCTTACACGTTGAGATGCGAATTTTCATAGAAACAAAATACGAGGGGGAGAAGCAGAATGCAAATGAGGAACAAATGCATACAGAGAGAATTGCACCCAAGACCTCTTGTAACCAGAGCTCAGATACCATGTTAAGTTACAAGTAATCCCAAAAGCTTAAGTTGTTAGGAAGCGGGCCCAACAATGTATATCAAGTTATTCAACAGTTTTTATATGCCCTTGTGCATTTTCTCACTTGTCATTCTTTTGAATGTTTTAATTGATGAAGAATTTGGCTTTTATAACATGATTGATGCTTCTTTTATTATCTTGATTGGTTGTCAAAAAACAATTGAATGTCTTACCGGTCAATTTCAATGCAGGGAATTACAGGATAACAATCTATCAGGCGTGTTACCCGATTATCTTGGCAGTATGGCCCACCTTCAATACCTGAATCTTTCACACAATCATTTTAATGGTTCCATACCCACTTCTTGGGGCAATCTCTCCAGTCTAAAGCATCTGTAAGCCTGCTTTCTCCTTCTCAAGCAAATGACTATTCTAAGTTACTAAAAGGGAAAAAACAAAGCTGAACAAAGAACAAAAAGACTTAATAAAGATATTATTTGGCTGGGGTGGGGAGTGAGTGTGATTTGCATTAGATCTGGAAATTTCAACTCTTTGTATATTGTTGTATAAAAAAATTTGCTTGTCCTGAAGCTAATTATCTCATCTCCTTCAGGGTGCTAAGCAATAACCGCTTAAGTGGATCTGTTCCTGATACACTTGAAAATGTTACAGGCTTAACAGAACTGTAAGGAGTCTTTAGTCGACTTTTACGTTGCCAGTTGTGTTGGTTACTTATGTGCTTTCCTAGCTGATCACTGCCCGATGAATTGTTTTGGTTCACAGAGACCTCTCATCCAACGAGTTAACTGGAGGAATCCCAACAAAGTTGTTTTCCTTGCCGACATTCAAGTAAGTTCATTAAACATTTTTCTCCGTTTCAACATCTGAACGTTATACAATAAAAGAACTTTCAATCATTGAAAAAGTGACCTGTAATGTTTGATTACTTCCATGAGTGGATACAGGTACTTTTCTCACAACATATCATTCCTGTTTACCTGGTTTATTAAGTGAGAAAATGAAGGATCAAAGTATTTCATCAGTTCTTCATTGAAGGACCAATTTTTTTTTTCATACTGATTTTGTCTTGTGTGTAAGAAGTGATGTTTATGTAGTTTGTTAGTTCCTTTTGAGTGGATGCTCTTCAAAATTGTTTTGAATTGTTTCATGACCCGCAAGTAAGATCTTATTAAACAAAACTGCCATGACTCATAATGTGATTCTAGCTGCTGTAAAAAATATCCTGCTCTTTGCTTGATCTGATTTAGTCATTTATGGTAACAGTAAATAAGTATTCGACCATACAATCTTTCATTATAGAATGCAGATTGCAGACAATAGTTTGTTAGACTTGCAATTCTGCTTTAATTTTTATTTATTGGAAAATGCTAAACTCTGCCCTTAGGGCGGAGGATAATGTGTAAAATATGTATCGCTATCCGAGAAAAGTGTATTAATATCCGTGAAATTGTATTGTTATCCGTGAGATGTGTATTGAAATCCGAATTCATTTGTCTTTATGTTCATATTACCCTCCGCCCAAGAGACTTCCTTTTTTTTAACTTACTAGAGACAGCCCAGCTCGAAACCTACTACATGGGATCAGCTACATAATCTTGTTCGACAAACTTGGTCAAGGGTCATAAACTCAGTTAAAATGCAAGCTAGAATGTTTTTCGTCGTATCTGGACCCTAATTGGTTTTGGTCTCCCTTGACCTCCTCCACTACCTTAAATGTGAATGGTATCACTTTACCAAAATTTCAAGTCTCCAAGCCTATGGTTTGGGTTTGGCATGTTCTAGTTCTATTTCAGAGCTTATAACTTCTAAAATTGTCATATGTGGTCAAAGCTGACAAAGTTGCAGTAGTAAGATCCAATTTTGTCCTATAATTTTCTCAAGACTTGGGCTTTTGTTTTGCTGGACATAATTGTTGAGGATTTCATCTGTCCAAAGTTCTTGCAGAATTAAGGATTGTTAGGAGCATGTATCGTGGCATTGTTTAGTCAATGGCAACTGCAGTGTAGTTTGGCAATTACCTGGTTTTAATCTGTGTTTCATTGAACTTGGAAAATGGTGGAAGTATGGGCTTGAACTACATTCTAATACCACAAAACAACTCTAAATCAGAACTTTGAAAACAAGGTTGTAGACGGAAAGGCTAGTGCCAACATTCATTCTCCCAAAATAATCCTGCATGTGCTAAGAACAGATGAAAAAACAAAAGCAACGGAGCTACTTTATTGATCTATCACTGCCATGGATTCTGTCCTAATAACTAGATTATTCAATTCTTCTGTTTGTATTTAAGATGTGTTGGTCCTGTCGGCATATTGCTGTTTTTGTAAATTTTTAGTTTCGTTGATAGATCTGAGTATATTAAAATGATTTTTGTTATTCTTATTGTAAAAGGTTCCACTAATATATGAGCAAATGCATATCTTTACAACATCAGGAAACCACAAAATTATTTGACATGTTTAGTTTTTCTAGATTGTGCGTTACTCCTTGATCTCATACTTCATTTACTTCAGTTATTCAGGAACTCGCCTTTCTTGTGGGTCTAGCTTGCAGCAACCTTGTGTTTCTAGTTCCACCATTCCAGGTTACACTTTTGACTGTTAACATTCTGCAATTTCTATCAAGGCAATCTCTGTTCTAACCTAACATTCATATCTTGCAGCAGTTTCCTCCAGGAAATCAAGACTTGAAATTGTCATTATCAGTCTAAGCTGTGGTGCTTTCATTCTTCTGTTACTTGGGGCTATCTTCACACATCGATACCGTAAAATGTGTAGGGTCAGGGATGACCTATTTGTAGATGTTCCTGGTGAGTTCTTCTTTTTGTTTCCTTTCTTTTTTTTCTTAATCGCCATTGTTAGATAGCTTGATATATATTGTTGGGCCCATTTCCTAACAGCTTAAGGTTTTGGAAGAGTTTTTAACTTAACATGGTATTAGAGCTGTGGTTGCGAGAGGTCTTGGGTTCAAGTCTTTCTAGTTGCATTTGTTATCTGTTTGCATTATGTTTCTATCATTCGTATTCTGTTCTGCTCTATCTCTTAAAATTTGCTTCTCCACGTGCAAGACGGAGTTGCACGTGAGGGAGAGTGTTAGATAGCTTGATATACATTGTTGGGCCAATTTCCCTAATAGTGTAAACTTTTGGGAGAGTTTGTAACTTAACAGCCATAACTAGTGATATTGTGCCAATGAGTATGATACCAAAAACTTCTTTATTTCCTTTCAATCCCGATAATCACTTGGTGAAGTACTAAAAATTGTACCCAAAGCAATTCACTTACTATCATTTAGTCAAGGAATATGGTCCCTAGATAGACATCACTGGTTGAAAAGATTTGAGCATCTGCTTACCAAGGTTGATGTAAATAGCTGGCTATTAAGACCTCTATTCTAACAATTGGACCTCGTTAAAGTGAATTATGAATGGGCAATTTCTCAATTTCATTAGTGTTTTAGTATTTAACAATATCTTCTTCATTCAGCGATCTGCTTCTACCTAAAGGAATCCTAACTATTTTTGTCACACCCCACTTAGGGAAGTGATGGACCAGAAACCACAAGCCTTGACCCACAAAACACAGCCTTCAACATAATGATTATCGTGCACTAACTAGAAAATTGTAGGCAACCAAATTTTTATGTGGCCCCATCCGATTTGCCCATTTTTGATAGTCGTGCATTTAATCAAAAAAATATACTATATGTATTCTGATGATTAATCAATTAATTAATTTTTTTTTGAAGTTTCTTTCAAAAGAACTAAGTGACAAAAGAACTAATTGGTTTCACAAAAATACGTTATTTTCTTTATCAAAATTAACATACATATGGAACAAAGATAGTTATAAGGGAAGGCCAAACATGTATTACTCATTATCATGGGACACAAACATCCCATTTATCAAAATCCAATCAACGGTTCCGATGCACCATGAGTAAGAAAATAAATCTGGATGGCAATAATAATGATTTTGCAAGAACCTGTTCTACATCTAAAACAGTGACCTCTACATGGGTTTTTAGTAAGCGATGTAAGTTATTACAAATTGCTTGGGCTTACAGCTTAAGCCTTTGGGGTCATGCTGTTAGGCCCCACTATGCTATTGGGCTAGGGGTCTACTTGGGACGTTACAATTTTTTGTCATAATACCCACCCTCTCCAAAAAAAAAAAAAAAGTTGAACTGACCCACTCTCTTTTTCAGCATTTGCTACAAAAAATCTCCCAGGACGTCATAAAATTCCTAAAACATTAATAAAATTGCTTTTACAACCCAAAGGAAGAATTCTTCTGTGAAATAAATTCTTGCCTGACGGTCAAGAGTAAAAACCAATTTATTTTGTGTGCTGTACTCTTTGAAGTAAATGAAGTCCTCCGAATAAACCACTTTATATGTCTGCTTAGATTAAGGATCATATTTCATGTCTTAACCTCCTCCTTTCATGGCATTGTTTTCTAGAAAAGCAAACTGATTATAGCTGATTATATCTTCTGGTGAGGTTGACAATTGGACTTTTTGGCACTTCAGGTGTAGATGAATGCAAAATTTCCTTCGGCCAGTTAAGAAAATTTTCCTGGCGTGAAATCCAACTGGCCACTGACAATTTCAGTGAAAGCAACATAATTGGGCAAGGAGGCTTTGGAAAAGTCTACAAAGGTGTTCTTTCAGACAATATAAAGATTGCAGTGAAACGTCTCACGGATTGTCACAGTCCTGGTGGGGAGGCTGCATTCTTGACGGAAGTTGAATTGATAAGCGTCGCAGTTCACAGAAATCTTCTCCGCCTGATTGGGTTCTGTACAACCTCATCTGAGAGAATTCTTGTTTATCCATTCATGCAAAATCTCAGTGTTGCATATCGTTTGAGAGGTATTTTACTTACAAGCACAACAGTCTACACTTAATGCCAGACTTTTACCTTATTGACCTAGATTAGCACACCATTCAAATGAGGTCCGCCCATTTTAATTTTATAAAGTAAAGCCTATTGAATACTGGCAAATTTACATTTTGAACATGACGATTGGTTGACTTGTGGAATATTAATATCTTTAAATAAGAAAAAAAAATGATGATTGAAACTCGAACTGCTTGTGAAAGATGCTATTTATGGATACTTGAAGAAGAGATGCTTGTTTTATGTTTCTTTCACTATAGCTAATCACGCCAGCATAGTTATTTTTTATGCTACTTGCTCGCCCCTACACGCTTGGCTGCCTTTCCAATCTATCTAAGCCTAAGGCAAAACTGTGTATTGAAAAGAATCTATGGTTGGAATTTAAAAATTCATCTCATTTTAATTTCCTTGTTGCCTTTTGTGATCAGATATATACAGTTGCAGACGAGTATTTTGATCCTTCAAGGAGGCGTAAATACCCTAGACTTTTGAAATATGGAATATCAGCTTAAAATAACTGCTAGGAGGCATCATAATCTTAAAGTTTTTACAATTGATGGACAAGTTTTAATGATTGTGGTTGCTATTTTCTTTGGTCAAGTTGTGAAGCAAAGTCCCACATTGCTTGGGTACCAAAGTAATATGAAGTATATAAGCATGAGGGCACGCTCACTTCAATAGTTAGCTATTGGGGTTGAGTTCTACCCAAGACCATGCAACACACATAGGTTCAAATTTTAAAGAGAAGTTTAGACTTGATTATTGAACGGCTTGATTTTTTCATTATTTGATGGTTTATGGTGCTCGACAACTTTTCAAGATTCTTTGATAAGTAAATGACTGAAATTAATCCCCTTAATCGGAGCAAAAGGAACAGAAAAGAGAAAAAAAGAAAACAACTTGTAAGGATTCTTGGATAAATGATATACTGGAATTAAGCAATGGTAACATTGAAGTTCTATTTGAACTGTCGTAGGGAAATTTTGCAATTGGTATTTAACTATTTTGTCATGAAATGTTTACCATTTCTGTCTATAATCTAGATGTCTTCTGACATTTCCCTTTGAATACCTTTTACGAGAATGTCGTCTTAATTCATTTAAGGTCTTTCTTTCTCCTACAGTGATCCTACACACTGGAATGTTTAAATGGTAGGGAGAGCAGAAATTGTAATTCGAGAGTAATCTGCAAATTATATCTCCATTTGTTGTTCATTTGGGGAGTTCCAACTTTCTAAGAGGACACACAACTAATGCACTCATGCTGAAATCAAAAAGTTGTAATTTCTCATTTTTTTTTCTTTAAAAGGCTCATAAACAATCAAAAGTTGTAGTTTAACTTGTCAAAGGGGACTTACATTCTTGGACATACAAAACTGGAAAGGACCGGCAATAGTATGTGTAAGAAGGAAGAAATTTAGGTTACGTAAATCAAGAATTAGTTGACTGGGGACGAGAATAATGAATGATTAACTTGAGGGACTAAGTGGAGAATCTATGGACCGGTGAAGAACAAGGCAAGAACAATCAGAAGAACCCTTGGCAGGAATTCGTCACCCCAATTAGAACTAGAAGCAAGTGCCACTTCTCTCTAGAAAGAGTGTCTCTCTCTGGGTCGAGTGGACTAATAAACTCTGGACTCGTGCCACACAAATCATGCGCGAATATTCTTTTTGTACCGTCAGGCCGCGATCCTCACGACACCCGCGGTGGTCCCGCCGGTGCTACTCTACGAGTGCCTCTCTACAATGAACCCTTGTTTCTAGCCACCAAGTCACAAAATCTTCAGTAATCCCAAGTGAACAGCGTGGTCAAGGCTCTACCTCGCCATCACCGCATGAGTGGCATGGTCATGACCTCCTCAGTCGTGTCAATCCCGCGACCAAACCTCTAAATGGCTTCCCCTCAGGCCCAGCCAAGTCGACCGGGGAGGAACATATCGTATGGGTCAAATCATTTTTGGAGGGCCGACGTCTCTCTTCGTCGTGCCCCAAAATCTCGAGGAATCGCAATCGATTCCCTCATCGTTGTCTCTTGTCCAAGACTCGAATGGCGTAGGCCGCGGCACCATCAAGTCACCTCTTGATCGAGGTAACTTTGCTTGCGACTTGAAAATCTGGCTAAGTATGGAAAAAGCACTTTTTCAAAAACTCTCGATTTGCGCGACAAAAAGTGGCGGTAATTGTTCCTTAGATTTTTCTTAGTCCAACAGTATAGTCGGATGATCTTTATGAGTAGGAGAATGTTGTCTTTCGGCCCTTTTCTTCGGAGAAGAACGCGCTATTTTTGGCCTTTGTACTTTTTTTTTTTTTTTTTTTGGGGGGGGGGGGGGGGGGTTTGAGATTTTGATGTGATTGGAATTTCAATCCTTTACTTAACTTTATTTAAAAAAATAAGTGCTAAAATGTGCTGGTGCTAGAGGACCCGAATCTGGGAGCTGGTACCTCTAGTTCAACACCCATCCGGGTTTACCCCTGCGGGTTAAAGGCCCACACAGCCAAAAGGATACCTTTGGGGTTCAAAAGGGACATGCAGCCAAGGGCCCATGCAGTCCAAGTCTTCCGGCCATGGACCCCGCGGTCCAGTCCCAACTGTTCCACCGTCCATGCGGTCAGGCCCAGCAGGGCCAATACCCATGCGGTTCTAGCGGCTATACGGGATCAATGTTCACACAGGTCCAATGTCCATGCGGGCTCAACACCCATGTAGGTCCGTCGCCCATGTGGTTCAAGAACTAATCCGGTCCTGGGGTCCTCTACGCGGTAAAGGGTGACCCCAGCTTTGGCCCATGCGGTAAAGATGCTACCGGGCTCAAGGGACCTCCGGTTGTAGGCTTATCTGGGCTCAAGGGACCTTTAGTCTTGGGTCCCCCGGTAAGGCTCTCCCGGGTATGAGCCTCCTGGTTATGGGTTTCCTAAGTATGGGTGTCCCGGTCTCATGCTCCCGCGGTTGTACCCTCACGGTGGGTCTCGTGGTTTTCGGACCCTTGATCGGGCCCACTCGTCCACGTGTCATCTTGGGTCTCCTTTCTCATGGCTCCTTGATTGTCGTGCCACATGTCTGAGTTTTTACCCTCTTATAGGATGGAAGGAGTTCTAGATTTAGTGAAACCTTTTTGGCTTCAGAGGCCGTATTTCTCACCATTTCAGAAATACAAAAGGAGATGTTTGCATCAAAGAAAGAATCTGTCACTTTTAAGGCATCTTTATGAGAAAAATGAAGAGATTTGTGTTCATAGGGTAAATAGCATGTATCTATTTGAGTTAAAAAGAGATGGTGAATAATCTGTGTTAAAGCATCCAACTCAAAACCAATTGGCAATGAGTGAAGAGGCCGTCCAGGCTCATATGCAAGCTTCAGAGGTTATAATTAACTAGTGTGGGACAAGCTCTAACACTCCCCCGCACTTGCGACCCCTGACTCGCATGTGGTGAGATAAACAAACGATTGAACACATACAACGACTATCAACCTTAACGACAAACAAAGGGCGAACCAACCATCAACGACATAGAGTCTTGTCCAAAAGCCTCCGAAAGCCTAGCTCTGATACCATGTTAAAGCATCCAACTCAAAACCAATTGGCAATGAGTGGAGAGGCCGTCCAGGCTCATATACTAGCTTTGGAGGTTATAACTTATAATTAACCAATGTGGGACAAGCTCTAACAATTTGAAAGCCAATAAGTTTTACCATGCATCAGTATTGTGAGGGTTCTGTTTATGATCAATTGTGTCAAATTATAGTCATGCTGAATTTGCGTTGCATGCATTTACCAATTGACAATAAATCATTGTCATCGTAGCTTTCTTATGCTTGAAATTTTTTTGGCATCTCGATCCCAGAACTGCTTTCAGTGACATTTAAGATTAGGTTAAATAACAGAGTATAATGTTGAAGCGTAGTTGAAATGGCTATCCATCAGTATTTACATTTACATATTCATAACGTGTTTCTTTCTCTCCATCAGTTATATAATTTGAATATCAGCATGAATTTGAGTAGAAATGCTTCACGATTAATTTCTCTGTTTTTCTTAAATTTGACAGACTTAAAACCTGGAGAAAAAGGCCTTGACTGGCTCACAAGAAAGCGTGTGGCTTTCGGTGCAGCCCATGGACTGGAGTACTTGCATGAGCATTGCAATCCTAAGATCGTACATCGCGATCTAAAGGCTGCGAATATTCTTCTGGACAATGATTTTGAAGCCGTTCTTGGTGATTTTGGGCTTGCAAAACTAGTAGATGCAAAGTTGACTCATGTTACAACTCAAGTGCGTGGAACCATGGGACACATCGCCCCAGAATACTTGTCTACTGGAAAATCATCTGAAAAGACAGATGTGTTTGGATATGGTATAACTCTTTTGGAAATCATAACTGGTCAACGTGCAATAGATTTCTCCCGGCTTGAAGAAGAAGAGGAT
This sequence comes from Vaccinium darrowii, assembly GCA_020921065.1. Taxonomy (NCBI): domain Eukaryota; kingdom Viridiplantae; phylum Streptophyta; class Magnoliopsida; order Ericales; family Ericaceae; genus Vaccinium; species Vaccinium darrowii. The sequence continues at coordinate 31,380,129 of CM037154.1, forward strand.
GTTCTATTGCTGGACCATGTAAGTTCTTGAGCTTCCTTGCTTGTATTATTTAGATACCCATTTGTCTTCTCTGTTTCTTTTTCTTTCTGTTATTCGCTTTCTTGTTTTCTTCCCCTCTTTGTTCGGGCTGAACGAAAGCAAAGAAATCCATGTCCATCACTATGCTATTTGCTGCAGAAATATGTGAAGTATCTGTCCAAAGTCTCAGAACAGTTAGGATTTTAGAATTCTCATTCTGTTCTAAATCCCTAGTCCATTTCTGTCTTTTCTAATTATCAATCTGTATTCTTCTTGATTAACGTCACTATTCACTACTTATTTTTCATTCAAGGCATTGCAGATTTTTGGTTTTGGCCACCACGGACAGCCTAACAGATTTTTTTTAAATAATATTTCTTTCCTCCTTTATGTGGATTTTCAATATCATTTTTTGATCCAACTGACTCTGTTGCTCATGTCGGCTATTCTATTATAGATTTGTTTTCAAGAAAGTTGGGATAACAGTGAATTAAAGGAGGCCGTTCATGACCCTGACCTTTTCGTTATTGAGATTGTGACAATAATAGTTCATCAAACAAAGTGTTTTCGCTTGTGGTTGAACATTTTCAAGTCATTATTTTGTGGCAACATTTTTGAGAGAGAAGGAACAAAAGATTGTCTTATAAGCTTCTTTTCAATCTGCGCATATATATATATATATATATATATATATATATATATATATATATATATATATATATATATATATATATATATATAAAGATTCGTACTACAAAACTTGTGGTGAACTCACTTAACTATTGCACAATGAATGATCATCCCACTTTAATAGACCCAGTGCCAAATAGCGGGCTTACGATTATTCTGTTTCCCAGTAAACACAATACGGAAGTTTTGTTTGGTTCTTGGATTTGTGAAGGGAAATCTTTTCATTCTTTTTTTCTTAGTAAGCACACTAATAAGGCTTTGCTTGGATTTTGGATTGTGGAGGGAAAAAAGAGGAAGTGAGCAAAAACTATTCAAGCACATTAATATTGTCCTTTCTTTTCCTATTCCCTTTCTTTTTGCTCCAATAATCCCAGTGTTTGACAGTCTAACTCAATTTTTTTTTTTTTTTTTCTGAGAAACGCCTAACTTAAAAATTTCACGGCAATTACTAGTCAAACGGTTAGATGATTTCCCACTTTTTGCATCTTCTTTGTTTCCCTCCACCAATCACTTTAGAAGTCCAAGATCCAAACACAGCCTAACTCAAACTTCATGGCTCTGACTGCGGTGTTTCTTTAAATGCTTTACTCATTTTGCTGAAGAACAACTTGGATTTACTCATTCAGGTCAAGAAACTGCTTAGAGAAAAGAGGCTGGAAGATATTGTGGATGAAAACTTGAAAGAATATGATCCCAAAGAAGTAGAGACTCTAGTTCAAGTTGCATTACTCTGCACACAAGGTTCACCAGAAGATCGTCCAAAGATGGCTGAAGTGGTAAGTATGCTTCAAGGAGAAGGTTTAGCAGAGAGATGGGCCGAATGGGAGCAACTCGAAGAAGTAAGAAATCAGGAATGCTCCCTTTTGTCTCACCGATTTGAATGGGCTGATGAATCCACAAATGACCAAGAAGCTGTGCAGTTGTCACTAGCAAGATAGATTTTGGAAAGATGAATCGAAGTTCGAGTAAGATAGTTAAAGTATAGGAACCAACTTAAGTGCTAATTTACATGGTATGATGAGCTTGGAACCCTTTTTTTGTCACCATGATGGTTATCTTGTAAGATAATTTTAGAACCAACTTCTTTTTGTTCGTAATTCAACTGCAGGTTTTGTTTATCTTTGTACTGCAGTAAAACCCGCAGGTATAGTATTAGAAAGTTTCCTTAGGCTTGTTTTTTGTTGCACTTTACTCTCGCTCTGCCCCTGTGCACTTTGTTGATAGGTTTGATGCGTTCACTTGTTCATTTCTAGACTATCTATTTGGTTTGAGTAAAGATCAGTGGGTATTGATTTTTTTTGAATTTTTTTGTGAAATTTGTTGTGGGTTTTGTAGAGCAAGTGTCTAGTTGATGAGGTTTCAGTATATAAACCTGTTGCAATTTGACAAAATTAACATGACATCCTTTGAGAATAGCATTGCACCAGAATGAGGACAATTGGGTTGGTAGTGATGTCTAATCAAACTTTTTGTTAGGGAAAAATAACCATAAAATAACCATTGCTCCTTCTACTAACCAATGTTGCACATTGATTGAATTAATGTGACACCTTTTTTTAGAATAATATCGCATCTGAATTTAAACTCGAATTTAATTAGCAAATCCAAATGCGACTTTCACATGAAAACGCATTCGACAATGCAAATGTCCCTACGATTTGCCGGTTTACAATGAGAGCGAGAGAGAGCTGTAGGGACAGAAATTGGGGACGAGAGAGAGCGCCCCAAGGGTATACAAATCAACACATTGGGGAAGAAGGCCTAAATGGAAATATGTAGCACCTAATTTGGGGTATTTTTCTCTAAAGTTTCAAGTCGGGTATTTTTGTCTGGGTAAAATAAGGATGTCATCATATTGTGGTTATTTATCCTCTTGCATGAGCTTATGATTCCCAAAAAGTGCAACATTAAGCCGGGAATAGTTGCCCCTCCCTCCCCTGAAATGTAATTCCCTCACAGCATTGGTGTCTTTAACTTGGTACAAACTACTCTACTCGACAAGAGAGGAGCAAAGGTAATTCTGTGACCCTTTAAAGTGTGGCTCCACTTGACAAGAGAGAAAGATGGGCATTGTGCTGCCCGAGGCAGCTATAGCTCTGTTGTGTGAATGAGATCCCATTTGCTCAGTCATATTTCAATCTATGAATTAAGAAATTGCAGTTTATGAATTTGATGCGCTTTCGTCCTCGTTTCTTGAAAATGCGCGCTAAAGCACAGAGCGGGACCTCTTATGCTTGAATCTAGGGGTGCCTAGCAGGTTAACCTGTAACGACCCGTCACCACCTTGCATAATATTGTCCCTTTTAGCCACCCAAGCTCTAAGGACTTCCCAGTATGGTCACCCATGTAAAAGACCTAGAATTTCACGAAAAACTCTTTGAATTTAATTGGGGATCCATTAAATTACATTTTAGAGTTGGAATGTGGGTCAATGTGAGATTTAGATTGGCTTGGGTCTTATTTGTAATACATGTGAAACTTGGAGGGGGAGAATGTAGTGACCCTATATAGGGCTTGTGGGAGAGAAACCCCATTTTCCCCCTCCCTCTAAAAAATCAGATCTCTATGTGTCTGTGTGTGTGAGACCAAAATCCACCATCACCACTTGAAATCTTCATAAACCCATTTCAATCCTTCATATATTCGTCATCTAAGCTAGGTATTTGCACGTAGGAGCTCAATGGAGTTGAAACTTGGTGGGTTTTCAACTTTTGGAAAGCTAGGGTTTGCTGATCTTGGCTTGTAGGAGCTCTATCCTTGAGGTAGAGATCTCTTTCTCTTATTTCTAAGTGTTACTGGTTGATTGGTAGCATTTACTCGTAGTCTTGATCATTAATTTTGTGATTTGAAAGTTATTCATCCAAAACTCATGTTCTTGGTATTCAAATGAATTCATTGATGTTAAATCCTTGGACCTGGTTGTACTCCCCGTGTTTTTATTGAAATCCATCAACCACCTAGTTTGTAGGGGTGTTTTTCTACTCTCTTTTATGTGTTTATGTAGTGTTTTGGTGCATATTCTATCTTGATTTCATGTTCTTGTCGCTTAGGTTGAGTTCTTGTCGCTTAGGTTGAGATCCCTCACACTTTGTGAAAATCTGTCAAAAGTTCGCTTTAGACACTCTAGGTATCGGTACCAATTTAAATCGGCATCCATACCATGTGTTCTGTTCGGATTCTAACCCATTGGTTTGGATACCAATGCAAATGGTATCCATTCGGATTCTAACCCATTGGTTTGGATACCAATGCAAATGGTATCCATACCTCAAGTATCTAAAAACTTGATTTTTGCTTTCATCATCTTTTGACCCTTGTTCAACCGTGAGCTTGAAATAGCTTTCGTTTAGACTTCTTTACTTAATCATGGTGCCTATCTCTTTTTCATTGCCCATGTTATCAGTTGTCCTTCGAGTTTGGTGATAATTGTGCTACTCTCGTACACTTGACACGTAATAATGCAACATAACGGAAATCGGATATGATTTTGCATGGAAAGAGTTATGTTTTAGAAAGGACATCTAATGGACACTTGAGGGACACATGATACTCCACCTTGAGAACCTTTAACACTCGTTTAACGGATTCATCAACACGTTATTGACTATAAGAAGTATGTGATGCATATAACCATTTCTAGAACTATGTCGTCAATACTTGGTGAGGATGTATGAGGGGTACGAACGCTTCTTTTAGCACACCGAATGGTGGCCCTAGTAATCATAATCCAACTTCCAATCATTTACTCTTCATTTTCTCAAAATATCATGTGTCCCTTTCGTATCCTTTTCAAAACGTAACCATTTTATTCAAAACATGTCTAATGTTCACTTACATTACGCCGTCATGTGTCAAGCATACTAGTTGGACATAAAAGGCAGTGTATTCGTGAAACAACCAACCGTACAAGCATGAAGCCAATAATGAGGACTTCAACGAGTTATGAAGTGTAAACGAGATACGTTCCAATTATGCGATCAAATAACACCACGGAAGGCCAAAGAAGTGTTTCAGAAGACGAAGAAAAATGAACAGAACTGCTAGGTATCTATACAAGAAAATCTGGGGTATTTATACCCAGCCTTCTCAACAAAAATTGGGTATCTATTCCTGGAAATCAGGGTATCTATACCCAGCCTTCTCAACAAAAATTTTGAAAACGAACAAAACCACTGGGTACCAATACCAAGAAACTGATATCTATACCCAGCCTCCTCGGTAAAATTTGAAAAAAAAAGGACAGAACTGTAGGGTATCCATACCAAGAATTCGGGTATCTATACCCAGCCCTTTATGAGCAAATTTCAAGCAGATTTTGGTACTCCCTCTTTCCCATATTGTTGGGCCTCTTTACCTTTTCAAATGTCTCAAAGAATTGTTTGTATCTCATAATCTATGATGTTTTTTGTCATTCCAACAACTTTGTCTAATAAAACTGTTAGAATAATTACCACACGCACACAACAGAATATGAAAACAGTAAAGGAATCAATACAGGAATTTACGTGGTTCCCTAGGATCGGGTACCTCCACGGGAGCGAGAGCGAATATGTATTATTATGATCAAAATCGGCTAGGGTTTTTACAATAGAGAGTATATATAGCCCTACTCTATTCCAACCCTAATAATTCCGTACCATACCATTGGGGGGGTAGACCCCCCGCAACGCCCAATTATTTGGCCCTACGGGCCACCAACGACAACAGTTGGACCCATGATGGGCTAGATGCCCTAGCTCCGCTCCGTTCTGCTCGGGTATCTGGTCTTTCGTTAGAACTCCTTGGTACCTCTCCATATGAGCCACAAGTTCCAACAATAACTAATTGAGATCTATCAAACAAGATCCCTATTCAATATAAAAAACTTAATAAATTAAAAATTATAGATAATTCTTTGAGACGTCCAAGATAGAAAAAAGGCCCAACAATATGGGATGGAGGGAGTATAAACCAGCCCAAAAGTAATGCACTAATCAACTCAACAACACTTAGAAAGAGTAGAGAAGACCTCTAACTCAAGGATTTATACTCCACAAACTCCAATCAAGAATCAAATCAAAACCCAAACTCCAAATCTTGAATCTAGCCAAAAAATGAGTTTCCAAGCGAATACGAGCGAGGCCCAAGCTTCAAATGGCATGAGAAGGTGCGTAGGAGAGTGGATCTATGAAGGGATTGAGTGTGGGAGGTGAATTTGGTAGTGAGATTGAGAAATTTTTCTAATGTGGATCTATGAAGGGAGAGAAGTGATTTTCCCTTCAAGAGCAAACACACACATCCCTTTAAGTTCTAATGTGTTACAATTTAATCCAAAACCAAACTATCTCTCACATCAACCCACATTTCAAACTCAAATGCAATTAAATAAAATCCTCAATTTAAATCCGAAATGTTTTTCATGAAATTTTGGGTCTTTACACAACAACCTTCCCCTGGGAGGTATAACACTTAGTTCTGCATAGCACTTTGTTCCAACTCCAGATTCTAGAAGTGGCTCATTCTAGAGGTGGCTCCTACCTTGTAGTCTGGTTGTGTTCTTGTAAAGACCTGGAATTTCGCTTAAATTTTTTTGAATTAACATTGCGGACTTTGAGAAATTTCTTTTAATGTTGGAATGTGGGTTCAATGTGGAAAACGGTTTGGATTGGGGCTAACTTATAACACATTAGAAAATTGAGGGGTGTGAGGACAAATTAGGGGAATTGGTACTATAAATAGGAAAGGAAGAGAGTGAAAACCACTCTCCCTCCCCTAACCCTAGCTAGCTCCTTCTCCCTCTCCCTCTCTCTTGATTTTTTCCACTCTCTCCCCAAACCACCCACTTCTACTCAAAACCCACTTCAACCCAACATAGATCTACCATCCCTATGCCTTGTGGAGCTTGGATTTTGAGTGAGAACGCTTGGAAGGCTGAATTTTAGTGGAACCCAAGCTTGGAGAGCAAGGGTTTGGTTCAAGATTTTGGTTTGGAGCTCAACCACTAGAGGTAGGGGTTTCTTGCTTGAATTCTAAGTGTCTATGGGTGTGCTTAACATAAATCCCTGAGTTGAACTTGTTTTTCTTTAATCTTGTTGAAAACTCACCATTTTCTAGGGTTTGAGTTGAATCTCTATTAGAATTTGAAGTTGATTGTTCGAATCTTTTGATTAGTTGAAATCTATCTCTCTTTGTGTGCATTTGATCATTGGTAGCGAAATTTCTGAGTTGGGGACCAAAAGATTGAGTTTGGGGTGAAGGCATGAGTGTGGACACAGGAGAAAAGTTTGTGATTTTGAAAATGACTTTGGAGTTGCCACCCGGGTTTGAGTACCGTACCCGAGAAACCGTTTTGAAAAATGCCTTTTTTGCCCTTGTTTTGAAAAAGGTTTTTTATTGGCCAATCATTGCCATGATTTCTCGGGTTTGAGAGCCAAGTTATGAGAAGGGAAGGTTTTTAAGGCACCTCCTTGCCCGGTACGAAGACTGGTCTCTACTAAGTATTTAAGTGATTCCAAAACATTTAGCTTCTAAACTTTATCCATGTAAAGGGGAAGGGAGCAAGTAAGCAAGGATTGAAAAAAACCATTATACAAGTATTAGTGGATGCTTGTGAGTTGCGTACAACGTGCATGATGGTGATGACGAACAATTACAACAATAGTAATAAACATCTAAGACCAGTAATGAAGGAATGAACATGATTTTAGAATGTTTCAAATCAAAATGCACTTTGTGCCTCATTGGCCCTTCCCAAAGGGGGCTGAAAGATTGGTGGTTTATGCTTGGGCCTCCTGGTTTAGGCTTCCTGTTGACCTCTATTTCATCTCTGGTTTTGTATAAAATGACCCAAAAGCCACTGTTCCTCAAGTATTTATCCCAAAAACCATGTTTATGAAGTGGATTAAGCTTGCAAAGTATGATTTTGGCTTGTTTGGAGATCAAACAGAGGGCAGAAGGCTAATTTTAAATAGAAGAATAGGCTTTAGAGGATTATGAGCCTTAACAAACTAGTCTTGAACAAAAATAGAAGACAAAGGAAACCTTGCTAAGTGAGCCCAAAGGGGCCACTTTGGGTGACTAAGCTAAACCTTCTTTTGACTTCTGATTTGTTTCCCTCTCTGCATAAAATGATTGAAAAGCCATGGTTTCATTGATATTTGCTCAAAAATCCTCATTTAAGATGTTGATCAAACTTGTTAACATGCTTTAAGCCCCATTTAAAAATGAACAGAGACTAGACAAACCATTTTCTGACCCCCAAAAGATGTTAATAGTGATTTTGAACCAAAAGAAACTGATTTAGAGCATAAAATAGAAGATGAAAGTGAGCTAGTTTGGGTGTGCTTGCGACCTTGGATTGTGTCGTAGATGGTGTCGCCCCAAGCGTAGGGCTAGGTATCGCATAGCATGATAACCGGTAAGACCGGGTCGAATCCACAGGGACCGAACGCACCCGGCGTGAGAATTGACTTGCGAATGAAGTTTTTAGCCTTAAAGCGGCAAACTCGGCTTTTGTGATTTGTTGGTGGATTCACTTAACTTCGTGAATGACACGAAATACGAAAAGACTAAATTAACAAAGGTAAAGCCTAGGGGTTCATAACGATCACAACCAAAGCTAACCAAATCCTTACGCTCAGTAACCGACTCGAGCCACCGTTAGGTGCACCCGAGCAAATGGTTTAGAAACTAAACCATCGCCTAGAAAAATGCGTTCCACAAAGAATAGGATTCTTGTGCCATTTAGACAAACATTTGAGTCGCCCTATCCCTAAGCATCGCACGTACCAAGTGGTCAAGCCCCGGGCGACGTGCGATCAAAAGGGGTTTACAGACCCTAATTTTGATTCGTAAAAGTGAATCCTAATTCATTGCTCAACAAAAGTTGAAAGCCTTTTTTAAATTGCGCGAGGAACTGGATTAACCTTGGTCATGGGGAGTCAATCACCCCATGACCCTACCTAATTGACTACTCACTCGTTAGGCAAAGACTAATTAATTTAATTAAGGAAGTTATAAACATGACCAATAACTTCGAAAGGTGATTTTTAACGATGATAACAAACTTGCCAACAACTTTAAACCTTAGAGAAATAACAAACAACCAATAAAAACTAGAGTTTAAGAAGGATTTAGCTAGGAAATGAAGAACAAGATTTAACCGATAAAAACACAAATAAACTAGATTTATATAGAGAGAATGATTGTAGCTACAATAATAAACCTTGACAAATTAACTAGAAATGAAAACTTACTTGAGAAATCTAGAGAGATAAAGCTTCAAAATCCTCCAATGGAGGAGCTAAACTAAAACTAAAAATGAAAGAGTAAGTGTATGGGAGAAGGAGAGAGGAGAGAGCCCAATATAGTCTTCCCTTTCTCTCTCTACATAATATCTAATAAAACTCTCACATTAAACAAAAGTTTCCATAAAAGGAAAGCACAAAAAGTGCTCAAAAAATGATGGCCGGAGGTATTTGGATCGATCCACACCACATCTGGATCGATCCAGATTCGTCTGTTCGGGCAGATTTTTGACCCAACTTCGCGGGCACGCCCCGGCTTCGTCCGAACTCGGAATGAGGTGATTCTTGAACCGTTGGAAAGTTCTATGAGTCTACTTTCAAACCCAATTGAGCTCATCTTCATAACCTTTGTATCTTGAGAGAAATGAGCCTTTTTCTATCGGTTGGTCATATTTTCTCGAGGCTCATAACTCCAAATTTCTTGTTCTTTTGTTCCGGGCCTTCCTTGAACCTTCCAAAGCTTCTTGAATCGACCTCTAAGCTTCGGCGATTGTCCTCCACGGCATTGCAGGACCTTGGGTACTTCCGGATACAACCGGAGATTATTTGGAGCTTTGGACACACCTTTTAGCTCCGATTTTCTGAAACTCATCAAAAACACAATTCGCGCAAAATCAATCGTATAAAGGCACAAAATGCACGTGTGTGTGATCCCAACGAGGGAAATAAGCCCGGATATATACAACATTTGGGGCTTATCAGGGTGCCCAAGGGGGGGTGCTTTGAGCACCCAAAGAAGCCTTTTAGGTGCTGAGTTGAAACTCTTTTGTACCACGTTTTAGCCTCTTTAAACCCTCTACTAGTATTAAGAACCAGCAAAAGCTTATGGTCATCCCTCAAGGAGACCTTTCAACACAGTTTTGATGGTATTTCTATCTTTTGGAGCTTGATTTTTGTACTTTGTTGATGGGTAATGTGGAAAATAGGTGTTGATGGGTTTGGGTATCGATTTCTGAGGTAGAGAGAGACTGGGTTTATGCTTTTATGGGATTTTGACAGAGTTTCAGATTGTTTGAGAGAGATAGTTTGAACCCTAAAATGGGGATGGAGGGGGGGGGGGGGGGGGGGTAAATATAGGGATTAAGGGTTGGTTTAAGGTCTTTAGAGGTTGATTTAGGGGTCATTTTAGAGTACTCAAGTAGTTCCCTAACATCCCTGAAGAATCTCTACTAAAAACGGCTGAGAATCTCACCACAATCAATTTCCCGCCGAAGATTACTCTTTTGAAACATGCAAAGAGGCTGCTTTGGGTGCCCAAAGGAGTGCTTCTGGCTTTCTTGGTTTTTGGTTTTTGAGAGTGTTTTGATGAATTTTAATAGGTTTTGGTGGGGTTTCAAGTATTTATTCAAGCTCCAAAGTGTTTTGTTGGTCCATTTTCATCATCAGGAATGCCAAGAATTTTTATGGGTTCAAATTGGGGTGTTGTCATGCCCTCAAATTTTAAAAGATAAATACATTATAAGTCTACATGGAAAGTCAACCGAATCCACCTTCTAGGTCAAAGTTCAAGTCATACATTCAATATAGTCAACAAGTATCCGTACCCCAAATATTAAGTGAAATAAGTTTTAGATTATCATTACATCATTTTCCAAATGTCAAAAAGACAACAATTGACTTAGAGTTAAAAGATCATCTCCAAAATAAGTGAAGTCTATAAGATGATAGAATAATTGCTCCAATGAGCTTTCAAAACATGCATGCACACGCTTCACGCAGTCCATATCATGCTCCGTGCAGGGTACCTGAAATGATTAGGATGAGCTCACTAGCCCAGTAGAGAAAAGTCTAACAATATTAAATGCACATGAAATGCAAGTGCGGGCTAAAAACAAGGATGAAGACCACATGAGGATGCCTATGGATTCACAAGAGTCAAAAGTAATGGATATAAACATGCATGTCCCAAAATTTTATCACTTTCACCCACTCGTACCCAATACGTACCCGACACATATCCCTTATCTCACATATGTCCAACTTGAAATAATGCGAAAGTGTTTATTTTACTTCGAGAAAGGGAGGGGGTGAATAGGAGTTTTGATAAAAATTTCCAGTTTTTAAGTTGAATAACCGATTAAAAATTATTAAATAAAAAACTGGTTAATTGTCTTGATTAAATCAATTTAACCAAACCACAAGTAGTGCAGTGAAAATAAAAAGGAGACAAGATACGCACGATTTACGTGGAAAAACTTTGGGTCCTAAATAACCCTAAGCCAAAACCACGGCCTAACACTACTGCTTTATTCTATTAATAAAAAAGAAGTACAGATTGCGAAATAGTAAAAATCTTACCCAAGCCTTTACCTATTCTCGCCAATCTCCGATTCGGCCACAGCAGTATACGGCACCACAAAATATGAACAGTGAATGGATGAATGATATAATGCGATTCGTGTTCCAAGCAGCCCTAAAAGCATACGAAATGCAAAGATGTATGGATAAAACAATGGGCTGCACCTAAAAAACTCTCCTTGGTCTTTTGTTTTGAAAATCGAAAACTCTATTTTTTTCTTTCTGGCCGTGCCAGCATCTAGCCTCCCAAAACTCCTATTTATACTACTTAAGAGAGAAGATTTTCATAGTGTATAAATGGGATCATAGCATAATGGAATATATTTTTTACCAACTTACCAAGACAAAGAATCTTTCCATTCTTTGCCACGTGAAAACCAAATATGGACAAGTAAATTTTCTCTTATAAGAAAGTTTTAACTATGAAGAAGATCTTTTATCTGGTGTTTTTCAATGTGCTATTTTCCATAGGTGATTGAAAATTCCCTTGTCTAAAGATTGGATCTATGTCAGTATATGGGAAATAGTAGCATATTTGACATATATCTTTTTATGCTGCTGAATAGGTGGTATCATCACCTTAAATGGAAAATTAACTCAATTAAAAAAAATACCTGTGAAATATGATGTAATGTCAAAATTTCAGTATTGAATATTTTTAGGAAAGACAGACATGCATATATCAATGTAATATCCGCATCTACGGTAAATGAATTTGTGGAGAATCTTAAAAATAACATGCATGACTTGTTGTGCAATGCTTTTACCTTGCAGCGGTCAATTTGATGCAGATAATGGGAGGAGCATCGAGCGAGCAAATACCCCCTAAAAAATCTACCCATTACAATTCAAAATAAATATATGAATGATGGTTTTTGTACAACCCTGGAAGGTGCCAAAATATCTAACACAACTCGTTCAAATCACCGTGTTATTGATTCACTTGTGTTAAACATTTTAGAAATTCCTAGTGATACGTCCATAGGACGGACCTAGTATTATTCCGGGTGTCTTATGACCCCGTATCATCTTCACCTTGGCCAAGGCATATTCCTAGCAACACGTCCATAGGACGGCCCTAGTATCATTTCGGGTGTCTTACGACCCCGTATCAATAGTTTCAAGTTCTCACTTTCATTTAATGATTTCCAATTTCCATCCTCATGTCATAACATAACCCACATTTCATGTCGCCTTTCCAATGGTGTCTTGTACCCATTACTCGACATAAGAGCATAGTAAAGTGTCATTGTGTGTACGGTGTTCTCACTAGATTAACTAACCACAAGCATAGCAACACCCAACAACCTTGCAAAATTTCAAGGTGATTCAAGAGGACTTCAAATCAAGTACGTTCAAGGCCAAAATTCAACTCATCAAGCATGATGGTCTAATAACTAATTGATGGAGAAAGTTATTAGAAGCATAGATCAAGCACAAACCCAAACCAGTGTAACTAGAAAATAGGTTTTCAAAGGAGATTTCCAACATCAGGGGAGAGTTGATCAAGTGGGGAAGCAATACACACAATAGACATTCATATACATTTAGGTGAAGTAAAAATTTCCCTACCAAGATGGGTATTGAGAAAAATCCTAGAGTACCCAACTGATTTAGACCCCAAACTTCGAGAACGAACTCCACCCAAGCTCCACTACGCAATCAAGAGACTAGATCAAGTAAAAAATAAGTTACAAGAGTGAGGTTTTACTCATAATCAAAGGGGGAGAGAGAAAAACATGGAGCAAGAGCCACTAAGGTCAAGAAAATCAGTCCTTAGAGAGAGAGAAATTCATGATCCAAGTGATAATCGACCTTAGAAATGCGAGAATCTTCAAGAGTGTGAGTGAGTTTGTGTTGAAGTCAAATGTGTAATTTTCTAGAGAGAAGTGAGAGGGAGGAACTCTAGGGCTAAAAAATGGGGTGTGGGGTGAAAAATGGGTTAAGGGGTCTATTTATAGAACCCCCCAAATCGTGCACAAAAGTTGCAGAAAAAGACATTGGATACCTATAGTGGCAAAAAGTGGATACCGGTATCTCCCATCTTAAACCTTCTGTTTGCGGGATATCGGTAGTGGCAAAAAGTGGATACCGGTAGTTCCTGGGAATTTTAAGAAATTGAAGACCCTGATGATTGGATACAAGTAGTGCAAAAAGTGGATACTGGTATCTCTTGGGAATTTTCTGAGGTTTCATTCTACTACTACCAATTCGACTCCCGATCATTACTTTCATATTTTTAACATTCCCGAACCACGTCACAACCTTGAAATACACATCCTAAACCATTCACCGAACCCTCGGTGCATCAAAATACACACACTCCCGTATGTATACATTTTCAAAGACATGCTTTAATATATACATTTTCAAAGACATGCTTTAATAGTAATTAAATTTAGCCTACACCAATTGTACATTAAAATGGGGTTTTAAATTTACAGGTGTCTACAGTAGCTTGTGGACATCGTGGAAAATTGGAAATGATTTTGGAGTCGCCGCCCGAGTTTGAGGACCATACCCGAGAAACCGTTTTAAAAAATGACTCTTTTACCCTTGTTTTTGGAAAAGGTTTTTACCAGACTATCATTGCCATGATTTCTCGGGTTCGGGAGCCAAGTTATGAGAGGGGAAGGTTTTTAAGGCACCCTTTCGTCCGGTTCGGAGACCAGTCTCTACTAAGTGTTTAAGGGATTTCAAAACATTTAACATCCAAACTTTATTCACGAAAATGGGAGAAGGGAAACAAATAAATGGGGATCGAAAGCGATAACACATATGATGGATGCTTGTGAGATTGTGTACAAAATGTAATATGAGGATGATAAGCAAATATAAACATTAACAAACATCTAAGAATGATGATAATCAATGTTAACAACAGTAATAAACATGTAAGAACAGTAATGAAGGAGAAAACATGATTTTAGAACATTTTTAGACAAAAAGTAGTTTGTGCCTCTGTTGGCCCTTTGGGCGCTCAAAGGGGGCTCAAGGATTTGCACTTTGTGCTTTGGGCTCCCGGATTAAACCTTCTGTTGACTTTCGTTTCATCTCTAGCTTTGTAAGAAATGGCCCAAAAGCTACTATTTCTCAAGTATTTATCCTAAAAACCATGTTTATGAAGTTGATTAAGCATGCAAAGTATGATTTTAGCTTGTTTAGAGGTCAAGCGGAGGGTATTGTTGCCATTATTTAATAGAAAAAGAAGCTTTGAAGGATTACAAGCCCCAACAAACTAATTTGGAACTAAAATGAATGATAAAGGAAGCCTTGCTAGGTGAGCCCAAAAGGACGCTTTGGGTGCCCAGAGGCCAAATGGATGTTTTAGGTGCCCAAACGTTCATTTTGGGTGGCTAAAGCTAAACCTTCTTTTATCCACTTATTTGCTTCCTTCACTGTGCAAAATGGTTTAGAAGCCACCATTTCATTGCCATTTACTTGATAATCCTCATTTAAAAGGTTCACCAAACTTGTTATCAGGCTTTAAGCCTCATTTAAAAATGAATAGAGACTACAATCATTTTCTAACCCTTAAAAGATGTTAGTAGTGATTTTGAACCAAAAGAAACTGATGCTTTGGGTGCCCAAAGAGCTACTTTGGGCTCTCTTGGTTTTTAGTTTTTAGAGTGTTTTGATGAATTTGGATGGGTTTTTGTGAGGTTGCAAGTATTTATTCAAGCTCTAAAGTGTTTTGCTAGTCCATTTTCATCATCAAGAATTCCTAAGATTTTCGTACGTTCAAATTGTGGTGTCTACAATGAGAATTTGCAGAAAAATCTACTTGTGTCGAGGTCTGCTGGAATTTTCATCGAGACGGGTTCCCAACCATCTGGACGGTTTTGATAGTTCAATCGCCATGTTTTGTTTTGTGATCCTAGCTCTCCCCTTAACATCGTTTGACTCTCATTCATGCGATTCGTAGTAATATGCGTGGTTTCATTTAAAAGATTATCATCACATTCCGGACTTGTGATACCAATTATTATTGAAATGGGATGAAATCGATGCGTGAAGAGCACCCATTAACATGTAGTTGCATTGTAGAATGCACATATGCCTAGGGTAGGGACAAGCACTTGATGAATCGAATGAATAATAAGATAAACAACAAGGTAATGGGAAAAATCAAAAGAAATATCAATCGGTTTGTGGTTAAAAAGGATTTACGAGGCCCAAAGGGCATTGGGGAAGGATAGCGTGTCCTCGGACCCAAGATGTTGATTTAATGAATGAAGTAAATATAGGATATCACTTGGGCACTCGGGGAACACGAGGATACGTGTGGGATGCTCGGACACGTGAGGGACATATGGGTACTTGTAGGACATGAAAACGCTTATTGAGTAGTTATGGAATACAAGGACACGTGTGGGATGTTCGGATACATGAGGGACACATGGGTACATGAGGAGTATGCGGACATGTGTAGAATGTGTAGATGCTTACGAAATATCCGAGATACTTATGAAATGTTCGGTCACATGATGGATGCTAGTTATAAACATTTGTTGAACGTATGACATTGATTGATGTGAGACCCTGAATGCATTTGATGAAATTTAAAGAGGGTACTTAAATGTTTTTGAGTAAATAAAAGATAATGAAACTGTGATTACTATGGCCACCTTTCAGTGCATCCCTGAGCAGGGGTTTCGAGGCCCGTGAATCTTGGCAGGGTACATGAGGCTCGTGGAACTAGGTTAAGGGATCCACATTCCTTTGATGTCGGTTAGTGAAATTGTAATTTATGTAGTAAATGAAAATGGAGGAACAAAACGAATAACTTGTTAATGTGGTTTATAGGGTGTAGTGGAGATGGTTTGTAGTTACAGTTGGACACAGTTGATTGGACTTGAGAGAGTGTACATGGATTAGTTAAGTTGAAATATTAAGACTCTTGGGATTAATGCCTTCAGAACCAATAAATTTGTTATTTTTTGTTTATAGTTAGAGATTCACTTTATTGTTATAAAATGTATTATTTCATACGTTGGATATAATTCATGAGATGAATACTATTCGTTCATGAGATGAATATAAAAGCCCTAAATTACATTGAATATAATTTATGTATGTGAATGTGATTTACATACATGAGATAGAAATCATAATTGCTTGTAATTTAAATTATTCATAGTTGTTGATTAAAGGACTATCTATCTGGTCAATTGCAACATGATTAACTTCTAAAAGATAGAATGATCCATCTCAATCATTAAAGTGAAAGACTTCAAGTTAATATGTTGGTGTATTCAGTATACATTGAAGGACTGCTATAAGAGTCACATTATTTTAACGACTGTCAGATTAATGTGAATCTTATTTGCTAATTTTAATTCATCCTTAATCCTGAGAAAGTTAATGAACTCAAGTTTCTATCCTTTGCCACTTTGATTCACCAATGAGTGAGGTCTTATTTGATTAACAGCTTGGTGGGTTGGGTGATTTATGTTAGGACTATACGAACATTATTTTTAAGATGGAATTCACTCTCTATTTTAATATAGAGTGTAATGTCCCCTTGAGTTAGTTCACTGGATTAGTCTTTAGAATCTAGTACTAGTCATTTTAATGAAAAGTTCATTAGAATGTTTTTCTAGACTAAAAATGAGTGAGCTAGTATTCAACGGAATTAAAATATAATTATGCTTTGGTTTGATTGTATTTTATTATGACCAATTGCTGCTTGTGACATTGCGTAGCGAAGGGTTTTGATATTATGGTGTTAGCATTTAACGGGTAATAATATATATTAATTCTTGAGGCCTAGAGTTCAGCCATAATTATATAGTGGAATTAATTGTGGTTTAACTGGGCCACCACTCATAGAGATGAGAGAGCGTAAGCCCAATTTTAGCTAGTGCTCAAGAAGGCCATGGGTCCCAACCCTAGACTAATGATTAGAGAATATTCGATTTATTTTAAGTTGAATTATTGGCCAAGAAATCCTCCTCTATAGATACATCTCTCTCTTTCTTGGAAAACACACAACAAAAGTTTAGGCAACTTTTTTCCTACAAAAAATCTAGAGAGAGTTGAGAGAGGAAAGAGGGAGGAAAAATCTAGGGTTCCCACAAACCCTTTGGCTAGTGTTCTCTTGGGTCATAGGATTGAAGAACTTTGGTGTGCATGAGGCTTTAGTTCTTTGAACTACAAAGGTAGAACCCTAACCCTTCCTCATGAAACTTTACGTATACGTAAGAAGTAGATCTGAAACATTTTTTGAAACCGTATTTTTCCCCATTGGTTTTTATGAAACCAACAAAGACGAGTCACGCGATGAGAGGAAGAGTCGGTAGTTGATGGTCTAAGTTTAATATTGTGTTCGTGTGGTTAAGCGTGTGTGAGAAGTGTAATTAACTCCATATATGTGATACTGTCGGATAACTTGAACTATGTCTAAGTATTTTAAATGAGTTTGTATTTATTTCATGCATATGAAACCTCTACTGAGTGAAGTGAATGCTCACCCTACTGTTTTTAGGTACAACTAAGGAGCATGACTTGGGGTGCTAGTGATACATGTCATTATAAGAAGCATGGCATGAAGAACATCTAAATCATTGTAACCTTGTCCTTTTTTTTTTTTTTTTGAAAATTAGATATGTAACTTAACTCCCTTTTATTTTACTCATTGGATGAATGTAAGAACTTTGATAATTTAAACATGTTTTTCCATGGGATAAAGGGAACCCGGTGTAGATCATGGCAATATGTAATGAAATGGACGTCGTGAGATGAGTTTGGTTGGGTATATGAAGGATTATTGTGATACTTTGCGAAGGAAGTATTTAATTATTTATGTTGAAAAATGAGGGCGTGACAACTCTGATACCAATTGTAATGATCTGCCACCACCTTGTAAAGTATTGTCCGCTTTGGTTGCCCAATCTCCAAGAACTTCCTAGTAGGGTCACCCATCCCAGGACTGCTCCCAGGGCGAGCATGCTTAACTGCAAAGGTTCAATAAGCTTTGACGCCTGCATGATTTTAAAAGGCCTTGTGCAAGATAGGGCATTATCTTATATCACAAAACTTCGTTTCATCCAGGTGGGTTATTGGCTATCGCATAACCAATTCGCCCAGACCGAACTATTTACAAACCCACATCAGGTATGTTACAGATGGATGTGGATCCTAATATTCTAATTTTGTCGGATTCGGTTCAGGTTCAATTCGCCCAATCCATTAGATAAACCTTCTTCGATCTACTCGATCCGACCCAACCAGACATTATTCACGAACGAGTGCGGATGAAGAATACGACAATCTGCGATGAGTGGATCGGTTTAGAACCAACCCAATCCACCCAAAACCGATTGCGGACAACCCTCGAATTTTGTGGTTAAGGTGGGATCTACCAACCTAGCTGTCATGCCCTCAAATTTTAAACATAAGTAAATAACATTTCTCAAAAGATAAAGTCAATATATTCCTTAGTATTTACCCAATATATATATATATATATATATAGGGGCCGGTTCTAGGGACACAACAAAAAACACATTAAAAAACACAACATGGTTTGGAGCCCCACGCTGATAATCTGAGCTATTTAACTTGTTTAAAACATATTTTGAAGGATACCCACAAAAGTTTAACTCATTCGGATATCGGTAATTGCTCGATCCACACAATTCTAAGGACACTAGTTCCTGTCAAGTTTTTTGAAAAACTGTTTGGATCAAGCACTTATCGATATTCAATTGGGCTGAATTTTTACATGATTTCCTATTTTATCGATTTAAACAAAGTGAACGGTTTAGATCATCACAATATAACCCGAAACAAAAGCGAGTGTTTTTTTATGTGTTTTTTGTTGTGTCCCTAGAACCGGCCCCATATATATATATATATATATATATATATATATATATATATATATATATATATATATATATATATATATATATATATATATATATATATATATATATATATATATATATATATATATATATGGGGCCGGTTCTAGGGACACAACAAAAAACACATTAAAAAACACAACATGGTTTGGAGCCCCACGCTGATAATCTGAGCTATTTAACTTGTTTAAAACATATTTTGAAGGATACCCACAAAAGTTTAACTCATTCGGATATCGGTAATTGCTCGATCCACACAATTCTAAGGACACTAGTTCCTGTCAAGTTTTTTGAAAAACTGTTTGGATCAAGCACTTATCGATATTCAATTGGGCTGAATTTTTACATGATTTCCTATTTTATCGATTTAAACAAAGTGAACGGTTTAGATCATCACAATATAACCCGAAACAAAAGCGAGTGTTTTTTTATGTGTTTTTTGTTGTGTCCCTAGAACCGGCCCCATATATATATATTTCCTTAGACAGTTTTTCAAAAAGTCTCCTCACGAATTTCCTTAGACAGTTTTTCAAAAAGTCTCCTCACAAGTCATAAGTCATACAAATATTCAAATCCATCTAGGTACCCGTACCCAAAAGCAAAAGTGAATAAGTAAGAGTTTTTACCATCATTTTCATAAGTTGAAAGAGATGAATCCATATGAAGTTACAAAATCATCTTTGTAAAAGAGGTAGTGTTTGATAACTCCATCTTGGTTAGCTTTCAAAACATGAACACACATCAAGCATCCCATGTCATGCTCCTCGCTGATTACCTAAAATTAGAGGTGGCAATTTTCAACTCAACCCATGAACCCACCCAAATTCATCCACCTAAAACCCAACCCAACCTACCCATTTTATGATGTGGGTTGTAAATGGGTGAGCCCATATTTACCCATATTTAGATGGGTTTATCTGGGTTTAAAATGGGTTGAAGTTGAACCCATAGTATACCGAACCTCCCCCCTCTCTCTCTCTAAGAAACAGAGACGACAATCTCAATAATTCCCCAACGTGGGCAACACGGCAGACGGCTGTGCTGGACAGGATGATTTACGCCATTGGTTCTTGCAAATTTAGTGAGGTTTGAATTAATAAAATAAAATAAAAGCACAGGAGCAGTTAACAAGTTTTATGGACTATGAAGAAATATCAATTGCTATGTAATACAGTAAGTTTTATCCCCGTAATTCCCACCGTGGAAATCAATTTGAGGCTTCTCTCTCTTCTCCCAATCTTCTCTCTCCAATTGTTAATTGAAGTTATTTGGTACAGTTATATAATTACGTGGATTTGTCGTTGCAACACATCTATTTGCAAAAATATTACTCATTTATATAGCAAATTCGAGTTCACGTAGTCTGGGAATTAATTGAAAGGCCTCAATTTAATTAATGATTCACTAAATCGGTTAATTGGCGGTGCCAACACGATACCCCTTCGACGCATCCGGACCGTTCAACTAATTGAGATTCATTCCCTCATTTCATACTTCGCGACATAATTGCAAATATAATTTTCAAATATAAATACTTTCTCGATGATGCGCTTAGATTGAGAGTGAATTTAATTTGTTCCTCCCCACTTCCATCAGATCCATCTCCCATCCAAAATAATGTTGAATATTATCGGCAAAGAACTTGATTACAAATCACAACTTAGAAACAGGAGGTACACCGAACAATTTTACCAACATCCACAGGTCAGGCTATAGCCCTCTATAGTGCTATTTTGGAATAAAACTAAAACCGTTTCTATCACATGCTTACAGAAAAAAAAAAAAAATTTCGAGTTGGGTTGGGTTGGACTTGACCCATATTCAACCCATCCATATGCAACCCATTCATTTTCAACCCATATTCAACCCACCTATATTCAACCCATAACCCATACCAACCCACTCAAACCCAACCCAACCCACCCATTTGCCACCTCTACCTAAAATTGATAGGATGAGCTCACTAGTCTAGTAAGAAAATCTCATCTACTATCACTAAATGTAAGTGGAATGACATGAGTATGAACAAATAACAAGGCAAGAGGTTAGCATGTAAGAGAAGGAATGAACTTAAGATCAAATGATCATCAAGTGTCACGTAAGTGTCTGCGTAAATTATAAAACCCCTTTCGTTATCGAGAAACCTCTTTTAAATGTTCAAAGTACTCACACAGGCAAACCTTTCCATTCACTTCATAGCATTCCAAATTTCTCTTCATTCACACTTCTCATAATCAACATCATTGGGACTTGGATCCCTTTTCTAAGTTTCACGGGCCTCAGCTACCCCTACCGAGATTCACAGGCCTTGATAGTCATGTCCAGGGACGCACTGAATGGTGGCCCTCTTTTAATTTTTTTTTTCTTTCATTTACTCAAATCATTTATTTATCCTTTTTCAAACTCATCAATGTGTCATTTACTCACACCAAGTATTGAATCATTATTTTATGGTGTGTGTCCAACGTGTGTCAAATACTACTCAACTGTTGCAAGATTTTAACCCAAATTTGCCAGATTAACCATGTTTGAATGGACGTTCAATGAAAATCACTATTTCACGATGGAACGGTTGAACGGGGACTAGACAACTGCCCAGTGAGGGTCCTGTTCAAAATCAAAAGAGAGTGAGAAATATGTTAAAACCATTTGGATGGGTCCCTTGACTGTCCAAATGGGAATTCCAACAAGCACAGGTTCAGACAGCTTTTGCAGATTTTCACCTAAGTGTGGAATCTTAACCCAAAATCAACAAAGAGGTCCAAAATCAGATTTTTATGGTACAAATCAATAAGTATACATGAAAAGGGATGGAAACATTAATTAAACAAGGAATTCAACAACTATTTCCATGAATCAAAAGGGATTGAGATCATAACTCTATAGTACGATGGGTTTTCAAAGAAATCAAGAGATACATGGTCAATCAAACAATATATGCAAAAGTCAACCAAAAAACACTTAGAAACAGGAGAAGAAGAAGTTCCTACCTCAATATCAAGTTTCAATCAAGCCAAAATGCAAAACCCTAGCCTTCCAATCAAACCCCAACCAAAATGTAATCTCCCAGAGTGAACACAACGAAACGTAAGCTTCAAACACACGTAGATGATGGATTTGAGTGAGGATCTATGTTTGGTTTAAGTGGAAATTGGGTTTGGGATTGAGATTTGTGCGGGGAGAGAGAGAGAGAGAGAGAGAGAGAGAGAGAGAAGACTTTCAATGGAGGAGAGGAGAAAGGGGGTGCCAGATTTGAGAGGGGAGAAGAGAGGGAATTTTCTCTCTCCTCCAAGGTATTTATAGTACCAAATGTTCTAATCACATCACACACTCCTCTAGTTACCAAGCGCTACCAACAAATCCATATTTTCCACTTCTCACACATTAACCCACAATCTAGTATTTAAAACAATTCCACACTATTTTTCAACTTTATTTTTCAAAAATCTTTCAAAATTACGGGTCCTTACACTACACCACTGGACTTCTCCAACCGAGAAGTGTTGTTCTCTCTCTCTCTCTCTTGAATTTGATGAAAAAAGGTAGGAGGGGGGAAACTAGCGTAGTAACCCTTTGGCGCGTGACCATGGGGGCTCCAGACCCACTGTGGAATGTCCGGTTCCAGCCATAGCTTTTGTCTGTAAGGACAGACTGTCACCATAGCACTACCTAGGTACTAGATGGATAAAGGGTTCTCTACGCTAGTCTTACAGAAGTGTTGTTCTCCTACCCATGAAATTGGGGGGCGTGTAGTAAGTGTAGTGAGCTCAGCTTGACTATCCGAGTGGTTGTCGAGGGTCCGGATCATCTTACATTTTAAATAAATATTTTATATAGGAGTATAATTTAAGGCCCATTTATCTAAAACAACGATCACTGATTGGACGGCCATGCTGAGCTCACTAATGAGTTCGGCTCACTACATGCCCCGATTCTGTCGCCGATAATAAACGGGTTACACCCACGTGACATTCACATGACTTCAACCCACTATAAAAGACCATCCCTGAAACTGGCGGGAATTTCATTTCCCCCCAGTCCCAACCCGGCTCTCTCTCCTCTGCCATCAGCTGTCATGAACAACGGCAGCAGTACCAAAAAGCGGCCTTCACCGGCCGCCGCCACTCACAACCAGCCATCACAAATACAACAGCAGCAGAAGAAGCACCACCCAACCATGGAAGAAGAAGAAGAAATGGACGAAGACGTCGTCTTCCTAGACGAAACCCTACTAATGGAGGAGTCCCAGCTCCTACGCGACATGGAGGAGAGAGAAGCCATCGCCTCCCGTCTCGCCAAGTGGAAGCGCCCCGCTCTCTCTCCTGCCTACCAGTCTTACTCCAAAAACATCGGTAATTTACTTTTAACCGCATGCATTTCTGTACAGGGCCATATTGAATTTTAGGTTTTGTGAAAAATTGTGGTTTGGTTTGTAGTTTTCCAGAAACTGGAGATTATTAGGTTATTCATTCGTTTTTAGTCGAAAAAAATAATTTTGCGGGCAAACAGTCTCAGTCCAACAACATCTGTAAGGGCATCTCCAGCCCTGACCCATTTTTTTAACTCCAAATTAGAGTAAAAATCTGGGTCAAAATCCATTTGGTTATGCCTTCTCCAATGCTGAACTCTTTTTTTTTCCCCAACCCCATTGTCTTTTTAACAAATACTCCAATAAGAAAGTAAAAAGAGGTGGTCAGAAAAAGGGTTCGGATTTGAGTTTCCCTCGTTTGGGTAAGAAAAATGAGAAAACCCAAAAAGGGTTGGCAAAAAAGGTATGCCATTGGAGATGTGTTTTTAGGGTTTTTACTCAAATTTTTTAGTTTGGGTAGGGAAAGGGTGAGGATTGGACTTGGAGATGCTTAAGTTACTTTAAAGTGCATGGATGTACAGCGCCGTGTTGAATTTTAGGGTTTGTGAAGTTTTTTGTTTCTGGTTGGTAGTTTTTCAGCAACTGGAGATTGATTACGTAATTGGAGAGACTCATAAGGAATTGTTGCCTAATTCTTCCGGTCAGGCTGCCATTATCAGGATCTTTGGGGTTACAAGGGAAGGTTTGCTGTTTTTTTCCGTCCCTCTGTCCTTGTACTTGTGCTATACTCATTTAGTGAGCTTGACATATGTATTTATCTTTAAAATACCTTTGTCTTTGGTCCCACGCCACTGCTGGGCTGTGTGCCGCGCTTGTGTCACCATAGCAATAAATAAGTAAAATAAATCACTTGTAATTTTTGATGGAAAAAAGTTCTGTCCGTATAAAAATCGCCCTGTCATCGATTTCTTAGTGCATACTGCAGAATTGATTGGATTAATAGTTGATTCTTTACTTTAATTGAATGGTAGCAGCCCCAAATTCATCTCCGCTCTTCTTATCTGGACATTTAACTCTTGCCAACAACATTTTTATGTGGTTTAGTGTGGCTAAAATTGCTTTTTGTTGTGCGGGTCTCTTATTTGTATTGTATTTCCAATCCTACCAAAACTTAATTCCTGACGAATTCAGCTTTTTCGGTCTTATCCAGTAAAAAATGCGTGAATAGTTTCTAAGGAAGGCTATTTTCATAGAAAGCATGGCAATTGCTGTTCTTTTGGTCTTATGCTATGTAGCACTGAGATGGAAATGGCAGCAGATATAGACACAGATACGAGACATGTCAATTCTCAAAATATAAGCGCATGGACACGGCAAGGGATACAACAAAATTTTCTATATAAATTTTTAAGCTTTGCAAACATATGTCATAGCCACTAAATACTTGGGTTTGAACTCCTCTTGAATGCAGTATCGACTGATGGTGAATGCCTATACACATAAACATATGGTTTATATTACAATTTTGGTCCAATACTTTGGAAGTTATAAATATTTTACCCTGGAAAAGCTTTTAAGATTTATTAAAATCACCTCGTCCCTATGTGTATCCCCGCCTCCCCGGCGTGCCCCACTATAAAAAAATATTATACATTTAGTGGACACGTCACCTGGCATATCCCATTACGTGTCCCTGCTTGTCCCCAGCTTGTCTCGTGTTCTCAGAGTTTCTGACCTGAACACAATGATCTCTAGGAGTGTCCGTGTTTCATAGGTCTTAAGTTCTTAACACCTTAACCTGTTTCTTCAATTTATCGATTGCAATGCGAGTTTTACTTGCTGTGTGGCAGTTCTTTTTTAAATATTATTCCAGAGGTAAAACTGGTCTGGGAAGGTATTGCAACCTCACTTTTATGATATAACGTTTGGCTATTTTTACTGGATATTCCTTTGGAAAACTATTTTTCCGCATGCTTATCAATCTACAAGGGTAGAAAAAAGAGAGAATAAGTATAGGATCTTAGCCTCTTACAGTGAGTACTTTAGTTGTGCCTGTGGAAAATGAATACCTCTAGCAAAGACAAGGTCGATTCGAGTGGTCACTTGCTAATTTGGGATCTTAATGGTGCTTTTCTGGGTCAAACCTATGTCTCATGCAATTCTAAGCAACTTCATATGATAATGGGTCAGGCCATAGCGTTTGCTGCCACGTTCATGGATTTGAACCATATTTCTATATCAGCTGCCCTCCAGGAATGGGTCCTGATGACATCTCCCATTTTCATCAAATTCTTGAGGTATTATGTTTTACTTCTTTATACAATTCTGTAGTTCTGGAAATAAAGTTGCATCCATTCATTTGTTTTTTGCGTCTGGTGGTTATTTCAGGGGCGAATGAGGGAGATGAATAGAAACAACAGGGTTCCTAAGCTTGTTCGCCGTATAGAAATGGTGCAGAAAAGAAGCATTATGTACTATCAACAGCAGGGTTCTCATCCTTTTCTTAAAATTGTAGTTGCATTACCCACTATGGTTGCTAGCTGCCGGGGTAAGATAACTAATCACCAAATTTGAATTTGAGTTAAGTTTTATACAACTAATCGCATCCCTTGTTCGCATTTGCTTAACTGATTTCCTAGAATTAAAATTTTTGCTTTTTGTGGACACTTTGTGCATGCGATGCGCAACATGTAGTCATTGTTGATGAGCTCATTCTCTTGTCATATATTTCCTTGGCCTAGTAAGTTCTCACCTTGCTTTTTCATGAGCATTGGGTAGATGGCTTGGGTTCACAAATGCCATGCCTGGATATTTTATTTATGTGCTTTGGCTAGCCTTAATCCAGTTCACTCATGTTCTATCTTTTCCTTAAATTGAAATTAAATGGTATGCAAGCATGTATGAAACCATATAAATGATGTAGCATACTGCACCGAATGCTGTTTGTTTTTGGTATCATGAGGTCTCATTATTATAGCAGTTTGTACGGTGTTTTCTGCTATCAGTTTAAATTTATTGAAATGCGGCAGGTATCCTTGACAAAGGCATACACATCGATGGTCTTGGTATGAAGAGCTTTATGACATTTGAAAGTAATGTTCTTTTTGCTCTTCGATTCATGATTGACTGCAACATTGTCGGCGGAAATTGGATTGAAGTTCCTGCCAGAAAATATAAGAAGTCAGCGAAGAATCTGTCTTACTGCCAATTAGAGTTTGATTGCCTGTATCCTCAAGTATTGAGCACGTTACATCTTTTATACCAATTGGTTCCTACTATGTTCATTAGTTTTGTAGTATTTCCCTATATGATTAAATTAGTTCCTTAACATTATCCTTTAGCTATTCAGAGTTGATCAGCCATTCCCCAGAAGGAGAGTTCTCAGAAATGGCTCCATTTCGCATATTGAGTTTTGACATTGAGTGTGCTGGTCGTAAGGGTCATTTTCCAGAACCTACCCATGATCCTGTTATTCAGGTATAATTTCTATTTCTTTGTCCTCAATGTATTATTTTAGAGTTAAATTTAATTGGATCTAGTGTTTATTTTGCTGATGCAAAATCTCTCTTTGGTGTAGATTGCCAATCTAGTAACATTGCAAGGACAGGACCAGCCATTTGTTCGGAATGTCATGACCCTAAACTCATGCTCACCAATAGTAGGCGTTGATGTAATGTCATTTGATACGGAAAGAGAAGTCTTGCTGGGTTGGCGGGTAATAATCACTATAACCTTTGTTTGTAAATGGCAATGACTGTGTCATGTTTCTTATTCACTAAACATGCCTTTTTTGGAACAGTGATTGAATGTTAAGCTCAGGTAGTGTTCACTTCATCCTTAAAAAACTCACTTATTGGTAAAGATTGTGGATACATGGAATAATGAAATTTTCGGTATTCAGTATTCATATCACTATTTTTTTCCTTTCTGTTTTCCACTTAGGAAACATTAACTTAAGGAACCAGTAGAGGTTTTGTGCAGTCTTTGCTTCTGTGCTCACTCTCCATTTGGTTGCCTTGCCTTGATCATGTATAGGTTTTGGTTGTGATAAGGGAAATAGGGTATATTGTGTGCGTTTAAATATCACAAAAATGAACTTATGGCATGACACAGCACAACACGCTGACAAAACACTATAGGTTGATAATCACGGATGTTATGTTATGCGTAGGAAATTTTAGTTATTTAAAAGTGATTGAAGACTAAAATGCAACACTTTTTTTAATCAATAGAACCATAAAACTTTTGAAATAAATATGTCAAAAGATAACAATTGGATAAAAATTGATCAGGTATACCATACCTCTTTTGAATTGTTTCATCAACCTATAAAAAACTAGAAGACAAACATGATCTCAAAAAAAAAAAAAAACTCTCTGAGGGAAGAAGCTCCGATTTGTTATTTGGGGTGGTCAAGGGAAGTGTAGCCAGGACAAAGGGATGTTGGCTTGTAAAGCATGATAATATTGTGTATGACCCTTGTTAACGTCGTCTACTAATGAGAGCAGAAGCTACAGCAATGAGCAGAGTCATGCCATGTTTTTGGAAGAATTCTCACAAACTAGAGAAGGAATAAACCGGATTTTGCAAGAAATTAGGGAACTATTTTACTAGAAATTTTATCACTTAGGTGTAGTATAATGAATACCAGAAAGTTATGTGGAGCCAAGAGTGCACGACCCCCCCCCCCCCCCCAAAAAAAAAAAAAAAAAAAATACTGTCGTCCCTGATCTCAAACAAAATTCCTAGCCTTCAGTTGCGCGACATTACTGCTAATTTTCATTTGCAAATATAATTATGACCACGTACGATGGCTAGTTTTGGAACTCTATATCTAAAGTTCTTTGATCTTTTGAAAATGAATCATGTTCCGCGACATCCTAAAATGGAATAGAGGTCTAACATTTAGGGCCGGAGGCCCGGAGTGAGTAAAAAGATGAAGGACCTGTGGTTACAGATCCATATTGTGTTATTGTATAATTGCCATCCAAGTTAATTTCTGCTTTCTGATTTTGTTATGTGTTTCGTTACTTTTGTATATGTCTAAGTAATGGGCATTCCCTCAAGTGTCCAAAGTTTGGTCGGTTTTTAATTTGCAAATTAGAACAACGAGATGCGTGGCCAAGTGTATCCATCACCTCGACTTTCTTAGTAGTGTCCTTGCTTCTTAGTTATTGACCATGAAAATTCTGCTAATACTCTTTCACACTCTACTTTGTTCTGGTTCATCTATCAAGTTATAGCAATTTTGAATAAATATGTTTTGATCTTGCAAGAGAATCGACTCCCCTACTGTTTTCACACTTCTGTAGCTTATTTTAAGCAAGGTTTATTTTGCAGGACCTAATTCGTGAAGTTGATCCAGATATTGTAATTGGCTATAACATCTGCAAATTTGATTTGCCCTATCTCATTCAGGTTATTGAATGTTCGCTAAATTTACTATGTGCTCTACCACAATTGAACTTCTATACTTGGTTATATCTGCTTTGTGCGAGAATTAGCAATGCACAAGGTTTCCTGTTTGTGACCAGCTTGAATTAAGTTCATAATGGACCATGCTTCTGCAGAGAGCTGAGGTCTTGGGAATACCAGAATTTCCAATGCTTGGCCGCATCAGAAACAGCAGGGTTCGTGTCAAAGATACAACTTTTTCTTCAAGGTCATTTTTAGATTGTTCATCATTCAAATTTTCCAAAAGTGGGTTAATAGTTGCTGGAAATGTCTGGTGCAAATTTAACTTTGTGGGTTTTAAGCAAGAGCTCGCTGAACATAAAGATCTCTCATAAAGTATATTGAATTGGCAAACAATTATTTTTTGGAAAAATGTGGGAAGCAAACTTTTGTACGGTGTTTAGATTGTTCTTTCATTGCTATCTAATGGTAGTATATGCTTCTGAGATCAAGCCGTCAGATTGTTGGGACTGGAACTGGAATTGTAGGGCTGGTTAGTTGAACAACTTTTCCAGAGCTTCAATACTTGCAAGCAATGGAATGTGTTTGAATTTAGTGATAGGATAGTTCTAGATCAAATTGCTGATTTGAAATTTGAACACAATTTTTCCTGTTTTAATTAAGTGGATTGCTCTGCAGATTAATTACTTGCTATATGATTTACATCTAAAAAACAAATATCACTAGGTATCAAATGTCACAAGGGCTTTCACCATTATCCTTTTCTGTTTGGCACTATTGGTAGTGTTTTGTTTTGCATTTTTAATTCTATCTTTCTGCTAATCAACTGTAGCTGTGTCTCTTGTTTCACGTGAACGAATAGAAACCTTTTTAATGTGATGTGATGGACTGCTAACTTGGTCATTGGTTATAGGTTGGGTCAGATAGTTCATATATGTCCATTCATGAACTAGTAACTTTTGTTTTTGAAAAACAACTGGATTGCAAATTTCATGCATATGTAAATCCTGGTGTTGGGTAATGAAGATTTGATTTCATACTGTTGCTTGCTTCGTGTTATCAAATGTTATTCTGATCCACTATTGTATTCTCAACCATTTTGCTTAATGATACCTCAATCTCTTGGCCACATTATAAGTCCCATCTCTTGGCCACATTATAAGTCCCATCTCTTGGCCACATTATCAGTCCCGTATGCCGTGGTATGTCCAAAATATAAATTGAATTAGGAGTCCCATTGAGGTGAAGGAAAGAGCTTTGCTTGCTCCGTGTTTATGATTCTTCAGCACAGGGCTCCTTTGCTGTTTTCTTTTGTTATCCGGTTTAAATCTCAGGCTCAGGGATCCTTCCGGCTCTACTTCATGCTCGCGCTTGCAATCCATACAAGGATTTGGCACTGCTTTAATTGTGCAGTTATGACTATTTGTATATTTGGTGTGTATTCAGGCATTTCCAGTATACCTAATCCTAAGAAAATAGCACATGGGAGGACCTAGACATTGCCGTCTTCTTTCTAACACGAGGAGGGCCGGTCTTCCTGATACTAAGGTGTCAATTTGGTCGATCCTGACCTAAAACTAAATTACATGTCTCATCTCTGATAATAGTGGCGGGCCTTAGAGAAAGTTGTTGTATGGCACTTGCATTTTATCTTCAGGAGTGTGGATAGATTATTACTTAGGTAGTGGATTCTTGAGGAGTTACTTGCTGATAGCTTGTTAAGTATTCATCTGGTTGATGTCTGTGGTTTTACAGACAGTACGGAACAAGGGAAAGTAAAGAAGTTACCTTGGAAGGGAGAGTTCAATTCGATTTGCTTCAGGTTTTACTCTTGGGATTTGTTTCTGTGATTCATATCTAATTATACTATGGATGTACATTGATGAATATTGAGTCGAAAATCTGATGTCTCCGCTAACCCTTTCTGTATGCAGGCTATGCAAAGGGAACATAAACTAAGTTCATATTCGTTGAATTCCGTATCAGCACACTTTCTAAATGAGCAGGCAAGGTTTATGCTTTCCTTCTTTATGTCTATGGGGGTGGCGGTACCTAGTTCAGAATTTGTTTATGTTCGTTGTTGTAATTTATTAGAGTTTACACCACCTTTGTTAAGCTCATCTTAAAAACTAGAGTATAAGCCTTTGCAGCCGCTCCACTCATTGGCAATTGGTTTTGATTTGGATGCTTAAACATTGTATTAGAGCTAGGCTTTAGGAGGATTTTAAACGCTCTCCTGATTGATTGCCCTTTTGTTTGTTCGTTAAGTGTAGCTTGTTTTGTTGTGATCTCTAGGTTTATGGATCCTTTGTTTACCTCTCCATGCGTGGTCTGAAGTTGCATGTGCAGGGAAGTTTTAGAGTTTTTCTTGGTCAATTATGGAATGAAGTTTTTAGTTTCAGATCAAAAAAACATGACCAAATCGAAACAAATCGCAACAAACTTCGAAAAATGAGACAAACCCAGTTGATTGATCACCAAGAATCACTAATAACGACTCCAAATACTGACCAAATCGAAACAAATCGCAACAAACTTCAACAAATAAGACAAACCCAGTTGAAATCTGACCTCAAAACAGTGCTTCGAGTGTTTAAACAGAGATTTAGAGTGCTGACCTGATTTGAAGTCTTGACAGCCAAATAATGGACTGAAATCGCACTTAACGAGTTTGCAAATCAGATCTGGTTCGAAATTCCCCTTAACCAACCTTGAAAATGACTGAAAATGCCTGAATCGCGTTCGAAACAGCTCAAAATGCTTTGAATCACGTTTGAACAGGTTCAATTTGGGCTAGACCAAGTTCAAATCTCTTCAACAGCCCTCAACAACATAAGAAAATGACTCGAATTAGTGTTTAGAGTAATAAAACACGCTGGAACAGGTTCGAAAAGGGCCGATTTGTGCGGGGTCAAGTGCGAAAGTGGTTTTGATCGATGAAAATTGCAAAAACAGCTGCAAAAAATGGTCGATCGGTGAGTTTTGAGGGTCGAAATCAAGGATTAGGGTCTTGGGTTGGGTAGATCTGAAGAAGATAAGTAATTAGGGGGTTCCGGTGAGATTTTCCAGGGAGGTTTAGGTTTCAGGCAAAGATTTCGATGAGATGAATGGTTAGGATTGGGCTAGAGCTCTGATACCAACTGGTGTAACCGAAATATTCCATTGAGATAATCTAGAGAGAAACTCCCAAAATAGGATACAAAGAGATAAGTCTTGATAATTCTTTTCTTAAAATGATAAAAGTTTCAAAATGAAAGACTTACACACTATTTATAGACCCCTTAACACTAAGGAAGCAAAAGACATTAATACCCCTTAATAGCTACTACATCAGCCCCTCCACATCTTTAGTCATTCCGAGCCTATAGGATTCATCTTGAAGCAACCCCAGAGTCTTTATACTTCCCAAGATGACCCACCTTGTGGCTTTCGGCTGACAATTGGTCCCTCAGAGAGAATTTAGGAACCCGCAAATTGTACCATGGATAGGTAACTAAGGACACAAAATGACATACATACCCAAATCTCTATTGCATTGTGATTTCATGCCATATAAGTGATTTCCCTGAAAGGATCTTCAGTTAAATGTGATATTAGCTTGATATGCTACACCACTATAGCTTTGAAAGCCTATATGTTCAACCATACACCAACAAGGTGTTCAATCAACAGTTTAGTTTCACTAGTTTTAGCAAAATGAGGATTAGATTTACTTAGGGTTTTATTTTCTTATTCTTTTGGGATCTTCAAGATGCTACTCATACTTGATTAAACACAAGCTAACAGGATAATTGGGTTCTTTCTTGCTGCTATTTTGTCTGAATTTTTTTTAGGATGTTGGAATCTTAAATCGAGTTATGTGCCTAAGTTATTTTTTTTTAATCAACAGTCTTCCTGCAATGGTAGAAATATACTAGGTGGCTTCAGTTCGCTCATTCATGATGAAGCTATTTTTTTTCAAAATAATTGCTAATGCTCTTGCTATCAGTGGTGTTCGTCAGTGTAGCTGTGGACTGTAAGGCTTGTGTTAGAGAAGTCTTGATGGATATGGTCGTTCTTTCTTTTTTGTGCTTCCTGTTTGTTTGTCTTCTACTTCCTATAGCGTTGAAATCAGTGACTCATCTATCCCCCTAAAAGAATCTACTTACTTTCTTTTCTTCAGCCCCGTGGTTATTTCGTGGAGTAAGCATTTGTTGCTGACAATTGCTGTGTTTTGTGCACAGAAAGAGGATGTCCATCATTCCATTATATCTGACCTTCAGAATGGGAACTCAGAAACAAGGAGGCGGCTAGCTGTATACTGTTTGAAGGTGCATGTATTTGTCATATTTTGGTGCATATTTTATTATGATTGAATCCCTTCTTTCTCTACTGGCATGGCAACTAATGGGTAGGATTAGTTGTAATCATTGAAAGTTTAAACCACTAACCTCCTCTTTTTCCATAATATAATTTCTTGCTGTTTTTAAGAAAAAGTAATGTTTCAACCACCAAACTTATGGACCAAGTGGTGTCTGGCTGCTTTGTCAGTTGTGAGGCCAGCTTTAATGGCCCTTTGTCTTTCTGGTTGCTGAGAAAGGGGGAAAAAATGCACAACCAGGAATGTTAAATGGTAGATATGGTTGAAAGGGGGCCTTTTAA
The DNA here is from genome assembly GCA_020921065.1 of Vaccinium darrowii. Taxonomy (NCBI): domain Eukaryota; kingdom Viridiplantae; phylum Streptophyta; class Magnoliopsida; order Ericales; family Ericaceae; genus Vaccinium; species Vaccinium darrowii. Next base: position 31,413,653 of record CM037154.1, read on the forward strand.
ATAAATAGACCTGCTCTTTGTCCCGCAAATACTTAACAAACCATATGGAAGTGAGCCCTTTTATATGCCGAATTAGGTCCTAGAATTCTTGTATCCCTTTGTATGTGCTAGTGGTTGTTGTGCATGCAAGGATGTGTTAGAGCTTGTCCCTCATCGATACTATTGCATGTCTCAAGTTAATTTAGGAGACTTGTGGGCTCTCCACTGGTTTCAAGTTAGATTTTAGTTGGTTGCTTAAATATCTATAACCTGAATCTCTCACACATTTTTGTAGAAGGTATATAGGGGTTCTAGTCAGTTGATCTTCTGATTTTTTTGTGCCAAGAGTCCACAATATTACACAAGTTTCTCTTATTCCTAGAAAGAACTTTTGCCAAGCTTGGCACCTTTGGATACTGATTTACTATTCACATTATTATTTTTTAGGTTCCACTTACACTTAAGGCTCTATTCCATATTTTTGGTTCATAGACTTTTTGTGGAGTAGTAATTAATAAGTTCATCCATTTTGGTAAATTTTGCAATGTTGGACGTTGATACTTCTTGGTCACTACTGGAAACATGTTCGACACTTATTGTAAGTCTTCTTCACTAGAAACCTCAATCCAAAAAGTAAAGTACCAAAAGGCATTCTGAATGTATACACATTCAGCTAGAGCCTCTGGTGTGTTCTTTGAGAATCCCGTAGGCACTTATACATGATTGACTGTTCCTCATGCTTCAAAAGAATTGCTTAATTGCTAAAATTGTGCACTACAGCCAAACTGAACGTGGTATTTTTGTTGTAGGATGCGTATCTCCCACAGAGGCTTTTGGACAAGTTAATGTTCATTTACAATTATGTGGAGATGGCTCGTGTCACAGGTGTTCCTATCTCGTTTCTTCTTTCCAGAGGGCAGAGTATTAAGGTTGTGAGCTGTTCTACTTTTCTTGTTAATTAGTTGTGATTGAAGGAGAAGTGGACATACTGAATATATGAACTCCAACCACCATTACTATAGGTGCTTTCTCAACTTCTTAAAAAAGCAAGACAAAAGAATCTTGTTCTTCCAAATGTGAAACAGGCAGGATCTGAACAAGGAACTTATGAAGGTGCAACTGTAAGTTCATTTATTCTTGCTCACTAAATGCAGTTTTTATGGACAACTATTGAATTATTTCAATTTCTGTTAAATAGAAGAAGATTGCTTCCATTATATTTTAATATGACGTCAAGTGTCAACTGAAGTTTTGAAGGAGATTTTATCGTTGGAGAAACAAATGCTACTAGAAAGTTGAATGAAATTTGTCTCCATGTGCATAAGTTGTTGATGAAATAGCTTATTCTTTTATTCGAAATAAGCAGTCGACCAACTTGCAAGTGATCCATCCATTACAAAAGATAATGACTTGCTTCATAAATTCTATTATTATGGTAAGGAAATGTAACTCAGATATGTCAGGAAAAACCATAAAAATCTGATAAAAGAAACATTGAAGATGGATGTTGAATGATGTCAAAGACTAGGTATATGATAGTCGGACGTGGCTTATTGCTGATTTTGTGGATGTTATGCAGCCATAAAGTAATGAAAGTGTTCAGTAGTCTTCTGTTTCAGAGGAGGACTAGAACTAAGATGTATTCTATGTGGAGACATGATGAATTAGAGAATTATTTGGTTCTGGAAATTCACTAGGCATAATGTTCATTAAAGAGTGAAGTCTCAATTCATTTTCTTCTGTAATGTTTGTAACCTGGAGCTTATTGGTGTTAATGGTTTGGCTCTTAATTGCATGAAGCGGGAGCGGGAGCGGGGGCGGGGGTGGGGGCGGGAGCGGGGACGGGGGCAGGAGAGCAGGGGTTTGTAGAAGCTACCTAGGTTGGGAGCAGCGAGGGAATATTCAATAAAAAATATATATATGAATAAGCTTATATATATGTGTGTGTTTGTGTGTGTGTGTGTGTATTGTATATGTGTATAGTTGCAAAGGAATCACGTGTATAAACATTTTGTACATATAAATATGAGTGAGAAATGACATCCCAATAGATTTTTTATGCCAAGTATATGGACTAAACACTTGGATAAGTAGTAGAATACTAGACGGGAAATAGAGAGTTCTAAATCTTTCTTACTTTTTTTTCTTTTTCTTCTTCCTTGCGTATATTTAGTAAAAGAATTGAGAATTTCGTCCTTCAGAATAGTGTGCAAGCTTCCATCCTATTTCGAAGTGGGTTCCCGTCTGGATGGGAGCGAGCTCTCGTCTCGGGACTGCGGTACCCATTTTAGAAGGATCCTGCTACTAAGGTTTGGCTATAATGACGGTTTTGGTTAGTCTTGCTGGATGTTTAACAAATCTTCTAACTACCTTAGAGTAGCTTATCCTGGTCCTTTTCAGGAATGCCATATTCTCAGCATGCTTGATGGTTTACTACACTTTTCTCAAATATATTTCCACTTTTTTGGACATCCGTCTCCATTTCAAAATGTATTGCCCTACCTCTGTCTAATGTCCTGGATTATGTAAAATGCAGGTTTTGGACGCCAGGGCAGGATTCTACGAGAAGCCAATTGCGACATTGGATTTTGCATCTTTGTATCCATCAATCATGATGGCATATAACTTGTGTTACTGCACTCTGGTGAAATGCTCTCTTTACTCTGTTGGACCAATATCTTGAATTCCTTCTTGAATCTAAAGTTGAATTTATTACCTCTTTGGGCATGCTAGTTTCATCAAAGAAGCATCTGTGTTTATTCTGTTTAATCTCTTCGATGAAGGTAACACCTGAAGATGTTCGCAAACTCAATCTTCCACCAGAATCCATTAACAAAACTCCATCTGGTGAAACCTTTGTCAAATCAAACTTACAGAAGGTTGAACCTTTTTGGTGATGTAGTTATTTGATGATATCCGTAATGTACATGGGTGACAAGGTATTATTGTTTTCAGGGCATACTTCCAGAAATTCTCGAAGAACTGTTAACTGCTCGTAAAAGAGCTAAGGCGGATTTAAAGGTGTTTATTTATTTCCTTGTGTGTGTTGGTTACAATCTATCAATATTTTGCTGGCATATCAATGTCATTGATATTAATTGGTTGATTCAACTTACTGTTGCTGCTAGGGGTGTAACTTCTGTGTTCAATTGGCTTCAGCCACAATGGTCCACCTCAAATGGTCAAATCAAACTAATTTAAAGTCTTGAGTGTCATTCATAAATCCAGAGCCATTACGAAAGGCTTCGACAAGCCAGTGCAACTATCCTTGCTAACTTCCTCTGTCTGATAGTATTTTGAAGGGAAGATATTCATAGAAACAAACATTATCAATGATAAATGTTAAAGCATCTAACTCAAAACTAATTGGGCAACGAGTGGGACAAGCTCGTAAACTCCCCCACACCTGCGATCCCTAACCTGCACTTGGAGAGGTAAACAATAGATCCATTACATAGGGATCACTGTCACGCCCCAAATCCAGGAGCATGACTGGCCGGGAACCAGGAGACAGTTTTTGGAACCCGAAGCCTAAACAAATAATTTATACAAGCCGAAATAAATAGACTGAATCCTAGATAATAAAATTAAACTGTGAACCAAAATCAACATTTTTGTAGCAAGTGAACAATATCCCAAATTCTCCATACTCTAAATTTATTAACAAAAATTCTAAATAAACAAAACTGCGGAAGCTGTTAACATAACTAAAAGAAAATGATAATGCGAATGCTCTAGAGGTCCAAACGGTGGGTCCCGACACTGTCTTTGAGTTCACTATCATGCTTCATGAACTACCCTGAAAAAAAGAATGTGGAATAAATCTGTCAGCTGAAAGATCAGTGAGTAGTTAAGCATGCTATGGGTTAAAAATACAACGTGGCATACATATAAAAGAACGTTAGCGAGAACTCCAAAGAAATGGTTTCAAATAACAAAGGTCGGTGGCTTAACAAATAGTATCAAGGGGATGTATGTCTGATTAATGATTAACAAGAACAATAATCGATTCACAAAAATATGAATTTATACCAATCAGCCTGTCCAAAAATTCCATAACAACGAACAACAATAAATAGGAGTCTCATCCAAATTATGTGGGAACCATAATAATAATAGCCATTGCCAAATGCCAAATATTTTCTCAAGGTTCACCCCATTGGATCCAACACCGTACTTAGAGTCACTGCAGGATGGTGCCTGAATCTTTTCCCTAAGCTGATCCGGAGTAGGGTCACAGGGTATTTCACAGGGTATTTCACAAGTCTTTTCCCTATCCGTTGAGCACTAGAGTCACAGGGTATTTCACAAGTCTTTTCCCTAGTGGCCAAAGTCACCACAGGATAGCGCCTCGGACTTTCCCTTGGGCTTTCACAAATATATACATGGTCCCAAACGCAAAAGAACAACATTTCGGAGATATCATGGAATCAACGAATAGCCAATAAGGAAATTAGTATCAACCAACAACTGTAAATATTTCAATTAACCTTGTATGCCAAAGGGCACGTCAATCATCAAATAAATGTTCAACGAATAAGATAACATTTATCCATCACAATGAATAAAAGAATTTGTCAAGAATCAATAGGCTCAAGAGGAATCCAAATGAAGGGATCACATGCTAAACCACTCACTTGGAATCCGAATGATGAAATGACGATTTGCAATGCAAGTGTAACCACCTAATCTGAATCAAAGGTGTACAAAACCATGATTAATCTTATGATAACTAATAAAATAGTTTACTGTCCAAACTATTTAATATAAAACCCACCCCATACTAGCAGTAAACTTTATATACAATTGTTAACCAGATCCTAAAAGTAAGACGCCATATTCACTACTCCAACCAAGTCCACCCATCAAACTCACGCTAGGAGAGTAACACGTACACATGCACACACCGCCACACGTCTCTCTCACTCTCGAGCATGCACACAATAACCAACCCCTGCTTTTATGAATTCAAAACGAGTACTCCGTGTATCGATTATCGAATAACAAAAAGAAAATGAAGAAGATTTCTATATCAACGAAGAAGTGTACTGACCTCAATTCTAATGCCGCTGCGCTCTCTCTCTCTAATACAACGCTTGGAATAAAAGAACCCTAGCTCTCAATAGTAATGCGTATAATGAAGGGGACCTACTCATTTCATTAATAAAACATGTACACAATCACTAAATAAGCCCAACTTAGAATTTTAGAAAATAAGTTTAGCCCACCAAAAATAATAAGCGGCCCATATTATAACCTGTACCCACGTATAGACATTCAAATTAACCCAACATTATTAGTAAAAACATAATATTGGTTATCAGAATTTAGAAGAAAATTTTCATAATAAATATATTACACTGTAGACATTATTATTGTTATTATTTTGAAAATGAAAAATGAAAAAAGTCGGGATGTCACAATCACAACGACCTAAACAAGGTGCGCTTAAGGCACAAATGACGGGGCAATCAATCGAGAGTCTTGTCCTAAAGCCTCTGAAAGCTTGGCTCTGATACCATGTTAAAGGATCCAATTCAAAACCGATTGGCAGTGAGAGAAGCCGCCGCAGAATCTCATATACTAGTTTTGAATGTTATAGTTATCCAATTTGGGACAAGCTCTTACAATAAATATGACATCATTAACATCTTTCTTTGGATTAATTACTTTCGGATCAAGATCGGTCTTTGGATTAATTCCTTTCTGTGATAAATAGAGACTGTTACCAATAGAAGCTGTTACCATGGAAGGGAATCCTTTCTCAAGTTACTGAGGAGAGAATAATGTTGTTTATAGACAAAAGCTAGATGCTTGAAGCTAGTAGACTTGAGAAAGGCCTTTTCACATGTGTGGTCTTCACATAAATACAAGCGGAAGTGGTTCATGTATGCATCATCTTTCCAACTTGAGTGCTCTTTTTTAAGTAGTATCTCTTCTTAGAATTCAATGCAATTGATGTGAAGAAGCTGTGCTGGATGGAGAGGATGATTGTGAGGGCATTGGCTTTTCAGTTTAGGCAGGCTGGGTTTTTTTTATGTTATACTTTGATGAGTTTATTTGCTTGAGTAGTGTGTTTGATTTTCTGGTCCAAGTAAATACAAATAAACACTAAAGGCTGGAAGCACATACAGAACAAACCACATCTTGTGTCAGTACTCTCGGGTGCGGACACTTCTTGGACCCACTTCTTGGACCTTATTTATGCATATCTGAGCACTCTTTGACCTGTCGATATTGAAAAGCAGTTCATAGTTCTGGATACTAGTCATACTTATTTGTCTTAAAGAGCAGAAAATGGAGATTGCATGTTAATAACAGAAGATGACAACTTGTCGATTAAGCATTCTGCCTATATATTCTTTGATACTCCACTATTTGCCATCACAATCAAACCAGTTGAACTCTATGTCAGTGTTTTCTTTTGGGCACCCCATTCATATAGTAATTGAATTGCATCTCTTGCCACATTGTAGAAATATTTCCGTTTTCCAATTGGATCCAATTCATTCTTTTGTAGAGCTATGTATACAATCACAGACGTGTCTGGCACACCGCCACCAAAGGGACAAATAGTCAAATTTGAAAGAACTTAATATCAAGCTCATTCAACTATGAATGTCTTTTTTTTTTTTTTTTAAAAAAAAAGTCTCAGTTTGAGATCTTCTATTTCTCTGGCATTTATTGATTGATCCGTGCTGATTCTCATGTTCATTGTCTTTCCGCTGAAGGAAAGGAGGGCTATAACTTGTTGAGCGCGACATGTTTTGTAAAATTACTAAGCATTTTACTCAAGAGTTGTTCACTGAATCTGTTGTGTTTGTATGTCTGAAATCCTTATTTGTCAACTTCGTGTCCAACTTTATCTTGCTGCTGGTTCTTATTTCATGGAAAGCCGTCTCTCCACCCTGAATAAAAAGTGCCTTAGAATTTTGTTTGGAAGCTTCGGCTCTTGGTTATCTGTCCTGAATTGTATAACTGATTACTAATGTTCTATTTGTTCTGTGAATGATACGATTTTTTGGTTCCCAGGAAGCAAAGGATCCTCTGGTCAAGGCTGTGCTAGATGGTCGCCAGCTGGCTTTAAAGGTAAATGAAGTCACTGTTAATCTGTCATCTTTTTAAACATCTGTTATCTATCTATGCAGTTCGAATTGTATTCTTAAAGATTTGAATAATACAATTAGGATCAATGATCTGCATCGTACCATTCAATAATACTGAGTCAGCAGTCAATATGAACAGGTTGCATTAGTAATCACAAATGGTTTTCAATTACCATTGAATCGCAGAATGAAATCGGTGATTCATAAGTTATGGTTGATTTGCATTAGAGTCTCTAAATTCAGCTGTTGACCATTTTTATAACTTTTGTTGGAAAATGGATCAAACAATCCCTTTTGAAGCTGTTTGTTGTTGTTCCATCTTTGTCTCTCCTTGTTTACTCTCAAAGACTCAATCCAAGAAAATATTCTCTCTCTACTATACTCTAGACTGCAATATTCATCTTATCGAAGTGATTGTGCTGTGACTGCTGTTAAAAGGAATCTTATGAACCAAAATTTATATTTTTGACGTGGCTTTCTATGATTAAAATATCTCTTAGATATTGTTGCTCAGAAATTTGGGTTCATTTACTTTCTTAATAAAGAGTGGTCGATAAGAAAAATCTGAATGGAAAAAAAGGCGAAGTGGTCATCCTACATATGCTAACTTCTTTTATTAGAAAGGTATGATGTGCATTATCAGAAATCATTGCATATCCGATGAAGTGATATATGTCTATAGATAAAGTGGGGGCTTGATTGTCACTTAGCATGTATGCAATCTTACCTTTGGACTGCATAAAGCTTGAAAACAAACTTCTTCATTGATTTAGGTTTAGAGTAAAGATATTATATGACATATGTGAATATATAAATGGACTGATAGATGTGTTAAATATTTCAATTCATGATTCGCATCCAGAAATAGGAAATTTCAATTCACGATTGTATACCAAATGCTGTTTACTAATTTACTGATAGTTTAGTATACTTATGTTATTTCATAGGCTGTTTTATTAGTTCTTAGCATAGTTGGGAATCTTGAGATCATGACATCATCCACTGGTTTAAGTTCTATGCTGTCTGCTGGCTTTTCAGATAAGTGCAAATTCTGTATACGGGTTTACAGGAGCTACTATTGGTCAATTGCCATGTTTAGAGATCTCTTCTAGTGTTACAAGCTATGGTAATAGATGTTCTTAGTATTTCTTCTTGTCAATACAGACCTGGAAAATAATTTGTAAGTGATTGCATTGGAGACTTGCTTCTGATTTTCCTCTCCTGTAAAGGTCGTCAGATGATCGAGCATACAAAGAAACTTGTGGAAGAGAAGTTTACAACAATGGGGGGATATGAACACAATGCTGAGGTTAATAATCTAAATTCTTTCACTTTGTGGAAATATTAATTTGTTAGACAGGACTGCTGCAACCACAAGATATCATTACACTCTATTCTCAGTTCCACCATACGTGGAATTATGGTGCTATTTCTTTCTATAAGATTTGATCACCAGCTGAATAACAATCAGTTTGCTTTTCAATGTTTTGTTGTAATTTTCTGAACTTTGGTTGAAGCTAATGAACCCAGAGAAACATATAGAGACCTTCAACGCAACAGATACGCAAGGCCAAGCAAAAGCATAAAAAGAAAGAGGAACAACTTTTATTTTTATTTCAAGGTTAATGTCACTTCCTGGTATGTTGAATTTGTCTCACATATTGACATCGCGCTTTGTCGAAGATCTACCTTTCTAGTGGTGCTACGACCCATCAGTTTTTTAAAGTTTTTAAGTTCTTGGTTCCGGTGCGATGGTCTTCCCAATATTATATTCTAAATCGAGAATGCCAAAAGTTCGATGATGGAGTAAAACTTGTTGACATAGTTGAGGTGGCCAAAATTCTTTTGAATGCTTATCCAAGAAGCACGGATATGGACATAAGACATAGATATGACACGAAGACATGCGGATATGCTATTTTTCTAAAAAATAGGACACATACGCGTTGAGGATACGTTGTCTGTGTATTTTCAAACATAAAGCTATGTATCTATCACCATAAGTTACTTCGCAGACTAAATGATATATAAGGTACAAGAAGTTAAATGCTACAAAAAAAGCTAAAAGGAATTTGTTAGAAGTGCCCAAGATTTTCCCACTTTGATTGACACAGGACTCAATATATCATCCAAAGGAAGGGCATGAACACGGCTAGGAAATGCTAAATCCTTTTCCTTATAGTATTTCTTTTATGAATATCTTCTTTTCCTCTACAGATTTTGAGTTAACTTTAAATATGTCAAACTTGTATTAGAAAGTGATTTTAAAAATCAAAATTTCGATAATTACACACTAACAAGTTTTTAAGAATTGTCAATAAGATACCAATTTTTTGGTCATAGACAACTAAGAAGCGTACAACATGTTGCGAAATGATTGTCAGACAAATGTCGGGATTAAGATTTTTATTTCTTACGTATGGAAACTATACTAAGAGTATCGGACAGGTGTCTACTTTTTTTTTTTGGTAACTTAATTTTACTAATAGCACAAAAAACAGAATCCAGGTGTCTGTACTTCTTAGATTCCTGTCTTGGTTTGGAAGGGGGTTCCCACAAAATTCAGATGTTTCTGAAACATTGTTATTCTAATCACTGCTTTTGTGTTTACTTAACTTTATACTAGGTCAGACCTCTATTAGTGTTGATTAAATTACTACTTTGAGTGAGTTATTTGGCTCAATTGGTATTTCTTCTATAAATTTTATGGGAGTGTTGCGGACAGAAGCTTGAAATGTGAATATAGAACAGACATGTCTTTCATAGTTGTACAAATGGATCTAGGCGTTGCTATTTCAGAAACATAATTGTTTTCTTTGCTAAGTTCATTAGGCTTCTTGTCTACATTGATTTATCGATCATCTTAACGCATACTTGACGACCCTTTATTTTCTCCACATATTGGTTAGTTCGATTGAGTGCATCCTTTCCCTGCAGTCAATGGCACACACTTTGCCATCTTAGGAAATTTAATTTTGCGGCTGTTTCTCCATGAGACCTTACTATCTCATTTATCAGGTTATATATGGAGATACAGATTCTGTAATGGTACAATTTGGTGTGCCTACAGTTGAAGCAGCAATGAACTTGGGGAGGGAAGCTGCTGACTACATTAGTGGGACTTTCACGAAAGTAAGTATATGTTTGAGTTCTTTTGTCAAATTAGAATTTCTCCCAGTACTAATGTCTATCTTAGTTCCCTCCTTACTGTCATGAAATCATAGATTCTACCATTAGTAAGGATATTAGACCAGAAGGAACTGGTACAGTTATGTCCAAAACTGTTTCAATTACAAGACTAAATGTGGTTTTCTTATGGTTATTAGTCCTTTCGCTCAATGTCTGAATTGCCTACTCGAATCCTTTCGGCTCAAGATATTTTTGGGTGCCATTTGACTAAACGTATGAGTATGTTGTGAATTAATTTAACTATAATGTTGCATTTTATTACTGCATTACTGTTTATAATGTATTACTCGTTCTGGAAAAATTCAACCCACATTCTATTGGTCTGTTTTGCTGGTCATGGAGCACTTTATAACACTGTCAAGGAGTATTTTGTCACTCGGAACTTCGATTTTGATTCCTGTATGTTTTTGTACCATTTTTATCATCCTGTTTTGAATTGGAAGCTGGCTTTGTTTAGCCTCTTAAAGAGTTAATTATTCTCCAATTAAGTTTATGACTTTTCTTATAATGCAATCTGGCACAGGGTTAAATTTGAAAGTTTTCACAATTCACAGAAGCTTGGCCACCTAATGAGTTCTAGATGAATAGGATTACCATTAATTGTTTCACTTGTTACTTGTTGTAATCCATTCTCTTGTTTTATTTATGGAATTTTCTATCTTGCAACTTAAGGGAGCATTTGCATGACCTTGTGTGAAGACTTTACAATCTAGTTATTGTTGCGAACTCTTTCTACCTCCTTTTTGGTCATTTTTTCTGATTCTTTTGGTGGTGTGTCTGTTTTGAAGCCCATAAAACTAGAGTTTGAGAAGGTTTATTATCCATATCTACTTATTAGCAAGAAGCGATATGCTGGTCTTCTATGGACAAAACCGGACAAGTTTGACAAAATGGATACAAAAGGTGAGGAATAGAGTTTTCCAGCTGTCTAAGCTTCATTGTAATGTTGACCTAATCTTGTGATTTACCAACAGGTATTGAAACTGTCAGAAGGGACAACTGTCTGTTAGTAAAAAACCTGGTAACTGAATGCCTTCATAAAATACTAATAGACAGGGACATTCCTGGCGCTGTTCAGTTTGTTAAAAATACCATCTCAGATCTTCTCATGAATCGAATGGACTTGTCTCTATTGGTTATTACTAAGGTAAGAAAAGATTTTGGTATGTAGTTTTCTCCTTTCATACATGTCATGTTTCAAAAGTGCTGGTGACACATGTTTCACACTTAACAATATTGTTAGTATTGCTGTACCTTGCACTGACTACTTCAATTTAACAGGGTCTGACTAAAACAGGAGATGATTATGAAGTAAAGGCAGCACACGTTGAACTTGCTGAGAGGATGCGTAAGGTTAGTTTACTTCATCCGTCCATTGACTAGAAAATGCACTTGTATTAGCTTCAAAGATAAGTGTGCAATTGCATGTATGACAAGTGTGCAATTGCATGTATGACATACTTCTACATTATTGTTACACATGCTTAAAGTACGCTTAGTATGCTGTTGGGCAGTTCAGATTTAGATGTCCATCTGCCAATACAGAAGTGTTTTTCCAATACTTCCTACTGCAAGGAGAGATTTGGTTTGCTCAGTTTTTTTTTTGCTGTATCTGGCCTTAAAATGAAAAGGTAGCTCTTTGGCTTCAGTTAATTTTTTTTATTTTTAATGCTACCATATCATCCCCGCCCATACCCCCAATGACTGGGGACTAGATGGGTTCTGTTATTGTGTATTGTTGTAGTTGTAGAACAAGCTAAACTCGCTATATTATGGGAGATGTTCAGTAAGTCATAACTTCAAATGCTACCATGATCAAGGACTAAAGAGATTAATTTAGTCATCTCCTAGCTTGTCCTCTCTCCTTGTCGCAAATTTGCAATACTGTGACACAAGATGCCTTTTGTTTTTGTTTGCCCTGACAGTATGGTTCTCTTTGGTGACTTAATCCATCATCATTTAGTCAGGATTCTTGAAGCTTCCTTGTTCTATTAGTATGTTGCAAATAAAGCCAAATGGTCACTACCTTTGTTCAAAAATCCGTACAAATTCAGAAGAGTTCAAACCAAAAATTATCTATCCTATATTATCTACAACAATGTGAAAGGTTCACAACTACCACAAAATCAAAATCATTCAGGAGATACTTTTTGAGCTTTTGATCCTCACAACCTGCATCTTCGAATGTACTCTATCTCGTTCTTTCCATAAGCACCACATGATGCGTAAAGGCGCCACCATTCAGTTATTTTGTTCCTTTTCACCATGCATCACCCCCAACATCACCTACTGACTGTTAGAATGCCTAAAAGTAAACTTCAGAGTTCATAGCTTCCTACCTTATTACAGCGGATCAAATACTCATTCGCTTGGCAATAAAGTTTGGAAAGTCTAACGCCTTTCTTTAGCTAGTTACTTATAGTGAGACAGTGTCCAAACAATAAAGGCCTCTTTGGTTTGTTAGCAGGCTAAATTTCTGGACTATCTTTGGAGGGAAATAATTCCTTGCCCTTAAAATAATCAAAAAATGGTAGGCTGGGAAGTGGGAAATGAATTTAGTTGTCATTGCTGTGCCTGACATGTGTCGTACAAACAGACGCCTAAAGTCAGGGAAACGGGTATGTTTCTTGGATAAGTTAGGGATGAAGGTACCTCAAGATTCTTCTTGGACTGTTAGGAAGGTATTTGGGTTGCGAGATATTGGTCAGGCTTTGATTCTCTACAAAGTTGGTAATGGACAGTCCACCTTCTTATGGATTGATAATTGGCATGCTCTTGGGCCACTGTATAAGCGTTTTGGGGTTGATGTTTTGTATAATGCGGATAACTCTTTGAAGGCAAAGGTGTCCTCCTGGACTATGGAGATGGCGTAGAGCTCGAACTAGAGTGATGCAAAGTATTATTGCCCAAACTCCCGCGAACCTAATTCCTGCTCCTGATGTTGAAGACTCTGTAGTTTGGTTGCCTAGCTCTACTGGATCTTACTCTGCTAGGTCTGCATGGGAAGCAATCAGGCAGCAATCTCCTAAGAAACCATGGACAACGGTTGTCTGGTTCAAGAAGCATGTACCTCGATGGGCTTTCATCTTTTGGTTGGCTTTTCAACATAGACTGAATACTAAGGACAGACTTGCTAGTTGGGGAGTGACTGTAGATGTGAATTGCTCCTTGTGTGCTATGGCGACAGAATCTCACCACCATCTGTTCTTTGAGTGCCCATTTTCTAGATCTGTTTGGCTTAAAATTTGGAGCAAATTATCTAGTTCAGGAGGACAGTCCAAGCTTTCTGAAATCATGGATTGGTTTACCCAACATGTGACTGGAAATGATTTGCGATGTTGGGCGATGAAAGGATCTTTAGCTGCTACTATCTATTTTATATGGATGGAAAGGAACTCTAGGATATTTCAGGAAAAAACTTGTTCGGTTGATCAGGTGGCTCAATTGACCATTGATTCAATTCGAGCTTTTTTAAGCTCGGCAACAAGGATGAAACCCTCTTTGGTTAACAAGCGAATCTGTGCAGTTTGGGGGTTGTCTGAGAGAGCTATGTTGCTTGGATAGTTTTTCTACTATATAGTTTTGCTAGTTTTTCTTTGTTCATGCTTGAGATGTATAGTGTAGTTGTTTTGTCTAGAATTCAGTTGTAATACCAGGGCTATCTCCTTGGTCTGTTTGTTGATTGTTTGGGCTTTATAAAAGTGAAGTACTTATCAAAAAAAAAAAAGTTAGGGATACGATGTTAGAAGCTCGGTTGCGAATAATCTGGAAAAACAACAAAAACAGAGACAATTAAAATGTACAGAAACTTACTGGACCAAATTCAGTACACCGAAATTTGGTAAAAGACGACTCGAATAAGAACCGGGGCAAGTATTAGAATACTCTGTCCTTAAAACAGATTCGTCCTCCACTACGGTGCTGATGGACTACGCAGACGTCTGTTTCCCAGGACTACCCGATTTCCACTGGCACGGACGTAGCACTCCAATCTTTGCAGTAATCGAACCAGAAAACTACGCAGCAACTCTCAGATATTTATGCGGTATGATATGCAGAATGTATGCAAGGGAAACGTCAAATGCATGAGAGGAGGAGGGTCCTATTTATAGATAAATAGGCACCCGAACGGAAAGGTACAAGACGGAGAGACGCGGCTGTTCGGGACGGGACGCAACTGGCCTGGAATGACCGTTCACGAACAGACGCACTAGAAAGGGAAAAGAAAATTTCGGCTAAGGAGAAGGAAAAAATTTAATTGAAACGGACCGGTTTCGACCTGACCCAATCCGTATAAATTTTCAGTAAAAAGATAAGAACCCCTTGGGCCTAAGCCCATCTTATCTAATGACCCAACCCAACCCGGCCCGGTTCGGTCGGTTGGTTGGACGGACAGCGGCGGCGCGCGCGCGTGTGGGGTATAAAGCCCACTTTGTCCATGCCTTCTCCCCCTATAAAACTTCCATGACCCTAAAGGCCCAACCCTTTAAGTCAAACTAAGGGTAAATATACCCAATCAACTTGTTCTCCACAACCAATGTGGGACAAGTGTTTTTCCCCTCTTCTACCAAGCTCATGTAGGCACTTTTAAAGGTCAATTTTGCATTCACCTTGACTTGATTTTGGCCAACCGAGTGTTCGGTCTTAATCTCCTAACCAAGACGTACACGACGGTATGTGGGTCCGGCCACGTGGACGTGTGGGACCCACTTTAATAATTGATTAAAAATGATAAAAATCAAGTTTTTTTCCAACAATCCCCCACATGAATGAAATTGGCAGGATAAACAGTGCTATGCAGATGCAAATTACTGAGAGTTACAATAGGAAATCTCCTGCATGGGGTTAGGTAGCTTTTGGCTTTGAACCTAACCTTGTGAATAACTATCGGACTTACTAGCTAACCAGTGAACGCGATGTCTTGAACTGTTCAGCCGTTGGTGTAAGCCAAGACAATAGCAAACACACAGAATCTTTCCAAACGCAGTTTGGTTCTTACGATTGTGCTCATTACGGCCCTGAGACACTCCTGGTCTTCATGAATGTTTGTAGAGAATTCAGCTCTCGACATTCTCATAGAAGCGGCCCCTTCGACATTCACATAGGTGATTCTTAATAAGAGTATCCTGCTATACCCTACTTGGTTTACCAACGTTTAAGAATCATTAAAGGCATTGCCTAACCTTGTACGCTGCAGGCATCACTGTTACTGTACGGGGTAAATTCCACGTAACTCTGGATCACGTGCTTCCTTGAATCAACCCTCAATCTGCAAGACAGAAAAAGGGTTAGAGCACCTTTGCCTCTCGTCGGCAAAGGCCCTCCGATGCCTAAGTTAGTATCACGTACTTTGAGTGCTCAAATCACAATGCATATGAACATAGGTTTCACAGCGTACCTTTTGTCATGGTTATTGCCCTGTATTTATAAGTGTAGATGTTCTTCATACTTGGCATCTCGTGCCCCTGTTTCCTATTTTCTTTAGGAATCCTTTTCCTAATAGGACTTTCCTATTAGGGGCGAGTCTCCATATCCTGCTAGATCTCGTCTAGCAGAGGTCTTCCTTTCCATATAGGATTCTTTCCTATGTGGGGTACACTCCTATTCACATTAGGACTGCCCCTATCAATCCCTTATTTCATGGGATTGCTCCCTATCTCATAAGGAACCGATGTAGAATACTCTGGAATGTCTCACCGCCTCATTCGTGGCGGTGCCGTGCTTCCACATAGCTCGGCATGACTCGTACATACCTCAACTTCTTACGCCAAGCTGAGATTATGTATTCCAGAATGCTATCCAAGCTATACTCGTAGCCTTCCTAGCTCGGCCATGTCAGGGGCACCCCCTTATAGTTCACGCCGAGCCAGTGCATCCTGTTATATTAATTTATTCCTTTCATTCTGGCCTTACTCATTTGCCAAACCAGCTCGGCACAGGGCTCACGAATACCCTGTGTGGTGCCGAGCTATTCGCCCTTTCGTGGTGACCTCGATAGGCACGTGCTATGCCTATCAGTAGGGTAATCATATTTTTACCCACTCCAGTTACATCATAGGAATGGGTAGAGACAGAGTCTCCACAGTGATTCTCCTAAGTCTCATATAACTCGGTTGTCCCGTTGAACCTAGATCTTGGGATCTCCAGTCAACTAGGTTGGGTTGCCGTTATAGAGGCTTTTAAGCTATGGGCTTTAGCCCCATTCCCCTCGATGATCTAACAACTAACTCTCTAGTTAACCCTTTGGTTAGCGGATCCGCGATATTATCTTGTGATTTCACGTAATCAAGTACGATAATTCCGTGGGAGAGTAGTTGTTGAACGGTGTTATGTCGTCGACGTATATGTCGAGACTTCCCGTTGTAAATATGATTATGTGCTCTGCCAATTGCAGATTGACTATCACAATGTATGCAAATTGGCGGCACTGGTTTAGACCAAGTTGGAATATCTTCTAAGAAATGGTGAAGCCACTCAGCTTCCTCACCAGCTTTATCTAAAGCTATAAACTCAGATTCCATCGTGGACCGTGCAATGCACGTTTGCTTAGTGGATTTCCAAGACACAGCTCCACCAGCTAATGTAAATACATATCCACTTGTGGATCTTGAATCATTAGAGTCAGATATCCAATTAGCATCACTATATCCTTCTAGCACTGCTGGATAACGAGTATAGTGTAGTCCATAATCAATGGTATGCCTTAGATAGCTAAGCACCCTGATTATAGCCGTCCAATGATCCTTCCCAGGATTACTAGTATACCTACTTAGTTTGCTAACAGAGTAGGCTATGTCCGGCCTTGTACAATTCATCAAGTACATAAGACTACCTATAATTCGCAGCATATCCCAATTGGTTAACACCTTGACCAGTATACTTGTATAGATGTAAAGTTAAGTCTACTGGTGTTTTGGCTATGTTGACGTCATCTTTATTAAACTTTTCTAACATCTTCTCTATATAATGTTTTTGAGACAAGATATATCCCTCGGGACTTTTGATTATCTTGACTCCTAATATGACGTCAGCCAAACCCATATCCTTCATGTCAAACTTGGAGTTCAACATGTTCTTTGTAGATTTGATCATTCCATTATTGCTACCAAGAATGAGCATATCATCTACATAAAGACACACGATGACATAATTATCTCCGTTGTATTTGACATACACACGTTTGTCACATTCATTGATTCGAAAACCATTTGATATCATGACATTGTCAAATTTCTCATGCCACTGTTTTGGAGCCTGTTTTAAACCATATAACGATTTGACAAGCTTGCACACTTTTCCCTCTTGTCCAGGAACCTTAAACCCTTCAGGTTGTTCCATGTATATCTCCTCATCTAGATCACCATTTAGGAAGGCAGTTTTTACATCCATTTGATGAATCTCAAGATTGTTTAATGCCGCAAAGGCAATTAACATTCTTATAGATGTTATCTTTGTAACAGGAGAGTAAGTGTCAAAGTAGTCAAGACCTTCTGTTTGTCTATAACCTTTAACTACAAGTCTTGCTTTGTACTTGTCAATAGATCCATCTGCTTTCATCTTCTGTTTGAATATCCATTTGTATCCAAGAGGTTTACAGCCTCGAGGGAGATCCGTAAGTTCCCAAGTATGATTTTGCAGTATGGATTCTATTTCACTATTTATGGCTTCTTGCCATAACGAAGCCTCCGATGATGACATTGCCTCTTTGTAACTTTGAGGTTCAGCTTCTAACACATAAGTTAGAAACTCGGGTCCAAAGGACTTTGAAGTTCTAGCCCTTTTACTACGACGAGGACCACCAATATCATCATCGTTTTCTTCAGGAACTGAATCAAAATTCATATCATCAGAATCCTGTATAGGCTCAGTTTCCACAACTGGCCTAGGAACTCTATTGTCCCTAAAAGGGAACACATGTTCAAAGAATTTTGCATTCCTCGATTCCATAAACGTATTCGGATGGATATCAGGAATTTCTGACTCATAGACAAGGAAACGATATGCACTGCTATTATAAGCATAACCAATGAAAACACAATCAACAGTTCTAGGTCCTATCTTAATCTTTTTAGGACCGAGAACTGCCACCTTTGCCAAACACCCCCACATTTTCAAATATTTGTAGGAAGGCTTGATACCTTTCCACAACTCATAAGGAGAAATCCTTGTTTTCTTGTGTGGGATCTTGTTCAAGATATAGTTAGCAGAGAGAATTGCGTCTCCCCACAAATACTGTGGTAATCCTGAACTTATCAACATGGCATTCATCATCTCTTTTAGAGTTCTGTTCTTTCGTTCAGTAACTCCATTTTGTTGTGGTGTATAAGGAGCAGTCGTTTGGTGAATAATTCCATGTTCGGCACAAAATTCACCAAATGGTGCTTCGTATTCACCACCTCGATCACTTCTAATCATTTTGATCTTTTTGCCAAGTTGATTTTCCACTTCAGCCTTGTAGTGGATAAAAGATTCTATGGCTTCACTTTTGGTTTTAAGCAAATATACATAACAGTATTTGGTGCAATCGTCAATAAAAGTAATGAAGTATTTATTTCCACCAATAGTTTCAACAGACTTTAAGTCACATAGGTCTGTATGAATCAATCCAAGTGGTTCTGTACTTCTTTCTACATTTTGAAATGAACTCCTTGTCATTTTAGCCTCAACACAAACTTCTCATTTATGACCAGATTTCATATTAAATTTTGGTATGCAATCTGTGTCGATCAAACTGTTTTAATGAACCAAAATTAACATGTCCTAATCTACCATGCCATAAATCAGAAGACTCAAGCATATAATCAGAAATTGTGTTCATTTCATTGACAACCGGAGAGGCCGGAACCTGTGTCACTCCCGGAGAGGCCGGAACCTTAGTCAGTACATTCATTTTGAACATGCCATTCACCATGTAACCCCTACCCACATACATTCCTTTCTTCCGCAGCACAACCTTATCAGCTTGAAAAACCAAGCAAAAGCCATGTTTGACCAACAGCGAACCAGAAATCAGATTTTTGCGAATTTCCGGCACATGCATCACCTCCTTAAGAGTCACCTCTTTGCCTGAAGTCATTTTGAGAACCACCGTTCCAACTCCTTCAACTTTAGAGGTCGAGGAGTTTCCCATGTAGAGATGTTCGCCTAGAATCCACCGTTTTATAAGTGGTGAACATCTTCTTGTCTGCGCACACATGGCGAGTTGCGCCAGTGTCCACAAACCACTCCTTGGGATTGGAACCCACCAGATTGACTTCAGATACCATAGCAGAGAGATTCATCTCTCCAACACCATCAGACAGAACCTCCATTTCAGCCACATTGGCTTGTGCCTGTTTTTTGCTACGACATTCGGCAGCCCGATGACCCTGTTTGTCACAAATAAAGCACTTGCCAGTAAATTTGTGCTTGCCATCGGTCTTAGCCTTTTTTGCCACCCCTCCTCGCGGACCGAGGTTAAAACCATTGCACTGATTCTTCCTCTTATTTCCATTCTTCCATTTGCCTGGTTTGTTCTCTTGTTCAACCATATTAGCTTTAGCAGCATACTGATTAGCAACCTTTTTGTCCATATTCATAGTGTTTTCTTCCATTCGCAGATGCGTAATCAGATCTTCCATATTCATCTCTTTACGCTTGTGCTTCATCTTCTTTTTGAAATCTTTCCAAAGAGGCGGCAACTTCCAAATGATTGCAGCCACTTGGAAAGACTCACTCAATATCATTCCCTCGGCATGAATTTCATGAAGCAGCACCTGGAGTTCTTGGGTTTGAGCCATCACAGACTTTGTGTCAACCATTTTGTAGTCCAAGAACCTCCCCACCACAAACTTCTTCAACTCGGCATCTTCAGATACATATTTCTTTTCCAAAGTAAGCCAAAGTTCTTTCGCAGTTTGAGCCGTACAGTACACGTTATATAACGCGTTGTCCAGCCCGTTGAGAATGTAGTTACGGCAGAGATAGTCAGAATTCTTCCAGTCATCATATGCAATCCGAACTTGAACATCTGTCTCATCTTCTGCCAAAGTGGGGGCATTTTCAGACAAAAACCTCGACAAACGGAGTGTAGTGAGATAAAACATCATCTTCATCTGCCATCTCTTAAACTCCGTACCATTGAACTTTTCCGGTTTCTCGGAATGGTTCACCGGCAGCGCGACCGGACCCAGAGGTACAGCAGTTGGAACCACAAGAGGAGGGTTAGGAGGAGGAACATTTTCATTTGGGTTTGCGGCTTCCATTTCTGTTACACAAAACAGAAGATCGACACAATCAATAAGCGACAAAGTTCACTTCAACCGAAACACAAAAACTGTACACTTTATTTGGAAAAATAAATAACAGCCCGTGAACACTAATAGAATAAAAATTGATCTTTTTCCGGACACTAATATGATGTGCACAAAATTAAAAGAGTTTGGAAAACACAATCAAGTATCTTGACAGTATAACCCAAGTTAAGACTCTATGTAATAGAGAATAAAAAGCTACTATTCAATGCTTCCGATTAACAAAATTAGATAACCTACTAATGAACAAACTGATTAGATGAAAAACTCAATGAAATCTAGTACCTTTACTGATTGTTTTTTCTTTTTTTTTTTTTTGAAAAACCCCAATGAATCAGAAACTTGACTAGACATAATAACCAAAATTACAAATGCTTTTATGCCTGTAGACTTGACTATGATACTTTCAGTAAACAAAAACACCGATTGTTCAAATGGGTTTTGAATGAAACTGATTCAACCCAATTGTACCGAGTCTGGAAAACTAATTACTAGAATCTTAAATTACAAGTAACGAAATGCAACAAAATTAAAAACCCACTGATTAAATGAAATTATTCAAAACCTGACTCAAGTATCAATACGAACAAGCAAGAAATTTTTTCCATTTTGATTTGATTAATAACCAATCTGTGATATCGACTATTATCAAGACAAAAAATTACATACACGGTACGGCAACCAAGCACTATTTAAAGGCCAGATTATAAACCGAGTTTTGAAAAAATGAATCTGTTTTAAGATTGTTAGAAGCTCGGTTGCGAATAATCTGGAAAAAACAACAAAAACAGAGACAATTAAAATGTACAGAAACTTACTGGACCAAATTCAGTACACCGGAATTTGGTAAAAGACGACTCGAATAAGAACCGGGGCAAGTATTAGAATACTCTGTCCTTAAAACAGATTCGTCCTCCACTACGGTGCTGATGGACTACGCAGACGTCTGTTTCCCAGGACTACCCGATTTCCACTGCACGGACGTAGCACTCCAATCTTTGCAGTAATCGAACCAGAAAACTACGCAGCAACTCTCAGATATTTATGCGGTATGCTATGCAGAATGTATGCAAGGGAAACGTCAAATGCATGAGAGGAGGAGGGTCCTATT
This sequence comes from Vaccinium darrowii, assembly GCA_020921065.1. Classification (NCBI taxonomy): domain Eukaryota; kingdom Viridiplantae; phylum Streptophyta; class Magnoliopsida; order Ericales; family Ericaceae; genus Vaccinium; species Vaccinium darrowii. Next base: position 31,435,330 of record CM037154.1, read on the forward strand.
TATAGATAAATAGGCACCCGAACGGAAAGGTACAAGACGGAGAGACGCGGCTGTTCGGGACGGGACGCAACTGGCCGGAATGACCGTTCACGAACAGACGCACTAGAAAGGGAAAAGAAAATTTCGGCTAAGGAGAAGGAAAAAATTTAATTGAAACGGACCGGTTTCGACCTGACCCAATCCGTATAAATTTTCAGTAAAAAGATAAGAACCCCTTGGGCCTAAGCCCATCTTATCTAATGACCCAACCCGGCCCGGTTCGGTCGGACGGCGGCGGCGCGCGCGCGTGGGGTATAAAGCCCACTTTGTCCATGCCTTCTCCCCCTATAAAACTTCCATGACCCTAAGGGCCCAACCCTTTAAGTCAAACTAAGGGTAAATATACCCAATCAACTTGTTCTCCACAACCAATGTGGGACAAGTGTTTTTCCCCCTTCTACCAAGCTCATGTAGGCACTTTTAAAGGTCAATTTCGCATTCACCTTGACTTGATTTTGGCCAACCGAGTGTTCGGTCTTAATCTCCTAACCAAGACGTACACGACGGTATGTGGGTCCGGCCACGTGGACGTGTGGGACCCACTTTAATAATTGATTAAAAATGATAAAAATCAAGTTTTTTCCAACATACGATTGGTCACGTGCGTCCAAGTGACATCTTAGGATACTTAGAAACATTACTTCCATATCTTCATTCTCAAAGTTATAAAGTCAGTTGTAGATGTTTGTTTCTCTTTGTTGTTTTACTTTTACCTTGTTATTCGGTTGCTCTATGGTATGCAAATATAGTTGTCCTACAATTAAAAACGATGTTTGTGTTTGGTAAATTGCTATACACTGAAATAAAAGGGAATGACTTTCACCGACCACTTTTTTTTATTAGAGTACACTCCTTTTTTATCTTCATTTGGCGAAGTTAGAAAGATGCTTTTTGTTTCATAACCTGGTTTATTTTTGCACAAATGCCTCAACTACATAGTCAGGCATTTTTGTAACTTCGGCTATTGAAGATACAAATCTAATTTATTCAGAAAGAAGTGGAGTGTCGAAATTTTAACTGAGAAAAAGTTTATCTTTCATCACATTCTTTGCCGTCCCAAGTTCATGTCATGTTTGGTTGTCTGCTTCTCAGAAAACAGGTTTCATTTAGAGTGTTCCATTACCATGCTTCCACATCATGCTGTCTACAGGTTTCATTTAGAGTGTTCCATTACCATGCTTCCACATCATGCTGTCTACCCATCCATAGAATCTGTAACTCATAGCAAGCTGTCTACCCATCCATAGAATCTGTAACCCATAGCAAAAGCTCAAGAAACTCATCCTTAACTTACGACTCCCTTTCTTGATGAGATCTAAAGACGATTGGTTTCCATTCCATCTCAGAGTTACAATCTATTGGTCCGCCCAAGCTCCTTGTTAGCCAATGCCATAAAGTTCCGGAAATGCCCTGATGAAGGAGCAGCTTCACGCCAAACATTGTTCCAAATCTGAATTATTCAATCCTCAACTAAAACAACTTATATTTCTGACAAGATATGACCAATCTGTCCGAATCCTTTTCCAATACCTACCCTCATAGACCTTCCTGAATTCTTTGTGTGTCCTTCACCTTTGGTTAACTGCAACTTCGCAGTCAATCAATCCAATAGTTGGTCTTGTAATTCAGTGTGTCTCCCTCTTTCCCTGAAATCCTGATTAAAATCAGGGAATGACACTCTTCCATAATCTTCGATGGGAGTGTACACTCTATGGAGTTCACTGAGTGGATTTTTAATTCCCTCCGCCAAGCTCCCCTAAGAAAATCAATTGACTACTTGTCCCATCTTTTTATCGGAGCAAGATATGAAAAGAGACGAAGTGGGAAACCCAACTACAGTGTTCGTACTTAATTTTACGTCCCTCAGACAGATGTTGCCTTCCCCATCCCGCATTACTCTTCTTGAAACTTTCTCAACACCATCCCAAACTGCTGCAGCCTTGAATGATGGATCCCCAGAAGAAAACTCAAGTATACTAAAGCAAGACACGTCTCACTTTAAACTCCGTGGAGTCATCCAATCTTGCACATGGTACACCTCTTTATTGGGATAATAAGCTCACTCTTCCCCAAGCTGACTTTCATGGACATTGCCTGGAAAAAGAAAATCAACACTGTAACTGGCTGAGGTGCTCCTCTTCTTTCTAAACAAGTTAGTGTCCTGTACAGATAGGATAAGCGAGAGACCTCCATTGCTTACTCTCCTGTTACGCTCACCTCCCATTTGTTGTTTGTTTCTCATTGCATCACATACCTTAGCATTCTGATTGTGCAAAATTGATTGTTGTGGTCAGTAACATCATATGCAAAAATCTAATTTCTTGATGTTTCACTTTAACAGCGAGATGCTGCCACTGCTCCAAATGTTGGGGATCGAGTGCCTTATGTAATTATTAAAGCTGCAAAAGGTGCCAAGGTAATCTGTTTCCTAGTTTGTCTTTTGACAGCATTATTGCTTTGTGCTATTGTGTTGAACAGATTGAAATATTTGATGACGACCAGGCATACGAAAAGTCGGAGGATCCAATTTATGTGCTTGAAAATAACATACCTATAGACCCTCAATACTACCTGGAAAATCAAATTAGCAAGGTAAGTGCTAGTATCTGATACTTGGCATTTACTTTGTACTGTGTTCAAGTTAGTCTCACCAATAACATGCACTTGCAGCCCCTTTTGAGAATTTTTGAGCCAATTCTGAAGAATGCAAGTAAGGAACTTCTTCAAGGCAGTCACACAAGATCTATCTCCATCTCAACTCCTTCAAACAGTGGCATAATGAAATTTGCTAAGAAGCAACTTACTTGCATTGGCTGCAAGGCTCTCATCAGGTAGACCTCAAATATTATTCCTACTAACAAACACCAATTGTTGGTTCAAATTCCATGACCTTTCAATGTTTCTTTACTTTATGTGTCTATATCCTTGGAATGTTATCTTGTATAGTTTTCATAATTCCCGTTGGATTTCTGTGATCTGATGCACCAACACTCCTATAGTTGTCATGTCTGCGTATTGGACACGGGGACACCTGGGGGACACCTAACGCCAAAAATTAAAATTAATTTGAGGGGGATACGCAGGGGGACAAGGCCGGGATACGTTTTGGGAACACGGTGGGGGTAGATGTGTAATATTTTTTACTTTTTTCGCGGGTAGACATGACATTAATTGAATCCCACCATCCTTGAAGCCAAATGATCAGTCTCTTTCACTCTTACGCTGTATAATACAATAATTCTAAGAACACACTCTCTCTCTCTCTCTCGGTTTATGTGTGTGAGTGTGTAACAGCAGTACATAACAGTGTATATATCTTACATTATCGAAAAAGGGTATATATCTCTGGATGTAAACTCTTATTGCATACATATATGATGTAATCATACATATAGTTTTTTTTTTCCCGTGTCCCCTGCCGAGTCCTTGTCAGTGTTTACTTCATGTCCGTCATCAATGTCAGTGCTACTTAGTTTATATAATGTGCTTCTAGTATAAGATACATATTAATGTACGTGTCTAGTTACTTGTAGACATAGGGATTCGTGCGTATATGTGGACATTAAGATATGAATAAAATACTTAGAACAAGCTGAAGTGTTGGTTGGTTGGATGCTATGGGGCATCCTCCTATCTCTCTTATTTCTCCTTAGCGAAATGTTTTCTTTGCTGGAGTGGTCCAATTGAAACTACTTTGAAGTTTGAACTGTAGAATGCAACTACATATCTCTGTCTTCATTTAAAATGAAATTAAAAAGTTTAGTCACATAACAAAGGCCTTTTGACAGTTGAAGCTTACTTAGTTCAGTGGTTCACCCAAAGACAATCATTACGTTTGGCGGTCATACTAAATGGATGGCAATGAAAAGGCCACCATCCCCTCTTCCACTAATCTACTTGGTGCATGCATTTGTTTTTTCTCCCCGTACTTTAATTCTATGGGTTGTTTCGTAATAGCTGCTTTTGTTTGGACCAGTGGTTCTGATCAAACTCTCTGTTCACATTGCAAAGGAAGAGAAGCTGAACTCTACTGCAAGACTGTAGCTAATGGTATGCGACACATTTTGTTGATTTCGTATTTGAACTCTGAAGGTCTACTGGAAGAACTAATCTGTCTTTTCCATGAATAGTAGTTTAAATAAACAAACTTCATTATCTACAGTGTCCGAGTTAGAGAAACTTTTTGGGAGGCTGTGGACGCAGTGCCAGGAGTGTCAAGGCTCTCTTCATCAAGATGTTTTATGCACTAGGTGCTCCTTTACTTTTGCCAATACTTATTATTTTATCACAATCGTATTAGGACGAAATTGGCTCTTTACAGAGACTAGCATAGCTTGAAGTACTATGCTAGTTCAATGATATCGGATTGATGGCCTCAGTAGTTGAACTTACTATACTTGTTTTGTTCTATCATTGATGTGGTGTTTGTCTTTTTGTGCTGGCTGTCCTCTGTTTTGTTAGTCGGGACTGTCCAATATTTTACCGGAGAAAAAAGGCACAAAAGGACATGGGAGAAGCAAAGGTCCAGTTAGATCGGTGGAGCTTCTAGCATTCTTTTGAGGCAGGTGTACAATTTTTCACAAATCCATTCTCCCAGGTGGTAGCATTGAAGAAGAATTAGTCATTATTCTAGGAAGTTGCTCAACGAGAAGATTTGCTTGTATTCTAAGAAATTTTCACGGTGGCTTGAAAAGAACGAATTTTTTGATGTCAAATTAGGTTATTTTTCATTTGTATAAGAGGAAAGTCAGGCTTTTTGTATCCCCCTCTTATCTTGTAATCATCTTCTATTTTTAGGTAATTATATATGTTGAGGTCCATTACGAACTTCAGTTTTCATGTAAATATCATCACTTACTTAGATATGCATCTATTCGAAAAAAATAATTCAAGCGTGCATGATTGAAACCTAACCAAAACAATACGGTCCAGTTATGTTCTACATCATTTATACTAGCAAAAGCCAACCAACAAATCCTTCCCTCCAAAGGGCCATTCCAGCGAATTCTTGATTATGTAAGCAGTGCTATATTTTGGACCAAAAATTGGAAGACCTAGGCGGCAGCCTGTAGGCTTATACGGGCCAAATCTGCATCGAAGAGAGAATTTGTCCTCTGGCCTACGTACAGAAATGCCACCTGACGAAGAAGATATTGTGGCAATAACAATTATTTTCGAACATGGCATTGGACAAATTCCAAACAAGTACACTATCAAATTCTTGTTCCATTGTAATTTCTGTACAGCCAACCTTAAATACAACAAGAAATATGACTTGCAAACAGCAAATGAAACACACTGCATAGCGCCATGTACAGTCACTTTTGAACGTCTAGTTTTTTCTTCCCCTTCATAGATCTATGATGTTGCATAAAATTTTAAAGAACATTACAGCTGCAAAATAATGATTCATTAGTGCGTCAGAAGAACTGCAATGGGAACAGTTTTCCCTCCTTCAATCTCTAGATCATGAATACAATCTAAGGCGAGTTGTTATGGGCTTCCGGCACATAGGGCATTGTGAAATTGTAACACCACAATCCTTGCAAGTCTGAAATGAGGAAATTTCCAAAGATTAATAACATTAAAAGATAAGAATGATAGGAACACAGCAACAAAATCCTATTTAAATTCGTAAAATCAAGAGGGACAGTATCATATATCGATAAAAGGTCCAATTAAATAACTGAAAGTTTTGTGCATAATGCAAAACTTTTCAAAATGAGAAAAAGTAAAGGAATTTTTCTTGTATTCTCTTTTCTGGACAGTCTATGTGGAGGGGTGTTTGAAGAGGTATCTTATATTAGATAGTTACACAACATTGTTTATTTTAAAGCAATGTTCACTCGGAAGATCATTGGCGGTACATATAATATATCATAATAAAGTCTTTCACTCTATCTCTCAATGCAAACGGGTAACAAATACAAATAGAGGGACCTGAGCCCAAGATTTCCAAACCTGAGCTCTAATACAATGTTAAGTCACCAGTAGCTCCAAAAGCTTAAGATATTAGGAAATGTGCCCAATAATATATATATCAAGCTATTCAATGTGTACCCCCGAAATACCAAAATTACAATGGAGAAACGGTCCGGCCGTGGTGCCCCAAAGTGGGTAGTTTTTGGTGGACTGTTGGATCTTGTAATTTAATCTCACCCATTAATCATCCCCTCCATCCTCTCTCCTATTACCGACTGAACCAGTTCTAAATTTTTGAAAGCCCTAAAATTTTGTAGTCCGTCTCTGAAGCCTCTGTACTTGACGCCGCCTCCTCTCAACCCTCTCAACTCTCTCTCTTGAAAAATATACATACGGCACTGTGATATGTGAAGATCTTGGTTTCAGAGATCTTTTATGCGAGGTTTTTGGCGTGTGGAGACGAAGAGGTTCGATTCAAATCCAGTATAGGGGGAAAAGAGGCGCACTTGCTAAGAGAAAACATTTTCCACTAAAGTTTCTCGAGGGATTTTTAGAAAAGTTCACTGATTATCTGGGCATACTTACCAGAAAAATAGGGTTTTTTACTAGATTCTAGATGTACTTACCACTGATATAGGATGCACTTACCGAAACCTGGACATAGATACTATAGCTATTGGCACCTAAACTTCTTGAAATTTTTAGACATACTCCAATATTTTAGATGATCTTTTGCAAACCTCTACCTAAACTTTTGGAACAATACTCCCTCCGTCATTTTTTTAAGTGTGTTACTTCGTAAATCCAACTTATTAAAGAAACATCATCATTACACCTTTCACATCAACTTTTTCCTCTACTTTACACTTTTCACATCAACTTTTACCTTTACTTTCCAAAATTATCCTCCACTTATATCCATTAATTCTTAACCCACTAACTTTTCAAAAGGGCAAACTGATATCTTAACCCACTAACTTTTCAAAAGGGCAAACTGATAATTGTACAAACTTTTACCCATTAACTTTTCAAACCACACACTTATTTAGGGACAACCAAAAATGAAAATGTCTACACTAAAAAAAGGACGGAGGGAGTATCGATTAGTTTTCATATTGATTTTTTTATTTGATCAACTAATCTAAATTTGTCAACTTGTACAATTGGTTTGTTGCTCCTTTCAGAATGTCAACTTAACTCATCAGTGACTTACAATCCAAATAGTTATACAAAATTCCATATCAAACTTTTGTTCAAAATCCCTGTGTCAAAAAATATTTCGTAAATGCCTTTTCATCAACATCCATTAGTTAATATTGATTTTCATTTCATTAGCCAAAATAATTTAGTCAACTTGTCCCGTTACTTCGTTCATTTCGGAATGTCAACTCAATTGAGTGGCACTACAACCTAATTTTTCCTGGATTTTGTATCAAGTGAATACGAGACAGTCAGAATACCCTAGTTCTTTTGTCAACCCTATACCTAAACTCCTCAAACAATATCAATTAGAGTTAATATCGAGTTTTGCTCGATCAGTCAATAAACTAAAAATTTGATTTTGGAGGACAGTGTGGGTAATTAGTAGATGCCACTTGCCTATCCCTGCAGGTTATAATTATACTGTTTATTAAGTCTACAAATTTAATAGTCTCATCAGTGTTCAAGTTTGACAGGGGCAGCCCAGGGGTAAGCCCGGCAATGAGAGAGTAGAAATGGTAAAGATAGTAATGAGAGAGTAGAAAACCTGGTCAAATATGACTCCAATTAGTGGTAAATATCGTTCTAAAAAGTGATATATAATGTCATGGAGTATGGAAAGAATGACCATAACAAACCATAAAAACATTTTCCTAAGAATTACAATTAAATGGAATATTTGTTAATAGTATATATTTCCACAAATAATGGTAAGTCTTTACATATATAGTGGTAATTGGGAGCTAAACAAACAAAAGATGCATCAATGAGATAATTGGGATCATTTGTTCGGAAAAAAACCCATTGTGTTCAAGATTTAAAAATCACAATTGAAAGAAGTTTCTTATTGTGGAGAAACTTACTTGGTGAAATTCTTGAACTTATTGCACCTAAGAAGTTGGAAAAAATCTTACCATGTAGTCAGTATTTACTTTTCGAATGGTAAGTACTAGCAAAAATTGTGGTATATTTATATCAAGAAGTAATAGTCAAATGTTGCACCTTGTAAGTTGGAAAAAAAAGTCTGAATACGCAGTAACTGTATCCTTTCCAAAAAGCAAGCATTAGCAGAAACCGTTGTATGTTCACATCATGAAGTAACATATAAATGTTATGGTAGTAAAAATGATTGGATGTTGTGGTATTCGTAGCTGTATTCTATGTTAAGTACGATTTTAATGACAGGTAGGTATGCATTTATGTAGATAGTTAATGCATCATAATAAGGGTGTTAAGAACATAACTACCGCAATATATTTAATGTCTCTTAGTTGTACTTAATTTGTATTATCTTGCATTTGAAACATATTTACCTTTAATAATTAATGAACTAAATAATAAATTGAATGGGGCATTATGGATCAATAGTTAGTAGTTACTCTTACATTAACCAATTGTATCAATCACTCGTTGATCGCTTTATCGGCCAACACTATTGTTAACTATTACATTACTAATAACATTGATACTATGAACCTACATTAACCAATTCATTTAAGCCAATTGTATTAATGCTCAATCATCAATATTAATCATTGACTCTTAGTTGTTAGCTTTGCAAATTATATTACATTGCTCAATTTTAAAATGTTTGATCAATTTTAGTCGAATGACTCTGACTACAACCGATAATTGTGATTAATCGTCAATCAAGCACTACCCTAATGTCAACTACAACTATTAAATCGTTACAATATCATGTCAATCGATTGCAAAAATTAAATTAAATTTCTTGTTCTGTATCTAAATCTGATTGAATAATCTACCGTTAACAATCAATCATTGGTCGTAGTCCACCAACACTACTGTTAACTACTACATTTAGTAATAACATTGATAATATCAACTTACATTAGCCAAATCATTTTAGCCAATTGTATTAATGCTCGCTCAATCATCGCTATTAATCATCGACTCTTAGTTGTTAGCTTTGCAACTTATATAATGTTAATCTATATAAAGAGTTTGATCAAACACTTAAGCTCTTAGTCGAATGACTTTGACTAAATTTGATTTCTTATTCTGTATCTATCTAATAGAGTAATCTAATTGTATTAAATACTTTATCTTAATTCGGTAGAAGATCCTACTAAATCATTTAATATTTATTACTCATTGTTTTAGCATTTTTCATTCAACATATTATTACGATTATTGTAGTGTGTTTAAATAAAAATTATTTAATTACTTGTTATGTATCTAAATCTGATTGAATAATCTAAATTGTATTAAATACTTTACCCTAATTCAGTGGAAGATCTTACTAAATCATTTAATATTTATTACTTATTGTTTTAGCATTTTTCATTCAACATTATTATTACGATTATTGTAGTGTGTTTAAATAAAAATTACTTTTAACTAAAGCCCTTTTTTCGCCTCATTTTTAATGTTGCACACTAGAAAATAGCTTAGCCAAAGGACAAAATTTGGAGTGGATTAAGTAAAAAGTGGTCTAATGTTATAAAACCCCAAAAGTAAGGCTTTTCCCGCTCAAATGGTGACCTGCTACCGGATTGACTAGTCGGTCCTATTTTGTGGTAAGTATTCCCTTATTTCGTGGTAAGTGTAGCCTTATTCTGTGAAAATTATTTTCTTATTTTGTGGTATGTATTTCTAGTGTTTGTGTAAAGTACAATTTGTTGGAGGAAAAACTGCAAAGCCACCCTACTTTTTGTGTGTGGTTTTGATCCAATGGCTCAGATTCATCTATTTTTCATCTAATGGCTTAGATTTAATGGGCACCATAGAAATTTTTCGTGGAGAAACAGGTAGCTGGTGTATGGTTGATTGGAATGAAGTTGGAATGGAAAGGTTAATCCCTTGGAATACTATTTTCAAACACTCGGTTAATGAAAAGGATGAAAGAATGAACATCACTAATAGACTTCTCATTAACCGATTTAGGGGAATGCTCATTCCATCCAGCCAACTAAACACTACCATAGTCAAAAGTAAGAAATCTTTTTTCGTTTTTAGCAACTCCAGATGACATGGAATTTCATTGAGTCAACCAAACACTAAAATGTGGCTGGTTTGTCATAGAAAACTGTCGTCAAAGGATAGGATTGGTTCTTGGGGTATTAAAGCAGACACTGTGTTTTCTTTGTAGTGGTGCTGAGGAGACACATGATCACTGGTTCTTTGGCTGTCAGTTCTCCTCACAAGTGTGGCAAGTGCTTCTAAGGGAATTTGATCATGACAGGGTACCAGGTATTATGGACTCTTGAGTTGGGGCGGGCATGCAAGGTTGGCAAACGATAGGCTTTGCATAAGCAGAGACTTGCTCTATTGGCCTCTATCTACCACATCTGGGGAGAATAGAAATGGGAGAATTTTCCAACAAAAGAAAGGATGTGGAAGGAGTTATAGCTAGGATCAGCGCTGATCTAAGGGCCTGTTGAAGCAGATTGCTGTCGCTGAGGAGAAGAAAGCTTTGGCTGGGTTTTGTTGAATTTCTCATCGGATTTTCAGTGGTTGATTGTTGTATGTTTCCCAATTCAGCAAGCTGATTTGAGGTTAGGGTTTTCTGTTTTCTTTTTTCTGGTTCAGGCATAGTTGTAGCCTCTAGAGGGCTTTGTGCGAGTGTTTTAGAAGACATCTTCCTCGTAGTGTTCCTCAAATCACTACTACAAGGTAATTTGTTAACTGTTGATGTTCAGACAAGCAAATTAACAGAGAGTGGAATACTTACCAAATGACCACATCCAAAAGCCATATCCTTGGAGTTTGTCAAGCAAATGGGGCAGGCCTTGTAAAACACAGCGAAAACAAATCTTACAACCAACTGCAGGAATCTGCTGTGCGAAAAATGAGCACTAACCTGTTTCCACAAATGAAAACAATGAAGATTACCTGTTCTACTGGTGTTTGATCAACTGACTCAAAGTTGGTCATGTGTGGAATTTTTTTAACTGCATTATCGTGGTCTATAACTTCACGTGGAGGAGGAAGAGGCTTTGCCCATCGAGCTCCTACATTTCTACAGAGCAAATGAAAGGCTAGCATTTTCAGTAAATTCCTGGAATGACTTCAAATATTAGTAAATATTGTACAGCGTTTTCAGCCTTACTCAGAGTACCGCCGGCTTAGGGTAGCTCTGTACTGAAGTGGAATTTCCATTAGAGCAGCAAGAGCAAAAGCTGCTTCCTTTTTGGACACATCAGCATTCTCAGACATGATTTTTGTGAAATTCACGAACTGCAGGAGAGGGCACAAATTAAACCGAGTATAATTAAAATACACCGTAATCTTTTCCCAGTTCATATGCGGAAGAATAAAAACTAAACTAACTTCTCTATACATAAAGCTCAGCATGGAAGAGAACATTTACTTCAAATATCACTACACTAATGTTTAATTACGCGTGGAAAAACGACAACGGGATAAATGGAATTAAATAAACAAAGATACAAAAAGAAAACGAACATAAGAAGCTTTTGGCTAAGAAAATAGGGAGTATCTAGTAGTAAAAAAAACAAAAAACAAAACAAAAGGTCGATAAGGGCCCAAAGTGGTGTCCACACCCTCGTCAGTGTTATATTGAGTGGACACACTGATTTGCTAGGACCTGAAAACATTTCACCATTGCGACACCTGTGTAACCAATCGCCCGATGTACACGGTAGCTTTTACACGCGACTCTGTAGGCAAATACTGCGGCTTGTAGGCAGTGTCCCCTCAAACGTATAGCAAGACCATTTTTCCTTGTATGTCTTCCCGGGTGGAAAAGCTTTTATTCCATATTGGGCCAACAATCTACCCCTAGTGTCATCACAGATTGGGCCACACCCCCTTGAGAATGATTTTCCATTCTTTCCAGGCTTATAGAGCTAACCACTAGTCATCCAAGCTCCACCTTAATTTTGAATTCCAACCCTCCAACACCCAATCCATGAATCATGATTCACCACAACCATCCTATTGAGAGCTTTAAGTCACGTCCTGGGGTACTAGAGATTTGGGCAACATCAATTGTCACTGTTCCATCGAGACACCATGATGCATCCATGCAGGCTCTTGCTCTATCAAGAGCATCTTTGCGAGCCCACTAACGCTGCTATCCCAAACACGGAGTGTCTTCCCATAGATCATCACAATCAGCTCAGGTATCACGTTAACAATGCCAGGAAGAGAAAAGAAGGAGAGAAGAGAGACCCAATGAAAGCTAAGAGGGAGGGAGAGCATCTTTAATTACAGTTCCCTCCGTTTTCCCATGTCATTGTACTAAATGAGATTTACAGCACAAAATAACATCAAAACACAGTATGCATGACAAACAACATACGCAGAACGAAATAAATTCAAAGAAGCAGCGGGATCTCCATAGTTGATGTGCGCACATTTATACAAAGAAGAAGTCTGGTCAACCTAATTTATGATTTCATATCAACTGAAAAAGGTACCAAAATGATCAGATTAAAAAAGCGCAAAGTGAGTAAGGCAAAGGAATCCTGCACGTAACCTAGATCACAATCCAGACCTTGAAAACTTGAGCTCTGTAATAGTTTCGTTTGCAAGAGTGCTTCATCATCTAAATGCATTCACTGCAAGCTCTAAGAACCCACCGTGTCGCTATACTTTTATTGAATATCACCATGACATTATATATACTATCACAATTGTTCGGCAAAGATCACCGCATAGATGCAAGAATTTAGACATCAAAGACATAACAGTTCTCTAAGTACCTGAAAATTGTCGAATGCACGTTGAGGAATGTTATCATCAAATTGTTTCATTGCATCCCATGGTCCGTCTCCAACACCAACCAAGATGATTGAAAGAGGATATTGACTGTTATCACATTTCACAAAAATTAACAATTGAAGACATCAAGGTGATGCCATCATAAGTGAAGCTCATGAAATCTAACTCTTGTACCTTGCAGTAACTATGGAATTTACAGTGGCTTGTTCCTGTTGACTAAATCTTCCAGGTGGTGTATCAAGATTTCTTGTAACCTGAATTCTTGTTACAAAATTTCCATCACATCAGAAAGCACATATGAGTTTCATTAAGATTTTGTCCATCACATGGAAAGCGCATACGAGTTTCATTATGATTTTGTTACTAATGAAAAATTTTGCACTTGAAAGCATGTAACAAACCTGTCCATCTGCAATGATGACGAGTACATGATATTGGCCATTGCTTTTCTCCACAATATCAATTGCTGCATCAATTACTGGTGCAAATGACGTAGGACCTGTAATAAATTTGCACAAGGACAACATTACGGAGCCAAAGGTGTAGTTTCTATTTCTGAGGAAAATTTAGCCAAATTATTTTTCATTTAAAGCTCAACATATGAGTTGCAGATATATGTATCGGTAAGGAGATGGCAAGCCCTTTCCAACAATAAAAATAGAAGAGTCACGGCACATCCTACTCATCTAGCAATACCTAAAGCTGAAGGGGCTCTTTTAAAAAGATCAAATCTTTGAAAGAAATCATTTTAGAGATGAGCAGTTAAGGGTCTGATTATTTATGAGACACACCATTGGAAGGCTATCTATGCTTTTGCCGAAGGTTTAAGGTGAATCTTAAAAGCATCAAGGCAAAAAATAAAGTTTCTTGCTGAGTCTGCAATAATGTAACACTTACTATGGGAATCTTATTTTCAGCCCTTCTAGTGAATATTTGAGGCTTACTTGTGATTCCTTCTACCAAACCATAAGAAAGCATCGAGTCCCAAATCCAATCAATATCCTTCTTTTGCCTTCTCAGTCAAGGGAAATATGATTAACAGAATATAGTCATTTGTTTCCTTTCTTGTTTCAACATCCCATGCTACTTTAGGTCTTTCCCTCCCGAAGCATTTCCATTAATAATGATCATACTTGTTAAGGGTTTATTTGATAGTTGTATTGTTACCTAGGGGTAGTCTTGTACACGTACCTTTGTTCATATATATATATATATATATATATATATATATATATATATATAGCATAGTTGTCAAATCGTGAATCGAATCGAGAATCGAAAAGGCTCGGTTGCGAATCGTGAATCGAATCGAATCGTGAATCGCTCGATTCGGTCTTTTTTAAAAAAAAAATGCATAAAAATTGTAGATTTCAAGTTGGAATCAATAAAAGTATTGTTTCAAAACATAAATAGATGATCTTGTGGTTTAATAAGAATAAAGGTTATTAAAAAAAAGAATATAATAATAATATATGGTTGTAGTGGACAAATAAAGTTGTATATATAGTATATTGTTAGGAGCCTTGGACTTGGAATATAATAAGCATAAATAGTTGTAGTGGACAAAAGAAAGAATATAATAATCATGTGGTTGCAGTGGACAAAACAAAGCCCATTCCCTGTTTACTGTTCTTCTTCTAGCTCGATAACACCAAACCAAAGTCGGTGGAGAAGATTTTTGCTGGCTTTTCAGTTCGACAAATGAATTTCCCTTCTAATCTCTGATCGAAGCTCAGTTTACTCTTCCTAGTTGATGATCGAAGCTCTAATTTTCTGGTGGACCTCTGTTCTGTCAAAACCCAGAAAGTGAAACCCTAAAATTTTTGGTTGATGACTGTTGAAAACCAAAATTGATTGTCATATACATTCTCAAAGGGTTTCGACCCTTCGTATGGAAGAAAAAGCCAAAAAAATACCTGAAATTTTCAGTTAATTTCATTTTCGGTTTGAAAAAAACCCAAAATGTTTCAGTTTATATGAATCGTACGATTCATACGATTCAGCATGCGATTCAGCGATTCTTGAATCGATTCCTCGATTCGTCCACGATTCTACACCATTTGTGATTCTTAGTATCGGTTCGAATCGATTAGACCCTGAATCGAACCGAATCGTACGATTCGAATCGCGAATCGTACGATTTCGATAACTATGATATATAGTGGAATGAGAAAGGGGGAGCCCTAACACCTCAGATTATTCACATTGTTCTCTCCCTTGAACTTTTCTTGGTATTAGAGCATCGATCATCGATTGTGCTTGGTAGAGGATATTCATGACTTCCAGTGATTGCCGCTTCATAGTTGATCGTGTAAAGTGGTTGGTTTTCAGAGGTCGACGGGTCCTTGTTGTCGTAAAAGGGGACCACGCTAGTCGACTTCTGCTTTGATCTACCGGGTCTTCATTGTTACCACCATATGTACTCTGGCGAGTGCTGAGCTGCCTCCGACGACCTCCGGCGACGTCCGTACGACTTCCGTTGGGACTTGAAAATCTCAGGCGAGCCCTCTTTCTTCTTTGGTCAACCTCTGTGGTGCTTGAATATTACCGGGTTCCCATTGATAGCTATCGGTAGCCACTGGGTTAGTTCCAACCACCTTCCTTCCCTTCTGGCGACCTCCGTCGAGAACTGTACAGCCTCTGTTGACCCTCTACGACCTCTGTACGACCTCCTTCTGTGCTTAAATCCAACTGGGTGAGTACATAATCACTGGAATTGATCTTTTGAGGTCCTTCGGTACATTTTTCAGTCTGCTATTTGAAGTTTGGGGCTGGTCTCTGGTTGATACATCATCTCTGTGAGGTATTTTTTGGCAGTCTAGAGGCTCCCAAAGAGACTTCTAGCAGTGGAAATGATGAGTTGAGTCGTTTTGGGACTCGGAATAACTCTCCACTGAATGTTTTCCCTATTCAGTGGGATGGCTCCAACTATTTGTTTTTGGTCTCGTAGTTTTACTTTGGCCATCACTGCCAATGGCTTGTTGATACTCATCATGGAGCCTATTCCATCACCAGCAGCTACTAGTCCAGACTTTGGAATCTGGAATACTCAGAATGCTCAACTCATGACTTGGTTATTCAACTCCATGATACCCACTATCAGTCAAACCTACTTGTTTCTTGACACTCTACATAAGGTTTGGACTTCTGTGGCACAACCTATGCTCAGGAGGGTAATGATGCTCAGGCTTTTGAGTTTAGGAAGCGACTACGAGGGTTGGACCAAAACCATCGGTCCTTAGCTGAGTATTATGCAGAATTGAGTGGAGTGTGGTAGAAACTTGATTACTATCAAGGTTTTCACCCTATTTGTACTGCTGATGCAACCACATTTCAACAAATGGTTGAAAAAGAACGTATTTATGATTTCCTTGTTGGCCTTAATATGAAGTATGATCTGATTCGAGTACAGATGGCCGTGTTCCTTTTCCCACCTTAGGAGAGACCTATGCTTGTGTTCAGCAAGAAGAAAGTAGACAGAGTGTTATGGTTCATGTTTCCATTCGGACCGCTCAGCTTTGGCTGCCATTCTTACTCCACGGGATGGTAAGGCTACTGATAAGGCCCAAATGTTATATATATCCGGGCTTATCTCGCTCGTTGTGGTCACACACATGTGCATTTTGTGCCTTTATACGATTGATTTTGCGCGAGTTGTGTTTTTTATGAGTTTCAGAAAATTGGAGCTAAAAGGTGTGTCCAAAACTCCAAATAATCCCCGATTGTATCCGGAAGTACCCAAGGTCCCGCAATGCCGTGGAGGACAATCTCCGAAGCTTAGAAGTCGATTCAAGAAGCTTTGGAAGGTTCAAGGAAGGCCCGGAACAAAAGAACAAGAAATTTGGAGTAATGAGCCTTGACAAAATCTGACCATCTGATAGAAAAAGGCTCATTACTTTCAAGATACAAAGGCTATGAATATGAGGTCAATTGGGTTGGAAAGTAGACTCATAGAGCTTTCCAACGGTTCAAGAATCGCCTCATTCCGAGTTCGGACGAAGCCGGGGTGTGCCCGCGAAGTTGGGTAAAAAATCTGCCTGAACAGACGAATCTGGATCGATCCAGAATCATTGTGGATCGATCCACTTTGTACCAAAACTTCAACAGACGAATCTGGATCGATCCAGACCTATAGTGGATCGATCCAGAACACCGGGCAGCATTTTTTGTGCTTTTTTTGTACCTTCCTTTTATGGAATGTTTTTACATTATGTGATAGATTTATGTAACTTTATGGGGGAGAGGAATTGGATGATATAATACACCCTCCTCTCTCCTTCTCTAACACTTTCATTTTATTTCTTTAGTTAGTTTTTGGCTCTCACCTCTCTCCTCCATTGGAGAGAGTTTAAGGTCTCTCTCTCTAGAATACTCAAGTAAGCTTTCATTTCCCGTTTATTTACCATGTATTAAACTTGTTCCTCTCGTCTAGGTCGTTATATATATCTTGTTTGTTTTCGTTTTCATCAAGTATTTAGTTTTTGTGTTGTTCTAGCTATTTCTCTTGAAAACCTTAGTTTCTAGTTGTTGTTTTTTATTTTCTCTAGTGTTAACGTTGTAAGTAGACTTAAGATCTTCATTAAAAATCAGCTTTTAAGTTTATAAATCATGTTTTGCATTTCCTTCAAAGTTCTAGTCTTATTTCTTGCTATGGTTTGTGAGTAGTTTACGTAGGCTTAGTCATGGGGTGATTAACACACCATGACTGGAGTTTAATCCGTTCATTTCATCAAAAATCTTTCATTTCCTGTTTATCAATGATTTAGTGTTTCATTTTATGTACCAAAGTTTGAGTTTGTTAATCTCTTTGATCACACGTAGCCAAGAGCTTGACTACTTGGCACGTGTGATGCTTAGGGCGATGTCAACTTAAACGTTTGCCAAATGAACCGAAAAATCCTAATCTTTGGTAAACACATTTTCTTGTAAATGATTTTAAAATCTAAATCTTCCGTTCGGGGGCATTTAACGATTCCCCGAGCCGGTAATCAAGAGAGGAACGGATTAGCTTTGGTCATGGTTGTTAAAATCCCCTAGACTTTGCCTTAGTTTAATTAGTCTTTTTAATCTTCCGAGTCGTTCTCGAAGTTGAGAGAATTCCACCAAACAAATCACAAACTAAGTTTGCCGCTTCAAGGCCGAAAACCTACACTTGCAAGAAAACTCTCACGCCGGGTGCGTTCGGTCCCTGTGGATTCGACCCGGTCTTACCGGTTATTATGCTACCGCCGACCTAGCCCTACGCTTGAGGTGACACCATCTACGATACAATCTAAGGTCGCAAGCAGCTACTCAGAATCAGGTTGGTGATAAGAGTAGTTCTTTTGATTGTGATTTGCTTCAATGTGACTATTGTCACAAGACTCGACACACCCAGGAGTTTTGCTGGAAGCTCCATGGATGTCCCCCGAGGACAGGGTGGTAGTCGAGGTGACGGTCAAGATTCTCATGCACATATTTCGGAGTCCACTGTTGAGACCTTATCCTATTCTAGTGGAGGCCAGTCACATGCTTCAGTTTTTGATAGCTCTTATAGTGGTGCTCTTTCTTCGGGGGAGTTACAGACTCTCAGGCACCTTATGACTAAGCTTGACACTCCATCTAAGATGGCTTCTACTTCCATTACTTCCTCTCACTTTGCCCATACAGGTATTCATGCTAATGCCTCTATTGCATCCTCTTCACTTCCTTGGATAATAGATTCTAGTGCTACTGATCATATGATAGGTTGATCATCCTTTTTTGATTCCTATTCTCCATGTTCTGTTAAGGATAAGGCCAGAGTAGCAAGATGGATCCCTATCTTCTATTTCTGGGAAAGGTTCCATCCATTATTCTCCAACCATCTCACTTTCTTTAGTTCTTCATCTCCCAGTTTTTTCCACTAACCTTCTCTCAGTTAGCAGTCTCAACTCATTCTTTAAAATGCTCACTAACATTTTTTCCTACTCATCGTGTCTTTCAGGAACTAGATATGGGGAGAAGGATTGGCAGTGCTAAAGCTAATGGTAAACTATATTTTTTGGAGCCTGCACCTAATCCTATCGTTCCACCTATGTCATGTCGCCAAGCTCTTAAAGCGAATATAGGCTCGGCTCTTCCTTTATTGCATCAGTGGCACCATATATTGGGTCATCCATCTTTTGGGATTTTAGGAAAAATTTTCCTAGTTTAGTTAAGCACTATACTAGGAGTAAGTTTTTTTGTGAAGCGTGTGAACTTGCAAAACACAAACGCTCTTTTTATGCTCTTGTTAATCAAGGAAGTAAATCTCTATTTATGGTTATACGTTCTGATGTTTGGGGTCCTTCCCCTGTCACTTCTCTTTCTCACTATTGTTGGTTTGTTAACTTCATTGATTGTTATTCTTGTGTTACGTGGGTGTATTTACTTCGGTCAAAAAATGAAATTTTTTCATGCTTTAAATCTTTCCAACAGATGGTGCGTACCGAATTTGATGTTAATGTTAAAATTCTCCGTAGTGATAATAGAACAGAGTATATAGATGGGACCTTTCGGGCGTATCTTAACGACTTTGGCATTCTTTTTCAAACGTCGTGTGTTGGTACTCCACAATAAAATGGAGTCGTTGAACGCAAGAATCGCCATCTTGCTAAGGTAGCCCACTCTCTCTTGTTCACCATGAATGCCCCTAAACATTTTTGGGGTGAAGCTGTCTTTGCAGCAGCTTCTCTTATCAATCACATGCTATCTATTGTTCTCCAGTTCCAAACTCCTCTTAAGTTCCTCCCTTGCTGTTCTCGGGTCTCATCTTTTCCACCCAAGGTCTTTGGTTGTGTGTGTTTTATCCATGCTCCTAAGCACCCTCGTCGTAAGCTAGATCCCAAAGCCCGTAAGTGTATTTTCCTTGACTATTCTCCTACTTAGAAGGGCTATAACTGCTATGACCCGCACTCTCGCAAAACGTATGTCTCCATGGATGTCACTTTTTGGGAAACAGAATCCTTTTATCCTCTGTGTACTTCATCTCTTCAGGGAGGAGAATGATAGACAGGAAGAGACGAGGGAGGAAGAGTTGTTGACATCTCATACTCCAGAGTCATGGTCTTACCCTTTGCCATGTCTTAGTGAGGGGGAGAGAGAAAATTTCAGGTAGGAGTAGGAACCTTTATCTGTAGAGAGAGTGGAACAAGATGTTGGTGGAAGACTGGATAGGCCATATATGTAGACTTTTTCTCGAAAGAAAAAAAGGAAGTCTACCTGTGTGGAGCCATTTGACCAATCTAGATTCCCTACTCTAGTCTCTGACTCCTTAAATGACTCATCTGGTAATGACTCTTTCCCTTCTGCTTTTGATGATCTTGATGCTCCTGTTGCTTTTAGAAAAGGAGTCAAAGAGTGCACTCAACATCCTATCTCTCAGTTTGTTTCATATTCTCGTTTATCTCATTCATATCATGCATTTGTCTCTTCTATATCTATCCCACAGGGTTGGAAAGAAGCTATCATAATACCTAAGTGGAAAAAAGCTACGGTAGAGGAGATGACAGCCTCGAAAAAGAAGGGCACTTGGGAATTAGTGCCTCTTTGAGCGGGAAAGAAACCAGTGGGGTGTAAATGGGTGTTCACTGTTAAGCACAAGGCAGATGGGGTAGTTGAGAGATATAAAGCCAGGCTTGTTGCCAAAGGCTTTACTCAGACTTATGGTATTGACTATGAGGAGACATTTGCTCCTGTGGCCAAGATGAGTTTTGTTCAGACTTTGCTTTCTTGTGCTGCTATTTTGGATTGGCCTCGTCAACAGTTCGATGTGAAGAATGCATTTCTCCATGGTGACTTAGGAAGAAGTGTACATGGACATACCACTACGTTTTTCCTCCTTTGTGACAGAAGGTGTAGATTGAGAAAGGCTCTTTATGGATTGAAGCAGTCTCCTAGAGCATGGTTTGACAGGTTTTTCAAAACCATGTTGAGATTTGGATACAAACAGTCATGTTGATCATACTACGTTCATCAAGAGAAGTAATGGTAAGATTACTATTCTTATTGTCTATGTGGATGACATAATTATGACAGGTGATGATATGGATGAGATTCTTAACATTAAGGCTCTTCTTGCTCAAGAGTTTGAGATTAAGGATTTGTACTTTGGAGTCAATGAAGTACTTTCTTGGAAGGGAGGTGGCACGATCCGATAAAGGGATTTTTATCTCTCAAAGGAAGTACATTCTAGATCTCCTGGAAGAAACAAGTATGTTAGGATATACTTGCCGACTCACCCAATGAGGCAAATCATCATTTTGGTAGCAATGTGGGGGAACATATAGATAAGGAGAGATATCAGAGATTTGTGGGTCGCCTGATATACTTATTTCACACTAGACCAGATATTTCCTATGTTGTGAGGGTTGTCAGCCAGTTTATGCATGAGCCACGTACTGTGCATCTCGATGTGGTTTATCGTATCTTAAATCTACCCAGGTTAAAGAATTTTGTTCTCCAATCATGGTCACTTGAAATTGGAAGCTTTCACTGATGCAAAGTGGGCCAGTTCTATTGATGGTAGGTGATCTACTTCTGGGTATTACACTTCCCTTGGAGGAAATCTAATTACTTGGAGTAAGAAGCACTCAGTGGTAGCTAGAT
This sequence comes from Vaccinium darrowii, assembly GCA_020921065.1. NCBI lineage: Eukaryota > Viridiplantae > Streptophyta > Magnoliopsida > Ericales > Ericaceae > Vaccinium > Vaccinium darrowii. Next base: position 31,456,807 of record CM037154.1, read on the forward strand.
CCAGTGCAGAGGCTGAATACAGAGCTATGGCTCATGGTGTTTGCAAGCTTTCATGGCTCCAAACCTTTTGTGATGCTTGTACCATGAAGCTCTACTGTGATAATAAGGCTGCCATAAGCATTGTTCATAATCCTGTCCAACATGATTGAACGAAGCATATCGAAATTGACAGACACTTTATCAAAGAGAAGCTGACCTATGGTTTGATTTGCATGCCTTTTGTGAGATCTGAAGACCAGTTAGCTGCTGTATTTACTAAGGGTCTTAGTAATAAAAGTTTTCACCCCATTGCGTTCAAGTTGGGCTTGATAGATATCTTTGCACCAACTTGAGGGGAGTGTTAAGGGTTTATTTGATAGTTGTATTGTTACCTAGGGGTAGTCTTCTACATGTACCTCTATTCATATATATATATATGGGCCGGTTCCCTTTACACATAAAAAAACACAAATTTTGACACTATCTCAGCCATTAAAATCAATGGCTGAGATTAGAAATTTGGGTATTACATCCAATCCCTCATATTTCACCCTCACCCTATCTCACTCTCTCCCCAAGAACATCGACTGCTCCTCTCTCTCCCTCCCCTCTACCGACCCACCATCCACCTCCATTGCCTGCCGACCAGATCTCTGACGAGTATAGCCTCAATTCCGGCGTGTGCGCTCACTCTGTCTCCCGAGTTTCTCTCCCTCTCTTTCATGGACAGACAAAAACTTATACAGCCTCAACTCCGGCTTGTTAGACCACATCTCCGGAGATTCCAGCCCCTACTCCGGTACTCTCTGTCTTTCTCCCGATTAGCTCCCTCTCTCTCGATTCCGACCCCAACAATTGAGCAATTTAATCATTGGACTAAAACTTTGTTTATAGTAAACTTTTTATTTATCACAGGCTCTGTATTTTTATTTTTATTTTTTTGATCCTCTTATAGCTGATTTTGATGGAGTTTCTTGTATGGCTATGTATGTGTAGCCAAAGTTTTTTTTAACTGGATTGGTGATTCTCGATGAGAGTTGATGCAAAGGTGGAACATAGTAAAGCGTGTAAGGTGTTTGACGACATGCCTCAACAATTCTGTATACTGTTGGTGATGCTCAAAGGTTGTGGAATGCCCTATTTAGATTCCAGATATTGCTACGATGCCAATTTTGCCTTCTCCGAACCCGCGAATTTGTTGCAGCTGCGGTTGAGATTTGTTTTTTTGGTTAACTAATTTTGTGGCTTGAATTTGACGATGCCAATTTATTACTCCCTCCGTCCCGAAATTGTTGTCCATTTCTTGGGATTCTAAATTTTAAGAGGTCAAAAATATTGCACCCCAAAAAATTATCTTTCCAAAACTGCCCCTCAAATTCAAACTAGTAAATGGCAGGTTTAAAACATTTTTGCAATAGTACAAAGTAAACTGATGTAGCTTCTTTTTTTTTTTTTTTTTTTTAGTACTTGAACTGCTGTAACGTCAGGGATAAGTCTAGAAGGTTTTTTTGGCTCTAAATTTGATTGCCCGCCACCGTTCAAAATGGAGGGCGGAAGAAATTTGAACGGGTGGTACAAATCCCTTCAAAAAGGCACGTATAAATCCTTCCAAATACTCCAGGTGACCACTTTTCCTTCACATTTGAAGCTCCTTTATCAGGTCAATCCCAAGAAGGGTAAAAATGGCATTTGAAGACATATTGTACATTGACTTTTTGAAATGGACAAAAATTTTGGGACATCAAAAGGTGGAGAAAGTGGACAACAAATTCGGGATGGAGGGAGTATTTTTGTTTTCATTTGTCAATTTGAGTAACATGTGAAATGTAAGCATGTGAATTGGTACATTCCTGCACATTTAAGTGCTAAGTGTCAAGTGCCCAATTTTGTTATATTCCTCCGCTCTTGATCAAGAAAAGAATAATGCCACTCTTGATACATCTTGCCTCCAGTTCAAAAGAAGTTTTTACAGAAAAATGGGCAGCCACTCTTTCGAACTGCCTCCAATTAATGGGCAGCAGCCACTCTTGATCAAAAGGCTTGTAATGAAATAAAGAACTTTTGGAACTCTTTTTTTAAGAAGAAACTTATGAAACAGGGGATTTGTAAAGACCCGTAATTTTTTTTTTTCAACAAGAATACTCCGAAAATTTAAACTTGGGATTTGGTGTAAAATTGTGAAAAACGTATTTAAATAAGGAGTTAGCGTGCAATATAACTTGGATTGGGCTTGATGGTAGCAGATGAGGAATTAGAGGGGGATAAGTGTAATTATCTTATTGTATGTATATGTGTAGTCTGGGAAGAGAGAGATTAGAGAAAAAAAAAAACAACCCTCACTCGCACCGACTCTCTCTCTCTCTCTTCTAACTCTCTCGGCTCTCTCTCTCTCTCTACTCCTCCCACCAAATTTCAGCCCTAAATCCTTAAACCCTCTAAAGATCCATCAACAACACCACGTACATACGCTATTGGTTCCAGGAAATCGTGTGGGGAAGCTCTGGTTCAATGGAACGCGAGGTAGGGGTTTCTTCATCCTCTCCACATATTTCGTGTTCGGGAAAAATCTGTCACAGAAAATGTTCAATTTCGTACTCTACATCCACGAATTTTTTGGACAGTGTTGCACATACTTCAAATTTCACGAAATTTTTTTGGAATGTCCCTCTATGAGTTGTATACGTTGTGTAAAATTCTCAGATCCAAATTCCTTGAAATGAAGCGTAGAAAAATCACGCACCAAGCTGTGCTCTGTTTTGCTGTCTTGCTGAATCTGTGTTTTTGGCCTTCGGTTTTTAGTGTGTTAGACCTGGTAAATCGCCTCCTTATTTTCTGAGATTTTTATATGATGTTTATATACGAGTATGCTAGGTCGTGTCCAAAAATTTGAGCAAAATATAAAGGGGTTATTTTTAAAAAATTCTCGCACCAAACAGCGTTCTGAGAATCTGGAAATCTGGGCAGATTACGGGAGCTGAGTATTTCGTTGATTTCGTTGTAGGTAACAAGTCTATTGGGTATAGGCCTTCATGGATCTAAAACCCTGATAAGTTAGCATCGTTTTAGTGTTGGAATCATTGAAAAATATTGAGTATGCGATTTTTAATGAATTTTGGAACACGAGGCTGTTTTGTTGCTGTTTCGGCTCAAATATGGGTTTCACCAAACTTATTTGGGGTACCTAGACAGCTTGCAAATTTATGATATTTTTATAGTAGATACGTTCTTGAGTCTACCGTATTGTGTAAAATTTTAGCAGATAGATTTGAAGTACAAAAAAATAGGAAAAAAGGGTTTTACCAAACTGTGGTAATGAAACAACAGTGCTGACAGCATTGTCGCATCTTACGGGAATGACCATATTTTTGTCTAGGAAGCTTGAAACTTCAATCTGCCTTTTGATTTAGAAACTAGACTCGTATACCTTCGAAATTATGTAAGAAGTGTGTCTTAATTTCTTCTTGGTAATAGCAGTTTTAGATTCAAAGTTGGTGTTCTGCTGAGATTGCAACCTTGGGTTTTAACTTTGAACAAGCATATCTTGGTCACCCGGACTCCGAACAGGGTAAATTTTATATCGTTATCGATGTACGTAAAGTCTTCCTTTTAATGGTGGTGGTTTCAATATCAAATTCCGAATCTATAGAAAGTTGTAGCCCGTTTACGATGGTCTGGTTGTTAAACTCTATTCCGATTTTTTTTGAAGTTATGATACATCTCGACTTTACTACTAATTGTGGGCACGGTTAGGCATTTTTGAACACACTCGTTGTATACGTGGGTACTTGTGGCATATGGGGAGATACTTGTTGAGTACTGTATGACACGTGGATGCATGAAGGATACATAGACTTATGTATGATGTGCGAGTGTTTATGAGTTGTTTATGTATGTAAATGCTATGATATGAATAGTAGTTACACTTGTGATACTGACTAGTGCGAGTTGACGACTTGTTATCTAAACTTGAAAGAGGGAAACTTATCATGCTTGAATCAATGGATGATACTGAAATTGTGATTAAGAAGTTATTGAAACGAAAGGAAGAGAATTGGTGAAAGTGTTAGTTTTGACCTTGATGGTGTCTCAAAGAAAGGTTTGTGATGGTTGTTAGATCTGGCTGTTGGGTCTTGAGAAAAATCCCGAAGTACCGTGGTAAAAAAAAATAAGATGAGTCGCACGGAGTGATGGGAGTGCTTTAGCGGATAGACTAAAGTTCTTGTCGTGCAGGGTGATTAAGATAGGTGTGAGGGATGGGTAATGTAGCAGTAGTGATGAGTATTATGCCTAGAAGTTTATTTATAAAATCATGAAATGTATCATTCATCATTATCGTTATGCCTTGCTTATGCATATATCTATTCGTTAAAGAAACCTTTACTGGGCAAAGTGACTGCTCACCCCTTGGTCCTTGTTTTCAGGTAGTAGCCGAGGACCATAATTTGGAGTGCTTGATGTGCTTGACCATTGATAGCATGACATACATCTTTTTTTGTAAAACTTTATCAATTTGCAAGAATGTAATATTCTAAGACCTTGATATGGGATGTGGGTACCTAAATTAGTGGTGTCGTTTATTATGACTATCGAGGTTGTGAGGTGATCTTAGACTAATAAGAGTTTTATTGAGGTATTCCACGGAGAAAATGTTTATTTATTTATGATGAAAATTCAGGGCGTGATAGGATTGACCTACAAGCCGATGATAACCGACGCCGAGGAGAGAAATCCATTTTTACAGTGCAAGAAATCCATTTATTAGTGCAAGTTACTATTAAGGCGGACCGACTGAAGCTTCAAGAGAGCAATTTGAAAGCAAATCCATATTTGATCATCAATTGTTATATGAATTCCAAGGGAGTTTCAATCCAATTGTATAAAATTATCATCAAAATTCCAGACCTTATGATCAAACCCAGATGGAGGTAAACGAAAATCCGCTGTTTGGATTCTCATTAATGCCAAATCTAATGAGTTTCGATCCCGGGAACGTGACTGAGATGGATTTTTCTGGGTATTCGACGTCACAAATGAGTTCGGCTTTCTTCAATGGAGGGAAAGAAATCAGTTCAACTAGTAGTTCCAATGTGAATAATATGGTGGAAAATGCAGCATTTTCGTGGGGCACGGATAAGTTAGGATTTGTGTTTGAGAGCCAAAAATATGCTCAAAACTATAACTCTTACATCACTGCTGAAACATAAACTGGAATTCCCCACAAAAGACGCGAGAATTCTAAGATGAAAAGAACCCAAGCACGAGAATTCTAACAATTTGTGTTTGGCCCATCTTTGTGATTTTCTTTACATTTGACTCTGTAATTTTGGTCCAATGGAAAGACACAAGAATTGTAAGATGAAAAGCACCCAAGCACTAATAAGCATGTGACCAGGTAAAGACCATCCAATCCAAGAATCAAACTAACTTAAATGATAGGTTTGTTCGCATTTTTTGTCAGAACAAAATCAACCTAGAAGAAACTAGGACCAAACAGTCACCATAATGCAAAAAACAGGAGCGAACAATAGTGAGAGAGAGAGAGAGAGAGAGAGAGAGAGAGAGAGAGAGAGAGAGAGCACATGCCAGAGTTAGGGCCTAAAACGCCGAAGGTGTGGTTGGTCGGAGATCTGGTCGGCCGGCAATGGAGATGGATGGTGGGTCGGCACAGGGGAGCGAGAGAGAGGAGTCGTCGATGTTCTTGGGGAGAGAATGAGATAGGGTGAGGGTGAAATATGAGGGATTGGATGTAATACCCAAACTTCTAATCTTAGCCATTGGTTTAATGGTTGAGATGGAGTGTCAAAATTTGTGGTTTTTTATGTGTGAGGGGAACCGGCCCCCTATATATATATAGTGGAACGAGAAAAGGGGATCCATAATACCTCAGATTATTCGCGTTGTTCTCTCCCTTCAACTTTTCAATACTACTAAACATACCATGTAAAGTATTTTATGTTTGTCGTCTCTGCCATGCTGTGTATGGTCTCAATCAGTCTCCCCGTGCTTGGTAAGCATTTTTCATGATGTGGTTCTACAGATTGGTTTTCAGCGTAGCACTCATGGGTCTGCTCTCTTTGTTCGCTGCACTTCTCATGGTTTGGTTCTCATATTGCTCTATGTCGACGGCATGATCATAACTGGTTTCGACTTGTTGCTATTAATAAGGTGAAACGTCATTTATTTCAAGAATTTGAAACGAAAGACTTAGGGCCTCTTCGGTATTTTCTTGGCATTGAGGTTGGTTATATCTTGACTCAGAGTAAGTATGCGACAAACATTCGTCATCATGCTCACCTTATTGATGACAAAACCATTGGTACTCCTATTGAATTACATGCTAAGTTCTCTGCTTCTAATGGAGTTCCACTTGCTGATCCTAACGAGTATTGTGAGCTTGTTGGTTGTCTTGTTTATCTTACTCTCACTCAGCCGGATATTGCCTACTCTCTGTGCATATCTTTAGTCAGTTTGTGCGTGCTCCTCCGTCTACCCATTGGGATGCATTGCTTCGTATCCTTTGTTATGGGCAAGTGATATCTCTAATTGCAAGTCTACCTCTGGCTTCTGTTTTTTTCTAGGAGAATCTCTTATCTCCTAGAAAAGCAAGAAGCAATCTATCATTGCTCGTTCTACTATGAAAGCTGAGTATCGTGCTATGGCCCATGCAACCTCTGAAGTTGTTTGGCTCCACTAGCTTTAATCGGATATGGGTATCACTCTGTTTTTCCCTACATTTCTTTATTGCGACAATAAGAGTGCTATTCAGAGTGCCCATAATTCGATTTTCCATGAGTGCACCAAGCATATTGAAATTGATTGTCATTTTGATTGCCATCATCTTCAGTTGGGTAATATGCTTTACAATTCGTCTCCTCTTCCCTTCAGTTCTTTTTCATCAAGACGCAAACCACTGCTTGTTTTGCTTTTATCCTTAGCAAACTCTCAATGCTCTCTAGCCCCCCATCCTGAGTTTGAGGGAGGTGTGAAGTATTTTATGGTTTCAGTTTATTGTTATTGTCTTTTATGTTCGGGTAGTTTAGTCTTTTTGTATTATTAGGGTTTCGTTAAGGTTATTAGGGTTAGCCTATATAACCCCTTCATTAGTCTTGTAATTTATTCAAGCTTTTCCAATGCAATAACATTACACATTAGTCTCTCTCTCTCTCTCTCTCTCTCTCTCTCTCTCTCTCAAGTCACAGTTGCGCTACTACTATCGGTTTTCAATGAATGCATTCGTTACCAATACCACCTTCCAGGTCTTACTTTTGATTATCATAGCATGTTATCTTAGCTAATTGAGTCCTTGACCTTGTACGTGGTGTTCTACCTACTCAACTTGGCTGGAATTCGGCAATCGCACAATATGATAGAACGACTGTTCCACTTGTCCAACCTACTTAGATTGTATACAATATGATAGAACGACTGTTCCACTTGTCCAACCTACTTAGATTGTATGAGTCAAGTCATTTTCGACCTCTCCATTCCTATTGATAGAACCTAGACAAAAACTTTGGCCATCTCTTGGTTTTTGATCTTCACAGTTTAAGTGTTGATTCCTCTTTTATGATTCTGACACCAAGACAATCTCATCTTCTAAATGGCACACTTAATTGACCATAAATTTACTTCAACTACATTGCAAAAAAAACAGGTTAAGGAGGACATAATCCAGACCTGATAACTTAATGTAAGGAACGATTTCTCTATAACGTGCGAGAGCCTCCTCAAATCCATGACAGTACCTATTTTCCTGACAAAAGCTGAACACATACTGATCGTGGGTTGATGCTACAACAAAAGATAAGAGAAATATCAAGTTATTCAAACAGCAAATCCGAAGGGGAAGGCAGGGAACTAGTAATAGAGTTGTGAACAAAGACTAACCATCACCAAATCCAAAACAAGGTATCAAGTTATCTTCATCGAAAGGAGACAACGTGCGGCCAATTATAGAGATTGCTTGTTCATAGGGGTTAGGTGTGTTACCGATCGCATGGAGGCTTTTTCTGTTAAATGACTTCTTGCCTACAATCATTAAAATGTCCAAAGACTTTCTCAAGCGATTAGAAGTTACATAATAAACACCACAGCCAAAATAAAGTTACCTGTCCACTCATTGCTCTTCGTGAAGTCAATACCAAGTATCAGATTTGATGATTCGAGGCCAGCTTCTCTCAGTGCAGATGTTACCTAAAAATATGAGTACGCTATCAGTAAGCCATAAGTACCACCTGAAGCAAAATATATAAGAAGAGAAAAAAAAATGTCAATGGAACCTAGATACTTTAGAAAAAAATGATCAGAATGGAGGAATGCAGAACTGGATACCCTTTATTAAGGTATCTTATTATGATGCAAATGACAGCATATTTTCCTCGTTGCTATATTTTCTTCCTTAGCTTCTCAATAGGCCATGTTTTTCTTTACAACACAAAAATTCACTGTTCTTCTTGCATGATAATTCACTGTTCTTCTTGCATGATATAGCAAATAGCCTCTAAGTGCAACCAACTTCCACCTTGAACCGAAAAAGCAAATGCCAAGAATGCTGGCAATTATTATATAGATGTTAATCAAGCCGAGTGACATTTGCCATATGTTGAGCCAGAATTGTAGTCAAATATTAGTTACCAATTCACTTCATAAGCGTAGATAGTACAAGTCTAACACTGAACTCTTGCACAGATTAATTTGCTATTAGAACAAAACTGAATAACTTTTTGGGGGGTTAACTTAACGGTTAGAAAAAGCAAACAAAAGGAAGGCAGGGGGGTGGCCTTGAGCCCCAAAGAGAGAACTAAAACAAACAAAGACCCTAGCACACTCAAGAACAGCAAAACATACACCCTATTGAAATCTAAACAAAGACTTGCAAACTAACACAGAATGCTATTAGAACAGATGAAGAACTTTAATGCAGATCGTATATGTTCTTTAAATTCATTTGAAAACATATCAAGAACATTCCTCAACAGTTGGGGAAAAAAATCCCCATTGTCTTTCCCAAGTTTGACGATGGGCGGAATAGCCCTCTCTTGCATCAAATGTCATGACAAGCACATTGAATAAAGACTCCTCCACTGATATTGTAAACAGAAAATCTTTAACAAACATAACATATGTAGCCTATATATATAGAGTTCTGGAATAGCTAAAACCTCATCCAATGAGCTGTAATTATCAGCTATGAAGGGGACCTGGCGCTTTCCTTGCATGTTAGATTCCACTGAACTACTTGCATATGAAGGGGGATGATTATCATGTTTTCTTTGATAATTAGGATCCATCGAACTTCCTGCATATGAAGGGTGATGAGTTTCTGCATAAGAAGAGGGTAAAAAAGTTGATTTGGTTGTGCTACGGTAAGAACTAAAATCGGGTTACTCTGTTACTCCACAAAAGCATCAAAAAATTGATCGAACAAGTATTATGGCAAGTATTGAAGAAATCTTGTCATGATTATGATTTTCTCTTGCCCCAACAAGAAGTTAAGTTAGTACTTTTCTTCTATGCCTTACTGTGCCAAAATAAAAAATTTTATTTATGGGAACGATGAATCTCAAGATAACCCAAGTATACCAAAGACCTTGGAAAAACACCGAGCTAGCATTGCTACTGTTTAAGCATTGATTTTTGGAAAAAACTAATAAACAACATTGAAGAGCGAGTGCAAAAACAACTAATTGTGCACCCAAATAACCTTAAGTTGTAGAGAGACAGTTTTCAAGGAATGGAACAACTAAGGCACAAAGTTTCAAAATAGATTTTTCTATACTGCTGTACATTTTAGGGAGAATCGGCATGCATGTTGAGACTTTCCAGACCCAGAAAGCGAGAAATCATGTGGTTAGGCAAAAACGCGCCTACATTCGCGCGTGAGAGACATAAATTTCACTACGTCCATAGAGAGAGTGCAAACCCACTCCCATCCCTCTACAAGACCCACTCTATCATGCAACACCTAGCATTCCACCAAGTTTCCTACTCATAGGCAACCCACACAATCCTAGACACCAGAAGACTATTAAAATTTAAAACCCCCTTTTGTCTATCATCGTGCAGCCTTTTTGTTGGGTATGTCATCGTGCGGTGTAGATCATTTATTGTTAAACATTGGGAAGGAATGGGCCCTTCTACAATACCATATTAGTATATTACAACATCGAACTCAAAACTAGTTGGTAATGAGTGGAAAGGCCAACCATACAAGAAATGCAACGCGACTAGCATTTGCAACTGTGAGTTGGACCCTAACCAAAACATACGATAATTACCAGACTAATGTTTTTAGCCATGCACGTTGAAACTTGAAAGTACAACTCATGTGTCGGTTTCAGGTCCCGTGGTAAAAATGCCAATTTTAGCTACAGGTGTCAAAAATCAAGTGGCTGCTCTCAGAATACCACTGAACTAGTGGGCCCCTTAAACCTCCAAGAACCGAGGAGATACAGAGACGTTCTACTACAAAACCATGCCCCCAAATCAAAGTCGAAAGCCATCAGGAATGGTAGGCCTAGAGACTCAAATCAATTTTTGTGCTCATTACTATGCTTCCTTCATTCATGGTCCAAAACATCTCACTAATGAGCACACTAATTAATCCAACACTACTTCACCATAGTCATCCTTTTATTGTTATTTTTATTTTCATAAAATTCATCTTCATTTACATTTTAAGTTCTACTCCGTATTTTTCCAATTGAACCACACAAAAATGCCAATTCAAAAACAAATTTCAAATACGATTAGACTAATATTCGGAAGTGTACTGTGGAGTTTAATACTTTCATCTAGTACTATATCTAAACGGATGCATTTGGTTTTTTCCTTTTTTATTTTTTTTTTCAATTAATTATTCCGAGTTGTCTTGGAAATTAAAGCCGAAGAGGAAGAAATTGAAACAAAACGAATACCGATAAAATAGAGGCGAGGATTATTTAGATAAGATTAAGCAAGTTGAGAATCCACTCTACAAACAACACTCTCAACCAACAGCAACGAAATATTTCACTAATTCGATGTAAATACGTTTAGTCCCATTAAACCCATAATTAAATTCTATCAAGTTTGTAATAAGTTGGACCGACAGCTACAAGCCTACAATCAACCTATATATTCATATATATGATATGAGAGAGAGAGAGAGAGAGAGAGAGAGAGAGAGAGAGAGAGGGAACCTGGGTAGTGGTAAAGTGGATTCTGCCGGTGGTTTGAGTTTTCTGGTCTGATATAGGGGGTTGAGGTTTTTTTTTATAATATAGCGGGTTGAGTTGACTCCCTGTTGAATTTACAGTAACAAATTGCGTGCACTCCTTCAACTCCAAAAGGAGTAACAAATTGCGTGCACATGTTGCACGTCGATAAAAGGTCACAAAAGGAGGGGGTTTGTTGATAAAGAGACACAAAAGGAGGGTTTTTTTTTTAGAAATCTATTGGCAGGTCCTATTATTAGGAATTTTGGCCCACCGGGTCCTGGGCTAAAATTTATTGTTGGAGAAGTCCTGGGGCACAAATATGGTTGGGGATTTTACTTTTTTGCCCATCCTTGTCGTCGTTACTTTTTGTTTTTACTAACCATTTAGGCACTTTCATAGGGTACCCTAGGATTTTAAGCACTTTCATAGGGAACCCTACAGTTTAGGGTACCCTACAATTTAGGGTACCCTAAATTTAGAATGTACATTTTAGAATTTAGACTGTACATTTTAGAATTTAGACCGTATATTTAGAATTTAGACCGTACATTTAAGAATTTAGACTGTATATTTAGAATTTAGGGTACCCTACAGTTTAGGGTACCCTAAATTTAGAATGTACATTTTAGAATTTAGACCGTATATTTAGAATTCAGACCGTACATTTAAGAATTTAGACTGTATATTTAGAATTTAGGGTACCCTACAGTTTAGGGTACCCTAAATTTAGACCGTACATTTTAGAATTTAGACCGTATATTTAGAATTTAGACCGTACATTTAAGAATTTAGACTGTATATTTAGAATTTAGGGTACCCTACAGTTTAGGGTACCCTAAATTTAGAATGTACATTTTAGAATTTAGACCGTACATTTTAGAATTTAGACTGTATATTTAGAATTTAGACCGTACATTTAGAATTTAGACAGTACATTTAGATTTTAGGCATTTTCATAGGGTACCCTAGGGTTTAGGTTTATGGTGCACTTTCCTATTATAGGTTTTTTAGTGGTTTAGGCACTTTCATAGGGTACCCTAGGATTTTAGACACTTTCATAGGGTACCCTAGGATTTTAGGCACTTTCATAGGGTACCCTAGGATTTAGGTTTAAGTTTAGGCACTTTCATAGGGTACCCTGGGGTTTAGGTGGGGTGGGTAGAGAGAGAGATGAGACAGATAGAACATGTAAAGGTGAAATGATGGGCCAAAGGGTATTTTTGGACGAAAAAAGTGCGCAGGACCTTGTGAGGCATGAAGTTTGTTTGACAATTTTTTGTGGGACTTGTTGGGGTATGGTCCAACCTTATAGGACCGGCCCACAAATTTGCCTTTTTTTTTTCCCTCAGGTCGTGCACCTGAGTTTGTCATTTGATAAAATCAATCAAGATTTACTAAAATTAACTAAGATTCCAATAAATGAAGAAATTACTCCCTCCGTCCCAATTTGTTTGTCAATTATTCCATTTTCTGATATGACTTAAATTGTTTATATCTTTCAATCTATAATGTTTTTCACCGTTTTAAAAACTTTGTATAATAGAATTAATCGTGAACTATCAAACAAGATCCATATTGCATATATTTGGAGATCGATATTAAAAGATATAAGAGATCGAAAACTGACACGATTATCAAAAAATGACAAACAAAAAGGGACAGAGGGAGTATTTGTTAAAATCTTGGTTGATTCTATCAGATGGGGTGATTTTATCAGATAGCAAACTCAGCCTAAGGCTACTCATGGTCTGAATTGGATCTAATTTCCATGAGTTTGAGGACTAAATCACATGTCACGATTCGAAGAAATTGTAATTCGTGTCTGGATAACAAAAATCCTAATGTCCAGTTTCGTTTCGATCCACGAGTCACGTTTTTCTCCGGTTTATTCCACAGATTACATTCTACACTATTCCAAAGAGCATCCATCCACCAAATTGTTCATTACAATAAGCACTAAATCAACTGGTTAATTTTATGAGATTTCTCATTTTAGCACATGGAAAACAAGGTCTAAATAGTAAATAGTAAACACTAAACAAAAATGGCAAAAAAAAAAAAAGGGAGAGCAAAAAGCTGATAGGTTTTAACATCAAATTTTAAAGCATTATCCAAGTATTCCAATTAAAGCAACCAAATTTCATACTAGTTGCTATGGTTATGATATTTTAAGGTTTGGTAGAAAAGGGAAAATTTCAAAAAAAAAAAAAAAAATCGACATTTTCGCGAAAAATGTCCCATAGACACTTGACCTTCAATAAACGTCAATTAAACCCACCACCTTCACACCCTGTTATCAATCCCTCCACACCCCCCCCCCCCCCCCCCCCCCCCCCCAACTCGATTTGCCATCAAATTGATATGGAGAGTCCTACATGGACACACATGGGACCCCCTGCCTATTAGTTAGCCTCCACGTGGACATGACACTAATTTAAAAAAAACCCTGACCTTTGGACAAAATGTCTCACAAATACCTGAATTTCAAAAAACATCAATTAAACACCCCCCCCCCCCCCCCAAAAAAAAAAAAAAAAAAAAAAAAACAACGGAGACTCCCAAAGCAACGTCACTTTGCGGTTTTGTCATGGGCTTCCACATTTGTTCTCTACACGTCGTCTTGTGGAGCCAACTTCAGGGTCCCACACAAACAATCTGAACCGTTCAATAATTTTAAAATAATTAATCAAGTTGTCTTGTAAAAAATGATGCCATTGGATATGTATAAGTGATTGATCTAATTCATTCAGAATCAAGACCCTATAGTCTGAAAGAATTTTAAAAAAAGTTATATTAATGTGCGCTTTGTAAAGACTCGGAAAATTTAATTACTTTTTGAAAATAAAAGTTGAGCTTTTGTGAGGAATGTTGTAAAATGGTTATTGACTAGTGTTGAATTGAAAATTAGTGAGATAGGGTCACATTTTTTTTTTATATACACAAAGGACATTTGGGTGTGATGTAAGGATCCGTTTGAAAATCACTTTTTGAAGAAGTTTCCATTTGGCCGATAAAAAGTCCTGGTAATTGTTCCTTCGATTTTTCTAATCACAATGGTATAATTGGAAGTTATTTTTTAGTAAGGCAAAATAGGGGTGTACACGGTCTGGATCGGATCGGATTGGCATGAATCCAATCCTAATCTGCGAGTCACGGTTTTTAGAAAATCCAATCCATGTCCGGACCAAAATTCTCACGGTCCGGTTCCAATCCGATCCGCGAGTCACGGATCGGTTCCGGTTTTATCCACAGATTACATGTCATACATAAATAAGTAACAAACAGTTTGATTAAAATAAAATCCAAAAAAATCCAAAGTAGAAAACAAAGAGACTTTAGATGGAGCACGTGATATAGCCACAGCTAGGGCCTAAACAAGCACTTATAGCTTAGTTCAGTTACATAGTGGAATAGAAACAAAGATAGTTTAATACAAAAAAAAAATAGTGAACAACTACTAAATTCATCAAAGTCTAATACAAATGCAAGACAGTGGAATACATGAAAGTCCAATACAAATTGACAATATTTATAGGAGATAACAGTATTACTCTATATCAAATTGACAATATTTATAAAAGTGATAAAGTTATTTATATATACAGACATATATATTTTTAAAAAATTATAAATAATAAAAATCTCACTGTCCGGATCGGTTAATCCACGGTTTCAAAATCAAAATCCGTGTCCGGACCGCGAGTCACGATTTATTATTTTTTGAATCCGTGTCCGGACCGTTAATCCACGGTTAAAATCCAAAACATATGGATCGGTTCGGTCCGGACTGGATTCACGGTTCACCGGTTTTTTTGTGCAGCCCTAAGGCAAAGTCATCTTTCGCCCATTTTCTTCTGAGAAAAATGTTTCTTTTTTTGGTTTTGTACTGAAAGTGGAGGGATGAGATTTTGATGTGATTAGAATTTCAAAATTTTGAAAATGCCATTGATTCCAAATGGAGGGTACTTCCTTATTTTCATAAATAAATTAAAGTAAAGAAAAAAATTTATTCTTTACTTAAGTTTGGTTTATAAAAATAAGTATTGTGCTGGAACATGCCTTACTGACACAGTGTGTAAGGACCCGTAATTCATACAATTTTTTCGGAATAACATTGGGATAATGTGAGGAATTAAATTTTGACTTAAATGGGTTAATATGATGGGAGTGGATTGCATTTGGGTTTTTTTTTTTAAATGCATTTGAAAGATAAGAGGAGTGCAAGTGCAGGAATGTGTGTAGTGTAAAATTTTGAAACAAAACACACTCCTTTCTTCCCCAAATAGCCGGCCCTCCCTCTCTCTCTCTCTCTCTCTCTCTCTCTCTCTCTCTCTCTCTCTCTCTCTCTCCTCCTCCATTTTTGCCACCTCCAAGCTCAAAACTCTCCCTCCTCACTCAACCACTTCAAGAACCAAGGCCATTTTCGTGTTCTACGCATTGTGTGGAGCTTGGGTCACCTTGGATTCGCACCGGGAGCTCAAGTTTCGGGATTTGAAGTTCTCTCCACCTAGGGTTTCATTTTTCCACCATTGTCAAGCAAAACCTTGAGGTAGGAAAACAATTACTACCTCTTCTAGTGATATACTTGTGATTTGTAGCATATATCTTGTTCTTGGCTTCAATTTCTTCATGAATCATGTTTTCCCTCTTTGTATGGGTTTTCCTCACTTTGATTCTTTGATCTATGAAATTGGTTGTTGATTGATGAATTGGGAGTGGAATTGACCTCCCTCCATGTTTAATTGTTGCCTAGCATATCTAGTTTGAGCCTAAACTATCTCATTTGTAATTGGGTTGAAATTCCACACCTTAGAGGTGAAAATCTTCATTGTTACTGCCCAAACAGTTGCTGCCCCTGTTTTTCCAGCAGCTGCCTCGGGGTAGTTTTCGGACTCCCTTTGACGTCTGTTTGGTCCCCGAATGCTCATTTCTTCGCGTATTTGACCCTTGGCATCGTTTTCATACATGTTTTGATCCATGGGCTGTAAAATCATAATTGACTATGTCATCTAATGATACATGAAAATTTGATGGATTTTGGAAAGCGTGCGTAAATGTGTGCATAACTCTTTTTATCGAAAAATGGGTGCTTTGGTGAAAAGAAATTGGGGAAATGGACTTGTTACGAAAATTTTAATGAAATGTTTGTGATAATGAGGTGTTTTAAAGCAATGCCATCATTTGGTGAAAATTTGACAGAGGCACACGAAGCCTATGGGATTCGGCAGGGGCTTGCGGGCCCACAGAACCCGGTAGAGGCACGCGGAGCCTACAGAATCCGGCAGAGGCACGCGGAGCCTATGGAATCCAACAGAGGGAGTAAATCCCTAGTACAAATGATATGATGGTTTTCTTCAATGAAAGAAATGAAAATTGAGATTTTTAGACCATCCATTGTGTTTTATCGAAACTCGACGTGTGAACTTGGAATTGTATGACAAAGTTGGAAATGAAAATGTGTTGAGATACATATGGCATATTGGTGAACATTGGATACTTGGATACGATTTTCGGACATGTGCTACACTTGTTGGTGTTTTTGACGAACGTAATGTATTTGGATACCTTGGGACACCTTGAAATCATTTTGGGGACTTTGATATTACTTTGGACGGGTGGGTTCTTTTTGGACATGTACCGCTTGTTTTTAGCTTCCGTTAAGTTCCTTTGAGCTTTTCTTCTCATGTCAACCCATATCATGTGCACCTATCATATTTATACACCTAGCGGTTGTAGTATGGTTTTCCCTACGAGCTAGTGAGCTTACCCTATCATTTTCAGGTACCCGGCAAGGCACATGATTGGAATGCTTGGCGTGTGGATGCATAACATGAAGCTTACTTTGATCATGAAGTTATTTTATCCTCCCCATACTTAACATATTTTAGGGAGATGATCATGTAACTTTAATTTTCTCAATCTTTGAACAACATTCAAAATGTGTAATAACTTTAAATCATTTTGGTACTTATGTATTTGGGTATGGGTACCCTTTGGAGAGAGACATGTGTCATTTGACTTGGATATGTACTATTGACCTAACTTTTCAAAGGCGTTATGGATGACTTTTGACCAATTCCACGTGGATTATATTTGTATTTTGATTGTTAAAAATGAGGGCATGACAACTTGGTATATGTTAAAAATGAGGGCGTGACACACTCGGTATCCTCTTGATTTGAACCGTAGATATCGTAGTGCTTATTGAGAGGATCATTCACTAGTAAAATTATCTTGATCGGACATCGATAGCTATCATGATCAGACATAGATACGAATCAAAACAGTTCATAATTTTTGCATTTTCATAACTATCGATGTCCGATCAAGATAATTTTTTAAGTGAATGCTAATATCAACAAGAGCTACAATATCGATGGTTCAGATCAATGGGATACCAAGCGTACAATTGTATACAAAAATTGAACTAATTAGATCAATTATTTATAAACATCCGATGGGCCTGATTTTTTCCATGAACCACTCGAATAATTATCTTAAAATTATTTAACAGTCCAGATTGTTTATGTGGGACCCTAAAGTTGGCTCCACAAGACAACGTGTAATAAAGAAATTTGGAATCCCATGACAAACCCCCCAAAATGACATTGTTTTGGGAGTCTCCGTTATCAATTGGACTGCAAATGGATTGAGGGGGAATTGATGATGGAGTGTCAAGCTCAGGCGTTTAATTAACATTTTTTTGAAGTAAAGGTCTTTATGGGACATTTGGTCCAAAGGTTAGGTTTTTTTTTTGAAAAATATGTAATGAAAGAGTTAATGGGTTCCACAGGTGTACATGTAAGCTGCCAAGTAGGACTCTCCGTTATCAATTGGTCAGGTGTTTATGGGACATTTTGGCGAAACTTCAGGGTTTTTTTTTTTTGAAATTTTCCCGGTAGAAATTTAGAGGGTGTTTCACTAACAAAAACTAGTTTTTTTATTGCAAAAATCAAGACAGGTAGTTTATTTTAAAAACTGACTTAGTGGAACACCCTCTTACAAATAAAATGAAAGGACGTATACAAACTATATACACGTTTTTTATTCCTTGGAAATAAATTACACTCACCCCCTTAGGTTTTATATGAATACCATATTAAGGCAAGATAGTTAAAAATAATCAACAACAATAGACAAGATTATAATTATTTGCTAAATACTATTCTAACTTATTAGAGGAATATCATCATTACACTTGTCAAATTTTTTCTTCCTTTCTTTTACCCTTACAAAACATCATCATTGCATGTATTTAATTTCAAAAAATATGGGTAAAAGAGTAAACTTATCACCTTTTGCCCATTACTTTTCAATTGGAACAATCTTTTTGGAACAATAAAAATTGTTGTTTGTGACAAAAAATCGGAGACGGAGGGGTAATTACATACATACTTATATTTATATATATTTATGTATTATTTAAAAATATCTCACGATTTAGTTCGGTTAATTCATGGTTTCATAATGAAAATCCGTTGACCAAACTGTATCTCATAGTTGGGGTTCTTCCAGGCCGGCCCTCTTTTAATTTGTGAGGGTGTTCTTATTTAAGCCCCGCTCATGTTACACTCTACCCATTCAGGCCCTTTTCCCACACACACCCGCCCATAGGATTATAATTCATGTGCTGTTGTCACGCACGGCAGTAGTCTTTTGTACGCTTTTCCTACTTTTCCTCCCATTAATGCTTTGAATTGTACCTCTCTCTCTCTCTCTCTCTCTCTCTCTCTCTCTCTCTCTCTCTCATTTTTAAAACTTTAAATGTTTATAACTTTCAATTTATATATCCGATTTTGAAAAAAAAATATTTTTAGAACCTACTCAACGACATCTATCAAACAAGACCCATATTGAATATAAAATTATGTACAAAAAAAAAATAAAAATTGAGAGGGTGAATTCTTTCAGTTTGGAGGGTGTGAATTTTGTATTTTATGGGTGTGAATTCTTTCATTTTGCAGCGTGAATTATGTATTTTGGGGAGTGAGTTGTGTAGAAGTTGTGTGAATTGTGCATTTGAGAGGTGTGAATTCTTTTATTTTGGAGAGTGTGAATTGTTCAGAAATGTTGTGAATTTCGGAATGTTTGAATCCTACATTTGAAGGATGTGAATTATCTTTTTTTGGGTGTGAATTGTGTATTTTTTGTAAGTTGTGAATTGTATATTTTGGAGAATGAATTGTGTGGAGAATGTGTGAATTCTGCATTTGAAAGGTGTGAATTCTTCTAATTGGATGGCGTAAATTCTACATTTGATGGGTGTGAATTCTTTCTTTTTAGGTGTGAATTGTGTATTTTGGAGGAGTAAGTTATGATGCGCGAATTCTATATTTCAGGTCTTTGAATTTTTTTTTTGGGTGTGAATTGTGTATTTTAGAGAGATAGTTGTGATATGTGAATTATTTAGAATGGTATAAATTCTTAATTAATTGGTATAATTTTTTTTTTTACATGTGTACAATTTCATATTCACAATGGATCTTGTTTAAAAGATCTCATTGAGTAGATTTCAAATATATAATTTTTATAACAAATTAATATGTATAATAAAAGTTATTTTACTTTAAATCTAAAATAAAAAAAGGGGAGGGAGAGAGAGAGAGAGAGAGAGAGAGAAGGAAGGAAGGACGGAGAGAGAGAGAGAGAGAAATTGAATGTGTCAGGAGAAAAAAAGTGCACATGTGATGTGATGCGGCATGCCTGTGCTGGATGCTAAACACCTCCCACGCGTGTAAAGGGTTTATTTAGGAGTGAAAGACAAAATAGGGTTTTGACGAAAACCCCCACAAAAAGTGAGGGCGGCCTGAAATTTCCCGCTCATAGTTTTTTAATTTTTGAATCCCTGTCCGAACTATTAAACACTGATCCAATCCAAACATGTGGACCGGTTCTATTCGGACCGTTTCATGGTTCAAGTTCACTAAATTTTTTGAGCAGCCCTAATGTCATGACTCATGACCCATTACGTAACCCCCCCCCCCCCCCACCCCCAAAAAAAAAAAAAAAGAAGACAGCTTGTCTCAAACTTGGCGTGGACGACCCTTTAGTTCAGGCATTTCCCACCCCACTTCGAGTTCAATTGAATGATCAGACTCATTCATATTAATTAATTGTAGTCTGTAGACCTCATCGGGTAGAACAACCACACATAAAAATCATGTTAACTAGAAATCGATATATAGTTTATCGATGGACTTTTATCTTCAGCAAAATCGATATATAATTTTAAATTTAAATCTGTTATGATCAACTATTGATCGAACTTACCCAAAAGAAAAAAAACTACTGATCGATATCAAATCAGCATGATTTTCTATGGCGTTTCTTTTGCTCGATGAGTTTTAAAATGTGAATGAGTCCAATCATTGAATTGAACCGGAATCGGGTTTCAACTGCAATAACATAGCTTCTGATGATAACAAGAGGGAAAAAAAAAATAGCTTTTGGTTTGTCTTATCTGCATTGAGTTAGCTCTGTCTATTTGAGTCAGCTCAATCTGCTGCAAGCCTGCAACATGTGAATGAATTTGGATCTTGTACTTGGTTTCTAATTCTGATTTAGTATCAAGGTCTTAAATACCGGTTTCCTGATATGTAACGGTAGTAACGGTTTTGGTAATATCTAACATTATGTAACAAAAATCGGGTGTAGCGGTTGTGAATTTTAAAAAATAATTTTTCAATAAAAAATAATTTTAAATTGCTTATATAACCCGTAACAGTTAAGTATTGGCCATAACGATCATGAACCTGGTCTGTGAATCGGATACAGACCGATACGTAACAGGAACCAGCCGATACACTTGCGATTTTTCCCTCTCACCGGTATATCGGGGTGTACCGGTATCGGAGAGGCTAAAAACCGTTATGTAACGGCCGATAAGTTACGTAACGGCCAGTATTTAAAACCATGTTTAGTATTCAAGAAACTAAATCCAACCCCTCTTCGGTTGACTCTATGGACCAACACATACACAACTTAACAGTCTCCAACCTGATCTACAAACAGGAGCATTTGGAATGCAAATGAAGCAACAAAAGTGAATCAAGTCTTCAACCTGATCTACCATATTCACACCTGCGACAGCAACTACTGGGCAAGATAAGTTCCAAAAGAAAAGTATGTCAAACCCCCAAGAAAATAGACATTTTAGGTTCTATACAAACCAAAAAAAAACAAATATCAATGCAGGTTATGTAGATACATATAACACAGATGTGTATACGAGCTTTTGGATTACAAATAAAACAACAAAGTTTAATCATATGTATCGGTGTTGAATTTACATACTGTAATTCAAGCAATATTTATCATAACTAGGGCACCACAGAAAAGGGGAATTGAGGAAATTACTTACAAAATTACATGCAAACTAACTATATGCGTATATACATAGAATATTATGTCCATCATAGTAGGATTTAATCCCTATTCTGTTTTCACCAGTGTCCCACTGAATCCATATGTTCTTGCTGTTGCAATTGCTTCTGCATTGAGGAGGGGAAAGGCAGCGAAAACGATTGATCTGCTGTCACAAAAGATGGTTGAGAGATGAGATTTGCCGGAGAATAAACACTGTTGTATTGCATATTTTGTTCGCGCTCGTGAGGGTGTATTTGCTGCTGTTGTGGTGGCGGCAGCGGTGGTGGTGTTTGTTTTGGAAAATGAACCTTCTCTCCTTCCAACTCTTTATATTTTGCAAGATATTGTTTTAGCGGGTTGACATAATCTTCGAACCCTAGAAGTGTGATAGCCCATATGATGTCCTCTCCATTGATGGTCTTCCTCTTCTCGCGTTGGCATTTATCCGACGCTTCCCCAGTAACAAAGCTAATAAACTCTGACACGCATTCTTGAACCGTCTCTTTCGCGTCTTTTGAGATTTTTCCATTGCCAGGAATCACCTTCTTCATGATCCGACCCACGTTAGCTATCGGAAGAAACCGGTCTTGTTCTTTGTTGTTGTGGGTGTTGTTTTTGTCATTGTTATGGTTCTTTGAACACGAGCTCTCGGGACTACATGATCTATTGGCCATATTTGGCCCATTTTTAGGCCTCTCATCTTCCATCTCTCTGTGAGAGAATGATTTGAGTTTGTTGAGATTGATTTGTGTTTTATATGGATGAGGAAGATGGCATCAGAAGCATGAAAATAGGCAAATCAAGAGGAAGCCGAAGGGCTAGGATTATTTTTAACAAGTTTAGTCCAAGCGACTCGCTCCCACCGGTAAAGGAGGTAATCAATCAAGTGTAACTATATATATATCCACCATAACTAACTCTTGTAAGGAATTCCATTTCTAAAAAATTGCTAGATTCCCTCAAAGGGATTTCTTACAAAATAAGAGAAATGAAAAAAGAGGACTATCCTGTAAAAAAAAAGCAGCCCAAATGGGTGCACCAAGACGTGTACCGGAAGTGTCCACTGAACTCTGTGCAATCTGAGGTGGATCCCGCACAAATGATCTGAGACGTTCTATATGTCTAAAATACATTATAAGGGTTTGCTTTAGAAATTAGCCCAAACGAATATCATTAAGGGCTTAATTAACTCATTCATTTTTTGGTCTCCGCAAATTTCGGGACTCAAAATTGAATGATTAAGTCAAGCTCTTATCGATATCCGATTGAGTTGATTTTTAATGGGGTCCCTTAAAAAATAATTGGGTAATTTTGATGGTAGTAAGGTGGTGGAAAAAGTGATGGAGGTGATGGGTGGTGAAGGAGGGGAGAGACAATTAGGGTTAGGGTTTTTAGAGTAAATAGGGTATTAGGATTACTAACATCAATTTTAAAATTAAAATAACGTAATTTTATGGGCCACTTAGCCATAAATCCAATATAGTTTTACATTCTTAAGAGGAAGGACATTAGGAAAATATTTTTGAGAGGACCACCAATTTTTTGCCCAATTGGGCCATAAGGCCGAAACAACTTTTCCGGACAAAAAAGACCTTCGGGTCTTGAAACCAAAAATAAAACAAAGGCGCGTCATTCCAAGCCTAGCCACTCTATTAATCGATCTTCATTGATGCGACAATTCAAATCACTTTTGGTGATCGATCTCCATTGGTGCTGTTCAATTTGATTCCACATCTGAATAGCACAGTCAAGCCCTCATGATCAAGGTAATTTTCTCATTGTCCCTCTCTGTATCGACTTTGATTCAACAATCGATCTCCATTGTTGATTTATGTAAGGGCCCGCGTTTTTAAATGATTTTCCGGAAATAATGTTGGGTGAGGAAAGTTTTAAAAAAATGAAATGTGGGGCCAATGTGAAGTTAGTATTGCATATGAGTGCATGAGAAACACATTAGAATACAAGGGGGGTGTGTGTAATTAGAGAAATGTATATAAGGGGTGTGTTAGGGCAAAACACAACACAAAATTGCACTCTCCCTCTCTCTCATATGGCCGGCCCATCCCTTCTATCTTCCCTCTCCAAAATTTTCTCCATTACTCCATCAAATTCACCTCCCAGGCTCCACCATTTCAAGATCCAACCTTAGATCCACCTTCTACGCATAATTTGGAGTCTGGGTACCTTTGGGTTCACCTTAGGGAGGCATATTTCGGTTGGGGTTGCCAGAACAAGCTAGGGTTTCCTTCTTTCTCCCATTTGGAGCTTATTCATTGAGGAAGCGAAAAAATTTCTACTCCTTCTAATGGCATATTGTTGAATTGTTGCATTGCTCTTAGTTTTGTTCCTCAATTTTTTGTCAATTTGAATACCACCATGAAAATGGATTTTTTATCTTGGTTGAGCTTGATTCTACACATTTAGTTGTTAAATCCTTGAACTGGTTGATGATATGTCCTTCTCCCATGTTTAGTTGTTGTTTGGAACCTCAAAATTTGGCTGGGGTTGAAATCCCTTCTATTTTGGAAAAACCTATCAAAACTATTCGAAATACACTAGGTATCGATACCCCTCTTGTTGGGTATCGATACCCAGCATTCTGTTCGCAAAAATGTGTCCAGGTATCGATACCCCTATCACAAGGTATCGATACCTAGCTTTCTGCTTTGCTCCTGATGAGCCTGTATCGATACCCTCTTTGAGGGGTATTGATACCCACTACTTTAAAGATCCAAAATCATTGTTGACCTCCGTTTGACGTGTTTGAGTGTGTATTTGACATATTCATACCGTACATTCTAGTATTGGTTAAAATACTCCTTCCTAGCCTATCTTGGTATGATTGATGATATATTTTGGTCTCCTAACGTACTTTAACACATGTAAACTTGGTGGCAACCGACAACGCACATTTGTTGAAACGAAAGGGAAATGTCGGTGCTTTGGACATATGAGGAATACTTGATGACTTTAAATGATAAAGTGAACTTTGATAAGGGTGAACGGATCCCACAAAATCCGACAGAGGGATAAATTCCCTATTTAAATAAGAGGTTAACATTGTGAATAAGTTAATGATGTGGAAAGCAGTGAATGACACGGTAGATTTGAGAACGAGACACACGACACATTTGAGATCGATTGAGGGTCAAGAATGGGTTGATTGGACACTTGGGGACTTTGTGGACTTTTAACATTTTATTCAAACATTCGTAGTATCCATTGATCATTACATTCATGATTGTCATTCTCACATGCACACTTCATTCTTTATACCTTTAGCGGTAATACAAATGTTTCCTACTAGGCTAGTGAGCTCACACTATCATTTTTAGGTAACTGACAAGAAGCATGACGTGGATGATTGGCGTGTGAATGCATATCATGTCTTTGAATTGAAAGCTTATAGAGGAGGAGTTATTTGATTATCTTCATCAATAGAAGATGACTTCGTAACTCTTAATTATTTCTTGATCTTTTGAGTATGTACTTGATGTAATAACTTGATACTTACTACCAATGTATTTGGTGTACGGGTACACATTGACATAGATATTGTGTAAAACTTTGACTCATCAGAATGGTTTGGATTTGACTTGTGGAAATGTTGACTTTTATTTGTGGAAAGCTTACTATTTATTAAGTTGTAAATTTGAGAGTGTGACATTTTAGTTTGAATTTTGATGCATGTTGAGTTAGGTAGGTAGATAAGCTGAGTTTAATACGAGTGCCTTCATTTATAAACTTTAGTGAGATCTAACTAGTTCTATAAACAGCGAAATATGAGTTCCTCTCTGTATCAACTTCGACTTCAAGATCATTGTTGATGTTTTAGTTTGAATTTTGATGGATGTTGAGTTGGTAAGGGAGATAAGCTGAGATTGCACAGCTTTAATAGGAGTGCCTTCATTAATGAACTTTAGTGACATCTAACTAGTTCTATAAACAACCAAATATGAGTTCCTGCATATTATGTTTTAGGTTCTATGCTTAAATATGTTTTCACTAGTTGTACGAAAATTAGTTTTTGTTTCACTAAGAATATGAGGTGATGCACTGGAGTTCAACATGTTTTCACCAGTTTCATGAACATCAGTGAGAACTAACTAGTTTCTATAAACAAAGAAATAAGAGTTCTTACATAAATGGTTTAGGTTTTCTGCTATGATTTATTTTTACTAGTTGTCTGCAAATAGCAACATGACTTAAAAAGGTTTCATGAATATTAGTGAGATCTAACTAGTTTTTGTGCAAATGAGTTTTTAGGTCTTATGCTTCAATATGTTTTTACTAGTGTTATGCACATCAGTTTTTGTTTCACTACCAATATGATCATTGTTCTGCTCTTCGTACTTCATGAAGATTAGTGAGAAGTAATTAGTTTTTGTGTAATTCTAATTGTTCTACTAGTTTTTCGTTTTGCAGTATGGATTCCCCATTAATGTTGCTCTACACGTATGGATTGTCTACTTGTGTTGTGAGGGTCTCTGTCATTATGAATTTTGATGAACTTGTGAATACTTTATGTGCCAAATGGAAGAATTTGACCTCTAGTTTGTTTAGCTTTTCGTACTTCTTAGTCAATCACTCTAACTGAGTACAGAATTTCTTCAAAAACGATTGTTGATTCGAAACCCTACTCCAAGATTTAACTCGTGCTTCCTTTTGGCCGTGGAAGAAAGAGGCTTTGATCCTTCCTTAAGCGAAAGTCTTCCTCTACACGCGTATAAGGGCGAAGGCTATTTTGGTCATTCCGCATTAACCCTGTCCTTATAGCTAGTTGCAAATAACGTGTGTCCTTGGCTTAAAAATGGTAAAAAAATGTTGCATTTTTTACTAATTTTTCCTAATTTTAATCGAAAACTATTGCGAAAAACCGGGTCAGGTACATTTCCATTTGATTAGAAGACATTTTTATTCGTTGCTTATTTGTGTCCTACTATTATTTTTATCTTCTAAAAATTAAGAAGAATGCTAAATCCATAGAAGGGTTTTGATACCCCTGGTTTGCTTGTTTCTTTGTTCTTTCAATTGACAAGCAATAAGCAGTCAAGTGGAAAATCAAAAGGTAATAGCCCAATAGGGATGGAACCAAACAAGCCCTTGAACGTATAACTTTTCAAATCAACAAACAGAAAAGAAGGTAAAAACGTTGCCGAACAAAGTTTTATTTTGGCTCTTCATTATGCAAATGCCTTTTTCTTCATATACTCCTACTTTCTTCCTAGTGCTGCACCCCCAGTAAAACCCAGTTGAATGAATCAATCAATCCAAAGAGATGGTTTCGCATTGCACCAAGTAGAATCCATCCAACACCGGAGGGTGGAGCGTGGGTGAAACTCCCTCCAAGCACACGGTCGTGAGTTCGAATAGTAGTCCTCGTGAATCAAATATTGTGTATTGAGCACCATCTGTCCAGCTTATACTTTGGTGGGACTGTGGTGACAGACTACCTTTCCGTGGGTAGAGGTTACTCCAAAAGAATGGCCCAGTGATCTTGACTCCTTCAATCGGTGTTATTGGCTCACTGGCTGAATATGCTATGGCGGTTGAGAGCCCCTCTTCCTTGAGGGGTTTACAACTCTAATCTGTCCCTTCCGACCTTTTACTGAGAAAAAAGAAAGAAAAAAAAAAATAGAAACTAGAATCCATCCAAACACATCCTTGGTATGGAACCAATCAAATTCAGTTGGAAGTACAATCCCTTTTTTTCACTTCACAAATCCCTCTAAGAAATTACAAATCCAATATTCAAACCAGCCTAAATTCCAAGAGAGAAAAAATTCAACTATATTGCCCCTCGATCTCGTCTGTTGATTACAGCCAGACAACTCGAAATGAGAATAAATGGTCACGAATCCAAAAATGGAAATTAATCACAATTGTTTGAAAGCTAAAATGCCCAATCAGAAAAATGACACAGAAGTAACTATTGAATGAGAATTGGTTCACATATTTTGAACCGTTCTTGCTGCTGCATCGTTTTCTGGTTGGCCGAAGCCCCGAATTTATCGGTATACTTCTGGAATCTCAAGTACAACACTTACTATAACCACTGAGCTTTCCCTCAATAAATAAACAATTCAATATTACAACAGAAACCCCACCGCCTTCAAATGAAGAAACAAAAACCCTAAAACGAACAGGTTGAGGAATTAATTAGGCTAATAAAAATGATACATAGGCTGGTTACTAAAATTACAGGCTACTGTGATCTGAAATTGGTAACAACAACAAAAAGAATGCCTACACCCCGTGGCATTAAGGCCTCGAGACGCTTAACCAATGGCGTAAGTGATTGTCTCCACCTCCGTGGGGCGCCAAAGGGTCTTCTGAGCACATAGTAATCCTTCAGTGTCCTTGGAGTATTTGAAGGGGATCTGCCAATGCATTGACTTCAGCAAGCTCTCCAGCTCATTAAGCGTCTGAAGTTTATCGCGAACAATAAGCCTTCCTTCAGGTCTTAGAATCCGATCAGCTTCAGCGACTACAACCACTAAATTGCACCTGACGTACATAGAAAACAAACATCGGTAACACAAGTAGTAAGTATTAGAAACAATGGAATAAAGCTTTTCCACTAGGGAAAGGAAAATTGAAAAATTGGGAAAACACACTTCTTTTGAATCTTGGAGAAGAGATGATCCGCATGGAGAAGATCATAAGATCTAGGATAGGTGCTAAATGATTCACACCAATCGTGGTAAATTCCAAATAGACCTCGTTCATATATTATGGGCAGTGTATCTGGAGAGTCCACCGGGACCACGTTCATGACCCACACGTTCAGTTTTTTTAGAGCAGCAGCAAATCTGCAACAATTATCACTTTATCAGAATAACAGAGAAGACATGAAATGAAACTAGAACGTTTGAGAAAAGGAAGAAGTAGCAAGTTAGCAATGGACAGTGGAGATTATGCCATCATGAAGACATGAACTGAAAACCCAAGCAATAGCTTCCAAAACCAAGCCCACTCTAAAAAGATGAAGCATAGAAAAAATTCATGGAAAACCATGCCACAGAAAACATTTCATTCGTAAACTAGGAAACTATAACACATCCGTAGTGAATGCAACTATGCAAGTTATTTGTTTGATCAGGCCTTTGAGGAATATTAGCTCCTCCCTCCATCCCAATATGTTGGTCCTTTTCAAGCATACCAAATTATTAAGTGATAAAATTACTGATCTCAAAAATTTAAATTGAAAAACCATTTCTCCCAATGTTAGTACTTTTAAAGGGTAATTTTAGAAATTTTACCAACCCTCCTTTGGCTTTTCAAAGAGAACTTACATTTTGGGACATCCCAAAATAGGAAGGACTAAGAATGAGGGGAGGAGGGAGTACCAGAAACAATGACACATGAGTACTAAAGAAAAACCATGCAATCAATAAGTCACATTTCCAGTTGTCTATAAAGCACGGACGCTTGGCCGGAAGAAACGTACTGGTGTCAACTACTTCTTACTGACACCCTTGAGACACCTTCCAGACATGTGTCTGCACTCAAATTAGATAAGTTTTTGTTATGTCCTTTGACACTTTGAAACACTCTAGTACACTCTAGGTTCTTGTGGGACACATCATGGGTGTCAAATGAAATGGTGGTATAGCTAACACACATTTTTAGTTGGAATACTGCTGCTAATGTAACGGCCTATTTGAATGAAGGAATTCATCTAATCTTGTTGTGTAGATTAAAAATATGTGAAAATTTTGATTTTTTTAACTAGTACCTAGAGTGTTGTGTCCTAATTTCTTGGAAACTTACGGAGGGTCGGTGTCGTCTACGGGTCGTACGTGTCAGTGCTACTTAGCTGACTGTTCATGATAACACTTCGGAACCATAAATTACTTTGCTTACCCTCCATAGATGGAATTCATGTCCATGACATTTCTCACTTTAGACCAGTTAATCTCCATTTCAGTAAGATATGACTTAGTCACCACATGTTTCCAGTGTTCGTAGTCTGAACTGAAATCCTCAGGAGCTGCCTTGCCGTACACTCCAATCTGTGAACTCAGCAACCAATAAGGTGGTTTCTCCAATCTTGCCGACCACTGTTCTGGCCACCGGGACCCACGTTCTGATGCATCAACTGGCACTCTGTGCATACATGCTTGCAATGGGACATTCCTTCACACATCAAACAAATCAAATAATCGTTTGTAGGTGTATCAAAATTAGCAGCAGATAAAATGTTTCTGGAAGGAAATAAGGAATGCATACAAAAAAATAGGCCAATTGCAGAAAACCTAACAATGTTCTCCAAATGCAACACAGTTCCAATTCTTATTTTAAATTAATATAATAGGTAGTGAGACAAAATAAAGCATTTCTCAACTTGTGCAACAGCACCACCTATTCCAAGGGAAGCCAAACAAATTAAGAAAACGAGAAGAAAAATATTGTGAATAAAGAGAAAATGTACCAGGCTGCATTCGGATCATCAGACTCTTCGCAGAGAGGAGGTTCATTTCGGGCTCTTTTCTCATAACATTCGTTTGAAGTTGGTTTCTGATATATTACGATTCCTACTTTATTCACTTTATCCTTGGTTAATTTTACAACGTTCCAGCACATCGATTTTGTTAGTTCTGTCATGGCTGCCAACAATTCCAACAATTCGTCAGCACAAACCAATCCCCACTTCAGGAAAACAAACAAAGGTGAGAACGTAAGAAATCATCTACCTTGCCAAATCCCAACATCTTCAGCGCGTGTCTGGTAGACAGGAGTGGCGGACCAGATAAAGAAACCACCAGGTCGCAGTACACGATTTAGCTCTAATAGTAGTTTACCGCCTACAGGTTTTAGCATCAGATGAATGTCCACAAAAAGAAAAAGAACATAAGGGAGCTTAACGATATAATTTATCCTAGGGTCTACACCATAAGAATCATAAAATCACTACCGTAAAGTAGTTGCTGAAAATACAGAAGTCAAGGAACAAAACACCAGACGATCAAATAAATAAATAGAGAATGAAAGTAATCTTTAAGATCCAAAATAATCCTGCACGTCTTAAGCTTGGATTAGCTTAAGGTTGTCGAAACGCCAATCTCAAAAACTAAGTAATCAGCTAAGAAGCACGATACGGCCACAAGTACATATAGGAATACAAACATGGGACATGGTAATCCTAAAAAATGGGGTTACGGAAATGGCAAGGGACACACAGAAAAAATATGCATATCTAATTTGAATTTAGTTACGTTGTATACAAGCAAAAAACAAATACTGTAAATTTACGAGAGGGTTTCATCAGGCTGGAATCTTTTTATTTGTAATCTTTATCTTGTGACTTTAAAATACCATAACTGATCCCCGAATAAGTTTCCTAAATTAACATTTGACCCCTGCCACACGGCCCGATGTGTCCCTGGTGTCACCTACAAAAAACTAATGAATTAATAGGCCACACCACTTGGCATGTCCTATACGTGTCTCTGGTGTTCCACCTAACCTGGCGAGTCAAAACGGATACGGCGACAAGGTAGGTGTGTGTTTGGTGTTCAGTCATCAGGGAAAAAAAATAACCTTCAATATGCCAGGGGACCCTACATCGGGCACAATGCACAACATCAAAGACTCGGCTTGGGAACAGAAGCCTCTTAGTGCCCATCACAGCGGATATTGCAGGAATTCCCCTTTCAAGTGCAAATTGAACTTGGGCCTCATGTTCATCCTTTGGTGCCAATGACATGGTGAGAACATCTCTATCAAAGAGATAGCCTCCAAAGCTAGCAACCCCACATCCCACATCCAATACCACACGGGATCGCTTTCCCCAGGCAATATCAGGCACAGACTGCAGAAACAAGATCCACGTTACTCAAATATGGCAGATTATGGTAAGCTGCGCTCAAATATGGTAAGTATTCATTACTATAATGGAATTAAAATGATTGAACCTTAAAAATCAAACACTTAGGTAAAATTCCAATATGATCGTGACTTCTAGAATACTACAAATGATACGTTAAACTCTCCATTGACTCAATAACTAATATATGCTTAAATCATCATACGTGAAAAATATATGAGGTACTGAAAAGGAAAAAGAGTTATTCACAATATTCTCTTGAAAACAAACAAGCCACTTTTTTCGCATGATGCATTTATCCTCTTCCTCTTTTTCACTTGCCTCCTCACAGTTAACAGTAGACTAAACCAGTTTCCCGATGGACCCTCAGCTTCCAAATTTCCTGGATGCTCAAGATTCAATGCTGCCAGTACAGGCTATATATTTTCCTTTTTTGCACATTGAAATTTTAACAAGAAACAAAATACAGTTTCAGAGCCACAAAGGGTGAAAAGCAACAAAGCTCATGCAGATGAAACAATTTGCAACTAGTAAGAGGGAAGGGGATGAAGAAGGGTTCCAGTTTTCAACACAGAGGCTACCGGAAGAACAGAAGATCAGACATGGATTTCAGGAAACGTTTCCAGAGGTAGGATGCAAGAAACTCGGAAAAACAGAAAGAGAGAAAGATGACTGTATCTGGAAGCAATAGTGAGTAGTGACCTGGCTTGATGACCCAATATCCACTATCACGTGCTAAAATGAGTTCCAATTGTCACTAGACTTGCAGAGAGTATCTGGGGGTCTGAGTAATACTATTTATTTCATCACTGTTCAAGTGGGTGTTTGGCGCATGAGTTTCAATTGCCACCAGGGCTTTGCCGAAAATATTTTGGGGGTCCAGCTAATCCTATTTAATCACTCTTCAAGTGGGTTGTTTGGTGCAGATTCTGCAATTTAGATTCTGATTATGCATCCCGGAAGTGTTTAGACTTCTTGGAGAATGCATTCTCAAAACAGATATAAGGAGCCACAATCTAACAAGTACATCAATAGAACTTTTTGGATTCTCAAGTTTTGATCACTATCTTACCCTTTACGTTATAACAAATTATATATGTACAAAAGCATACAGAAACTACACGAGGCAATTATTACCTACAGCCCCTGTACTTTGACCATTTTTTAAGATATACCCACGTAATCATTATTGGATACTTTGACGGTTTGACCTCCTAAACTATCAACCAAACTGAGACTGTTATCTATTAGAACCAAACAAACTGGGCGACGAATTTCCTCCAAAAAAACATTGAAATTACCAAAATGACCTTGTACATGTTCCACAAGCCTTTCATTTTGTTCCCAACACACCCACTTGCAAATTTTCAAGTGTAGCAAAATAACAGCCGATCTTACCAAGAAATGAATTTTAGTGCATCATTAAAAAAAAATTCATTCTCAAGGGATTGGTAATGTCCATCTCAAATCTACACTACAGCTTTCCGTTTTCAATTGTTCTATCCAAATTGCAGCTGGCCAGTCCAAAGTTACCGATTTGCAAGAGAAAAATGCACAGAAACAAATTCAATGAAAGTAATGTAATTAAGCTCAAGATCACTAACTAATAATAAACATACAAAAACTGAAAGGAAGGCAAGAGCAACTAAGTTCCGCAGACCATTTGTCTAGTCCATCAAAGCCATAATGCAGAAACAAGGACCAAGGAATTCAGAACCAGCCCCTTTGAGAAATAACAGCAAACACTGGGCCCATATGCACCCATCAGATAAATCCAAATACTAATCATAAAGGCCAATCATCTAACGAAAGCAAAAAAAAAAAAAAAAAAAAATTGAACTACCTGACTTCTAATCACAACAATGGAGTCTACGTACTTCAGAGCAGAGATTGAAGAACAACAACACAACAAGCATGTGTATTTACCAAATTGGCGAATTGTCCACTTCAAAATATATCCACAAATCAAAAATAGTTGACACACATGTACGCAAATACAAACCCACTTCTAACGTTGGATGGGTTACAAAAGACAACAAAACACTTTTAAAAATTCTTAATTCGCTGTCCAAGCCAACCCGGTTTTCTTGTTCTCTCTTACCAGTGAAAAGAATTTATTCCGAACATAATCAAGATGAGCAGCAAATGATCTCAATGATGACCTATACTAAACTCCAGACATTCAGTCTCTGGTTCATTTTTTTTCTTCAAATCAAAATCTAATTTCGCATACCAAACAGAATTGGTAGATTTCGGGGATTTTGTACCTGGTTCAACGGGGAGGCCTCTGAATTCGTCTTCGTCCCAGTAGTCGAACTGGGACAAAGGCTTCCCACGAAGGAAAAACCTGAGACGAATCCATTGATTTAGGGTTGGGATCGTGGGGGCCGTATGAAATTCAGTGTCGGGCTGAGTCGCAGCGACGGAGGTGGCACAGAGGGAGGGAACATAAGTGGAGAGAGGAGTCATTGTGTAGGGAGTCATTGGTGACGGATGCGAATCCCTCGAAGGCTCGAAGTGTGAATCTGCAGCTGGAGAGAGAGAAGTGGTGGATGAGGAGAGCGAAGATGGAGAGGAGTGTTGGAAGTGTTGAGGAAGAGAGAGTGTGTAAAGCTTCAAATGGTAGAAGTGTTCCGTTTGTGGGTTTTTGGTCTTTTACATATTCTATGAAAGGACTCCACTACCTCAATTTGTTGAAAGTTTAGGGGTGTGTAAGTATCCAATAATTATGTACAAGGGTGGATCTTAAAAATGATCGAAGACTAGAAAGTGTATGTAAAACTTCCCCTATCATATATTGCACTCCCTCCGTCCAGATTTGTAAGTCTATTATGGGAGTTCGTGCCACTTTTCAAATGATTATATTTTATAATTTATAATGTTTTATGTAATTTTAAAAACATTGTCCATCTATCAAACAAGATCCATATTGGACATAATTACTTACCAATTTAAAGTTATCACAATTTTTTTATCTGGTTGCAATAGAACGAGGGACAAACAAATCCGAACTGAAGGAGTAGTATTTTAAGTGTTCGAAACATGGTTATATTCATATGTATTACATACAAAGTAATAACCATAATTAGATATCAATTCACATTTCTTTTTATATCGTAACCCGTATGTATGTAGTACGTACATACATTTTTATTCATATGCGTATTATATTCACTTATATTGTAAATACAGTATTTGTTAATGCATTAGTCCATAATACATATATTGTGCACCAAATTGGTATGAATAAATGAATATGTTACAAACTAGGTGTATGAATATTTATTTCAATATTATCTAAATCCGAATTGATTTATTCAGACACATATTAATATGCATATTTAGAGCAATGTAAAGACTGGAATTTCTTTTGTTATCTTATTTTCTTATTACTTGAGCATTAAACTTGTAAGTTGTAACTATATTAATATAAAAAG
The DNA here is from genome assembly GCA_020921065.1 of Vaccinium darrowii. Classification (NCBI taxonomy): domain Eukaryota; kingdom Viridiplantae; phylum Streptophyta; class Magnoliopsida; order Ericales; family Ericaceae; genus Vaccinium; species Vaccinium darrowii. The sequence continues at coordinate 31,491,615 of CM037154.1, forward strand.
TTAGGCCAATCTTAACATAATTACTCTATGTGAATATATGCATACCATGTATTTTATACAGTGTGTCAAATTATCAAATTTAAACGAGTTTTTTTTTTTAATTTATACAAAGTTACATTCCTAATTAGTCAAAAATTAAGCCCATTATGGTCAAATGTATAGCCCACAATGTACTCATGTAATTATACCACCAACCACTACTTAGATGCACAATGAATATTCTACCACATGTACCAACACTTAAAACAAATTCTAATTACAAGTTTTTCATAATCCAAAATCTGAAAATCTACATTAATAACCCCAAATCTCCACTCTTTTAGCACACTATGTTTTGAGTCATCTAATGTAATAGATCACTTGTAAAATCATTTTCCAACACAGTACTAGTGGTACTTCATTGACTATTATTAACGTGGAAAAACCATCAAAACAGAAAGCCAAAAGACATTATCTCTTTCCCTTCAATGGAAACCTTTACAGTAAGATTGAAAAGGTAGCAGGGTTAAACCTGTTGTATAACATCTATGTAATGAAGAGCACCATGCTTAAACTGCGTCCCACCGCCGGGAAATGAAAGGTAATCGCCACTAACTTTGACCCAATTTTGATGCCCTTTGACTTCTGCAAGTTTGGTATGGGGAACGTTACGGTACCATATCTGCATAAAAATATTCAAGGTCTGCTAGTAAGCAAGGACGGAGAAAGCAAGAACGAAATGAACAAAACTTGAACCGTAGAAAAGCACTATACCTTGTCCCTGCTAGTCGGCCACTCAATTGGGCGTTGGTATCCTTCGGGTAGAGGAACAAGGCAAGTAGGAGGATCCTCTGGACAGTGCCTTTCCCTATGTTCATAGTGCTTAGTTGTTCTAAGGTTCCTAATTGCTTGTAAATTATCAAGACATGGGATGTAATCCGGCCCGGCAGTGACATTGCAAAGTTTCCAAGTGTAAACAACTTCTTGATTTGGTTCTGAAGACTTCTGTGCATCCTTTTCATTCTTTGACTCCGCTGCCTGAGTTGACCATGCCCCATTTTGAGTTGTAGTTTCATTTAGAAGCTCTGACTTTGCCCCAGAAGGAAACACCTCGTTCGAAAGCAGATCCTTGGCCTCACCATCTACTTCTATTCGACCATCCGCTTTATCCCCATCTTGTTTCATAACTGTATTCTCCTCTGATTTCTTCTCGCTCTCACCTGAATCAGATTTCTTGTCATTTTCAGGGTTCCCTTGTATACCAGAGTTACCATCACTGTTGTCTTTTCTTGTCTCCCCAGCTTCAGAATCTGTGTCCACCATCTTAGATTCCCCATCTTCAGTTCTCCGTTCTCCATTTTCTGTTTCTGTTTTAGAAGCACCTTCTGACTTAGGCTTATTTTCAGGATTCTCTTCTTGGTTTCTCTCAGCAGCACTGTCACTTACGTTTTCAAACGTGTTTGAATTTTGCGAAGTATTGTTCTCCTTCTGAGTTTTTTCATGGCTGCCCCCTTTTGTTGCATCCTCGGGCAAAACTCCAGGGTTATCCTCAAACTGCTTAGGAATGGTATCATTATTCTCACTGCTGGGGTTGCTCTCACTCACTTGTTCTTTCACCTTATTTTTGCTATCCTGAGAGGACACTTCTAAATTTTGAATAGGAATTACAGATGACGAAGTCATCATCCATACTCCAACTAAGCAAAGGGCCACGAACACAACAAGAGTCACTGTTGAACAGTAACTTGATGAAGACTTTCTACCGTCAACCCTGGAGTATTTACCTAATGCCATGTTTATCACTGCCAATTTTTTTAATAGATGTTTACACCTGCAGTAAGCAAACAATCAGATGCATCCCATGCCAATTAAAACCAAGTAGAAACCGATTTAGAAAATAAAGCAGTAGGATTTAAGTCCAAACAAATTAAAGTTAGTCAGCAAGTTCTCATCCTCGAATCATGACAAACTAGCTATGTTGTATGGATCCTTCGCTTTGGCTGAAGTACTTGTGTCGATGAGTCCGACACGCTTATCCATTTTGGGTATCCATTTTGGATGCTCGGATCCTCTATTGTCATGTTATTTGCATAAAAAGAATATCAAATTTACTAGAAAAGCACTATTTCTAGTCTTTCACGTGGACATGAAATAGCATTCTTACCTCCTTCCTGTTTAAATACATTTTTAATATAATTTACGATATGTAATGAAAAAAAGTTATGCAATATATACTAACAACAAGTGTTCACGACGTGTCCCCGTACCCACATCCAATTAGGGGACACATATCCCAATATCCTAAGATTTAAGTTCAGGAAGATCCAACGCTTGGACTCTCACCCGCACCTGATACTCGCACCCAAGTAGATGTAACATAGCAAACTAGTTGCCATCTATTGTACTGCTGAATAGCATCAAAAGAAAAACTTTAAGGGGGAAAAAGAGAAAAGGAAAGAACTAAAAAAGCCTTCATGCCTATGTTCTGTCACTTTCAACGTCGCATTATGACAAAACCAGGAGGACAAAGGATAAAGTATTGACTTCACTTTTTCAGCATACACCACAATACAACTGAAATATTAAGTATCAAATTTCCAATGCGCAGCCTCTCAGTCTGCTTGAGAACACTTGGGAACATCTTCCAGTGAAACTATGAGCTGAATCAACAACTATTAACATTACAAACATGTCGAGACCATAATGATACCGATTACAAAGTTTGTTCTTTCAAAGGGATTCTTGATATTCAAACATCAAACTGAATAACCATAGAATGCAATGCCTTACTAGCCTAAGCCCTCCTTTTCTTCTTGGATATATCATTTAATGCCCTTTTTATCCATGGATGATTCATCGAAAATAGAGAAGATGCTTCCAATGGCATCATGTGCAAGAAAGTGCAGAAAATGCGTGTAAGAATTAGGAATATGCCTAAATGATGGAGGAAAAACATTTGAGCGCCTACGTACAGAATAATGGGGATTGCTAGTTGTCAGATAGGGAGATTCAGCATTGATTAAAAATGACAACAAAAGTGCCAGAGCATCAGTTTGGCATTATGCCTGGAAATAAACTATGAAAGCAATTTACCTAAAAGGAGACTTATAGAAAAGTATAAACAGAAAAAGGAAGAATTAAATTTTCTATGGGGCTAGAAAACGGTATTGTTGAGGTGCAAATAGACATGATACTGTGGGTGTTCGAGATAAAAGGCGAGACAAAGTGGTATATACATGTTGTAGAGAAGAAGTATGATTGGGTCGTAACCAAGGTTTTGAATCCCGTACTGGCTAGTGTACCGGTTTTCCTACTGGTACGGTATGGTACCGGGTACCGGGTACCGTTTAGGATTAATCCTTAAAAATTAAAAAAAAAGTATAATATATTACTCGTAAAATTGTTTCCCCATCATATAAATTACAATATAAATCAGTAACATTTACTACTCTCTTTCTGATTAAAAAAAAACAATGAGAAACATTTACTACTCTATTACTAACCAATAGCTTTTACTCATAACCACGTGTTAAACCAGTTCAAAGAAAAACGTGATGGACATCTACTCTAGCATGGACTTTTATCAGTCATCCCTTCCAACTTCCAAAGAGCATGTCCCCCCCTGAAGGAACATCTATGATCTGATTCTCTTCAACAAAAATCTATATCTGGGTTTCTTCGATCTGAAACACACGCTTGAAGTCAGACGCGATCCACCGCTGCTCGCCGGATTTGGGGCAAAAATCGACTCCAGGCTGGAATTTGAAGTCGGTTGCAAGGCTTGCAAAATACCGGCTGAAATCAACGGTAAGATCATCTCGACCGAGATCGTCCAAATTTGCCAGTACTAGCCGGTAAGCCCCAGTATTGAGGCCGGGACAGTATTGAAGGGTCTTGGTACCATTTTCTCACCAATCCCGTACCATTCCGGCCGGTATTGAAGGGCCTTGGTACCGTTTTCTCACCAATCCAGTACATACCTGCCGGTACGGTGCAGGATTCAAACCCTTGTTCGTAACAACAATGGGATCACTTGCAGGAGAACACAAATGAATTTTGAAACCGATGTAGGATTAGACTGAGGGTCAACCTTGAGTCATTATCTTTATGTCGTCCTCGTTTTGTCCTATCAATGAATGAGTCGTCTAGACAAATTTCAGATGATGTTTTGTATGGTGTTCACGGATGATATTCGCTTAGTAGATGAAACTAAAAGAGGAGTTAATGCTAATGAGAACTTTAGACGGAAGCATTGGATTCAAAAGGATTACAGAGAAGTGGGGATGAAACTAAATAAAAATAAGGAACGTGAATTGAGTAACAATCTAAGTAGAAAAAGTGATGAAGTAAGGATTGCAAATCATATGACAGGGGTATGCCGATTCAAAATAAGTCGAGAAAAAACAGACAGTTTGGTTTGGTCACATAGAACAAAGACCGGCAAATGCAACCGTAAGAAAAAGTGATGAGATTACGGTTAATGGAAATTATGAGAAAAGGAAAGACAAGGTGGTAACAATGAATGTGAACTCATTCAATTAACTGTTAGTCCGTTATAGACTTATAGCCCTTGAAAAGGCAACATGGCTAAAACAGCTATCAAGTGAAACCCAATTGATTGAGACAAAAGCCTTAGTTTGGCATCGAGATATGCCTCATTCAGTCATTAACCTTTGTGAGAATGAGTCTAGTGACTTACATGTCAAGAGGACGAGTTAGGCATGAAAGGTGGTCCTTGTGAGACTAACACCTTTGAGAAAGCCAATTTGGGGAACCCTAGACTTAAATCAGGATTTTGGTTTTGTTTCCATATTGGGTTAAATGGGAACCTTTTGTGATTCCTCTTGAGCTTTTGTGCACGTTGTAGGAGACTTACCATTTGTGAATGTCGCAAAAGCTGTATAGCATTGTATAAGTTAATTAGGGTTGCTCACTTCATGAAGAATGAGGCCAAACCAAACAGAGTTTCATAACATCTATCCACATCAATTTTAATCAAATCAACACAACCAAAAAGAACATTCTGGATTCCCACAAACCAATCTGCATAGCTTTCTTAGGCCGCAAAAAAATAATAATAATAAAAACAATAAATTTTAAAAAAAACAGTGGCCTTTTCTAACTCAAGTTTATTTTGTAAAAGAAAAAAATCCAATTTGACAACAGGAAGCAAATAGACAACGGAAAGCATCAGATCTGCATCAAATTACAAAACAAATGAGTGTGAAGAAGGTTAATTTTGAAACCAATAGAAATTAATCGACAACGAACAAAGGATGATAGATCTAGTGTACAGATAACAATGAGCTGAACTTGCCTCTGTTATATGATGGGATAGATCAGAGAGGAGAAGAGGGGTTGTCAGTCCATTCTGAACCTGTAAAAATGTTTTAGAGAGAGAGGGGAAGAGGGAATTGAGAGTGTGAAATAGATAAAAATACACACGCAGCAGAGAAGAAGATTAAGCTCTCTGTTCACTTGCATCATCAGGTTTTCCTGTTGTAATGTTTTTGTAATCTTATCAGAATCCGAGGCCTAATTTTTCAGTTCCTATTTGGGAGAACGTATTCCTTGAGAATGTGTGTTTGTGGGAGAGACTTTTTTTTTTCCCCTTCCTACTTGTATTTCAAACTGATTTACCAAAAAAAGGAAAGAGGGGGAGAGACTTCCATGAGAATGTCGTGAAATGGGTGGGTTTTTTTTTGGTTGAAATCCCGCGGAGAGCCCCTCGTCTACGCATGTTTTCCCATGGATGTCCCTGACGTTTAAAACTGTCCAAACAAACCGCATCTATACGACATGAAAGTCTGTCTAACTCTGTTAACGAAACGAGTGCATTAACGTCTATACCGTTGTCTTTTTAACATCAAAAAAAAAATAAAAATGAAAAACACTTTTATTTCTCCTTCTCCTCGACATTTGTCCTCTCTCTCTCTCTCTCTCTCTCTCTCTCTCTCACACACACACACACACACACTCACTCAATCACTCTTCCTTACAGCCAACCTTAATCTTAATTACAACGCACTTGTTATTTGTTACAATCACCACTTTTAATTTAAACTGAACTGATTCTCCCTCCTCAATTTCTCTCATTGTATATCTCAAAATCCATATGTCGACGGTGCCACGGAAAAAAATTAAAAAAAATTTGAGAGTCCCCACTCGGGTTTTTATTTTGAAAAATGATTTATTTCCCGAGAAACCTTTTAAAAACGATTTGAAAAAAAATGACTCTCGTGCCGATAATTTTGGAAAAAGATTTGGTCTACGGAAAATAGAAAATTCTGGGTTCGGGAGCCAGGTTACGAGTGAGGAAGGTTATTAAGGCACTCCATTCGCCCAATTAAAAAAATGGTGTTTACTAAACGCTTTGTGGGATTCTTTTTGAAAAATATTTTTGTCGCTTACTTTTATTCACATATTAGCAAGTAACGACAAATGATAAATAAAAAAAAATTAAGAACAAATGGACAACTCATATAGCTAATAGCCGTAACATAACTTTTGATTATTGCCAAAACCACTTTAAGAAGAAATATAAAAAAAATGTTAATAGGTTGAACACTCCTCATGAAAGTGTTTTTTTTTAATTTTTAAATTTGGTAAATGCCTCAATGCCGTGCGGCATTGCAAATTGCCATACGGCAATGAACATCTTGGAGGGGTGTTCGAAGTTCGAACAGTAAGATTTTCAGTTGAAAAGGAAGAAAATTCTTTATGGGGTTGGAGGCTTTTCCAAAATAAATTCATAGAGTAAAGAAAAAGGAACTCATCCTAAAATGAGATGAGGAAAATTGCTCTAAAATGGAAGTAGAGGCAACTATTTGCAAAGACATTGTGTACTTTTTCGAAAATTGCTCTCGTTATGAAAAGGAAAATTTTAATTGCACATACATGGTACCAATTTTTGTGTGGACCGAAATACCCTTGTCTAAAAAAACCCCGATAAGCCAACCCCCTCACTCTCCCTCCTCCTACGCCTGTGTTGCACCGTTCCTACATATGACTTTATCATATAACTACATACACCACTTGTCAAAAATATATACATCCTTGTCCATAAAGGAGACTATCACCAAACATGCCAAACTACAAGTCTTTTACACAAAACGTCCCTTGAAGTTCAACTTTACACCAAAACACTTCACTTCAAGCATTCAACTATCAAACTCCATCGCCTGAAATTGGTAAATAAACCGTCAGTTGAATACTCAGTAACACATATAAAACAAGATCTCGTACATTTGAAAAGCCATAACGAATTTCATGTGAAAACTTGAACACATAAACATTGTCAATACCACATTGCTCACCACATACATACATGACATATATCGGGATCCCGGCCGATTATTGTGGTACCCATTGGTGAGGGCACGTACCTGGATATTATGGAACCCTCCAGGAAGGCACATACATAATGCTGGCTATTATGGAACCCACCAGCGGACACGTAATGCTGGCTATTATGGAACCCACCAGTGGGCACATAAGGTAAAGCATGGGCATGGCGTACATACATATTTCGTAAACACATCACATGTTAACAAATCACTTATAACACGTAGCCATATCACTTCATAAATCACATTTTTCATAGAACAAGAGCTCATAAAATTTTCCATCTCAAAGTATGAGATTACTCACATTCCTTTGCACTTCAAACAAATATCAACTTGTATATCTTATATCCTTCTCTTGTTCACCAAATCCAACATATCGTGTACGAACATGAATAATCCACACGAAAACTTATAAAAATGATGATGCATATACATGCTCCCTAGGATGACAAGTTAACCGACACCCAATCTTAGAATTCTTGAGGACAAACCATAGATAACTAGGTCTTGCAAATTTCACTACATAAATAGAACTCATATAGATGCTGTGTCCAAATTACCCATGAATTTATAAGGTCTAGAACTATCTTCCCAAAATAGAAAAACACAAACTATGAATGCATAATCCATAACAGAATGCAGTTTAGTAAACGAATTATTAAAAATTCATCTCTTCGAGTTTTACTCCGGATTTTGCACACAATCAAGTAGACACATGTAGGTACCTCCCATAAAAATTTCAGAAAATGATAAGATAAAGAAAATAGTCGAATTCATAAAAAACCGAAGACAAAAACACAGATTCAGCATCAACAGCAAAATAGAGTACAGTTTAGTGCGTAATTTTCCTAGACTTCGTTCCAAGGAATTTCGACCTGAAAATTTTACAGAGTGTAGAGGACTTGTATAGAAACCTACCATAAAAATTTCGTAATTTTTGGAGTTGATTAGCTATATCTAAAAATTCGTGACTTAGGGTACAAAAATCTAACAAATCTTTAGACAGATTTTCATCAGACTTCTCTAAGACATAACTAGGGTTTTTACCCTTATTCTTCACCTTATCACCATAGATTCACATGAAATCTACATGTATATGCATGCTCATATTTGAAAATTCAACTTAGAACGAGAAAACTTACCAATTCTAGGGTTAGATAATAGCTTGAGAGCTTCTAGATTTCTTGAGTGAAAGTGTGAGAGAAGAGAGAGAGGGATATAAGTGAGAATGAAGGAGAGGGAGGAAGGGGATAATTTTTATCTCTTCTAAGGGTAAAAATATCTCATAAGGTGTGGTGTAAAAATGTTCCATGTGGCCCAATACATGACTTTTGTGTAATTGCTATTTTTTCCCACATAAAATTCTAATTTCTTAAAGACACCTAGCACAAAATCATACATATAACATGCAAATCATAATGCAAACATAACTTGGGTACGTCACATCACACATAGAGATCATATACTTAATTATGCCTAATTTATATAACAAATCGTGATTAAGCAAAATTAAACACCTTGGTGTTACATTCACGAACCTAGAGCATATGTAGATATCATGTGAATTTCAATTCGTATATAAACTTGAATATGTATAAATTGTATACCTTCTATATGTAGTAATTAAATTATATATGTACACAATTAAAACTTACATGTATTGAGTTTTTTGGTGGATACATGTAAAGACCCGAAATTTCTTTCTTTTTCTTTTGTTGTTGCAATATGTGATCATGTCTTTTATTATTATTATTAAATGACTTGAGACATGCTAGTTGTGAATATATGTATTTTCATTTTTTAGGACTAAGCACGCGAGCCTTGGGACGAAAGTGCTGGTGACTCGCGTTGGATAGCTTTTAAAAATTTTAGATACTAATTATTCTTATGGCATGTGGGGTCCTAGTTAGCTACTTGTATAATATTGGGACTTAGGGAGCATGCCTAAGTAACTAGAGGGGGATGAAGTGTAATTTTTAAACTAAAAACTCAATTTCCGGGAGAGTGCCTTCATTTCTCTTATGGATTCGGGATCCACTTTAGTTTGTTCCTTAGGTTTGCGCGGGTGCCTGTTTCCTTCTGGGAGGCTTGTTTGGGTGTGCTCGAAAGCACAACTTCCTACCTCGGTATCATCATCTTCTTTGTCTCCTGTTTCCTCTTCATTGTGACAGGGTCCTTTGAAAGGAACCCCACGATTTTTTGGTTCTTTCTGGGTATGGACTTTTTGTGTCAAGGTCTCCACCCGCTTTTGGAGTGCAACAAATGCTTTCGGAGTAAGCATTACAGGAGTTTCTTCATTCGTTGCCTTTCCCAGAGGAGTTTTATCTTTGGGATCTTCATACACAGTTTTCAGATTTATTGACATTGGGAACTTTGTGTAGATTGGCCAGGATTATTGGGGTCTTTCAAGCCTAGAGGCTTGCTGCCCTTGGCTGTGGGGATTTGCCCTTGTGCTGGAGTGTTAGTGTCTGATTGCGATGTCATTGACTTGGTTTCGACCATAAAAATGCCTTACCAATCAATGGGTTTAGAAATCTGCAAGAGATTTCCCACAGACAGCGCCAATCTAATGAGTCATTTTTTGGCGATCCCAGTCAGCAACATGCAAAGCAAGGTGTATGAAACTGGAGTGATTCCGGCCAATACTCATCTGATGCCTAAGTTAGTTTAGGTAGGAGAAGATTAGAATTGACGAGTGTTGGGGAATTGTGTGTGTACCTTTTACTCATAGAACGAGTAGTATTTATAGGCACTTGTTGAGGTGTAATTTGAATATCCGGCGTAACCAACCTGATTCAATGGAAGAGCTTATCCTGGAGGAGACTTCCGGCCATTGGAGGATTATTTGAATTCATATCCCCTATTATTATGGCCATTGCCCTTTAAGTGCAGCGGACTGCTTACATTTCAAATTCTTGAGGAGGGATGTTGGAGATATTCCCTCTGAATTTCATCCTGCACGGAGCATTCGAGTAGAACAGAAATCATGCTAGTACGAAATTGAGTAGGGTGTGAGCGGGTGTAAACCTGAGGGTGTGTATGTAAACTTATTATTTGTTACGTGACAAGAGTGAGTGAGAAGTATGACTTTATATAAAGATTGTTCATTTTACTTAATATATATGCATTTTGCAAAGAAAGAAATCTATAAAATTGTTTTTTTTAACAAAAATATATGGCTCGTTATTTTTTGTGTCATACGATATACATTAGTGGGGGTTAGTGGAAAAGTTATTTAGTGAGTTAAAACAACCAAATGGGGTTCGATGTCTCTCCATAGACTCGAACCCCAGACCTCCTCTTTGATAGGCAACAGGTACAACCAGATAATCTATAAGTCATCTTATATGGCTCGTGATTCGAACAGAGAAATACTTAGATGGGATTAAATTGGGCCACTGCACTCCAACAATCAAGTCAAGGAACAAAGAAATTAAGGTCCAATTTTTTTAAAAAAAATGTCCTGCCTTCTCTTTAAGTTTCCAACAAATTTAGGGTTTGTTCAAAGCTGTCGCCTCCACCACCTTCTTCTTGAACAGTCCTCTAATGGAGTCCAATCTGGCGAAGAAATGAAGCAAGGGAGGGCTGGCTGAGTTCCTCCAGTGAATAAGTCACTAGATCCAAGGTGGCGGATTCTGGCGACATCTTTAACGACGTTCTTTTTTTTCTTCTATTCTCTCTTATTTTTGTTTGTTAATTAGCTGTTTTCTGTGTTTGTTGTTCCTGTGTGGGATTTTCTCTCCTTTGTGGAACTGTCTCCCATTTGTGGTGCGAGTTGATCATTTCATTCGTGTTTTCTACTTATGGTTTAAGTTGGGTTTTCCTTAGGGATCCTCTACTATGTACTAAACTTGGACATATGCTATGCTGACACATCATGTTGGTCTGCCTTGACAATACGTTTCATAGAGCCCGTCAACTTGTCAGTACTTGTGCTCGTGTCTTAAATTTTCATAGTTTTGGTTCATTCATGCATCCTATGATGAAATCTTTGTCCATGACCTTTTTGTGTTTTATTGGATTGGAATTTCCACTGATAAAAGAAATAGAGAAATTTTATCCTAAGCAAAGAACCCTAAAAGTTCGCAAATCTAAGGGCAATTCCCCCCCCCCCCCCCCCCCCCCCAATAAGAAGAAGATCGATATCATTTTTGTTATAAAAAAGATTTAAGAGGATAAAATTATAAAGAGATCCAAAACAATAAGACACAGAGATGAAGCACCCGAAACAATTATAACTCCGAATACAATCTCATAATAAAAAATACTAAAGCACACTCAACAATGATAGATGCGGACAGAAAATCATCTAGCGTTAAAATTAAACAACTGCTACCACCAAACCTCCACCGCAAATCAAGGGCAATTTAACTCAACAATATCTAACACTTTGGAAGTTTTTTTTGAAATGACAAAAACTTCCCTCTTTTGTTGATCATGAATGAAAAATTCGAATATGAAAAAAAATAGATAACTCAAGTGGAAATATGAGAATTCAAGGGGATCCGGAAGTGTTGTGCAGTAGGTGTTGTATAACAATACTACGTTGTTTTGCCTTCTTTTCTTTTCTTTTTTTGGCACATCTTTGAAACTTCCAAGGCTCTTATTTGGAGGAAGAAAAAAGCACTACAAAGTGACTAAATTCTAAACCCGAAGTGCCTAAACTCACTATACCCTACTCCAAAGAGCCTAAATCTCTTAAAATTGAACTATAAAATTAACTCTCTAAACAGGACACTTGGAAGCTTTGAACGTAGACTAAGAAAATGAGCAAAACGACGTAGTGTTGCCGCACAACACGCCCAGATTCCTCATTTGGAGCAGTATAATATTACAATTGGCCTGGAATCCCAATGTGGCGCATTGTAAAAAGGGCACTACCTAACGTGAACGAGATCTAAAATATTGGTCAATGTGAACTAACACGAGTCACCGACATGAAAATGTGGAACATTCCTTCCGAAGTACCAAAAAAAAAAAGAAAATGTGGAACATGGGAGATTTTAAATTATAAAAAGTCGGACAGCCGTCCGATGACTCCTACCATTAAAAAAAAGAAACAAAACAAAAGTGGGACAATCGGAATATAATCAAATTGGTATACTCTAGCTGCCCTACCTGACTATTCTTGAATGGATTTTATAATATAAAATCGAATTTTGATAAAATATAGTTTTGTTTGGATGTGTGATAAAATGACATTATTTTCCCAATGAGTTAAATCTAGGATTGATAAAGGCGTCTTATAAATGATTTTGTGAGATAAAATCTAGTGTTGATAAAATCTAGTTTTGCTAAAATCCGTTGAGAATTTTAGATTTATCAAAACTAGATTTTATGAGATAAAAAAATACTGACTTAGGACTTTATACAATTTTTTTTAAAACTATAATTGGGAAAAATGACGACCCCTTTTGGTGGACAGTGGAATTAGCCCTAGAAATAAATCGAGTTGCGGATAAGTTGTCAGAACACCTAAATTATCAAAAACTAGAATGAATTACAAGATCAATCATATGAATTTGGCCCATCCCCTCCCCTCCCCTAGGGGTAAAAAAACCCAAGTGAAGTCTATATTTTGATCACCTTTGATACTCAATTAAAGAGGCGTGCTATCTAGTTATCCCACATCAACCAAGTAAATAAAAAGATATTCTCAAATATGACTAAAAAAAAAGATAAAGATTTCAAAAATTAATATTATCGTGATTAGAGGTGTCAAATGGGCCGTGTCGTGCCGGCTCAGCCTGTTTAGTTTTATGCCAATCGTGCTTCGCGTCGAGCCTAGCCTACCATTTATTAGTCGTGCCGTGCCGGCCCATTTAAAAATATGTTCGGCCCGGCCTAGCCTACGAACACGCCTATCTCTATGTCATGCCGTACCAATTCCCATGCTCTTGCTTGTGTCAACTCCTGTGTTGTGCCATGTCCGTGCTCAAGTGGGGTTTCTTTTAATCAAGTATTGTAAAGATGAAAAAATATCTTTTAGAACAATTTTTTTTAAAATAGGTATAATAAAATAAACAAAATTAATGCCATCTTCATGCTAATGCAGAAAAAATTCATAATAAAAAACATTAAATTCAGTTAGGATGAAATAAAGTTTGATATGAGACTCACAGTGTGTTCAAATTAATTCCGCAGTTATAAAGAATGTAAGATAAAGAATGCAAATAAACAAAGGCTAAAAAGTACGAGTATGATTTTTATTTATCTTCTTTATTATCTAAAACTCAACTTCCAATTTCCCTAAAATCTCTCTCTCCCCTTAGAACATCCATAATGGACTAACCAAAATTAGATTACAAAAAGTTACCACATCACCTTTTGATTATCCGTTTAGTGAATGACTAAAGTTAGCAACCCTATGCTCCACAACTGTCAGTAACTTGTAGACACCCCAATTTTAAGTCACCATGCACATTTTAAATCCCCGATGATGAAAAAGAACGTCCGAATGACGTCTTGGAACAAGCACCCTTCAAGCAAAGAAGTCAACATTGGTCAATTATACCGCACGGTACTCCAATTGTCCTGCACGGCACTCATTCCACCAAAAAATAAAGTCGGTCAAGCAACTCTACTACACGGTAAAGTCAACTGAACCGCACGATACAGTTTGTGTGCGGCACGGCACTGTCGAGCATCACATCAAATTTTTTTAGAAGCTCTATCAGCTCCTTTTGTTGACATTTGAAGCCCGGTCTGTGATGATTTCTTGAGGAGAGAAAAGCCTATGAAAGTAGCTCATAATAGGCTTTGTGTGGCCATCAAGTTTGCGTAAGGAGCAATCGGTTCCTCCGGCTATAAATACGTAAGGTGTTGCAAGGAGTAGACACCCCAATCCAGGCTTTAGAATATCGTTGAGCATTCCCGATGATGAGGAAAGACCAATGACATCGCGATAAGGCTTGAACAAGATCCCAAAAGACTCACGACTCCTCGAATCCTCCCAAAAATTTACCTAAAAGACCAAAATAACCTCCAAAACCTTCAAGGAGATAAAAAAAAAAACCCTCGAAAACACTTGAGCACTGAAGTAGCTTGGGCGGGAAATTACCAGCAGCATTTCAAATCTTGAGTAATCATTTCCTTTCTTGATCCTCCAGCGATTTGGCCTCTCATACACTCAACCTCACATTTAAGTTTGGAGGGGTGTTCTCGAGTTCAAAGAGGTTCTCAATACCTCTCTTGAATTCGAGAAACTAAATATTTCAATAAAATGATTCCATAAAATCATGGTTCGAATCTCTTGGACAAGTACGGTACAATACCTTCCATTGTTGTATCGTCACCTTTGAGAGATACATACTTCTTTTTTACCTCTCGATTGAATGTCTTGCAACAAGATTTTATTTTAAAAAGCATCTATACTCACTGTTCGTATAAAAAACTTTTCAAAATTTTCATATACTGCTCAAATAGTGCCGCACGGCACACTCATTGTACCGCACATTACACTCGTGTGTGCCGCACGACACACTTTCAGAAATAAAATTCAAAATCATTTCCTGGGTTTTCTGAAGGTAGTGTTTGGTCACGAAAATCATTTTTACACATGATTATTATTGTAGCTCACTCCATTATTGTTTATTTGATTTAAAATTTTAGGAATAAAATGTTTTCTTAAAAATTTCATAAATATTTAGTAAATACCGATTATTTTAATCGGGCGAGCGAGGTGCCTTAAAAACCTTCCCCATTCGTAACCTGGCTCCTGAATCCAAAAACTCTGATTTTTTAAACTAAATCCTTTTCAATGACACGAGAGTCATTATTTTCAATTCTTTCAAATGGTTTCTCGGGTTAGAATCTTTTTCAAAATAAAAACCCGGGTGACGACTCTTTTCAAATATTTTTCCGGGTGGCAACGTCCACATAACTATACAGCGATTTTTGAACTATCATAGTGGAATGAAGATTATTATTTTTTAGTGGTCAAGAACACAAGTACAACATAAATATGACCTTGGAAGCCGAATTTCTATTACCTATCGCTCTGAAATTACAATGAAAATGAAGATAGTTTTTGGTAAATGCAACCATAACCCAACATAGGGAAGCTAAGTTCTCTATCGCGAGCTATGCTAACTTTATTGCGCACCAAGATTTTCTTGAAATAGCTTCCACCTATTAACTTCCTCCTTGCCTAAGTCTCCTATCTACTCACAACTTCAAAATCCAGAACACAAAATTTCCTTCCAAGACTACTGATGAAGTTTCTTACCCACAAAGGTTTACTCCGAAAATTCATTTTTTGGGGACCTATTCTCCTCTAATTCCTCCCAAGATTTTTTTTCTTCTCTTTCTCGATCCCTTTACCACTGCATGCATGGCTCTATTTATAGCGGGCAAAGGCGGTTTAGCATAGGCAATTTATGGAAGCCAGTTTGTGAGCTCTTTGTGCCACGCCTAGATGCAAGGCAGTGAGCCGCATCTACAAATGGGGCTTATTACTGCCCCAAAATTTGGTCCAATCATGTTTGGCAGTCTAATTTATGGTCCAATGGTTATTTACTCGTGACATTCAACACCCCTTTCATATTAGTAACAACCTTTCAAACTCCGAGATATGCACGGCTACCCCTTCAAACCCCGAAAATGCGTATGGCTACCTTATCGAAATAATGGCAAAATAATGGCCCGCCACCTTTTTGAACACGACCTGTGTGATCCCAAAAATTCTCAACCACCTTTGCATTTTAAAAAATGCTGACCAACTGCTTTAATGCATGGTTATTTAGTATTTAGACCATTTATAGTGGATTTGTCGGACTATAGCCCTCGCTTTCCCTGACGAGCAATTTACAACTCCAACATTTTAAAAGCAAAGGGTAGAAAAAATTCTTGCACCTTTGCCCAGAGCGGCGGGGCATAAATGGAGTGTCAACAGTCTTTTCTCATTTTAGATAATGAAACTCGACACATTTGTTAGTACAATTGATTGTGGCGTGGTTGACAGCAGGCCAGTCCATGCCAAGAATTGCATCAAAACGATTTATCTCAAGGGGAATTAGGTTCGCTTGTAAGTATATATCGTTAAGACTGACGCCACAGTTCCTATAAACTATTGTGCAAACTACACCCTTACTCATCGGCTGCGACACTAAGTCGTTGTAACCGAGGGGTTCTGCTGTCTTGGATATTTTTGTGGCAAGTCATCGTGAAATAAATGAGTGTGTTGAACCATAGCCAATAAGAGCATATGCTAGCACCAAACAAATCGAAACGTTACCTGCCACAACCTCCTCAGTGTTTCGTGAGTCTCCTGGCAAAAGAGCGAATGCCTTCCCCTGCCTTTGTATGCCATCGTTCCGCTGCCCTAAAGCTGCATGTCCTTGCCTCTGCCCCATTTCCTGTCATGAATTTTTTGCATTGATCATTCCTGGCCTGAGATTTGGGCAATCCTTTTTCAAATGTCCAACTTTACCACAGTGGAAACATCCACTTGTTACCACCAAGCAAACGCCTGAGTGGGGTCTTCCACACGTTGCACATAGTGGCAATGGGTTGTTTGGTTTTCCAACTTGGCTTCTCGGGTTCTGTTTCTTAAAGTTTCCTCCTCTCAATTTCTTCCCATTATTGAACCTTTGGTGCTTCTAATTCTCGAAGAACCTTTTGGACTCTTCGTTCTCTTGCTTGACTATTAGAGCTCGACTAACCACCTCTGCATAGGTGGGAAGCCTCATTTGGTGTACCATTTTTCAAATTTCGGGCTTTTGGCCATTTTGAATTTTTTAGCCTTCATATTCTCTGTTGCCACCATGTGAGGAGCATACTCCGCCAAATTAGTAAATTTAGCTTTGTACTCCGACATGGTTGCTTGGCCCTTCTGCTTGAGTTGCTGGAAGTCGATGCATTTGGCATCTTGTATTGATTGCGAGATATACTTTTCCCGAAACACCACTAAGAATCGAGTCCAAACCATTCTCGGTTCTGATTGCTCTTTCATTGTCCACCAACGGTGTGCTTTGCCCTCCAATTGGTAACTAGATAGACCCACTTTTTGAGTCTCGCTATAGCGCATCACTTCGAATAGGGTCCATACTGTCGGTGAATGTTGGCGTCTTCAATTTAAGAAATTCCCTTATATTGAGCTCTTCTACGAGTGGAAAAAGAACAAATCCATTTTGCTAATTGTTATTTGGATTCTCCGCCGACTGCTCCTCGAATAACTGGTGTGAAACTCCTCCTCCTCATTGGTTTGGTGGGTGTAGAGGAGTTTGTTGCTGTCGTTGATTTTGGAGCACCTCTATGAGAAGCCGCTTAAGGCGATCTAATCGGCTTTTCAACATGGGTGGGTCATTTCTGTCATGACTCACTCTATAATTTATTATGAAAATTTAGTCCTTATGATTAATGATTAAACGAGCGACAAATCAAACATAGGGAAAAGAAATCAGCATAGTCTACACATGTAACATACATAAAGCTAATTATATTCCATAACATTACTACACATCATTACATATACTATTTCCATGTACATCACTGCATACACCAGTTTCACAAAAATACGAGATGTTGCAACATATACGGTTAGGGTTATAACAAAAGCATGTCATCAAGGTTAGGGTACAACAAAAATGTGTTAGGATTAGGATATACAACTACCCATACACAACACCCAACCTATATTTATTACTAAAGCCATCACTTCCTCTTTTTTTTTCCACACATAACCTAGTTGTTACCACCACGGTTCAGTCCCGTCACTGACCTATTAGAGGAAGCAGCCCCCCATTCCTCTGGATCCTTTTCAGACTCCTCTGAATCCCCCTCTGACTCTCCTAAATCCTTTTTAGGCTCCACTGGATCTCCCTCTGGCTTTATTGGACCCCTTGCTAGTTCTATTGGGTCTCCCACCGGCTCTCCTTGTGGGTTGTGGCTCTGGCTCCACTTTTGGCTCGGGTGGGGGAAGGATCAGGAAGTTTGGGAAAGGGGCTAATACTGGTGGCAATGCTAGTGGTCCAAAAGCGGGATCATGTGTGGGATTGGGTTTCGGTGCTCGTGCTCATGATGGGGTAGGTGCAGGTGGTATAGTATTGCCATCCATAATAACCCTATTCAGAAGATCATTGTATTGGGCCAAATTAAGGTAAATGTCAATTGCTTTTTCGCATCCTAGTGACCGTGTCGTACCGAGTCAAAAATACATTTATAAAAACAAGGAATTAACTACTACTCCAGAGAATAGTGGCTAAGTCCGAGTATCGATCCACAGGGAGGGGTCGGAGCTAGTGACAGAATTGCTTTACGATAGGGGGTTTTGGCGTTAGGACGGCCAACCTTTTCGTTTGGTTTGTTTGTGGGATTCTCTCTACCTCTAATGCAATTAAAAATGAAGTTTTAAACTATAAATTAAAGGCGGCAAGGTCTAGAGGATCATACCACCCATGACTAGGGATATTCAATGGCTCTCGACTATAACTCAAGTGAGAGACAAAGTCACTTGCTCTCACTCGGAAGATTTAACAATGAAAATCATTTTGTCTCTAGAAAATTAGTTTAACAATGGGATAAGTTCTTTGAGGCATTTTTACAAACACTTGGAGTGACATAGCTCTAAGCATCATGTGTGGCAAGTAGTCAAGCCCTTGCCTACACAAGATCAAAAAGGTTAACAACTCCGAGTTTTGGTACATAAGATTGAACTTACCCAATGAAAACCAATCTCTACCACAAGAATGAGGATTGTAAATGGCAAGAAACTCTCTTAGACATTTTATCGAACACCTAAAGTGACATAGCTCAAAGCATTGTGTGTGCCACGTGATGTGTCTACACCCAATCAAAGAGGTTAACAACTCCAAGTTTAGACCGAAAATAGAGTGATTAATCCATTCACAAACCTTCAATAAGCATAAAAACGTGAGAAGCCATTGAAACACCGAAGTCATGGGGTGATATTCACCCCATAACCAAGCCTAAACCACTACTCAATCATGCTTAAAGTACACACAAAGGAGGAAAAATGTGATTAAGGAAAACATAACGAAAATGGAAATAAACACAAGATTTAGATAGATAAAGATGAGTACTAAAACATTAATAAAGAGCAATTACCTTGAAACTAAGTGGGAGTACATCAAATCCTAGAGAGAAGGGCGAGCAAATCCTAAGCTACAACTAATGGAGGTAGAGAGAGAAGGTGAAAACCCAAGCTAACCCTAAAATTCTGAGGTTGAAGATCATTTATAGGCCCCAAAAGTCGCCCCAAGTTATTACAAAATTGCCACTAGATATTTCTTGATCGGGCTCAAAAGTTGCAGAAAAATGCAGCTTGTACCTGTAGAAGCAAAAGTGCTCTACAGGTACAAGAACTCACTGTAATTTCACTGACACTTTGTACCTGTACAAGCAAAAGTGCTCTACGGGTACAAGGTGCAAAATCTGAGAAATTTCTTGTCTTGATCCCTTGACCGCCCGGCTTGTCATCGTAACTTCTAAGCTTCCCAAGTCTTGTTCAATTCTTCATTCCTTAACTCCCGGGACTCGGTGGCGGGGTGCTATGTGGCCCAGGGTGCTCGGGCATCCCTTGGTTCAACCATGGCTTTAAAGTACATCTTTTTCTCTCGTTTTTCCTGCAAATAACAAAAACACAACCTCGCGCAAAATCAATCCTATAAATCCACAAAATGCAAGTATGTGTGATAAAATTGAGCGAGATAAGCCCCGTTATTTACACTATTGAGGGCTTATCACACCCCCCAACTTGAACTTTGCTCGCCCCGAGCAAACTAAACAAATGCAACTAACGGAAACAAACTAAAATGGATATGTCTTTTAAACCCCCGGGCGGCCCCGGTAGGACGAGTGAAGTCTCGTGAGGGTTTTCAGCAGTGAACACCCACAAAACACAAAGGAATTGAATACTCTAAGTGTGACTCATACCCAACCGACAACCTCACATAGCACCACAATGTCCTCCATGCAAGTCAATGGCAAGATACTTCATACATAGAAAGAGTTAAGCAAGTGAACTTCATAACCAAATTTAGCACAAAAATCAATCCTCTCACCTACGGTCGGATAGAGAATTCTCACGTGGCATGCGTGTAAATAGAAACCTCACATAGAAATTCACCAACTTTGAAAACAGTTCTCACACCATTGATAGCTCGGTATTTCTTTAAGCACACCCCTTCCCTTTATTCGAATGAATCTTTTTTTTTTTTTTTTATATATATATATATGTGGTCGTGCAATGCCCGGACCTCTCGGGCTTTCTAGTTGACCCCTTTAGCGAGCGTTAGGTCGGCCATCCCCAAGCCAAATGGCCTTAGGGCGCCAGGTTTTGAGAGACCCCTCAGACTTAATTGCTCGAGTCAAAAAGGCTTTATAGTGAGGTCCAAGCTAACCACATTCGACAATGCCTTCACAAGGTCTATCCATCTTTTGACGCGAACAACACGGTGGGAGCAAACCCCGATTGCCCGGTTACTCAATGAACGCCCGGATAAACATTAACAATATAGCATGCATCATCATTTTCTTTTTCAAGGAAAGGGGCTCCAAATATTCCACATACAAGTAAATTCACACCGAGGGATCAATGACACGTGAACCAAATTCGAAGCCAGTGAATGCTCAAGTGGGACAATGTGCGTGCGAAAGCATGAATTTAAGTGAGCATACGCTATCCAACTATAGGTGATACAGTTTAATCAAGTGTATCCCTTTAATGTCATGTTCACAAGCTTAAGTCTATCTATGAAATCGTATCAAGACTCCGTCTCACACAACAAACATCATAGCACTAAGTAGAAGCCATCAATCAAGAGTAAGCATACACCAGTATCCAAATTCCGTGATTGACAATTTATTTTTTATTTTTTATTTTTTTTACTAAAATATAAACAATGCAGCAAGGCACGAAGTAAACCCTCCCCCCAACTTAAAATGTGCTATGTCCTCATAGCACGAGACAAAAAGTAAGGAGAAGGAGGAATAAATAAATAAATAAATAAATAATAAAAAAAAATGCAAAATGGAAAACTAACAATGACAAAATGGGAAGAGCAATCATACTATGAAGATCAAACCACTTTGAACTCTTTGTTAAGAATTGAATTCGACCATGCCACAAGATAAGATACTTTGAGCACAATAATTGCCGAATTCGTTTTAGAACTTTAAGCTCTACCAAGTGCATAGCCCAAATGAAATCAACTTTCAAAGTGTTGATAAAATCCACTATAAATGGATGGTAAACCAAATCAAAATCATCAACACCAAGAAAATCAATTTGTTCTATGATCGGTAATTTCTCAAAAATGGGCCCATATGCATCTTGTTGTTCTAACAAAGAGTATAAGTAATCTACCTCTGCGTCCATTTCTTTAGCAGTAGGACATTTTTCAAATGAATCGTCACACAGAGGGGAGAACTTTTGGTCTAACATGCTCATCACAAAAGTTAATAACAAAACTAAAATAAAAGATGCAAAAACTAAGCTATACTAAAAGAAATGGAATACTTACAATGGGATAAAACAGACTCCTTAACTAGCTCACCGTTTGTTGCCCTCCCCGGCAACGGCGCCAAAATTTGACCGTGTCGTACCGAGTCAAAAATACATTTATAAAAACAAGGAATTAACTACTACTCCAGAGAATAGTGGCTAAGTCCGAGTATCGATCCACAGGGAGGGGTCGGAGCTAGTGACAGAATTGCTTTACGATAGGGGGTTTTGGCGTTAGGACGGCCAACCTTTTCGTTTGGTTTGTTTGTGGGATTCTCTCTACCTCTAATGCAATTAAAAATGAAGTTTTAAACTATAAATTAAAGGCGGCAAGGTCTAGAGGATCATACCACCCATGACTAGGGATATTCAATGGCTCTCGACTATAACTCAAGTGAGAGACAAAGTCACTTGCTCTCACTCGGAAGATTTAACAATGAAAATCATTTTGTCTCTAGAAAATTAGTTTAACAATGGGATAAGTTCTTTGAGGCATTTTTACAAACACTTGGAGTGACATAGCTCTAAGCATCATGTGTGGCAAGTAGTCAAGCCCTTGCCTACACAAGATCAAAAAGGTTAACAACTCCGAGTTTTGGTACATAAGATTGAACTTACCCAATGAAAACCAATCTCTACCACAAGAATGAGGATTGTAAATGGCAAGAAACTCTCTTAGACATTTTATCGAACACCTAAAGTGACATAGCTCAAAGCATTGTGTGTGCCACGTGATGTGTCTACACCCAATCAAAGAGGTTAACAACTCCAAGTTTAGACCGAAAATAGAGTGATTAATCCATTCACAAACCTTCAATAAGCATAAAAACGTGAGAAGCCATTGAAACACCGAAGTCATGGGGTGATATTCACCCCATAACCAAGCCTAAACCACTACTCAATCATGCTTAAAGTACACACAAAGGAGGAAAAACGTGATTAAGGAAAACATAACGAAAATGGAAATAAACACAAGATTTAGATAGATAAAGATGAGTACTAAAACATTAATGAAGAGCAATTACCTTGAAACTAAGTGGGAGTACATCAAATCCTAGAGAGAAGGGCGAGCAAATGCTAAGCTACAACTAATGGAGGTAGAGAGAGAAGGTGAAAACCCAAGCTAACCCTAAAATTCTGAGGTTGAAGACCATTTATAGGCCCCAAAAGTCGCCCCAAGTTATTACAAAATTGCCACTAGATATTTCTTGATCGGGCTCAAAAGTTGCAGAAAAATGCAGCTTGTACCTGTAGAAGCAAAAGTGCTCTACAGGTACAAGAACTCACTGTAATTTCACTGACACTTTGTACCTGTACAAGCAAAAGTGCTCTACGGGTACAAGGTGCAAAATCTGAGAAATTTCTTGTCTTGATCCCTTGACCGCCCGGCTTGTCATCGTAACTTCTAAGCTTCCCAAGTCTTGTTCAATTCTTCATTCCTTAACTCCCGGGACTCGGTGGCGGGGTGCTATGTGGCCCAGGGTGCTCGGGCATCCCTTGGTTCAACCATGGCTTTAAAGTACATCTTTTTCTCTCGTTTTTCCTGCAAATAACAAAAACACAACCTCGCGCAAAATCAATCCTATAAATCCACAAAATGCAAGTATGTGTGATAAAATTGAGCGAGATAAGCCCCGTTATTTACACTATTGAGGGCTTATCACCTAGAAGCTGGGTTTTGAGGCGATGGAGTTCCACTAACCACCTCATTGTCGTCGGGTAATGTCCCTTCTCCTGCTTTACCTTGGCTATCGTGTGATAAGCCAGTCTCTCTCCATTGTTGTTAGTCGTCTGCTCATAAATATAGGAAAATAAAGGATCAACATGATCTATATGCAACCTATAACCTCTCCACGAATTGTCACTGTTGTAGACACCCCAAAATTGAACTCTCGTACACGTTTTTAATCCCTGATGATGAAAAGAAACGCTCGGAAAGCTTCTCGGAACGACACCCTCCAAGTCAAAGGAAGTCAACAGTGCCGCACGACACTTAACTCTCACGTACAACACTCCCTCAGTCGCGCACGTCATTCATTTTTGACAATGGCGATGGAAGAGTGTCGCACGACACAGTTTGTGTACCGCACGGTACAGTTGCAGTGCTGCGCGGCACTGTCAGTCATCAGATTTTCCTTTGCAGAATACCCAGCAGCTTGAAATGTTGACATTAGATCTCCTCTTTCATGATGATTTCGTGTAGCCCACAATTCTTGAGTAGGCAACAAGTTTACTTGGTGATTACTCATATTCTCTTGCCTATAAAATGCCAATTGGGTTCAATGGAGAAAAACAATGAAGAACACCGTTAAAACCTCCTCTAAATTCTGCCAAAATCCTTAGTCATCTCATACCAAACTACTACTTCCACAAATCAGTCCAATAATCATTCCCACACTCTCAAAACAAATCCAGTTGAAAACCCGAAATTCCCGATACCTCGTTCTCGGCCTAAACTGTGTTTCAACCCTCATCCATTCTATCGAACCCAGAATCTAGCAACCCTGTTGTTATAATCAGAGCAAAGTTGAAGTCTAAAGGAGACCCAAGCCGCAATCAAAGGTTCTAGAAGGGTGTTCGTTCCAGGAGGTTGCTTGTTCCGGGAAGCTCTGTTCCGAAACTTCGGTTTTCGCGCCAAAGCCTATGGCTTTGGTACTCTGAGGGGTGATACCAAGTGCAAGGTAATCTTCCATATCACTCTTGTACTTGGTAGAACAATGTTTCAGTGGGAACAATTAAATAAAAAACCTCCCGATTGCGTCGTATAATGAAATCATTGCGTTATATGGTACAATCTTTGAGGAGAAACATTTTTAATCCAAAAATATGATTTTCCAATCCAAAATAATCAGTTTTTATCAAGTCTCAAGCTTTGGATATGCTTCTATTTCGTTTCTGTTGAAAAATCAAGTTTTCAAACTCTTTGCTGGATAAATAGTGCCGCACGGCACTCTGTTTCAAATTCAAAATTTTTAAATCATTTCCCTTTAAAAAATAGTTTGAAAATTTGATTTTCCTTTTAATTACTTACTGTTATTTTTGTAATTATATTATGTGTTGTTCATTTCAGAGTTTTATTATCTGTTTTGCATGATAAATTGTTTATTTGATTAAAGTTTAGCATTAAAATATCTTCAAAAAATCCGACAAATATTTAGTAAAGACCAATTTTTAATCGGGCGAGCAGGGTGCCTTAAAACCCTTCCCCGTTCGTAACTTGTCTCCCGAATCCAAAACGATCTCTAGTTTTCAAGTTCTTTTCTAACTGCGAGAGTCACATTATTCTCCAAATCATTTTTCAAAAATGGTTTCTCGGGTTCAATCCATTTTTCAAAATAAAATCCCGGGTGGCGACTCCATTTTCAAAACAACAGTTTTTCCATCCGGTGGCGACGTCCACAACTGTCTACCATTTTCCTTAAACAAACAATAAAAAAACAGATATAAGTTAAAATTTAATGGCAACTATCAAAAGTAAAAATTCCTTAAAAAAAATAAAGTTTCCTAGAATTGCTATCAATTGTTCATATTATTATTATTTTTTCCTACTTGATAATTAACCTTTTCTCTTATACTAACTCTGTCACGACCCAAATTTAACGGACTTGGATATCATAATCAGCCAGTGAGTTCGACTCACCCAAGGCCGCTATTGACAATTCTCTTAAGTTTTTTTTATTTGTTTATTTATCTAAAAGAAACAATTCAGCATTGCCGAAGTCATATTTTATAATCACAACTCGCTCGAGTTCCTTATTCATTACATACGTTACTTTATTTCTTTTTTTATTTCTTTGTTTTATTTTACAAACATGACGTAAACTAATTACTGGTACTTGGCCTGTCCTTCTACTCCTGATTGTCTGCAAAGAGAGAAATTGCCACAACGTAAGCCACTGCTTGTGTGAGTTTATTAATTATCAGAGTTACATGGACTACCATGGAATTTAAAATTCTTTTCATCAAAAGAACCATAACGTCAAATTTTCATGGCTCAAACTGTAACCAAAAGCATAAATAAGCGTATATAACATAGCATTTCATGTATAATAAGATATACCATCCAATGATTACTGCCAACTATGAGAGAGCGACCCCCAACATAACATTTTGAATTGATCAATTCAGTCGGACACCTGGACGTGCCCCTTTCCATTCCGCCCTTATAACACCGTTCCGACAGGTATCTTTAACGCCCCCCAGATTCAGGGACATCGTTCGGATGTATCGACAATACTTTTTTTTTTTCTAAATAAAAACTGAGCAAAATATCAAAATTCCATGGTATATTTACTTCAAAAAAAAGTTCATATATAAATAATCATACTTCAATAAAAACATAAATTTTTGCTAAAAACCTCATGTAATAGAGATAGTTCATAACTCACCTTCTTGAGTTTGAAATCTACAGTAATATCTAACTGAGATATATCGGGTCCTAGAATAACACATTAATTGTTAGAATTACTAAATTTTGGTTAACTTATTTAAACTATTCTCATTGAACCCGGATATATTCTAATTGAATGGGCATGAGAGCCAAGGAAACCACAATTGATAATTATCATGTTTCAAGGTGAACTTCTATTATCAAAGTGAACTGTACGTTTGATGTAATTTTTTAATTACCAACAACTAACTTTCGAACAGGGATTTTATTTTATTTTATTTTATTTTCCTTTTGCTTCCTTATTCACCATCTCAAGCGAAGAATACTTGCTTGCGACCTTGGATTGTATTGCAAAAGTTACTTCCCCAAGCGTAGGGTTTAGGCCGGCGGTAGCATGATAACCGGAAGTCCGGGTCGAGTCCACAGAGACCGAATGCGCTGAGCGTGAGGGTTGAGTCGCGAATGATGGTTTAGCCTTAAAGCGGCAAACTTGGCTTTGTAGTTTGGGGGTGGAATTCACTTAACTTCGTGAATGACGCGAGATTAAAAAGACTAATTAAAACAAGGCTAAGTCAAGGGGTTCACAACACCAATGACTTAGGCCAATTCGTTCTCCTCTAAAATAACCGACTCGGGGGCATTGTTAAACAACCCCGAACGGAAGATTTGGTATTTAAACCTCGTTTAACTAGAAATGGTGTTTCTCAAAGAGTAGGACTCTTGTGCCATTTATACAAACATTTTGATTGACATCGCCCCAAGCATCACACGTGCCAAGTGGTCAAGCCCTTGGCTACGTGTGATCAACGGGATTAACAAATCCAAATTTTGATACATAAAGTCAATCCGTACTCTTTGATTAACAAGCAATGTTTGCATTATGGTGAGGAGAGCAAATGAGCCTAAATCACGGGGTGCTAATCACCCCATGACCGAGCCTAAAATGACTACTCAATCATAACTACGGGAAACATGACTATTTTTATGAAGGAAATAAAGAACATAACAAATGACTTTAAAAAGTGATTTTTATTGAAGATCCAATCTTTGCCTAACACTTTAATACTTGAGAAATTTACTAACAAGATTTTAAACAAGGATTTTTAAGAGAAAATTACTAGAGAAACATGGAAATAAGAAACTTAACAAGAGCGAAAATAAACTAGATAGAAAGAACAATCTAAGTGAGAGCTACAACATTAATAAACGACAAATTAACGGGAGAGTAGTGCTTACATGAGAGTTCTAGAGAGAGAGAGCTTGAAAATCCTCTAATGGAGGAGCAAAAACTAAAACTAAAACTAAAACTAAAGTGAAAGAGTAAGAAGTGTTTTTTAGAAGGAGGGAGGAGAGACTATTTTATCCTCTATTTTCTCTCTCTAACAAAAGTCCATAAAGCTCTCACATTCAACAAAAGTTTTCATAAAAAGAAGGTGCAAAAAGTACTCAATATTTGCTGCCCGGAGGGGTTGGGATCGATCCACACCCATCTTGGATCGATCCAGATGTTGTCGGTGCAGAAATATCCAAGTCTGGATCGATCCACCCCTAATTTGGATCGATCCAAAGGGGTCTGTTGTGCATTTCTTGAGATGTGGATCGATCCAGCTTCATCATGGATCGATCCAGATGAAACTGTTGTTGTTTTGCATGAAGTGGATCGATCCAGCTTCATCATGGATCGATCCAGATAAGTCTGGAATGTTTTTTGCACACAGTGGATCGATCCACACACAACTTGGATCGATCCAAGTTGATCTTGATTGTGCCTTGGCTTCTTTCGGTCACTCCCTTGGCCCTTCGTGCTTCCGAACTTCCTCCAAAACACGTAAATACGTGGTGCGACCCTCAGGGGAGGTGTTCCTTGGTCTCGTGCATGCTTGTTCACGCCCGGATTTCACCAAGAGTCTTTGTGCGAGTGAGAACGGCTTCCGATACATCGGCTTGACTTGTGACCTTTCGAATTCTCGGTCCTTTGGCCAAATCGTCGTTTCATGGCCCTTGGGGCCCGGTGTTGGTGTGCCATGGGGCATGTGGCCCTCGTAAACGTGGCACGATTCTCAATGTGCTCAAAATGCGTTTATTTCGCACGTTCAACCGTAACTCAACAAAAACACAACTACGTGCAAATCAAACACTTAAGGCGGAACATCGCGTGCTTGTGTGTGATAAATGAGCAAGATAAGCCCCGGTTATCTACAATATTGGGGGCTTATCAATACTATATGTGTCAAAATCATTAAAATGCTTAATGGGATATCCCTAAACAAACCTAAAATTTGAGCTCAAATTCGGTCAGACTATGAAGCGAGTGCTAGTAGCTTGATTTAGCCCTAAATTGAACCTAACAACTTTAACGGATCCATTATGTTTGATAAATTTTATGAACCGAATTGATCCCAAGTTGGACTGATATTTTATTATTATATTTTTTCCCAAACTCTAATTTTCTGTTGACGGTTGCTAATTAACCGATCAAGAATTAGGACTACAAGTGACACGAGTATATCTTCTTCCTTTTTAAGAAACTACAAGTTAGCCCACCTATGCATGACATGGGAGTGCACGTGTGAGTAAAAGGGTAAGAGCATGTGTGTTGTTGTTGTTTTTTTTTGGGTAGTGAGGTTGAGAAACTCACCTCCTGATCAGTGATCACTTTTTCATTTTTTTCTTCTCCTCCCTTCCTCTTCTTTTCCTCTCTTATTTCCCCTTTGTTTCCCCTTTTTTTTCCTTGACGTGCATGTGTTGTGTGTGTATGAAAGGGGAAGTCTATTTGTACTATCTGAAACCATCAACTAGTAAATTTCTTTAGTTAGTAGTTAGTCAAGAATTAGTTAATGCCTTGTCCGAATTTTCCTATACCATATTTAATTTCATGTGGTTTATCCTATAGTATGGTGCCACCTCACGCACCTTCCGGAGACCCCTTTGCTTGGGCCCCAAGTCTATCACCTCGTGGCGGTTCATGCCACATTCTCGTGTCGTGATGCTGTTAGCAGGATTGAAATAACATCTTAAAATGTTCTTTTAAAAAACTACACATACCAAAAAAATATGCTATTTTATTTTATAGACTTTAAGTCACACAAAAATACATTTCCTAATCCTAACGGTTTGCTGATCTTCCGTCAAGGCATGTTCGGAAGTCGTCATCAAAGATGCTTTGTTTTTGGCTAATAAGTTTTGTTCTTGTTCTTTTCATTTTATTTCTCATGATTGTAATATGGTGGCTAATGCAATAGCCAAATATGCCGTATCCTTGTATAGCCCTCTAATCTGGCAGGAGGTTGTTCCAAATTGGATTAGTAGGGAAGTATCCCTCGATGTTTCCTCGTTGACGAGTTCGTAAATAAATTGAGTTACCGGTTGACAAAAAAAAAAAATCCTAACGGTCAGCGGGTCACCAAAAGTTAACTCCATTTTATAATTCTTTTTTATCGTTTGATTTGTTATTTTAAAGTTGGGGTGCTACATAAACAGATGATCATATTACTAGGGCAAATAATTCAATAACAGAAGGGCTTTACCCTCATCCAGAATTAACACATCTAGATTTAATAAATCCGCAAGTATTTTATTATAATTGTTCCAATGCTCAGACATAGTTAGACCTGAATGATACTGAAACCTGAATAGCTTCTTCTTTAGATAGAGACGATTCTTTACGCTCTTGGTCATGAACTTATCCTCGAGCTTCTTCCAAAGATCCTTCGCCCTTGTTTCCCACATAACAAAATACTTCTAATCCTTCGCGAGACACGGCCTGATAAAAACTCACATCTGGCGGTTGATCCAATCCCATTCTTGCTTGTCATAGTTCTCAGGCATGTCACCCAAAGAAAAATCCAACTCATGTTGGATCAAGACATCTATAACCTAGCACTGCCACATACCGAATTTACTTTTGCCATCACATTTTTTCACATCAAATTTGGCACCAGAAATAATCGGCCACAAAGCCCCAAGCCGAAAACTTGAAACAGACTTGGAAGATGAAACATCACCATCCTTCAAATTTTTACCGTCCTTTGGATTTAATAATGATAGTAAAAATCTCCAGAAAAAAATCCTAGGTTGAAAACCAGAGCTCTAATACTAGTTTGTTGTGCGGAAGCATTAACAAACACAGAAAACGGATGCGATTTATGCTATGTAACTGAACAAACCAGAGAAGAGAGAGAGAGAGAGAGAGCAAAGAACACAGAGATTTTACGTGGTTTGTCAATGAATACCTTCTCCATGGCCAATCAGATGATTGGGGGTTTCATTAATCAGAAGAGAATTAGATGCCCAAAGGCTACAAATGAGCCCACAAAAAACCAGATGTGAAAGCAATACTACGATAGAAAAAACTAAAAAAATGTATTAATAGGGCTGTTGTACGACGCCTTCGTCCGGACCAAGTCCCTGTTGGTCCAGACTAGATCTGCTGAGACTGAAATACACAACCAAGGTCCAGACAAGGTCTGGACAAGCACTCTTGCAAACTCCAAAACGCTCATACTTGCTTAGTCAGTAGACATGAAAATGATTTTCGATTATGGGTCCCCGCCGTCGCCGTTGTTCATGAGGTTGGAAAAGAACGAGTTTGGAGCAGAATGGTACCGCATCAGACTAGAGCCGTTTTGGTTCTTCTGTTGTGTTTGTTGATACAAATCTATTCTTATCGATTCCCTATTCTTCAGGAGTTCTCCATATGTTTGCTTACAAGTTGTGAAAAACAAGAGATTCGTGTCTCTCGACGCCGTACCATTAATGGCTAGAATTCAACATAGACGAATTCAACTGTCTCAGTTGAGCTGAAATCAATTGGGATTTGTGGATTTGTGGGCTTATCCCATTTATTGAGCCAACTCAGATTACCCCATTCTCATGCTGTTATTCACTGAACCAATTTCATTGAGCAAGTTTGGAAACATTGATTCTGAACCGTTGATCATCTTCCCTTCCGTTCTTCGATTCAGATTTTACCCAAATTGTTTTCCTTTCAAGCCCTAAGGTTTATGAACGTGAAGAAACTAGAAATTGGGAGGGAAAAAATGTTTTTGTAACTACTTTGGCTCTGATTTTTCGTTTGTCTATTTTAAGATGAAAGGAGCTTCAAGTATGTTGATCGTGTGATATTTGGAGAGGAAAGGCATGAGGTTTGTCGCGAAGGAGGGTAGAGAGAGATATAACGTTAGGAAGGAAGGAAGATAAGGGTAAATGTGGCATAAAAATATGTATTTGGATGGAAATAGCCAACTTCTGTTAAAGAGATACTGACGGAAGGGTGATGAAAGGTTGTTAAGTGATATGGGTTAAAAGATGAAGGGGTGTGGTTGATAGGTTTTAAAGATAAAAGGTGTTATGTATGGAAGAGTTATAGGTGGACAGGTCTAAGTGATTTTTACCAAAAAAAATAATTTCCAAAATAACAGTTTAAAAAAAAAGTTTTTGAAAAAAAAAAGTTTTCAAATTAGTAGTAATTGTTTTCGAAAAGAAAAGAAAACAGATTTTTGTAAAGAAACAGTTTCAAAATAACAGTTTTCGGGCAAAAACAATTTTTGAAAAAAAAAAAAACAGTTTTAAAATAATTTTTTGGAACCATTGTTGAGAAAGGGAGAAAATTGAGAGAACATTATTGTGTAATGATGAGTGTACTTAATTGAGGAGATGTGAGGTCCATTAAATTTATTTATTGTAAAAATGTTGGTAATTTCGGGTATGTAAAGGCCAAAATTTAGTTATTGGTTAAGATGTTGCTAATTTTCTCTTTCGATTAGAGAAAACATTCTTTCCACCGCCGGCAGAAACAAATGTTTCTTCCAAATCAATCACAACGGTCCGAAGTAATAGTACACAATCACGCAGACTATTATGATTGATTTAAAGGAAACATTTATTTCCACCGCTAACGGAAATAATTTATTCTGTTTTGATTATTCTATTATTAGTACTTTTGGGTCACACATTGCTAATTTTAACAATATTTAAGTTTTGAGTATGCCATTGGAGAAAACCTCAGTATAATAGTTGTAAAACCCTTTTTATCTTTCTATTCATCAGTACCTAAACGTATGATGTTAATAAGAAAATACAAAAAACAAAATATCTTAATTAAAATTAAAAATTGCCTTGATAATGGAGAATATGTGGATGAGAAAACTGAACTTTGACCACTTGTATTTACCCAAAAAAAAAAAAAACTTTGACCACTTGCGTTTTTTTCTTTTTCCCTTCTAACTTTTTGTCCTTTTGTCCTTTATGAACACACCAGTTCGTGTTCTCCGGGGGATCTTTCATTTTCGTACCCACCTACCGAGTCAGTCCCTTTCTTTCTTGAGTTCCACTTCGTCACATAAAATACCATACAGGGTTTATTTTCAATTTTATCCCCTTAACTACGCAAAATTTATTTATATAGTCCCTAAACTTCTCAATCAACCTATTTTGTCTCTAATTATTGAGATAGTTGTAATTAAGTCTGGTGTATGACATTTGCTCTCTAAACGCACGAGTTACGTTGCATGTGAGCTTGTAGTGGATAAAAAATACTCCCTTTTGGGAGTTTGTGCCACTTTTCAATTGATTATATCTCGTAATTTACATTGTTTTACGTGATTTTAAAAATATTGTTTTATAGAATTAATTGTAATCTATCAAACAAGATCCATATTGAATACGAAATTCATTACCGATTTCAAGTTATAAGTAGTTTTTTATCCGGTTAGAATAGAACGAGAGAATATTAAATTGGGACGGAGGGAGTACTAATCGACTATCTATTTCCCTCTTTGACTATTATACTCAATTGTACTACATTTATGGAAAAGTGGAGATCCATGTTAGAGTTCTTAAGCTAGTAATTGAAAATTTTCTCTTTTTTTAAGTGTGACGGATGAAATTAGAAAATAAAAGGGAACAACACAATTCCTCAACTTTGTTATATGCACTTTTGGTTTTCAGTCGTATGTTATTTTTTCTTTATAACTCCATTGATTTTTCTCTTTTCAAGATTGATTGACTAGGAGAGGTTGAAATTTTCTCTCCATAATTGGCGGTTGACAAGTCATTTTGACATCCATTTTACTAGTAGAAGCACACATGTAAGGAAATTATTTATTTTGAGAGCAAACTATGACTATTGGACTTGATTGAAACTATGAGAACAAAACAGGCTGCTTTAAAAGTTAAGATAAGAGATATATAAACAATTTTTATATAGTTTTGGGTATAAAAGTGGAAATAACCCTAAATACCACCGCCCTAAGTTGCCCTCCTTGTGGAAGGACAACGAGAAAATGTCCTTTTGCCTCGCAAACCCCAACCAACGCCTCCCCCACTCTCTCTCTCTCTCTCTGAGGCAAACCCCAACCAACCCCTCCACGGCTCCACCCTTCTCTATCGACGCACATTTACATATTAATCTACAGAAATCATAGAAGGGTTCAGCAGATCTACCTGCATTGATCTTTGAAGAACATGAGCGAAATTTGCAGAAATACAGGTTTCCTATCTTTTAGTGCATTACTATCGCACATTTTTTCTATTGTTCTTTACTTTTTTTAGGTATTCTTTGATCTTTTGAAGCCTATCGTATATACATTGCTTTTGAAATTGAATAAACGTTGCTATTGGGTTGTTTTATTTCAGAATAATGTGACTTCCCAATTTGGGTAATCACATATTTTTTAACTTAACCCCTAAAAAGTTTGACTACCCAATTTTTGTTTTGCTGAATTAGGTATTATATGGGTTTTTTTCTGACTAATCTTCTTTTGTAATGATAACCACTTGTTTTTACCTTGTGAATTCCAGAATGAATTAGTTGAATTTTGTATCTCTTGCACACTTTTCGCAATGTTGTTTTCAATGCGACTTGTTGTATATTGTGGTTTCCCCTTAGATACAATGATGTATGATTTCAACGTGCTGAATAAAAAGACAGAAAATTGCTTCAGGAGGCTATATGGAAATCTAGATGGTGGGGTTAGGTGATTTGAGTTTAGTTGATAAATTAAATTTTGATAGAGCTGCGTCGAAAATTCCTTACTGGGTGGCCTTTTTATGACTACCTATTGTTGGGATAAAACCCAATCCCATTGCAACGGAAGCGCAACCAAGACTAAAGAACAATAACACACACAAACAATACACCAAGTTTTACGTGGTTCGGACTCAATGCCTACCTTCACGGGAAAGAGATGTATTCCACTATGTATGAAAAATAAAGATTACAATGTGATGTGGAAAACCCACCCAAAGAGCACATAATACCATGGCTCTATACATTGTTTTTCACTCACCCCACACACTCTATTTTTCCTCCTCACAATGACACAACCAAGGCGCACGGCAACTCCCCATAGGGCTGCCCTCCTTCGTGCCCTTTTCCTGTTCTGCTCTCAATCTGCCCACTCTCTCTCACTTTTCACACAAACCCCTTTATATATGAGCGGTTGGAATCATCAAAATTTGGTCTGGAAAATCAAAAAAGGGGTGGTCCTTACGGAGGTGATCCGTGAGGGAGTCCTTAGGAGATCATGATTGTATGTGGAGGATGATCTAATGAGGACTCCCTCATTAAAATTCCGCGAGGACCTCATGAATTGGGGTCGAATCTCGACGATCCGAATCGCTCAACGTGTTTAAAACATGTTTCTAAAGGTCACCGCGAGGAATCGCCAAAAAAAAAATACCCGGAAGGACTTCATTCGAGCATTTTTCGATAAACTGTATATGTATGGTTATTATGAAAAACTGCTCGGATGAAGCCCTTTCGGGTATTTTTTTTTTGCAATTCCTCGCGTTGGCCTTGGAAAATATGTTTTAAACACATTGAGCGGTTTAGATCGTTGAAATTTGGTCCGGAAAATCAAAAAAGGGGTGGTCCTTATGGAGGAGATCCGTGAGGGAGTCCTTAGGAGATCATGATTGTGTATATATATACATACATGTATATATATACACACACACACAAAACTTCCTATCTAAACCCTTAAAATTCGGACTTCGTCCACACCTCATAGATCCCAATCGAATTTCGACGATCCGAACCGTCCAATGTGTTTAAAAGGTGTTTTTAAGGGTCCCCGCGAGAAATCAGGAAAAAAAAATCCGGGAAGGGCTTGATCCGAGCAATTTTTCATAAAAACTGTATATGTTCGTTTTTATGAAAAGGATAGTTGATGGTAAAGGTGGGATATATATGGGAACAACTAGTTTATGTTGATTTTAGAATTCGTTCTTCGCCTGGGGAAGATGTATGTTACTTATGGAGAAGATTCACCAAGGGTGCCTCAAGCTTACAAAGCCAGACATAATAAAGCTCCGCTGCATCCAAGCTATTCAAAACACTCAACAAAACTCCAAAACTTGTTTTACAAGGTCTCAAAGCACTGAGAAGCAACTATACAAAAATGCCTATTTGAAAATCAAACAAATAATCCACATAAGAGCCAACGTCCACACGAAAGCCTTCTTCTTTTCTTTTTGTCTACACCTAAGAAGCATGGACACGAACACGAACACGAGAGACACGATTTTTCCAATAACTAGAAACATAGTGTTGGGTGTACAATAAATGTATAAACAAACATATTTTTACATGTAACTGAATAATCAATATATTTTATATAAAATACTAATTTTTGTCATAGAAAGATACAAGTATACAACCAATAATATTACCTCAATGGAGAGAAAAATACAAAAAAAAGTCTTTTAAAGGCTTTCAAGAACTAAACATGCATCTATGGAAATTTTCATTTGCTAGTAATTCAAAATGACTACATCACCATTTAAAATCATATAGCAACAAGATCGTCCATCAAAAGACTGCCAATAACTGCACAAAATATGCACTAAAAAGTAAAAGCCAAAAAGGACTATCCATCATTGAAAACACAAAGGCTTGCTCTATTTTTCAACCATGATTTGACCTGACTTCCGTTACTTTATCACCATTGTCATCCACATCAACATCATCCGTATAGTGTCCTCGAATTCCGGTTCATTGAGAGAGAGAGAGAGAGATGTGCAATTTCAAGCTCCACAACATCATCTAAAGAAAGAGAGAGAGAGAGAGAGAGAGAGAGAGAGAGAGAGAGATGTGCAATTTCAAGCTCCACAACATCATCTAAAGAATCAAAAGCATCTCCGGCTGTATCCCACATTTTGGTTGCTCCTTGCATATATTTTTTTTTCTTGATAGGAGGGGTTGATTACTACAGATGAAAATACAGTCTTCGGCACGTTTTGTAGTTCTCTTGTTCTCGCTATGTGCACAAAAGAATAAGCACAGCAATTTCACTCGGAAGTCGGAATATAACGAAAAAGAAGTTTGCACAAGTAGCTTTAAGGCTATGTTTTGAGAGATCCACCAAACTAGGAAAATATTTTTTCATGCATTTCATTCTTTCTTGAGCTACCACAAAATCTTCATGTGGAAAACCCTTAATTGCATGGAGCGGAATGGAAGTGAGGGTGAGATTGAGGGCAAAGGCAGGAGAGCAAATGGTCATAGAAGCTCCTCATTTTGGAGTGCCGGGGGAGTGTTTAGGTGTAATTTATAAACAGAAAGTATGTAATAAGAGTGAATATTGCACTCCCTTTGTCCATTTTGATAGTCCCATATTCCATTTGGACGTCTCAAAATAGATGTCCCTTTTCCAAAATCAACCATAGAAACTTGGTAAAAAAACATCCATTATTACCCTTATGTTTAAATTGAAATATTACTACCTACATCAATCAAATTTGATAAGTTAGGCATAATTGAAAAGTTAAGTACTTTTTGATGTAATCATTATGCGCCCTAAAAAAGTTGGAATCCCCAAATGGGACTATCAAAATGGGATGGAGGGATTAATTCGTAAGTTGTGTCAATTAAGGTTTTCCATGATGCCCATGTTCTTACCTTATTAAGGTTTCCATGTTAGAGTGTCTTTTTCCCATCGTGATTGTGTCGTGTCTGCGTGAATATGCTACTTTGTCTAGTCTCGTGTTTACTGAATGTCTGAAAGGTTTAGGAGTCAACTAATAAGAACAATCGTGAGAGTATATTTAATAAGTGAATGTTGCCTCAAGTACATAACCTGAGAACCAATTGCTATTAATGTTTCTAGTCAATTACTAGATGACCCAGTTTATGGTATTGACAGTATATGCTGCATGTATGGACTTTATTGGATCTTTAATTACACTGAGCATTGGTTTTCCATTTCCAGTGCCCTCAGCTGAATCTTTCAATTGATTGCAACTAAAGCCAACAACTTTTTCTGAACATCTCCCACTTGCTGAACTTTGAAGCCCTCATCTCATTATAGCAGAAACATGCCAATGAGGTCCGACTGAGACGGAATTGTTTTCTTGAAAGTGCTTCTGCGGAGATGAAAGTTGGAAATTTAAGTAGAATTTTAGGGAGGCGCTGTTCTTTAACTTTGGTTGCTCTTGTGTGCACCACCATTTTCCTTTGGTCTTGGGAGAAAAACCCACCTGATGCCACCTCGCTGTCCACAGAAGATCAGTTCAAATGGGCTTCTGCAGGTTAGTAACCATCTAATGCAGGTTTTTTGTATTTCTAGTTTTCTTTTCCAATTTCCACCCCGAAATTTTTGTTTAATTGCGTACTACTAAGCAGCTAAGTGATGAACTATTAAAGCTTGTTAAATTACACTGAACTTGGGATAAGACCGAGTAACAAAATGTGTAAAATTTCAACTCCTCTGTCTGATATTGTTTGTTCATTTACAATAGCCATGCCCTTAAATGAATGAACAAATAATGTATTTCTGTGAACAATTAGTTGTTTTTTTTTTTACACCAATGAAAATTTTGAAATCTGTTTTGGGTAGGAAAAAAATTCACAAAATGGTTTATGAAACTAAATTCATTATTCTGTTGAAGGTAACTCTAAAAAATGAGCAAAACTTATAGGACAGATGGAGTACTCTTTCAAGGAGGATAAAATATAGTTTTATTTACTTTTTAGTGTTTTTCATTGTTGTCCAATTGCAATCTTATCAACATGGCAAATAGAGATAGAAATGTTTTTCTAGCTTTGGTCTTGATCATAAAATCACGTGTTTGTTGGGCATTTTGATCCAAGTGCTATCAGAGTTGTGTACGTCATGCAACTTTTGGACTCACATCAAGATTGGTAGGACCTTTTGTTAGTTACCCTATCATTGGTAAGCGTTTTTGGCAAGAATCAACTGTGGAACACGAGATCAAACCAACGCTGGATTTCACCATAGTGGTACTGGTATCCTTCCATCCTTTACATCACCGACCACCTATCACCCTATTAGTTCAACATCCTCAAATCGCTGGACATCCCTTCAGCGTTGCGCCTCATTGTCATTAACTGGTATCTTATTCGCAAGACCCATCGACCCAAGACATTGTTGCTGTTAACTGGTATCTTTTTTGTGTTGCTGTTTGAGCTGTGACCGAGCCCTTATCGGCCAAGACATCGTTGCTGAAACAAGATAGTTATATGTAAAGTTTTTTAACACTAAACTCATTTCAGCTTAACTCTAACTCTGATTGTTTAAGCCCACTCCTACTTTTAAATTTTAATCCTTTGAATAGAAGCCAGCCCAGTCAAATTCTCAGTCTACCACCCCATTACTTAACCAACAGCCAACTCCTAAACCCTAGCCAAAAAGCACAAGTCCTGCTTGAAAAGGAAAAAACTCAACTGAGACTCAGAACACAATCACAAACCATTCTTTTCAGACCACTACTTAAAGCATGACAACCTCCAGTCCACACACACAACCCCAACCACCACTACCACGAAAAAGGTGTCGGTTTGACACGAATTTTGGTTGGTGTCAAAGTCCAAGAAGTAATTGCAGAGCATGCAAATCAGACGTAGTTTTTTCAAAAAAAAAAAAAACACTTCTTGACGATGAATATGAACCTAAATTATCCTTTTGACTCCGAACCAACATATTTCTTTACTCTTTAGGTCGGAAAAGATTGATGGATAGGCATTGCCAATGTTCTTTGGGTTGTCAATCCAAGTTTGGTGGATATCATTAACAATCTACCAACCGAGATTACCTGGATGGAGAGGCAAATCTTGCCACTGGGCTATTCAAAGTATTCATTCCATTGGCGTGAAAGAGTACAATAACTAGACTTAATCCAGCGTCAACTGGTTGGTGTATGATGACATTGAGAAAGCACTGAAGATTGTGGTTTCTGTCCAACGTTGAATAAGAAATATTTTAAACTAAAATCTATCAACTACATGTATGTGATTTAGAATCTGGATATAACAATATAGAACATAAGATGCATTCTTTGTCATATTAAAGTAAATCTCTAGAATTGGATATGCTCATCCATTTCAGTTCAGCCCTATCTCAGGCCACCATCATGCTGTGTAGGCCCTAAAGCTTGAGCTGTTAGGAAATCGGCCCAACAATGTATATCAAGCTATCTAATTCCCTCCCTCATGTGTAATCCCTTCTTGCACATGGAGATGGAAATTTTCATAGATAGGGTGAAACATAATACGAAGGGAAGAAGTAAATTGCAAACGGGGAACAAATGCAAACCAAGAGACTTGAACCCAAAACCTCTCCTAAGAGGTTTGATACCATGTTAAGTTACCAGTAGACCAAAAGCTTTAGCTCTTAGGAAATGGGCTCAACAATGTATATCAAGCAATCTAATACATGCTACCTTGGCCCATGTTCTTTTTAGAATTTTTTTTTTTCAAATCGTCTTGTTCTTTTTAGTTTGTCATCTGGTTTTAGACTACCTCCAGTTGAAAAATATTGCCTTTTAAATCTCTTTTTCATTTTTGGTGTTCTGTCATTTTTTGTTTCTGTAATTACATATGAATCATTTTAGAAAGGCATAAAGCAAGGATACATTTTCTTTCTTTCAGTAGCTATATTTTCCCCGTTTTGATGTGTCTAGTTCTTGTACTTGCACTTGTTTCTTTCGCTCAATGAATATATTATTTCTTCTATCAGATTGTTGTTGGCTTACTATCGAATTTTATGGCACTTTATGTCTAGTTGCTCAATTTACAAAAGTTGATAATCTTATTGTCTTTGCTCCTATTTCTCATAGATGATCCTTTTGTGTCCTTGGAAGCAAAGGATGACACTTCAGAAGATTACCAACATTCACAAATGGCAGAAGAAACAATTAGTGTCGAAACAGAATATGATTTTGATCCTGCACTACGGAATATCACGGCCACCTTTTCTCGAGAGAAAAAGGACAATGATAAGATGCAGAACTCTTCTTTCAAGAACAACAAAGGTAGACCGTTTTGTGCTTATACGGTAATATTAATTCCATGTTTGACAATTTTGTTGGTATTATCATTGCAAGATGGCGCGTGTTTTTGGCTGAGATTGAGAGGCAGATATCATCACCCATCCCTTGCTTTTTAACTCCAGTGATGCACCACCATGCTTCAATGGCTTTGTAAATGTCATGAGATATAGCCTTTCGGGTTGGCCACAACTTGCCTTCATGAAGGAAGTCAGAGAAATATTTCTGCTCATGCTGCTTATGCCTTCGCAAGTGCACATAACACTACATAAAGAGAGAAAATAAATAGGCTTCCTCTTATGAGTAAAAATAAACCCTTTTGTTGACCAACTTACCACTTTTAACCTCTAGACGCCAACAATAGTCTTGCTTGATAGCTATCTGATGGTCACTTTGTTTGTTCCACTATCTGTCAGCATGCTTGCCCTTGGCAATTGGTTCTCCTCCATGTGAAATTAATTTGGGACTTAACCTTTTTGAAGTTTTTACTCTTTATTATTAATTGCGGCAAAGGGAATTAGATAAGAATTCTATACGACTTTTACCTTTCTTTGAGGACTTTTGGCAATGTGAGAGAGCTCCAACAACTGCTGTCTGAGTGGAGATTTGTACGTTTTGTTTCTGTATTCATTTCAGTGGAGCAATATGCTGCAGAATGATTGCAACCTTTGGTTCTTTGTCTACTTCAATTTGAAGCCTTGATTGCATCATCACAATAATTAGTAGTGTACATTTTTTTATTTGGCACACAAGCAATGATAGAGTTTATGACTTGTTTGAGACTTTGTTAGTTGAGAATGAAGCTGCTTGGTTTTAGAGATGGGCTCTGGGCAAGTAGGCTAGGGCATTGCAATATTTATTATAGATCAAGTTACCCCACTAGTAGTTAGCTATGTGGTGGAGTTGTTTTATTTTCATGAGTTTTCAGAATAATTCCCCAAAAAGCTTCAAAAACCAACAAAGGGAATTTTTTTGTTGATTGGAGCTTAATAACTCATGTCTGGTTGTGTCATAACCATCAACTCCGTTTTTGGGAGCGGAAAAGTGGTTGAGAGTATAATGTCCACCTGCTGCCTTCTAGATGTTTATAAGAGATGAAACTAGATAAAAAATTAATTCATAACCTTTTTGCTCAGTTCTTTATTGATTACTCGTACCTGGGTTGGTAAGAGCTTATATACTTTCAGTTATGATCTCTCTTCTTTTGTTTTAAAAATATTGTTGGGCCCGGACTGCCCCCATGGATTTGGTTGCACAATACCACTCCCAGCAACCGCTCTGAAAACAGACTTGCGGGTGTGATGTTGAATGCCATAAAAGACTTAATTGTAGCCTTTCCTAACACCAATTGGTTTTAGGAGAGATGGTGGAAAAAGCGGTCCAACAAATGGTATCAGAGCCAGGAGGTCATGGGTTCAAGTCGCAGGAGCGTCATCGTGAGGGAGGGATTGTTGGGCCCGGAGTGCCCTCATGGATTTGGTTACACAATGCCACTCTCTGCGACCACTCTCAAAACAGACTTGCGGGTGCGATGTCGAATGCCATAAAAGACTTAATTGAAGCCCTTCCTAACACCAATAGGTTTAGGAAGGGCTTCAATTAAGCTGTTTAGGAGAAATGGTGGAAAAGCATTACGACAAAAATGATAAACAAGATCTAAACTTCCAGTGTCCTCAACTTATATCAGATTGTACCAAATGCTAGTTGTTTTGGAAGCAAAGTTGTTATTGTTTAGCTAATTCTTAGTTTTCAACTCATACTTTTCTTTCATGGTTTTATTTGGTAAATCATGAATTCAACAAGTTGTCAAGTTCATGTACCATATTGGATCATCACTGCCCTGCCATCTCTGCGGCTGACCTTGAGTGTCACCATCCCCCACGTATAAATTGTTACCTTCCTTTTAGTTCTGTGCTTCAGTTGATAGCAGTGGTGTCTTGCTGGGATTAGGCTATTGATGGCAATTGGAGAATTTGGTGCCGACTACTTATGTCGAGAGCAATTTTGTTCACCCTCCTTAAAAGAGGGTGAACAAAACCCTCTCTCTTATTGGTTGAAACATGTGGGTCCCACAACAAAATGATGTTATGCTTACATCAAAGTGATGTCATGCTTACCAAAAAGTGTATTGCAGAAGGAAGCATGCCATCATTTTGTGGTGGAACCCACACCAATTCAACCAATAAGAGAGGGTTTTGTTCACCCTCTTTTAAGGAGGGTGAACAAAATTGCACTCACTTATGTCCGTGTCTAATTTGGAATTTCTTTCACTTTCAATGGCGTTGATGGGTACAACTATATAGAGTTTTTGGAATTTGTTTCACTTTCAAGTTTCAATTGTAGTGCTGGTTGATGGTTAAATGAGTACTCACACACCGGCCCGGGGGGGGGGGGGGGGGGGGGGGGGGGGGGAGAGTTTGGTGGGAAGTGTCTTGCATTTCTCTCCTTTAGAATCATTCTTTTGACCGCTGACTAAAGATATGGTCTTGCATTTCTCTCCTTTAGAATCATTCTTTTGACCGTTGGCTAAAGATATCCCATAACCAGGTTGTAACTATGCCAAGGGCAGATGGGTTGTGGATAGACGGAGACCATTATATTCTGGTTTTGGATGTAAACAGTGGTTATCAGACGCGTGGGCATGTAGATTGACTCAACGAACAGATTTTTCTTACGAGGGATATCGTTGGCAGCCTGAAGAATGTGAGATGCCAGAATTTGAAGGATCAGATTTCTTGGAAAGGTAATTACACTTGTATCTCCGTTTTCGTTGTTCGCTTTTTGGTGGTCCCAACGTTACGCCTATTACCACGGTGTCTTGCCACTTTTGACGAGGTCTCCAAACTGTTGGGAAGCCTTAGTTTGATCTCCTACTTTGTATAAGTTTATGCAAGTATACATAAGAAAATTTATCCTGCATCTTGTGACAAGGTTTCCATACTGTTGTGAAGTCTGAATATACTCTTGCATTTATTGTAAGATTGTGCAAGTAACTTGATCAATCCTATGCCGTGAGGAAATAATAGTCCAGGCAAACTACTAATCTTGTGGTTGTGGGTTAGATTATGAGGATAGTCACTTTGTGTACTTAATATGAAAGGTTAGGTCGGTACTCTGTACCCAATATATCCCTCTCAAATAGCTTTCATGTATATTTTATCGGGCGTACTTTTTGTATACGTTTTTTTCCATAAGCCCATAAAGTCCTCTTGTTCTCCGATGGATTTTATCAAGATTTGATAAAATGAAGCCCTTGATTTTATCCATTGGTGAAGGGATTTGATAAAATCTTAGTTTTTCTTAGATTTTTTACTGCAAAAATCTAAGATTTTATCAAATCTCTTCAGCAATGGAATAAATCAAGGACTTGATTTTATCAAATCTTGATAAAATCCATTGGTGAACATCCAGACATGTATTCTCGTTAAATTTAATGGGACCATGCTTTATTGAGATTCCAAAAATTGTCGCGTATTACCAACTAGAATTTCATTACTGGGTATGATTCATATGAATATAAGAATCCTGAATTCTGTCAATATGGTTCCAAATAAAATTAAGATGCCTTTTGACTGGCTATTGAATATACAAACCCTGCATTTTGTCAATATGGTTCCAAATGAAAATTCATTTGGATTTCATTCACAGGATGCAGGACAAAACGATTGCTTTTGTGGGAGACTCCTTGGGTAGACAGCAGTTCCAATCTCTCATGTGCATGGTCAGTGGTGGTGAAGAGAGACCAGAAATTGAAGACATTGGATGGAAATACGGTCTAACAAAACCTCTTGGCGCTGTTCGTCCCGATGGCTGGGCTTATCGGTTTCCACATACTAACACTACCATTTTATATTATTGGTCAGCAAGCCT
Organism: Vaccinium darrowii; assembly: GCA_020921065.1. NCBI lineage: Eukaryota > Viridiplantae > Streptophyta > Magnoliopsida > Ericales > Ericaceae > Vaccinium > Vaccinium darrowii. The sequence goes on from CM037154.1 coordinate 31,535,950, forward strand.
TTGTGGTATAGAGCCCATTAACATCAACGATCCGTCTACGGATTTCGCCATGCATTTAGACCGTCCACCAGCTTTTTTGAAACATTACCTCCACCAGTTCGATGTTCTAATCCTTAATACAGGGCATCATTGGAACAGAGCGAAAGTTAGAGCACACCGTTGGGTGATGCATGTAAATGGAAAGCCAGTTGAAGGCAAGAATCTCGCGGCTAGGAGGGCGAAGAATTTCACAGTTAATAGTATTGTCAAATGGGTTGATTTGCAGATGACGTGGCATCCGAGACTCCAGGCTTTTTTTAGGACAATTTCTCCACGGCATTTCGTTGACGGTGATTGGAACACCGGAGGTAACTGTGATAATACTACTCCGTTGGCTGGAGGAAATGAAGTGAAGCAAGATGAATCAAGCGATTATATTGTTGGTAATGCGGTTAAGGGTACAAAAGTGAAGATTTTGGATATAACTGCTATTTCACAACTAAGGGATGAGGCTCACATATCGCGGTTCAGTCTTCAAGCATCGAACGGTACACAGGATTGCTTGCATTGGTGCTTACCTGGGATTCCGGATGCTTGGAATGAACTTCTTTGTGCACAATTATAGCAATGAGAAGTTTTGAGGTACATTGCACAGAACTGCAATGTTTTTTGCGGTCAAAGATGGCTTCTTCTTGTTCATACATTCATCAAGTCAATGGGGTTTCTCCCTGATTAATGGACGGAAGCAGCACCTGATCCCAGTAACGGTGTTCTATTTCTTGCATTTGGAAAGAAGAAATGAAAGGCTGCTTTTCTGATATCGAAGATGGCTGTAAGTGGTGAATACAACTCGAGGGCTTTCGAGTTTCGGTCTAACGAGAAAATGGAGGTGTCGAGACATATATATGATCAAGTCGTTTCAGTTCGGCATTTGTATAAGGAGGATATTATCAGAGGCTTCATATTCTTTGTTGTGGATTCCACAATCATTTTTATACCAGTCCTTTGTACATTTCTCCAGGGTTTTCCTTGACGGTATTTGAATTTCTAACCTGAGTGTTGTAGAAAATTTAACTGTGACCACCATAGTATAGGGCATTTGTAAAGTTTCCTTGACCTTTATCAAGTTAGTGTAAATTGTATGAAGTGTGAACCTTGAACTTAACAGCATATGACCAAAGAATATCCTGTAAAAAGGGTGAAAATATGGAAACTGAGAATATTGCTTTTTACACTTTTTGGCAAAAAAAACCAAAAAGTGGTTTTTTCGTTTTATCCTTATTCAATTTTTTTTTGCATTTATTTGTTATGCGTCAAGTTTTCGTGGTTTATGGATTCGTCTCGACGAAATGAATCTAAAGAGTATAAAATTATGATTGAAAGCAATATTTTTTTAATAAAGCCGAAAATAAACCAAAATATGGACAAAACGGAAAAAACTACTTTTTGGTTTTTTTTGCCAATCCTCCCCTAGATTTGTTTCTTTGAACACCTTCCCACGCCTCTTGGCCTTGATGCAAATGCATCCATGTGTGTGTTTTCTGCTGTTTTGTAACCATTTAGGAAAGGTTTATGTAATAATATCATTTACGAATCGTGATTTTTTTTTTTTTAAATGGTAGAAGAATACTGGTACGATAATTAAATTAAACAGGAGTAAAAGTTTACGAAGTCCAACTAATTAAAAGTCTATGAGGGTAGATGGTTTTCCAATATTTTCTGAAACGCGTTTCTGGTGCCAAACGCAAATTTTGCTTGGCAACCAAGGCTAGCTGCGTCCTTGGGAAGACACAGCCTTCTTTTGCTACCAAGGCATGCCTCCAAGACGCAGCTAGCCTTGATTTTTTTCTTAAAAAAGGCACATCACTCTCTCATTTTCATACACTTCAAACACCTCACATACACGGTTTGTCCCAATAAAATTCCGAAGCCCAATGAGAAACCCGAGAAACGCCTAGATAGTTGTTACATTAGACAAAACTCCGGGCATAACTTTGAAACCCAAGGCCCAAGAGGCCTGAGCCTTGGGCATTCAAAATATCCAAAAAAAAATTGGGGCACGCCTATAATTTTTATGGGAAATTTTCAAGCCGCTCCCACTTTTTGTGGAGGCTTTCGTCCAAATCTCATTTTTTCTTTCACTTCTCTGTGAGCCCTGCGCGCGCGAAGTGCATTGTCCTTTAACTTTCTCTCTCTTCTCCCCCTTTTCTGTGCGTCCCACCTACTTTTTGGTTTTCTCTCTCTCCATTGTACGATCAAGACCAAATGCACAAGGAAAAAGGAATTTGTTACTTTTTGAGGTCCTCTCTCTCTCTCTCTCTCTCTCTCTCTCTCTTTTTTATATTTTTAAAACTTTGAAACTTAATAATTTTTATTATATATATCCGCTGTTTTTTAAATTTATATTTTTGAAACCTACTCGATGAGATCTATCAAACAAGATACATTGTGAATATGAAATTATACATACAAAACAAATTATTTTTTGAGGGTGTGAATTGTTTGTATAGAGGGTGTGAATTTGTGTGCTATTAAGGGTGTGAATTGTTGCAGGGGTATTAATTGTGTGCTATTGAGAGTGTGAATTACTACAAGGGGTGTGAATTGTATGCTATTTGAAGGTGTGAATTATTGTAGGGGTGTGAATTGTGTGCATTTGAGTGTTGTAAATTATTTAAAAGGGGTGTGAATTCTTTCTTTTGGAGTGTGTATTTTGGAGTGTGAGTCGTGATGTGTGTGAATTCTACATTTCAAGTGTGTAAATTCTTTCATTTTGGAGGGTGTGTTTTATTTAGAAGGGATGTAAATTAGTAAGTATTAATGGGTATAAAATAATTTTTTTTACATGTACACAATTTCATATTCAAATGGGATTTTACTTAAAATATCTCATCATGTGGATTTTAAATAAATAATTTTTATTAAAAATAATTGTGTATAACAAAAGTTATTTTATTTTAAAATATAAAATAAGAGAGACAGAGAGAGGAGGAGTCTCTGCACATGCTAGGGTGCATGGCTTCCGAAATGATGAGAAACGAATCCAAGTTCTCTCTGCAATTGCAATACAAGTTCACTCTCTCTAATGTTCCAAAGGGCTCAAAGGGACCAAAAGATTCCGCTACTTCCTCCTGATTCCTTTAAACCTAAACCACCTCAACTAGGGTAAAATATTTATCTCAGCCTACAAGCCATAACACATAAATCAACCCAATTGACCCTTCTCACCCCTTCTCCAATCTCTATATCTTGTCTGCCAAACACCATATACCAGGGCCCACTAGTTTTTGCTGGTGTAGTCTTATTTTTTTATCTGATATCTTTATGATATAGGTACGTGCTATTCTTGGACTTCATAATGTAATATATAATTTTTTATGTGCGCTTCAAAATGAATTCAGGGACCCCGCTTTTCACTCAAAATGATGTTGTTTTGGGCATTTTATTGGTACACCTCCAAAGCTTCCAGGTTCTGTTTGGAAAGTTAATTTTGGAGTTCAATTTTAGTAGATTTAGGCTCTTTGGGGTAGTGTATAATTGGTTTAGACACTTGGATTTAGGCACTTCGGATTTAGGGTTTAGACACTTTGGGAAATTAACTCTCCAAACAGAGCCCTTGAAAGCTTCGGAGGTGTACAAAAAAAATGAGTAAAACGACGTTGTTTTGGGGGAAAAGCTGGGAGAAAAGCAGGCTCCCCGGACCCGTTTCCTTAAGAAAATGAAAGCGTTAGATTCTCATTTGTTACGATCTATTGGAATCAGTAATTTCTTGATAGCCTACAGGTCCTTCTCTCTCTGTCTTTGTGTGTATGCCTTTTTTTTTTCTCTCCTCCTTTTCCCATTTTTCCCTCACAAAGTGCCTGGTTCACACTTCATGCCACTCATCTTTTTGATTGGTATTATATTTGAAAAACATAATTTGTAAATTAGACTATTAATTACAAACACAAGGAGTTGGCGAATAGAATTGGGACTTCGGAGCTTGCTCTCTCTTAATTAAAGTCTCATATTCAATTCTCCTTACCATTTTGACAACAATTTTTGGAGCCTCCTCATCCCCACGAGAAAGCATGTGAAACTTATGTTAGATAGACTGAACGAATTAGTCTAAGATGCATACAAGCTGATCCGGGGTACCTTGCATTACCCAAAAAATACTCCTTAATAACAGAAGATCTCAAATTCACCTGAATAAAAAGGAAAACGAGTGTAAAAAATACTCTTTTTTACCCTTATCTATAAAAAGAGCTCGTCCCTTTGAGCCCGGCAAAACCCAATTCAGAAGAAACTACTGCAATTTCCTAATAAGATTGTGGTTTGACAAATTTTCCCCCCGTCCAGACATTATAAAAAGGAGTCTCCAATGTACAATTAAAGAGCAACCCTTTTCGAAAAAACTTCTCTTCTCACTCAATTCACTCTTCAATTCCATCATTTGCAATCTCATCCAATCTTCTTCACACAATCTGAACATATTCTCAGCGACATGTTCAGAGCAAGCACACGTAGGAGCTCCAATGGAGACATCAATGTTGCATTCATCAACGCAAGATCCTACAACATCTTGCAACGTTGTCCCGTGCCCACTCTCCGTCACGACATTTTCGCCTTCTTGATTTCATCCCTCTTTGACTTCCTTGACCTGAAATATCCAGGGAATGGCACTGTTAATGCATTCCAAGCATACCCAAAAACTATGTATGCAGCACTCTTCGGTTTCCTCTTTTTTTGCTTTGCGAATTTGGCTGAACTTGAACCGAGGTTTACCCAATTGGGTCGCATTGCAGTGGGTTTGTTCGGTTCGATTCTCTCGGTATCCTTGATCTCTGCTCTTTTTCGAGACCCTGGTTCATTTGTTCTATATCTTCTGTGCATCTTGCTTTTTAACGGGCAGATGTTGTGCTCCGTAATTGTGCCGTTTTGGAGCTGGATCCATCGGAGTATAGTTGTCCACCTTGTTCGAGTAATACGCTGGATCAAGTCACGGTGGTTCGCAACGCCGGTCTCTGAAAACAGGGGAGGCCTACAAAGTGAAAATTTGGATGACTTTTCAGAGATTGTGTAAGGACTAAGGAGAAGAGATGAATTTTCAGTTGCCTCTTAAGCTCTTCATTTTCTTTTCTTCTGTTATGGGCACGATTTGTGTTGTCTGTGTTATATCTGGTCTTAGGCTCTCTTTGTACGCACTATAGGCGTTTGTTGTTTGTGTTGTATGGTGTCACACTCTCGGCTACTTTAGTAATCGAAAGGGTCATGTATTGATAACATCTCAGAGCATCACTAATGGTATAATAAAAAATTGTCATATCAGACTTTGATTATTCGTACAAGACATTTATAAAGTTAACAATGTGTAGTGTCATAATGATATTTTGTGTCCATAATAAAAATAAAAAAAAACACTACTCACTCTATTTTTATTCATAAAGTGGGCACAACTTTAAATTTGTTCTTATGCATTTTATAATATTAGTACCATTGAAAAGATATTCCCAATACCTTTAAAATGAGAATAATCTTGAACATATTTTCAATTTTTTATTATTATTGATAATTTAAATTTTTTTTAGAGAAAGTGCAAAAAATTGAGTTTTGAAGTAAGTATTTGAAAAATGGAGAGAGAATTAATGTTGTCACTTTTGAATTCATTTTACCAAAAAAGACTTATAAATAGGGTGTGGTCCCCAAAATTTAGTTATTGAGTTTTGGTTATTGACAAAATGTTGTTATTTTTGATTATCCAAATGCCAAAATTTGATTATTGGCTAATGTTGTTACTTTTGATTATCCAAATGCCAAAATTTGGTTATTGGCTAAAAGATTGTTAACTTTAATTATGCCAATGTGAGCTAATTTTTGGACAAACATTGCTAACTTTGGTTATTTAAATGTTTTGATTATCCCATTAGGGATGCTCTTATCAGTTTATCTGAGGATCAGATTTTTTTGCAGCTCTATTCTGATATGTATCAATTTTCTCATTACTAATTAAATGTGAAATTATATTTTTATGATTTCTTTAGTTCAGTTTTTACCTCATTAAAGAGCAATACTAGTTATTGACATCAATAAAGAAGAGACACCAAGTGCTATCGAGAACTGTGTGAAAAAAAAATGTAGAGCGAAATGAAGCGAAGGGGTTTAACTTTGAACTTTCTAAAATCAAAATGTGTATTTGATTGACCCAACTACCCGTACAAATGTATCAAATGGATTTGAGTTCATTTGATGACATGGATACCAACATGACGTTCATTTCACGTCAGCAGCTTCCTTTGTCTAGAATCCTTTTCCTGCCTAAATCTTCTTCTTTCAAAAGCAAGATCTTCTTGGAAAACCAACAGATGCAAGATTTGATCTTCTTCGGAAACCAAGATTTAAGGGAAAAGCAAGATTTAAGGTTGAGGTGACTTCTTGGAAAAGCAAGATTTAAGATAAGCAAGAGATGGAAGTGAAGTACGTTGACTATAAACTCTGAGAATCAAAGGGTCCGACTCTAGCTGTTGCAAGGATTAGGAACATCATTCCAGCTAGGACCTAAGTACCGGCGTAGAGTGATCCAAATCGTGCCTTGTTAAGCCCATGTCGTGGCATGCCTTGTGCCAATGTCGTGGCATGTTAAGCCGTGTGGTTGCATGCCTTGTCAAGCCAAAGTCGTGGCATGCCTTGTCAAGGCCATGTCGTGACATGCCTTGTCGAGCCAATGTCGAGGCATGTCGAGCCCATGTCGTGGCATGCATGCCTTGTCAAGCCCATGTTCTTATGAGGCATTGTGGCCAAACAACCTACCACAAGTCATGTCAAGCACCCATGGGGTGGGTTTTCAAGCGATTGCTCGGTGGCAACACTCGTCGGGTGGTTTTTTTACCGATGGCATGTGGAGCCCATGTCGTGGCATGCATGCCTTGTCAAGCCCATGTCGTGGCATGCCTTGTGCCAATGTCTAGGCATGTTAAGACGTGTGGTTGCATGCCTTGTCAAGCCAAAGTCGTGGCATGCCTTGTCAAGGCCATGTCGTGGCATGCCTTGTCAGGCCATGTCGAGGCATGTCGAGCCCATGTCGCGATGTTAAGCCTCTTCGATCCATACCAACCATGGAAACTAGATCTCAAAAGAAGAAAACTACCTCACCTTCTCCATCAGGTAACTTAGATTTTTTGCTTGATTGATGTATCTTAAAATATTTCCTTTCTTTACTCATGATTTGAACATGCAGAAACCACCCCTAAAAAGAGAGTCAGAAAAGAGAAAGAACCTATTCAGACTCCTGCTTCTGTAGGTTCGAAGCCAAGTAATTCTTTATTTTATAAGTCCATATTGACTTTTGAATCCTTTATATGAAAGATTTTTACCTTTTCAATAGTGAGTAAAAGGAGAGTGGCTACAGAACGAGAAGCCATTCATGAAGAAGCAAAGACATTGACACAAGGCATGCCACGACATGGGCTCGACATGCCTCAACATTGGCTCGACAAGGTATGTCACGACATGGGCTTGACAAGGCATGTCACGACTTTGGCTTAACAAGGCATGCAACGACACGGCTTACCATACCAAGACATTGGCACAAGGCATGCCACGACATGGGCTCAACATGCCTCGACATTGGCTCGACAAGGCATGTCACGACATGGCCTTGACAAGGCATGCCACGACATGGGCTAGACAAGGCATGCAACCACACGGCTTGACGTGCCAAGACATTGGCAAAATGCATGCCCCGACATGGGTTTGACAAGGCATGCATACTACGACATGGGCTGGACATGCCTCGACATCGGCTCGACAAGGCATGTCACGACATGGCCTTGACAAGGCATGCCACGACTTTGGCTTAACAAGGCATGCAACGACATGGCTTAACATGCCAAGACATTGGCACAAGGCATGCCACGACATGGGCTCGACAAGGCATGTCACGACATGGGCTCGACAAGGCATGTCACGACATGGGGTTGACAAGGCATGCCACGACTTTGAGTTAACAAGGCATGTAACGACACGGCTTAACATGCCAAGACATTGGCACAAGGCATGCCACGACATGGGCTCGACAAGGGCATGCATGCCACGACATTGGCTCAACAAGGCATGTCACGAGATGGGCTTGACAAGGCATGCCACGACTTTGGCTTGTCAAGGCATGCAACCACACGGCTTAACATGTCAAGACATTGGCACAAGGCATGCCACGACATGGGCTCGACATGCCATCAATGAAAAAACCACCCGACAGGTGGTTGCCACTGAGCAATCGCTTGAAAAATCACCCAATGGGTGATTGACAATACTTGTGGTAGGTTGTTTGGCTAGAATGCCTCATAAGAACATGGGCTTGACAAGGCATGCATGCTACGACATGGGCTCGACATGTCTCGACATTAGCTCGATAAGGCATGTCACGACATGGGCTTGACAAGGCATGCCACGACTTTGGCTTGACAAGGAATGCAACCACACGGCTTAACATGCCAAGACATTGGCACAAGGCATGCCACGACATGGGCTCGACAAGGCATGCATGCCACGACATGGGCTCGACACGCCTCGACAAGGCATGTCACGACATGGGCACAAGGCATGCCGCGATATGGGCACAAGGCAATCTCTCGCAAAATAACATGATGGCCGCGACAAAGGCATCTTGAAAGATGCAGAAAAGAAAATGGATGAGGCTGGAGAGGCCATGCCATGGCACGACTTGTGCTTGTCACCGGGCAATCGCTGGAAAAATGACCCGACAGGTGCTTGGGAGCATGCCATCAGTGCAAAAATCACCCGACGGGTGCTTGTGACCGTGCCATGCCTTGAAAAATGACCCGACGGGTGCTTGTACCCGTGCCATCCCTTAAAAATGACCCGACAGGGGCTTGGCAGCGTGCCATCAGTTGAAAAATGACCCGACGGGTGCTTGGCATCGTGCCATGAGTGAAAAAATGACCCGACGGGTGCTTGTGCCTGTGCCCGTGCCATCAATTGAAAAAACACCCGACGGGTGCTTGGCAGCGTGCCATCAGTGGCAAAATCACCCGACGGGTGCTTGGCAGCATGCCATCAGTGGACAAATCACCCGACGGGTGCTTGTGCCCGTGCCATCCCTTGGAAAATGACCAAACGAGGGCTTGGCAGCGTGCCATCAGTTGAAAAATGACCCGACGGGTGCTTGGCAGCGTGCCATGAGTGGAAAAATCACCCGACGGGTGCTTGTGCTCGTGCCATCAGTTGAAACAACACCCGACGGATGCTTGGCAGCGTGCCATCAGTGGCAAAATCACTCGACGGGTGCTTGGCACCATGCCATCAGTTGAAAAAACACCCGACGGGTGCTTGTGGCCGGGCAATCCCTTGAAAAATGACCCAACGGGTGCTTGGCAGCATGCCCAATCACTAGAAAAACACCCGAAGGGAACTTTTCCTATTTTTAATGTATTTTTCTTGATTTTTTATGGTTTATTTTGTTTTGAATGTATTTTTTTCTTGATTTTTTATGATTTATTTTGCAAATTAATTAATAATAAATAATCCCTTTGGAAAAAAATATGAATTTTTTTGTGAAGGTGCTACAAAATGTTATGAAGAAGTTTCAATTGGCACTTTGTTGAGAAAAACTCAATTTCTCAAAAAAATGCCTTGTACGCTCCTGAGACGAAAAGATGTTTCTTCCTGCCACATGGAGAAAAACTCAAGATGCATATATAAGGGAAGGGCTGCCCTTTGCACCCGGGATAGACGGTAGGCTAGTCGACGGCTTGTCACCGGGCAAGGGTAGCCCTATGCACCCGGTATAGACGGTAGGCTAGCTGATGGCTTGTCACCGGGCAATCCTTGGAAATACGACCCGACGTCGGCTTGTCATCGGGCGATAGTTGGAAACAAGACTCGGGCAATGGTTGGAAATACGACCTGATGGTTAATGGTGGAAAAACGACGGAGTCGGCCAAAAAAGGTATCGCTGATAGGCTAGCCGATGGGTGCTTGACACCGGGCAACGGTTGGAAATACGACTCGACGGTTAACGGTGGAAAAACGATGGAGCCGACCACAAAAATGCTCATAAATCCACTAAAAAAACACCCGCGTGCGTGCGTGCGTGCACGGGCATGGGCACTAGGGCTCTAGGTCTCTTGGGCCTTGGGCACTTGGAAGCACTTGGGAAGCAATTTGGAAACACTTGGGAGCACTTGCCACAACGTGGCCTCCACAAGGCATGCAACGACACAGCTTAACATGCCTAGACATTGGCACAAGGCATGCCACGACTTTGGCTTGACAAGGCATGCAACGACACGGCTTAACATGCCTAGACATTGGCACAAGGCATGCCACGACATGGGCTCCACATGCCATCGGTAAAAAAATCACCCGACGGGTGTTGCCACCGAGAAATCACTTGAAAAACCACCGCATAGGTGCTTGACATGACTTGTGGTAGGTTGTTTGGCCACAATGCCTCATAAGAACATGGGCTTGACAAGGCATGCATGCCACGACATGGGCTCGACATGCCTCGACATTGGCTCGACAAAGCATGCCACGACATGGGCTTGACAAGGCATGCATGCCACGACATGGGCTCGACATGCCTCGACATTGGCTCGACAAGGCATGCCACGATATTGGCTTGACAAGGCATGCAACCACACGGCTTAACATGCCTAGAATTTGGCACAAGGCATGCCACGACAAGCCGACGTCGGATCATGCCAAACAACCCACCACAAGTCATGTCAAGCACCCATGGGGTGGTTTTTCAAGTGATTGCTTGGTGGCAACACCCGTCAGGTGGTTTTTTTACCGATGGTATGTCGAGCCCATGTTGTGGCATGCATGCCTTGTCAAGCCCATGTCGTGGCATGCCTTGTACGCGTCCGGATATTGCGTACACAGTTGAAATGCTTGGCAGATATTTAAGTAATCCAGGCTTGGATCACTGGAAAGCAGCTAAGCGAGTTATGCGATATTTGCAAAGGACAAAAGATTATATGCTCACATATAGGAGGTCTGAGCGTTTGGAGATCATTGGATATTCAGACTCTGATTTTGCTGGTTGCCTCGATAGTAGGAGATCCACTTCTGGTTATGTTTTCATGTTTGCTGGAGGAGCTGTGCCATGGAAAAGTGTCAAACAGACACTCATAGCTTCATCTACCATGAAAGCTGGATTTATAGCTTGCTATGAGGCATCAAATCAAGCAATATGGTTGCGAAATTTTATCTCAGGGCTTCATATTGTGGATAATATTGAGAAGCCACTTAGGATTTATTGTGATAATAAAGCCGCTGAATTGTATTCCAAGAATGACAAGAGTTCGTCAAAATCAAAGCATATTGACATCAAGTTTCTTGTCATTAAGGAAAAAGTTCAGAATCGTCTTATGTCAATTGAGTACATTAGCACAGAACTCATGATTGCGGATCCGCTTACTAAAGGCTTACCACCTAAAGTGTTTAAGGAGCATGTAGCTCGTACATGAGTGGTTAGTTCTAGTGAAGTATTTGATTAGTGGGAGTTGTGCTACTCATATTATTGATTATTTGACTTTTGTGGTGATCACTTTTGGTTTATTGATGATTCTGAAATAAAGTTGCATATTTTCAAATTGTGATATATACATGAAGTACGGGCACTTGGGCACTACGGCTCTTGGGCCTTTGGGCCTTGGGCACTTGGAAACAGTTGGGAAGCACTTGGGAGCACTTGCCACGACGTGGCCTCCACAAGGCATGCAACGACACGACTTAACATGCCTAGAGATTGGCACAAGGCATGCCACGACATAGGCTTGACAAGGCATGTCACGACATGGCCTTGACAAGGCATGCCGCGACTTTGGCTTGACAAGGCATGCAACCACACGGCTTAACATGCCTCGACATTGGCACAGGGCATGCCACGATGGGCTTGACAAGGCATGCATGCCACGACATGGGCTCCACATGCCATCGGTAAAAAAATCACCCGACGGGTGTTGCCACTGAGCAATCGCTTGAAAAACCACCCCATGGGTGCTTGACATGACTTGTGGTAGGTTGTTTGGCCACAATGCCTCATAAGAACATGGGCTTGACAAGGCATGCATGCCACGACATGGGTTCGACATGCCTCAACATTGGCTCGACAAGGCATGCACGCATTATTTTGAAAGCTTATGGAAGAGTTATATCATCATCTTAGAAGTAGTTTTTTACCAAGATGATTTTGTAACTTGTTTAAGTCTTCTCTTTTGACCATGGGTTGTAAAATTACATAAAACTTATGTACGTGTGTATTTGGGGTTTGGGTACCCATAGACCTTTATGTATCATGTTGTTGACTTTGATTATTCTACTTGGACTTTGACGTGGCCCGTGGACTGGTTGACCGTCCACGTTGATTTTCTTAATGAATTATCTTCTAAAATTTCGAGGGCGTGACAATAAAAAAAGTACAGATTAACCGCAAAAAGTACACTTCACCCAAAATATATCCCAAAAGCTCACCCAAGAATATACACTGCAAACAAAAGCATTTTTAAGCAATAAATTGAAAGGCACCCACAAACTTTTCAACATATTGATGCGACCATAAGAAAGATAAAGTTACGACTCCCATAACGAAAGGATAGATAAAATAGGTATCAGGTGAACCCTAGTCATACATGTTGAATGCTGAATGGAAAGCATGAGAAAGAAAAATGGTACAAAGTAGCTGACTTAAACGAAAAGGTGCTAAGAAGAAGAACAGAGCTAAAACATTTAGGTCCAAATTGACCGAAGTAAGCCTCCAGACATTTGTCTAATACTCCAACTAAATACAAAATGCATTTGCAAATTTTTTGGGCTCTTACATGATAGTATTTTTTTTAAGTACATATGTATACATTTTTTTCAACATAATAACCATGTTATATTGATTTCGTAGAGCCTTTATAACAAAATAATTTGGGTGGCACCATTTTTTAGCCATCTAACATGGCCAGAATTTTGTAGCACAAAATATGTCTAGTACGTAGCATTTAATTTTGGATGAGATCAACATATATTGCTTGACAAATAGGGTGAGAACATAGCACATATTTACAAAAGCATTGAAATATGACAATGGGAAAAGGTATCCAAGTGAGAACATGCATGCACAATGTACGTACATGGCATAATAGGTGGCAGATGGACTCTAATCATACATGTATGATACATCTAGCATCAGATAGTGGCAGGCATATGAACATAAAAAAAAAAAAAAAAACAATGATATGTTTTTCACGTTTTCATGTATCGGACATATTTATACCCACTTACATTACTTAATCACTTTGAAATGAAACTTGCTAATATACAAAGTAGGAATTTATAACAGTACTCATCAATTAGGAATTCGAAAACAGTGTAATTAGAAGGAAATAAATGATACACACATGTTCCTCGAGTTATTTAGCCATATCCATCACCACTTGAATTAGTACTATCTCTTAAAAAAAGAAAATTAGTAGTAACCTTAGAGTTCTTGTTGGTTAGACAAATTTTCATACCGGAAAGAGCAAATGTTGAACTAATCTTCAAGCAATCGTACCGAAAGTAGCCGAACTTTGACACTCACAATCGAAACCTTCAGGGGAGGAAAAAAAAACATTAAGAGCAATTATGAGCAATAGTGAGAGAGGAAGAAAGGGAATTACACAAAATCAACCTACAATATTATTTTACCCCGTTTTACTTCATGTAAATGGAGCTCTCTCTGCATAGATTATGGTTAGAACACAAACGTTGATCGACAGTTTCACAAAAGGGAAAAACCGAAAGTGAGAGAAAAATCAACACAACGATGAAGTAAAAGAAAACAAAAATCAAATAGGTATTGATTGAAAAACAAACTTTGACACCCAGAATTGTGTTGATCGACACTGGATTTTCTTGGTTGTTTTGATCGACAATGGATTTCTTGGTTCCTGCTTCGTTCGCTCCAGTATTGTGTTAGATGGAAATGGGTAATGTGAGGCTTGGCATCAATGGAAGGGTAAAAAAAAAGAGATGTAAATTATGCTACCATACCTGTTTTGTGGAAAATGAGAATAGAATGATGGCAGCTTTTAACTGCAAGGGGTAGGCAGTTGTGGCATGGGGATATCAAATTTGAAAGGGGAGGAATAGAAAGTGGGGTGGAGGTTGTGTGGGAGATGGTACACGTGGATTTTTGTAAATGTAAAATAATTGGAAATTCCCTTGCAATCTGAGCCCTTGAATTAAGATCTAAGGGTAAAAAATATAGGGATTTCGAACACTAAGCTCCCTTATTATATAGATATATAGTATGTATAGATCTTAGTAATAAATATTTTTGTTTCCTTTGCAAATAACAAGGGGCTCGATAGCCCAGTGGTTAAGGTGCTGGCATCACACACGTGAGGTTGTGGTTTCGGTCGCCACCTCCTACATTTTTAAGTTTTAAGGAGTATACCGGTTTGGTTCAGGGAAAAAATCTCTCGAACCATAAACCGAACCGGTTCTTAAAATTTTCATAAGTTGCGAACGGGAACCGAACCGGCATAGGTAAGAACCGGGAAAAAATAACCGGTTTGGTCCGGTTCGATCTCTTTTTTTTTTTTGTTCAGCCCTAAGTTGTGATGCTGAAATCTAAATGCAGGGCCACACGTGTGATGCCATTTGGGGGAAAGAAAAAGAGCCAATTTGCTCACGCGGTTTTCTTGATTCATACTTTTTTAGTCAGGAAATAGAAATCACCCAACTGAACCAAAATTGAGCCTTTCAAACCCTTTCGATACTTGGCAGTTGACCGTTTATTTATCATTAAGAAATGAAGATGCGTATGTCTTTTGTGCGCTTATTCCTTCTTAGGAGTACCTTGTTTATCTCTTCTTTATGTGTAGCCCATGCAATAAACGGAGAGCGGCTGTATAATATATTTTCGCCTGATGATATAAATAAGAGACATTTACCATCAGGTCACTCTTGGATCCCATAATTACCATTAGGTCAAGCCCAACTTTGAAAAATTCTCATCAAGTCAAAGCGATATCATATGAAAGTACCTAAACTACTAAAACCTTATAATAGGAAGGTGCACCCTAAACCTAAACTCTAGGGTACCCTACGACTACGGTACCCTAGGTACGCTATGACTAGGGTGCCCTTATGACTAGGGTACCCTATCAAAATGCCTAAAATCCTAG
Source organism: Vaccinium darrowii (assembly GCA_020921065.1). Lineage (NCBI taxonomy): Eukaryota > Viridiplantae > Streptophyta > Magnoliopsida > Ericales > Ericaceae > Vaccinium > Vaccinium darrowii. Next base: position 31,551,096 of record CM037154.1, read on the forward strand.
GGTACTCTATGAAAGTGCCTAAACCTCTAAAACCATAGGAAAGTACACCCTAAACCTAAACTCTAGGGTACCCCTATGACTAGGATACTCTACGACTAGGGTACCCTATGAAAGTGCCTAAAATCCTAGGGTACTTTATGAAAGTGCCTAAACCACTAAAACTCTATAATAAGAAAGTGTACCCTAAACCTGAACTCCAAAAAAGAGTGACTTATCTTAGTGGTAATTAAAAAAAATGACTTACCTTAGTGGTAATTAGGCATCTCTTTTCTAGACCTAGAGGTAATAATCCCTATAAAGTAGGGGTGTTCCAGTAAGGTGGTTTTTTGAATAAACTAGTTTTTCACAGTTTTTTATATGATGTATTGTGAGAGAATGATCTATTTTTGTTTTTGGAAAAAATAGTTTTTTGTTAGTGGAATACCAAGTGAACTTTGTGACACAAAGCAAAAGCTGAATATTGGATTTTACACAATAAGAGATAGGACAAAAATTAATTCGTTGTACCTATAAAATATTGCTTCATGGTGCTTAAATTTTTTTATTTGAACTCTCTGCATGAACATAATTGAAACATAAAATAAAACATCTTGGTCACTATTTAGCTCGAAAGAGAGAGAATGTAGTTTGTCATGGGATTACGAACTTCTCCAATACAAAATTTCATAACAAAATAAAACTGTAATACTTGCATATAAACGGTAACACACCCCTATAATACCGTGCCGTCCTCAATTCCGGTTAATCCTAACAATACCGGCCGGTACTCATTTACCGGTGATTTCATTCAAAGAAATTGCAGATGGTGGACGCTGAAGAAGAGAGAGAGAGAGAGAGAGAGAGAGAGGTGCAAGAGAGAGACTCGATCTGCCAAGGTGTTCACGCAGCAGCTGGAAGGGAAAGTGAAAGGCCACTGCTGAAAGAGGAAGGTTTTATATTGCGGGAAACCTTAAAACAACCTAATGACTAAATTACCCTTTTTATTTGGCATTTTGAATTGGGTATTGGGTTCTCCGAGAATATCTGATTCTAAATTTTTTGTTGTTGTAACTTAATGGGAGTTAAGTTGATGATTATAAATAGCCTAGATATCATAAAATAAGAGTGTAATACCATTATTAATATAAAGTAAAAGAATTTCTTTTGTTATTAGGTACTGTGGGATTTTATTTATTTATATATACAGGTAGTATCACTAAATCCGAAACGATACCCGGTACCTGCCAGTACCGATACCGTAACGTACTGGTAGAAAATCGGTACCCTAACTGGTGCGGGATTCAGAACCTTGCTCTACGCACGCACGCGCGCGCACGCACACACACATACACGGAGGATCAAGTAAGGGATCCATTTGCTACCCAGTATTAAAAGAAGGAAAAAAATTAGAAGAGAGAGAGAGAGAGAGAGAGAGAGAGAGAGAGAGAGAGAGAGAGTTAATGCCCTGCCCATTTGTTATAGGCTAATAGCCGAAAAGGGGAAGAGAGAGAAAGTAATGATGCACCACATTGGGAAGAGAAATTCTCCTGCGCGCGTGAGGAGGACTGGGGTAGAATGTGTTTGACATGGGGTGTGCTTGGACGAAAGGTCTAGACAAAATGGGGCCGGCCTGGAAGTACCCCTACTTTTCACTATTAAGCTTGAGTATGGGTTTTTATAGCCCAACAAGAAAACAAAAAAGCCTAATCTGATTTAAAAAGGTACCTAAACAAAAAAATCCATCGGGCCGAAGCCCAAAATAAAACACACAACAAATTACTTTTATAGCTAATTCATTAGGCCTAATAGGCCCAATATAAGACCCACAATAAAAATAAAAAGATTTTGTGTTCTTATATAATGATTAATAGAATTGTTTTAGCTTTCTCGTATTGTAACTGTTGCTGTAAAAATTGTTTAAGTATTTACTCTTAAGGGCACAATTTTTAGACTAGGCATTGGACACCAAAAACCCTTGAATCGGTCCTGCTGACACCTTCTGACACAACTACAAATGACAAAAAGTAACCGGGGTTTATAGATTAGAATTATGATTCTATCTATCGATCTATCAATATTCTATAGAAATTTGTTTTGCCTACAAAAGCTCCAAACCTCCAATTCTAATTTTCTAGATTTTTTTGTTGCAATTATAAGATAATGATGTGGCACTCTATTATTGCAACAAGTCTGCCTAGCGGAGTTGCCACCCCACTATTTGAAATTTGCCCAGGCAAGTTCATGGCAGTAATAGAGACTTCACCCAATGATATTCAATGGAGACCGTATTCTATCAACCCGGTCTCTGCTCAATGATATTCAATCGGCTCTTGTACAGAATAGATACTTTACCCAGGAAGCAGTTGTGCGAAACCAACTAGAAAATCTGTTGGAACAGGAAGAAATCTATTGGGCCCAAAGGGCAAAAACTAAATTCCTAGCCTTAGGGGATAATAACACTTCCTTTTTTCATAGAGCTTCAAAATTAAGAAAGCAAGGGTCGTTTATAAAGGGTGTTTGCAATGATCAAGGCTCATTGCAAACATATAAGGAACCAAATCCTTTTATCAATGTGGAAGACTGGGATGGTTGGGAAGCTTTTGATAAGCGTCTTTCTACTACTCACCAAGAATGGTTGAACCGGCCTTTCAAACCATACGAAGTACAAAAAGCTGCTTTCCAAATCAGAGATTCTAAAGTCCCAGGGCCGGATGGATTTTCAAGGTGCTTTTTTCAGGAATATTGGGATGTGGTGGGCCCATCCATCACCTCTGCTATTCTTTCTTTCGTGAACTCAGGCCATTTGCTAAACCAAGTGAACTACACCCACATAGCCCTTATTCCAAAAATTCCCTCTCCGGCATCTCTGGCAGACTTCAGGCCAATTAGTCTTTGTAATGTCCTCTATAAAATCATCTCCAAGACGTTGGCAAATTGTATCAAGTTTACCCTGCCATCCTACATTTCACAATCACAAAATACTTTGTTCCAGGAAGGCTGATTTCTGATAGTTCTCTTCTGGCATGCGAGTTCTCAAATTCTATTGCTCATACAAAATCAGGGAATAAGTTCAAAGCTGCTCTCAAATTAGATATGAGCAAGGCATTTGATAGAGTAAATTGGAACTTCTTGGTTTGCATCTTAAGGAAAAATGGGTCAATCTATTACATCAGTGTTTTTCCACTGTTTCTTTCTCCCTCCTTATCAATGGAACACCAACTGAGAAATTCCATCCACAGCGAGGTCTTCGCCAAGGGGATCCTTTATCTCCTTATTTGTTTATTATCTATATGGAAACTCTATCTTGTGTCCTTAATCGTCTCGATGCTTCTGGTAAGTGCAAAGGTCTCAAGGACTGGCCTCGCCCTTTCACCCCTATTGTTTTGTAGATGATTGTCTCATCTTTTTTGAACCCACTCTAGATAGTTGTGGCAACCTTAAGAGAGCTTTGGAAAATTTCAGTCACTTCTCTGGTCAATGCATTAACCGGCAAAAATCCCATCTCACTCTCAGTCCTAAACCCATTCTACCTTGTCTAGAAGATTTAGGGATTTTTTCCATATCCTTATAAGTGAGAGTCCGGTTCCTTATTTGGGCCTCCTGATGGAAATCACTGCAAGTAAGCGAAATTGTTTTAGATTCATTATTGATCGGGCTGAACGGGCTCTTGCCAGTTGCAAAGATGACATCTCAGGCAGGAAAGCTTTCCTTAATAAAATTTGTCCTGGCAGGGCAACCTTTATACATATGCTCCTCCTATAAGCTTCCAGTATCCATTTGTAATAAGCTTAACAGAATTGCTGCAAATTATTGGTGGAAGACTAAGGACAGAAAACCCATCCATTGGCTAGCCTGGAAGAAGATTGCAGCTTACAAATATAAGGGTGGTTTAGGGATTCGAGACGCAAATCTTTTCAATCAAGCCCTACTAGTCAAACAATGTTGGCGTGTTCTTACTAATCCGGATCTTCTTATTTCTCGCATTCTCCTCTCGAGATATTGTTCTGAGGAGAGCCTGATCACGGTGAAAGCTCACTCCAATTCCTCATGGGCGTGGAAAAGTATTCTTTTTGGTCGTGACTTAATTGCCAAACATATCTCTTGGAGAGTGAGTGATGGGGCATCAATTAATCTTTTCCATGACAGGTGGATTCCCAATTGGAAAAAACCCCTCATTCAAATTATTCCTTCCAGTGGATTAGACAATCTTAAGGTTTCATATCTTTTGGATGAGGGAAGCAACGGGAAATTTTGGAATGTGGATAAGGTTTGAGAGATGATTCCACACTCTCTAGTTCCAGAAGTCCTGGCCATTCCTCTTCCCACCAATAATTCTCCTGATCAGCTCATCTGGCCTTTTACTAACTCTGGCATCTATTCTAGTAAATCAAGGTACAAATCTCTGCATGACTTACAAAGGCATTCTCAGGCATCCTCTAGCAACTCATCTTGGTTTTATAATGGTGTTAATGTCTGGAAAATGCCTTGGAATTTGGATGCCCCTGAATGGATTAAGATCTTCTTATGGAAATGCCTCAAGGGAATCTTACCTGTTAAAGAAAACGTGGGGTTGCGTCTTCACCATGTCTCCCCTATTTGTCCTCTATGTGATGCAGAAAATGAATCCATTGCCCACTTATTCTGCCATTGCCCTCCTTCTAATTCAGTTTGGGAGAATACTGAGTTCCATACCTGAAATGGAGATATCTCAAGAAGGATCCTTCAATAACTGGCTCCTAAAGGCAATAATTCAGCATCAAAAGGATAAAAGGAAATTCTATTTTTTTTTTATCTCAGTTCTTTGGGCCATTTGGAAAAGTAGAAACCGTTTAATCTTCTCAAGTATCCCTTTCAATGTGGATTCCACCCTTGCTATGGCTAAGAACGGTGCTCAGTGGTTCTTGCGAGCATCTAATTGGCTGACTCAATCAAAGGCTCCGTCTCTTACTCAGACTTCCTCATCACCCTCATTAAAATATCCTACTTTTACCATTAAGCAAGGATTTCCTTTGGAAACTGGTCAGCGTATTGTCCATCTTCACGTCGATGGAGCTTGGAAAAAAGGATATTATTGGAGCGGAGTAGGTTTCACGGCCAGTCATCCAAATGGGGTTTGTTAGGAGTATGATCCGCCTAAGGTTCTTCCCATGTGTGCATAGGCCCAATCCATTGGGGAGTACCCACTGAGTCCACCACATCACATGGACCCAATATACATTGAATGACCCATATCCACTTAAAAGGCTAAGCCTTGTAAGTGGTGAGTCATCCAATTGAATGTTAAGGTCCAACTCTTTTTCTATTTATCCGATGTGGGACTCATCCTTCACACATGTTCCCAACAATCTCCCCCACATGTGTGAACCATGCATTGGGCCTAGCTCCCCCTCGATTTGATCGACTTGACTTCCCCTTAATTCTTGATCTATCTCTCCAACATCGTGTCCAAACATGGGCTTATTTACCGCACCCATTCCATCAAGAGCCACCATACTCCACGAGAGCCACCTTGCTTGCTAGCCAAGTGCTGCACGCACTAGGAATTTTCATGCTCCATCGAGAGTACGCACTCCATTGAGAGCCACCTTGCTACCAGCCACCTGCTGCACGCACTAGGAATTTTCTTGCTCCATCGAGAGTTATAATGAATTTTTCTTGCTCCTCTAAGAGTCTCCGTGCGATCCCACAACCACTGATGCTTCTAGGAGAGTCTGCCCATAGATCGTCCGTCATTGGCTCTGATACCACTTGTTAGGAATCTGATCCGCCTAAGGTTCTTCCCATGTGCGCGTAGGCCTAATCCATTAGGGAGTATCCACGGAGTCCACCACATCACATGGACCCAATATACATTGAATGACCCATATCCACTTAAAAGGCTAGGCCTTGTAAGTGGTGAGCCATCCAATCATATGTTAAGGTCCAACTTTTTTTCTATTTATCCGATGTGGGACTCATCCTTCACACATGTTCCCAACATGGTTCTCATTGCTAAACACGCTCTTTCAACTTATGCCTCGACTCCTACCCAAACAAAAATTATAGCTTGCTATGAGGCCGTTAAATGGGTTTTATCTCATAATTTTAATATGGTCTTCATTTATTCTGACTGTTTCAATGCAGTTATGCAGATAGCAGGGATAGTTGAATGTCATTTTCATGACACCTTTTTGTTGCACAACATGCAAGCTGAGGTCTCAAAAGTATCTTTTTGTCAAATCTCGAAAGTTGCGCGTCAGATGGTCCAACGAGCACATATTCTGGCTAAGCATGCTCTGGACTTTTTTGTTCCACAGCTGGACAATAGTGTTGGATTTCCAGTTCAGCCATATGCTATTACTATTGTAGTTTAGCTCTTGTTTAGTGTTGTTGTTGTTGTTTCTTTGTTTATTTGTAGTGCTTCATGTTACTCTTGTGGTGTGTACTCTATGCTTTATCTAATGAAATTTCTTCCTACTTCTCAAAAAAAAAGTTCATGGCAGTTTAATAATAATAATAATAATAATAATAATAATAATAATAATAATAATAATAAAAGCAGGTAACTCCACGCTCCAACTCCCACCGACAATTATCATATTCTTTCTCCAATTCCCACCTGCAATTCTCATATTCTTCATCCATTTATGCTTTCTATGGTCTCTCTTCATGTTTACATTCTATGACCTCTACAGAAAAAATTAGTATGAAGTTTGGTTTCGTTTGGTACGAGACTTTGTTCACTGAATTTTAAGTATCAAGTTCGGGTTGTTAGTTAAGAGAAGTTGTTGAAGGATTTTAGAGTATCAAGTTCGGCAAGAATTTGGTCAGTTATTGTTGGGTGCCAAGTTCGGCCATCATTGTACCAATTTCTCAAAGGTTTGGTTTCATCTCCAAACTACCTATGCATTTACTTTGATCTTTCTCTATGAAACACTAGTGTTGTGCCGGTCTGATGGATCAACATGCCAACCCTTTTTTCTATTTTCCCGTGTATCAAATGGGCGCAACGCTAGTTGTAAAAACCACAGTGAAGATGGTTTGACTAATGATCCATCCCCGAGTCTAGCCAAGTCTAGTCGTCACTCTGTGTGGTTTTTTCTAACCTTTTTTCCGATCCAACCTCATGTCTAGCCAAGTCTAATTGTTACTCTGCCCAATATTTCCCAACCAAACCTTTGTCGGAGTTCCGTCTGATTTCCGCCGATGATCCCAGTTGATCTCCCGATTCCTACCGAAGTTTTGCCCAATTTTCTCCAACGATCCCTAGAAAATCTCTTACAGCCTTTACTTTGCCCATTTTTTGTAGTAACTCGGGCGACCAAATTTACTTTATTCCAATTGCCATAGTTCCGGTATATTTGCTCCTTTATGTTTCGAACCTACGACAGGTTACTTGTAAGTATTACTTTAATGTCATTTCAAATTCTTGCAAGCGAAAGTATTTTCACCCAAACAAAATGCCTTGAGGGCATCTTTTTCGAATCAAGCCTTATTAGTAGTGCCACATTTCTACTCAATAAAACAGATTTTTTCGACAGACTTCATCACTGGCATTCTTCTTGTCCTGAGATTGCTACTATCCGTCCTTCATTTCTTTCTTTTATCCTGGAATTTTGGAGATGGGGTGCGGCCTGTAGCTCAAAGGATTAGAGCTACGTATGACCTGATTCTCCCAAACGTGAGATACTAAGCAGCCATGACTAGTCTCGGTCGTATTTTCTTTTGAAAAAAGCTTAACCCATGCTTTTCGAAAACTCATAAACAACTGTAGGAGAGATACTTTGTAAGGTCAATATTCAAGAAGAAATATGTGAGCTGGAGAGGTAAAAATAGTTAATAGTAAGAAATTTGAGGGGAATGAAGTGGTCTAGAAGAAGGGTGAAGGAGAAGAGCAGGTGTGCACAGAAAAGACTGAAGCAGTGTTACACTCAAGCTAATCCATGGAGAACCCCAAGTGATTCTCCTCTCAGAATTAGTGATTTCCTACTCTCTCTCTCTAGAATGACACTTCGTCAAAAATCACCTCTGGGAATTGTGAAGGGAATGTCTCATATTTATAGGCACCCTGGTCCAACGATAAGGCGCCATGCTCTCTCTTTATAATATGAGGACACGTGTTCTTTCGTACAACCTAACCGCGTGGGTGACGTCACCCATCGCGGAGCTGGCCTCTGCGGTTTTCTCTAGCATGCTACTCCACCCCTTGAGCGAAGAATCCTCTTATTCTTTGCAGCGACCAAACCGCTAGATCTCCCTTCGTTCCTCCCAAGGCAAGGTCATAACCTGTTTGGTCGCGCTTATATCGCAGCCAAGCCTTAGGACCCCCCTCGGATCCTACCTTTAGACCGGAGCAGGTATAATTACCTGGGCTAAGATAGACTAGCTTTTCGCGTTTTCGCCATATATTTGGGCCGCGCCAGTCATCCAGCTCATGGGCTTTTATCCCAGTATGGATGGCCCATGGCTAAATAAGTACTTTCTCGATTGGGCCTTAATGGCGTGCAAAATGAGGTACCCACAGAGGGTAATGCCGCACTGATGAGCCTCACGCGGGGTGTGCCGGGAGACCTAGCCACGTGTCGCGCGGTCATTCATAACAGTTGTCATCATGCCATTGGATGGTCAAACCTAACTTTGGTCAGCTTTGGTCAATACATTGACCTTCCCTACAACAACACTTTCATAAAAACTCGTCCCTTCAAACTACGGATGACTTGACTTTTCGTAGTAATACGAAATATGTAGGCAGACCTTGGTGAGTAGCCAATCCTACGAGAAGCATCAGTTGTTAATAAAATGAACTAACTCTCATCTTGGCCAATTTCGATAAATTTCTTTTAAGAGCATCAATTAGGAAAATCGAGTACCTAAAGAGCGATGTAGGGTGCCTAACACCTTCCCACTAGCAACATAAAATTTTCAAACCCTTTTTTCTTTAAATTCTCAAACCAACAAGAGTCATTTCTAAACCATTTGAAAACCGAGTTGTTTGGCTTAAGAAAACTGTTGTAAAACATTGGAATTATGCCAAAGATAATTCACTGAATGACCCGACACACTTAAACTCTATGCTCGGTGGGGACTCTAAGTATTTTTCATAGAAAATACTTCCTTCGTTTCTTTTTAAGTATGTAGCTTTGTAATTTCAACTTATTAGGAAAATATCATCATTATATCTTTCACATCAACTTTTAAATTTACTTACCATTACTGCCCTTGATGGAGATATCATCATTCAACTTTACCCACTAACTTTTCAAAAACAATCTACTTTTAGGGCAAAATAGGAAATGTACTAACTTTTGCTTACCAACTTTTTAACATTAAACTTATTTAGAAACAACCCAAAATAGAAAACACTACTATTTTTAAAGAACGGAAGGAGTAACCATTTCTTACATCAACATCTACAGCGGAAAGCCCATTTAAATCTACAGCGGGTGTTAAATTCTAGGCATGGCGGATGATAAAATGGGAGTGCGAAAATCAATTCCTTACGGAGAATTATATATTTTTGTTGTTGGCAAGAATTGCCTCTGACCTCCCCTATGTAACAACTTGCTCGGCGGGTGAAGAAGGGAGGGCACAAGGACCTTGAGAGGAGAAGATAATCCAGGCCTTTCTTATCCAATGTTTGGTTCTCCCGTTTGCAGCCGAACTGCTTATTCAACGGATATGCTATGACCCTTGTAAGGTCCTAAAAATCTCACCCCAATCCCTAGAATAAGCTTATTAGCGAAGTGTCCCTCAAACCTCTCCCAACTCTTTTTTGTATTCTCATTAGAGCATCTCAAACCATACCTTCATTTCTTCATTTTGAAGAATGAAGGAGTCCAACCAAGTTTCACTTTCCTCCTTCATTTTGAAGAATCAATTTTGGTTATATGAAGAACCACTTAAAAAATGAAAAACATCCTTCAAATGAGATTTGCACTATTCATTTTCTCGAAAATGTGTTTTTTAAATTTTTGATCAAATTTTTATAAAAATGGTACACTAAAAAGACTTTAAAATGAGACCAATATCCAATAAATTGGACAGAAATGAACATGAAGCTTTTGAGTGGGTTTTGTGAGGGGATTTGGTGGGAATATTGGGAGGGGAAGTTGGACGAAAAGTTTTGGAGAGAAATAGAGGAAAAAATGAAGAACTAGGTTCGAGTCAAAGTGAATAGTGACATTCTTCAAAGTTAGATTTTAATAAAAAAACAATATTTTGATTCTTCAAATCAAAGAATGTGGTTGGAGATGCTCTTATAAGGGGTACATAAGTAAATTTGCACATTATTTATTTATCCACCCACTTTTATCTACCCATTCAAGTATTCAAGTACCAAATAAATCCTTTGTTATCTAAGCTCTTATTCTTAGCTAATTCTCATGACCACATATCCTCCTTTTTTTTTCATCCTTCTTCTTTATGCAAAAAGAGGAACTCGATAGACAAAGATCCACGCAAACTTTTTGAACCGTTCATTACATTTAAAATAATTTAATGAGTATTCCCATAAAAAAATTAGCTCAATTATATGAGTGTAAATCTTTGATCTAATCTTCTAACTTTCATTCAGAATCTAAGATTCGAGTTTTAAATAAAAAGTTAGAAGATTGGATCAAGAATTTACACGCTTGGGCTGATTTTTGATAGGACACTTTGAAACATTATTTTAAGGGAAAATTTCAAAAAAACCCCCAAACTTTGACCTGAATATCAAAAATACTCCCAAACTTTCAATTTTTTCAATCGTACTCCAAAACTTCACTTCCGTAATCAAAATTGCTCCCACCGTCAGGATCTGCTACCTAACTAACGGAAAATGCTGAGGTGGAGGTTAACAGACCCAAAAATCGTTAATAATTTGGTACAATTTCATAAAACCCCCCAAACTTTGAACCAAATATCAAAAAACCTCCCAAACTTTCAATTTTTTTTTTAAAAGCTCCTTCTTCCTCCTCCCTCCTCCAATTCACAGGAAAAAAGAGGGGGATAGAGAGAGAGGGAGAGAGGCCCGTCAAACCTCTCTTACTCTTTGATATCCTGCATTGTCATGTATCCTTTCTTCATCCATGGCTTAAACATCTCCATAACGTCCAGGTGGATCCCACCGGTGTCGTGAATCACGAAACACAATTGCTCGCCAAACAGTCTCATGTGGTAAGCTAACAACTCGCGTATCCTCTGGGGGCTTAATTGTCCATATAATGACGAGCCGCAGTAGAGGTAGTCTTACTTGGGGGAGAAGAGAAGCGATTCGGGTTTAGGGTTTCGGGTTTTTCGGCCAGGGCTACAGTGGTGTCGGTGACATTGGCTTTAGTGTCGCCGCCACCGTTGGTGGAGGCAAGGAGGAGGAGTTTACCGCCCTAGCCATTGTGGCCGACGCGGAGAGAATGTGCAGTAGACGCGGTCGTAGCCTCAGTTGGGGAGGACTTTGTAAGGCTGCGGCAGCAGCGGTAGGGGAGGAGGAGTTTTGTGGTCGCAACCGCACCGTCGCGCTCTTCAGGCGTCTCTCTCTCTCTCCCCCCTCTGTTTTCCTGTGAATTGGAGGAGGGAGGAGGAAAAAAGAGCTTTTAAAAAAAATTGAAAGTTTGGGAGGTTTTTTGATATTTGGTTCAAAGTTTGGAGGGTTTTATGAAATTGTACCAAATTATTAACGATTTTTGGGTCCGTTAACCTCCACCTCAGCATTTTCCGTTAGTTAGGTAATAGATCCTAACGGTGGGAGCAATTTTGATTACGGAAGTGAAGTTTGGGAGTACGATGAAAAAATTGAAAGTTTGGGAATATTTTTGATATTCAGGTCAAAGTTTGGGGTTTTTTTTTTTGAAATTTTCCCTTATTTTAAAGTTAATTAACCTTGTTCACGCGTAATACGAGCCGTAACGGTTCAACCAATTGCTCATGAATCTTTCCGTTCTTCCCAGTCCCACTCTCGTTCCCGACTGTTCTTCACCTCTCCCTCTCTGCCTTTCGATCACCTGCACACCCACCTGCGTTATTGATCTCTCTCTCTCTCTCTCTCTCTCCAAACCAAATAATATCCATCTGTTTATTACAGAACCCTAAAACCCTTTTTGCGCGTAAACTAAAACAGACTTGACAATGGGACTCGAGGACCTCGAACCTATCTTTGGCGAAGCAAAGGCGCAGTGGTCGGCCCCAAATTCTCCCCCGTTGCGCTCATTTCTGTTCCGAGTGGATGCTTCGAGCTCGTCTTCTCTTAGAGTTCAAGTAACTGATTTCCATTCCAACACTTTTCAGGCCCTTCGATCGATCGAACAGCTTGAAGACCTGGTGAGGATTTGTGTTTCTGACTTTGTTCTCTATCCTCTGTTTGATTGTTGAGAAAACAATGGAACTTGAAGTTGTATCTTTTGCTGCTTTTTTTTTTCTTTTCTTTTTTTGGGCATTTTAGATTTGACTCTGTTTTTGGGCTCTGTGTTATTCCAAATATGCCAATGACCTTCTTCACGTGGGTCTAATATTAAAGAAGTTATCAAGTGCTCATGGAGATTATCATATGATTCAAAGATCTACTCGGCGAGATCTACCAAGATTCATATTAAATATGAAATTATGCAAAGATTAAAAAAAGTTATTTGAAGTGGACAATCCGCTTTGTGAACTATTTGAATCGTTGTGAATTATGCATAGTTCATATAGCCCCACCACATACTAAAATACAAGTTCACATAGCCTTATCATATAGAGTTCACGTAGCCTTATCATACAGTGTTCACATTGTTCAGAGTGCAATTTTGTTCACCCTCCTTAAAAGAGGGTGAACAAAACCCTCCTTCCTATTGGTGGAATTGGTTTGGATACCACTACAAATTGATGTCATGTTTATCTCTGCAATATACTTTTTGGTAAGCATGACATCACTCTGTGGTGGGACCTGCACGTTTCAACCAATAGGAAGGAGGGTTTTGTTCACCCTCTCTTGAGGAGGGTGAACAAAATTGCTGTCGTTCACATAGTGTCACTTCACTTTCGGCTGGTAGTCTTGTTCGAAGATACAATATACCTTTTGGTTGAAAAACTGCTCCAACAAATTTCCACATCACTGTTTATTAGTACACATTCTTACATGTATTGTAAATTGTGTGGTGATATGAAATGGTGAACAAATCACAGTGACATTCTTAATCTTTTTTGCAGAGGGATATGGTTGGAATTGGGGGCTCTTGGTCCGAATTTATAGATTACCTTTTTGCTTCCTTAAAATCTGGTGATGTTAAGCTTCTTCTTGAGGGAGAGTCACGATCACAAGGTAATTGTTATTCTAGTATATATACTTTTGTGTCAGACATGAACAATGCTGTTTCAATTACCTTCTTATCCTTCAAATGATATCACTTTTGGACGCAACTGATATGTATTTGCTCTTTGTAGTTCGTACTCTTATTTTTTGAAAGTGGTTTCCTTACAAGGATAGATCTGCTATTAGGGCTGGCCCTGGGCATGAGCTCACCAGGGCACAGCTTAGGGCCCCCAATTTGTTGCCCAATAATAGGCCCCCAAAATGCAAGATCATATTAAATTTTATGTAGGCAAATGTCTTAGCAGATAAGTCTGTTGTGGTTCAGGTGTAAGTTCTCTGTTTTGCACCCATCAGGTTCTGTGTTCTATTCTTCCCATCCTCATTTTTTACACTAATAATTTTGAACATGTACAAAAAAAAAAAAAAAAGAAGATAACTTAAATCCGGCAGTGGGCATTGAACACACGACCTCTCATAAGTGTTATTGACTGCCAAGCACCACTGCACCATCAGGCGTTTTCAAACATTATTTTGTGTTACTATTATATATACAAATTCTAAGAGGTCCCATTACTAAAAACCGCTTAGGGTCCCGAAAATCTCACAGCTAGGCCTGTGTGCTATGCACAGTATTTTTTTTCATTTCATTTTGAGACGGCATGAAGCTGTTTGATTAGCTAAAATGTGATGGTTTCTTTTTGTTTTCCACTTCTTATTTGGATATTGTTGTTGTAATTTTTACAATAAGTATTTCCATTGTTATCTCTGTGTTTCTCTCTCTAGCTAGGTAGCATTTATTGCACAAAGTCTCAAGTCTCAAACATTGGTTGAGTCCTCACTAGTTTCTTGCCTGAACTTTCTAGAGTCGATTACTCTCTTCGCTTGTCATTGTTGGGTAAATATCTCTGACACTCCATCATCACTAAACACCCGTTGTCTAAGAAACCTTTCATCAACACCCCTCCATCTATTAGCCATTATCACGTAAATCCCTTCTGTTAGATATCTGTTGGAGAATCCAGCTTTTTAGATCAAATAATTGCCAACTAATATTCTATGTACGATAGTAACCCTCACTAATATATGTGAAAACCAAAATGAGCCCACTTTTCTCTCACTCTATTGTTGTACTTGTCCACTTCTTACTAACCTCCCAACAAACTTTTCGAACCTCTCTCGTAGGAGAAAAATAAAAGTTCGTTGTTTTATCCACGTCTGCCCTTTTAGATTAGCGTTTTCTTAAATATATCTGTAACTGTAAATGTATTTCTTAGTGTTCTGATTTCCGGGATTACAACATTTATTTTCACTTGTGTAATATTTCTGGGTTATCTCAAGATACACAGTACGATATGGTACGTGATTCGAAAAAGTGATTACAACAATACACAATATGTATCATGATTAAAAAATGGTTCTGATATTGTAGTTCCTGCATTTCAGGTGCTCCATATGCGAAATTAACTGCTCAGAAATCAAAAGGGTTGCCACTAATCTCTATACCCCTTTCTAGACTAGAAGATGCTGCTGCTAAAGAGGCCATGGCTAGTCTTTCACTGGAGCTTTATAAAGCATTCAAAAGCATGCATAATCTACTTATACAAGGTTGTTTTCTTGTCTTCACTGATTTTTGTTGCTTGTTTTATTTTCTGTTCTAGTCTATGAAGCATGGTACTTGTACAAACATATTGAATCCGTGCTGCAATGTACTGGGTTGGGTTACTTTACATGGTACTTCTATTTCTATTATGCGTAACAGGTACATAAGTACATACCAAAAATTTTCTCCATTGCTTTTGAAATGACTTTCTGTTTCTAATCGTAGCATGCTTGTATAATTAAGATTTGGTGTACGTGGGTTCTTTTGTTTAATGACATTTAATTGTGATAATACCTTAAGTTTTGCCCCGTAAGTTTTGCTTTAAATTGTGGTTTCCTTAAGTGGAGTTCTTAATCTCCTCATTCACTTAACTCTTACCTTTACTTTAGGTGCAAATATTAATGAAGTCCATTGCTCTGTATAGTATACTAAGTTTTTTAGTAGTAACTCCAAACCCAGCCGTACCTGTATCCGTATCCGCACCTTAGTTTTTAGGTTTTTCTGTATTGATGTACCTGTACTTGCACTTTATTTTAGGTAATGGTTGTTCTTATCTTTTGCTTTTGGTATGAAATCTCTGTTTTTTCTATCATACATTCATGAATAATGCCCATCTCTGGTACTTATGGCATGATTTGTTAGCTATAGGACATGTTGCTCATAGTGATTCTGGTTTATAAGAGTAGTTTGTGGTTGTCTTTGATTCTTTACATGTGAAATCAACTAGGCTGTTCTTGTTTTGGTAACTTTGAGTGAGGGAAGGTTTATGTAAAATATCCCATACCTACAACTTATTTATGAATTAACTTTTGGTAAAGATATGTTCTATTGTGGTTTCACCTTGACTTGTCACTTCTGTTACTTTTTTTTCTTGGTAAGATAACTTTCCATTAAAAATCCCAACCAAAGAGTACAACAAAGTGTAAGGTAGACTCCCTTAGAACAACCAACTAATACAACAAAGCCTATCTGCCGGATGCATCACTTCACAGAAACACAAAAAAATGACTGGGAACAGGTTACAAAAGAAAAGCCTACCACCCACAGGAAAACAAACTAAGCAACTGATCACAGTTTACAAATTACAAGGGAGGAGCCTTAAAAGTACACCGAAACACATTCCAGATGTTAGAGATATTCCTGATTTCCTGTTGTCAGGTCTCCTTTATGTTCCTCCAAGCTGTCACGGAGTCTCTAATAGCATTTGAAATATTTGTGATAAGAGAGTCAGGATGCATTCTTTTCTGTTGGAAAATATGCAAGTTCCCCTCACACCAATTATTATAAATGGTAGCAGCTAGGGAAAGCTTCAAGGTAGAAGCTCTGAATCCCTTGCCTTTTTTAAGTGTAGAATAAACTAGAACTTATCCTTATCCCAGCTCAACGAGTCTCTCCATATTTGATTCTTCCTCAGCATGGTAATCCACACATGTTTAGAGAATGAACATTAGAAAAACAAATGGCTATGAGATTCAGAGGCGCCATTAATACAGAGAATGCAGGAATCACAATTGATCGCACTACAGCTCAACAATCTATGCAAGGTGCAAAGTTTATTCAGCATTGCTGATCATAAGAAAAATGCCCACCTTAGAACATTTATATTAAACTAGAATACACCATACCAGTCTTTGACCTCATAAGAAGTCCTCACTTATGCCAAGCAGATTTTGTAGTGTACATACCACAATCAGAAGGGAGGCAAACCAAAGTCTTCTTGTGAAACATCAGGTAACAAATCACGGGGAGGTGCTGGCATATCTCTTGGATGATTCTGTTCCTTGTTCTGGGCCACTTCCAATTGCCACTTTGGATAATAGATGAAACTTTAGCATCAAGAGCTCTTCCAATATTAGAACACACCCTATTCCCATACTTTTTATGTAAGGGACACAAGGGGTGCCAGTTGTCCAGCCAAACAAAAGTTGAGTACCCATTGTCAATCCTGTATTGAATTAAAGGCTGACATATATCCCTAAACTGTTCTATCGTTTTCCTAATTGATAGATAGCCTATTGGAATTTTTTGCTTGGGGAAGTTTTCGTTGATAATCTCGATGAGTATGACTTCGTTGAGCCCCGAGGCATCGGACTTGGGTATTGGAACCTGGAAGTGTAAGATGAGTATCCCAAAATCTAACTGATTATTGTGGTTTGCAGGTGATTTTTCCTTGGGCTGAGTAGTCAATTCAGAAAAATGGTTGGGAAGTTCGGCACAAGGAAAAACAGATTTTTTATTTTCCCGGTCATGTTGATTGAAAGATGCTAGGGGGAGCTTCATAGATTAGTCGTAGCCCTTGTTTCTCACCCCATCAAGAGAGAGTTTCATAAAAAGGCCTTTGCAAAAGTGGGACACTTCATTTAAAGCCTTCACAAGGGTTTGTGCATATCCAATGCTTCACACCAGTTAAAATAGCACTTTGGACAACAAAAGAGAACTTGCATAAAGAGGCACAAGGATGAGTAATTTTTTTGAAGTATCTGTTACAAAATTTATGATGTGCGGCCCACATCCATGCAGCATGGACATGAAATCTCGAGTCCATAGCCTGTATCTAGAAGAGAAGAATCTAATTGTCCATAATAACAGAAAGTCTTGGGGGAAGAGTTTATAGTTTATATCCTTGTCACCTAGCTAAATAGTGCCCCAAAAAAATGCAGTGCCATTTAAGAAAAGTTCATTTCTTTACTCCTTTAAGTAAAAGGATCCTCCATAACCAAACCGCGTATGCCTAGGTTTCTGCCGTCTTTTCCAACCATCTATTAACTGTGCGGGTATTGAATTTAACTGATATTGGCTACTTCATGGGGATGATTTGCTCATATTTTGTTATATAGCTTCCTGTATAGCAGAAACGGATAACATACCATAAATGTTTCTATTGCACATTTGTTGCTTATTTCACCAAGGGAAAAGGCTGCACAGGACTCCAGGCAAGGAAGAGAAAAATACTTGCATCTTTTGTATAGTGGAAACGCAATAATGCATTTTCCTCAACTGTTTCTTTTGCTTTGCTTGTCTACTGTATTCTCATTTTCTTTGATGAGATTAGGCTGATCGGGATCACACTATGTGGAATTAACTGTCAGTCTGTCCTTGGTTATGTCTTCAGAGCAAGAGCAAAGTTGTCAGCTGACGAAAGTAATATCAGCTGAACAGGTACCCATACTATTTGCTAGCATTACATATTTATGCATTGTCGGTGCTAGGTTTTTATTTACATAATATATTTACATATATTTGCAACTATCAGCCTTTAACACTTGTCGGTGTCGTCACTGATCCGTAACCGTAACTGACATTTTGCATACAGTAATCTCATAGAAGTAAAATTGCTGCTCTGTGAATCAAATTTTTGTTACTGCGTTAGATTATTTATAACTTGGAGTTTCAAATGAAAATTGGAAAAATCATTTTCCTTATTTTACTGACGTTTTCAATGTGCTCAACACCCAAGACAAAATTAGGGTTCTGAGCCAATAGTTGTTGTGTGAACACATGATACCATCATGAGATTATAATATTATATATAACCTTTCGAGAGGACGTCTTCAGCTGCAAAATGTGTAGATATACATTTTTGCATCCAGCGACCGTAAATTTGGGTTTGTATTTTGTAAAAATGAAAGCCAACTTTATTAACTATTAAGAACAAATTTATTTGGTTAAATTTTGGTTCTTTGCCAAAATAGTTCTCTCCTGATCAGATAACTTTCTTTCCGTTTGAAGGAAATGACTTTCATGTACCTTAAATAGGATAGGCTTCTTCATCATCCATATCTTAGTAAGTTGGCAATGCTTTACACATTGCCTTTAATGATTTCTTTAGTTGACCCTACCTCCACATTTTCAGTTCTCGGTTAATAAGCGCATTGCAATTTGGTTTCTGGGTCTGTGTGAATTGTTCTATTGCATCTTTACTTTTTGCCTAAGGAGTCTGATTGTCACCCAAACTTGTAAGTGTGCGGAGAGATGCGAGAGGTGTTATCATGTAATGCGATCAATTGCTTGCAGTTGTATTCCATGCATGTATGTGGCTGCGCTCTTGGTTCCGTCTATACAATTCTTTTCCCAGTGATGTTCTATCTGTAAAGCTTGTTGCCAGTGATGCTACGCATTGTTGATTAATTCGTCTTCCCTGCTTTTTATTTCTCTTGATTGATTGAAGAGATATATGTGAGGAGACGGTTTCTGGTCATGGGAGACTATGGGTACTCTCTCTCGATAGATTATTCGGACCCTGTTGTGACAACTAGGTCATTTGGAAGAATGGTTTCTTGGCTCATAGTTTTGCGACGCATGATACAGGAGGAAATCATTTTATGGTGGTTCTTCCTTTTAATAACAGGCATAGTTTATAGTGGTTCTTCCTTTTAATAACAGGCATAGCCCTCTTTTCTTCCAGATGAAGAAGCTGGCATGGATCCATATAACCCATAAAAATGATTATGGTTGTGGCACAACCCACGAGTACTCCTGTGCACCTCGTATCAATGAATATCAAATCAACAGAATAGGCACTTTTTTCTGGAAAACTGTTGTCAAAAAATTTCCCTCTCAAGTAACTTAACCCTTATTTCCATTAGTTTTCTTCTTACTTCAAGTAATAAGCTTTTGCTGGTGGACCGCACGTGTATTAATTCACTCCATACATTCGCTCCTTTTTTGCATGACCATCTGGTATTCTGGTTTGCCGTACTATAAATTTCTTGGAGTGCTCGGCAGGAGTATACACAATAGATAAAAAATCCGGGAATAGTAATCTTGATTCCTTGTTAGTTTCTAAAATTCTTCCTCATCCGCAATTATGTTTTTGTTTCCTTACTACTCCGTAATTTCTTCATTCTTTATTTAGTGATGCAGCTAACAGAAATTATCTTATTGATGAGCTCTTTTGGACATGACTTTGTTATGGGGGGTCGATTTTGGCTTTAGCATGAACCTTGAACATTGTGTTGAATCTTTGTAACTCCCAGTGAGCAATTAGCTTTAGTGGCGTCAGCTTCCTTGGAAAAATAGCTGGTTCAAGTTCCAATTCTGGCCTTTTTTTTTCGTGTGATACCTACAAAAGCTTAACCATAACAAGCAATACTTACTGCTCTGCATCTAAACTCTTGGATAACGAACTTGTCTTTAATAAGCTATATGCTCTTCTTAATTTGACAGGAAAAGAATGAAGCTATCCAGAGGCAACTTGATGCAGTGCTATATTCAAATAGACATAAGTCGCAGAAGATGAATGACAAAGCAAACCCTGGTGCTATGTTGGCTACTGGTGTGCAGGAATCTCCAGGTTTGCGTTTCTCTGTTTTACATGGCTTTGTGGTGCTGCTACGTATAATGAGTAAAATTGACACATAGCAGATAAATTCAAAGTGGTTTTGTATGAATTTCATTATAAATGTCTTCCGTAGAAAGTGGATGCGATGTGATATGAGAACTTGTGGTGCGTTTCATGTAATTTGAGTTCAATAATGAAAGAAACTAGGATGGGTTGTATGTTGGACATTTAGGATTATCTAAACTTTGCCATTTAGTTGCTTGGGAGGATCATGAGATAAGAAGAGAAGGTAATATTCTAAATAGTTACTTTCTGGTTGCTTATTGCATGAGTTCGGTGTACAACTTTCCAACTGACATCTTATTGCTTAGCCTTGGACAAAATTCCAACGTCCAGCCCCTCCCATAGCTCTTTCCACCCATTTGCGTGAGGTGAGGTGTCTTTAAGGAATTTTGTACCTTGACCTGCATAGACAAAAATGAAGTGAATGGAAGACATGAAGTGCCAGTTTATGTCCACAGTTGCCTGTTTCCCGTTTCTGTTTGCATGTTTAATGTTTCATCAGAAAAAGGGTTCATCCTCTCCCCATCTTGTCTGCACCTTTCTTTATTGTGCCCCATTGTCTTGTCCAGTGAACTTTATTGTCTTGTCCAGTGAACTTTATCACACCTCCCCCCTTCTGGAGTGTTAACGTTATGGAGGTGGAAGTATTCACACAAGCATGCATGGTTGCTTGGTGAATATAGAACATGGGTAAATATTAAGCAAGGAATTGGCGCACTCCATCTGTTTCTATTCCTACCTATTCTCTCAAATGAGTCAAATCTTTTATATGCATCAGAAAGTTTTTGATTTGCGAATAACTCTAGTAAATTAAGTTATTATATTATTTTCCTTGACTGCAGACAAATTGGCTGCTCAAAATAAGGGCACAAGTAAAGTCGCGAAACGCGTTGTCCCTGCATATCGCAGGTAAATTAGTATTTCACAAGTCCTTTCGTTGCCTTGTTATTTTGGTGCTAACATACTAACTTTTGGCAGGGCAAAAGTGAGAGGAGTTCTTTTGCAGGACACTGAAGATACCGGAGATAACTAGAAGATTTCGATACCGGCCTTACGCTCGCATGAAAGATGTGTAGCATGAAATGTACATGCAAAGGAATGTTTTAAGTAGGCGTACACAAGATAGAGGTGTTGTTTTGTTGTCAATAAAAGAAAAATGGAGCACTATATATTGATGACATTTCGGCAATCTATTGGCAAGCTGATGACCACATGATTCTATTTTACCCTTCCCAGGTGTTGCACAAATCTATTAGTGTATTAATTGTATGTACTATATACTGTTTTCCATTTTGCTTCCATGTAGTATTAGAGAGGGTCCGTCTTAGGGGGTGTTTGCGAGACCTTATTTTGCGTTGTTAGGTTTTGCATTTCGTGTTTGGGAGCTAATTCTAGGATGCATTTTGACAAAATGCTTTCAGAAAATGCACTGGATAATGCAGGATCCAAAAAATCACCTCTGGATGAGCTTTTTTGGATTATGATTTTATTCTCACTTGCAAAAATAGCAGTGCATTCTGAAAAATGAACTGTCAGTGGAATTAATTGCCACTGTCTATTTTTCCTCCTTTCTTCCACGAATTTTGGCTATTTTGGATGGCCGAGATGGGTGCTCGTTCACGGACGCGTGGTGCTCGTCCAGCACCCAAAAATTGCTCCTTAAAAAGGAACGGAGGGAGTACAACATTTGACATTCCATCTCAACTCAGATTCGAACATTATGTGGTCTCTGAAGAAACCGTTCAGACGGGAGTCATGACTGTTCGGACGATTGACGCAGGTTTTAGTATTCAGTAGTTCTCTGATGATTTCGTCTGCTCCGGATAGTGGTTAAGTTCGTTTGAATTGTCAGAAGTGCGGAGACGCCCTAGACTTCATTTTTTAGGGTTTCTTAACCCATTTAGGTTTTCTTTTGGTAGACAACTTATCTTTGGCTATATAATTTCCTAGTAATATAGATGAAATGTTTTGTTGGTTGTGGCTCATGTTTAGACACTACATTGCATTGAGCTCTAGTTTTATCGTTGAAAACTGAAAAACACCAAGACAAAGCAATGACAGAGTACTGGTGTAACTGAAACAAGAAAACCAAACATCAAGGAGAAAATAAGGAGAAAAAGGCATTGCAAAAGAAAAGAGTTCATGCTCAATACAAGCAGGAAAATCTAAACCGTTATCAACTTTCTATGTCTAAAGGAGTAGTATTTTTTTTTTTATAACTAGGTGTCCGGGCCAGCTTTTGCGCACATCGACTAATCGATTAATCCTGGGAGACCAATTTCACCGTCCACTAGCGGGGGGTCCATTAAAAGCTAGAGCAAAGCTCTGTATGGACTGGCCCCAAAGAAGTTGATAGCACCTACGAGGTTTCGAACCTGTCTAAAGGAGTGATTACCTAGGCAATCAACTCTTACATATATATATCGCAGTATCCTACCACCACTGTGAAAATGCTCAAAAACAAGTTGAAGAAAAAGAAAAATGGGGACACCACATTCACAGCTGGTCTGTGTGATGATCATCAGTTTGTTACTTATTGTGATGGGTTCATTATCACCAGATTCACCACCAGAAGCACCAAAGTTTACGGCCATGTTTGGTTTCGGAGATTCGTTAACAGATAATGGGAACAACAATTACTTCCTCAACTCTTTAGCCAAAGCAAACTACGTGCCTTACGGTGTTGATTTCGAAGAAGGACCTTCTGGGCGATTCTCTAACGGAAGAACCACCCTTGACTATCTCGGTAACTATTAACTGCTCTTCGCTTGGTTCATTTTTCGCCGATATCTACTGTCCTTGACTACTTGACTAACTTACAAGGCTAGCAATCGCTCGTCTTTCTTATTAGCCGTTGTTACATCAAATCTTTCGATGAAAGAGCTGATCAGAAACGAGAACGCTTTAAATAAAAGAGCTAGCTAGGGAAGAAAGTTTTACCGAAATGGGTTGATGAGTCCCATGGCTGTCGAGGTGCACTCTTTGCCAGTCCAGCTTGCCAAACAAATCAGCAATGTGACATTGGCTTTTTTTTATCGGTTAATATAATTTCATTCATCACAATGACAAAAAAAATAAAATCAGTATAATAGGAAAAGAAAAGTATTGAGAGAGTCTCGGAGAGTGCACAATACCCTTCTTTTACTGTTGCTTGCAAAATTATCTCTCTATCTCTCCGCCTCTCGAATTCTTTTTAAAAACAAAAAACAAGAAGGAGAAGATGGAAAAAAGAGTGCAGTTACCAAACAACTAACTTTGCAAACAAATGCTTGAACCAAACATCCCAATGCCGATGCCCGAAAACAACCAATGAGCCCCCACAAATTCCCTACATCAGCCCCATAAGTTGTGTATATTGTAGATCATCACTTTATACCAACTATTGTATTGCTTTTTTTTTTTTTTTTTCCTAAGCAAAGAATTTATTAATCTTTTAAAACGAATTACAAGATTAAAAGGGCCTGAGATTGAAAACGCCAAGGGTCCAAAGGAGAAAAGTCAATAACAAGAAAGGTGGTAAGATACCAACCGGAAACCTAAACCGAAAACTAGAGAAAAACTCTTGAGACACCCCCAAAAACTACGACAAAACCACGAAACAACCTAAGAGAAACTTCCGCTAAACTAACCAAAGCCAGTAGCATCAACAACACCCTGAAAAGCTTAAGAAAAAA
This sequence comes from Vaccinium darrowii, assembly GCA_020921065.1. Lineage (NCBI taxonomy): Eukaryota > Viridiplantae > Streptophyta > Magnoliopsida > Ericales > Ericaceae > Vaccinium > Vaccinium darrowii. Next base: position 31,574,936 of record CM037154.1, read on the forward strand.
AAAAAAACCAAACGACGAAACTTCCAACTAACAAGAACGAGAACAGCGCCGGAGAGTACCCATCAACAGACAAGCAGCAAATCAGAACTCCACAGAAATGGAGACATCACCCTCCAAAATGTCAAGAGTTTTAATTTCCGCTTTAATTTTTCCAACTATTGTATTGTTGGGCTTTGTAGGAGACTTGGTAGGGATTCCAAATCTTCCAGCTTTTGCAAATCCTCAAGCTACAGGAACAAATATTCTGAGGGGAGTCAATTATGCATCAGCAGCAGCCGGGATTCTCGACGAGACTGGACAAAACTTAGTAAATTAAATTCCCAGCTTACTCAAACAAAACAAAACAAAAAGCCATTTAATTTCCTTTCTGATTTATGCTATCTTATATAAATTTGTTTCGATCGATAATTCTTGTGGCGTTGAATGTCAGGGTCAACGATTTAGTTTGAGCCAACAAGTTGTGAACTTTGAGAAAACCTTGAATCAAATGAGGAACAATAGTATGAGCGACCAAGAAATAAGCCATTTCTTGTCAAAGTCATTAGTGGTGATGACCATTGGCAGCAATGACTACATCAACAACTATCTTGTTCCTTCAATGTATCCCACCAGCTTCATGTACAACCCTAAAGATTATGCTGACCTTCTCATCGAGCGTTACACAAGGCAGATACTAGTAAGGCTCGTATATTAACTTGTTGATTCATTACTTATTCATGTATTTTAGAGCATTATTAGTTTTAATTAAGATACGAATTTGAGTAAATCGATATTTGTTCCGTATTTTTCATGTGATAGAGAAAATTCTACTTATGCAATGGTGACATATCACATGGTATTGATCACCATTAGGGCTGCAAATTAACCAAGCCGTTCATTTGTGAGCTCGGCTCGAAAAGACCTCCTTCGAACTTGGTTTGTTACATTTTTATTGAGGTTCAGTTGGAGCTTGAGTTTGCTAAAAAGCTTAACAAACAAGCCTGAATACGGGAAGGTGCGGCTCGGCTGGATAAGACTCGTTTACCTTTCAGAGGAATAAAATAACATTTCATCTTATTCCAATTTGATATCTTAATGTACTATCTTTTTAAAAACTTAGTAAAATATTGCACTATTATTTTGAAGTTGAGACTAGCTTCCTGTAGAATATATAAATATAAAACATATATACATGCACATGTTAAACATTCATTGTTGTCTTAAGCCTATGGAGCTCGACCCGTTTGCAGCCCTGATAACCATAATATGGTCACCAAATTTGGTCACTGTTGGGAGTTTAGTAAGATGCATCAATTCGGCTATCACTTCCGCTGCGTCGGCGTGCACAAGGCCCAAACTTCTGGGAAGTATCCACGGAGTCCACCACATTCGTTGGGCCCAATATACATTAAATGACCCATATCCTCTTAAAATGCTAAGCGTTGTAAGTGGCGAGTCATTCAATTGTATATTAAGGTTCAATCCTTTTTCTATTTTTCCAATGTGGGACTTAACCTTCACACATGTTCTAACAAATCTCCCCCTCATGTGTGAACCGTTCATTGAGTCTTGCCCGTTTCTTTGCATCCAAGCTCCCCCTTGATTCTGATCTACTGCTCTCAACTCAATCTTCCAAACTAGGTTTATTCTGCACCAACTCCAATGATTCAGATCCATCCATCGAATTCTCCATTGAGAGCCAACGTGCCCATTCACTGGCACCATGCTCCCCGACGAGTCAACGTGCAACACGTGTTCCATTCGCTTGTAGCGCGCACACCGCATTACTTGCACTGTTGGGTTTTTTTGTTTCCATCACTTGGAGTTCACCATGCAAGCCTATCCATGGCGCGCCAAGAGTCTGCTCATAGATCGTCAGCCATTGACTCTAATACCAGTTTGTAGTTTGTTGGAAGTTTAGTAAGATGCATCGATCCCGCCATCGCTTGCGCTGTGCTGGCGTGCACAAGGTTCAAACTTCTGGAGAGTATTCACGGAGTCCACCACATTTGTTGGGCCCTATATACATTAAATGATCCATATCCACTTAAAAGGTTAAGCCTTGTAAGTGGTGAGTTATTCAATTGTATATTACGTCCAACCCTTTTTCTATTTTTCCAATGTGAGACTTAACCTTCACATATGTTCTAACAGTCACAATAGAATTGCTCAAAAAGTGAAAGTGGCCTCTGAACTCAGTGAAGTTATTAATTTTTTGCATGCAGATGATTCATGGTTTGGGATTGAGGAAGTTTTTGCTGGGAGGAATTGGCCCTCTCGGTTGCATTCCGAATCAACTAGCAACTGGTCTTGAACCCACTGGACAGTGTGTATCCTTTACGAATGATTTGGTTGGCATGTTCAACAGTAGACTGAGGGCTCTTGTTGATCAGCTCAACAGTAAATACCCTGAGGCTATCTTTGCTTATGGTAATACTTATGGAGCCTTTGGTGACATACTTAACAATGCAACTGCTTATGGTAAGAGCTCATACAACACATAATAACGTTTATGGTCTGGTGGTGGTGGCATTTCATATAGGACTACGAGGAGCCGGACCAGGGGACCCTGCAAATGTGTTGCACCGTGCAGTGCAGCTTCCAACCGTCCAAATATGATTAGACTCTTCCATGGAAGAATTTTATTTATATTCAGACCGTTGAGAGCACTTTTGGACAGTTCAGATCTGTTCTGCACGGTGCAACGCATTTGGTGTACTGCACACCATCCCCGCTTCCGAGCCATTTGAGTGTCAAGTGGTAATTACTAACTATATCTGAAATTAATATTGCAGGATTTAAGGTGATTGATAGAGGATGTTGTGGTGTTGGGAGAAATCAAGGACAAGTAACATGCCTTCCATTTTCAATTCCATGCACAGAAAGGAACCAATATATCTTCTGGGATGCCTTCCATCCGACCCAGGCTGTGAATCAGATCCTTGCTCAAAGGGCTTACAATGGCCCACCTTCTGATTGCTACCCAATCAATGTTCAACAAATGGCGCAAATCTAACTCTTTAATTTTCAGTATACACTCATGTTTACATGTACGTAACTGCATGACATGACGTGGTTCCATGCAATCTTCCTTCCAGTACTCTTACTTCATTAGTGTTTAAGTCTTCAAAACGTTGCTTCCATAGTATCTAGATGTACGCGTGACTTGGATGTAAAGGTTACAACTACAAGTGTTTCATAACCACTACCTAGCCTGCCTTGTGTCCTTATAGCCTTTTTACCAGGAGCTTGTACTGTCTTATTTTCTTCGGCTGCTCTTAGTCCTGATATAATGGACGTCTTGTGACTACAGGACGATTGCTTTAACAGATCCATTACCAGAATTACAAAGATAAGATGTTGATTCCCGAAAGGATAAGACGTTGATTCCCATTCTTTTGAGCTATTTTCTCCGTAGGACAAATCCAAGCAAAATTAATGGTTACACAAATCTCTGTTGGCCTTTCTGCAGCTTCCCAAATGCATCACAGCTGACCCAACCATTAACTCTCTTCTTACCGCCTTCAAACCCCTTATTAGTTGGAACATGTTTGTCCTCTTAACCATTTTATGCATTTAGAATTTGTATTGCACTGGTATTGCATACTCATGATTTACTTTGATACAGACTGAAAATTATACCTATAGTACTCTACTGTTATACGACCACCAGTTATCAGCACATCTAGCAAATGAAAATGCCCAGTAAGGTACAGGTATTTTGCTCACTTCACATGGAGTTGAGGAAATACTCGACCAAAATAGAGGATAACTTTCAAGGAATAAAATTAAAAGCCTATCGAACCTAATATCCTCTCACGTAAGCAAAGTTTATTGAAATATCTGTTATGCACTTTGGGAGTTATTTGTCGTGGAAGCATAGCTACGAAGACACCGCCTTTTTTTTCTTCGTAATGGCTTTACGGGGCTCTTTTGTTAGCTTATCCATAGCAAGAAGCATATCAGGGGTTTGTTAATATGTGTAGCATGAGGAAAGGCTTGGAAATTCCGTTGGGAAGACTTCAGTCTTAGATTGCCTGTCAAGGTCAAGTTGTTAAAAAATGGTGCCATTACTGTAAATGAAGGTCTAGTGTGCCTCTATGACTTCATAGAGGATGTCATCTCAGATGTCATCTCAAATGTCATCTCTGTGGAAGGCAAACAAACAGATATTTAATAAATTTGAAGTTTCATTGCTATAATAAATCACCAATTGGCGAGATCAGAAAAAGGTTGTAAAGGCAAATTGACCTATGGGCATTAGATCACAACCCACTATAGGTACCGACCATATATATACCAATGGGATACAGATGGCTTGCATGGCCCATTTAGGGGTCTCACACAGATGATCCGAACGGTTAAAAAATTTTAAAATATTTTTTTGAATGGCCCCGCGAGGAACCAGCTGAAAAAAATACCTTCAACTAGTTGATCTGATGTACCCCTTTTTCATTCAGATTATAAAATTTTAAAATATTTTTTCAAGTGGCCTCACGAGAAATCAGCTCAAAAGAATACCTGCAACTAATTGATATGAACCGTAGTAATTTGAAAGAATCTTCAAGAAATGTTACACAATTGAAAGAATCTTCAAGAAGTAAAAATTGAAAGAATTAGATCAAATTACAAGGTCTTGAATTCTGAATCAAAATCAAAAGAATTAGATCAATTACGTAAAAATATCCGATGAGCCTTATTTTTTGCAAGACCACTTCAATAATTATTTTATTTTAACGGTTCGGATCACTTGTGTGAGACCCAAAAATAGGTCCCACAAGGTGACGTTTGGCGAAGTCGTTTGTTGTGGCACAAATGCGGCACTGTTTCAAAGTCAACAGCAAGTACTCAGCGGGTCCTGCACAGCAGGACCCCCGCCTCCACTTTTTCTACCTTCTATGGGTATTGTTTCTCCCGCACTTATGGAATTCTCTCTGATCCATATGGATAACCCAAAAGTTGTGGACTGTTTCATAACTTAAGGCTCTAGATTGACGCTTATAGCCCTTTAGGGCAGAATTTGAGTGATCCAAAAAAAAAAAAAAAAAAACTGAAGGATACGACTCTACAAACGCAATAAATCAGGTAAACACATAGGTGATGTAATCTTTCCTAATCCAATGTAAACTAGAAATTTTTTCATTTTCCCTGTGTTTCGTCGTTCTTATACTAGTGAGGAACAATTTTGACTTGCAAAACATGATTCATCTGAACAGTTTACAGCTTCAAAAAAAGAGAAGTTAGAGTCTTACAGCAACCCGAATCCTACCAGTGAAATCAGATGCATAAACAAGAGGACACAAAAGTGTTTGGTCTGGGTAGGGGCTTATGATTGAGGACATTGGAAAGGTATTCTAGAAAGGAGAATCGTCTCTAGAGCCACACAACCTTTTTGGGGGAGAGGAATTTTGGGTACATGTAACGTAGGGACGACGCAGTGCCAAACGCGCATCTCGACCATGCAAAAGTGTTCATCCAACTTTCCAGTAATTCTAACCGTCATGAGATGGGGCTTTCTAACCTGGAAACAAAATAAAGGAAATACAATACCCTTTTGCTAGCAAGAGCTTATCCATTCATTTTATAGTCCTTTACCATTTTGTATCCTATGCAATAAAGGGAAATTTTTGAACTTTGAAATATGAGAAGATAAGGTTTTGCATCTTTCAAAGCATCCCCTGTCTCAGTTAGAAAATCAGGAATGATTCCTTTAAGAAAAGTATGAAGAGTACATAGTATTATCAAAATAACATTCAAGTGTTTGTACATTGACATCTATGACAAATCATATGATCAAATGACCCTCCTGTTAGTTAAATTACAGGATGGCTTGCATATGACCGAACCGGGGAGGGGAATACTTGAGTTGCACGTAAGCTCACCGGACACCCCGATATCAAACCAACAACAAAAGAAAAGATATGCCCCCTTCAGAGGTCACCACATGTTCATTCAAAGAAGGGCACCCTTCAGGCCCCTCTGAGAGCATCTACACCTAAGAATGGCATAGGAAATGAACCTGTAAACCAAAATAAAGCACACCATAACAACAACATTCCTCCACCTGCTTTCCTCTCCATACCCTGCCTCCCTAAGCACATCCTCGCCGCTCACGGCGCACACCCCGAACATGTACTGCAAGCACTTCCCTGCTCCAGAGAATTCATTTATCAAGAACCCTTCGAACGGGTACTTGAACAGCGACAAGTAATGCATGAAGATCCAGTAACTCGGCATCCCTTGCTTCGAAATGAAGTAGCCAGAGAACAGAAAGAAGGAACCCATCACACCCGAGATCACCGAGTTCCCAACTATAAAGTTAGGCACGAGAGCACTGAAACACACGACGACCGAATTTGCTGTGTAGAGAATTAACCAAATCAACAGCAGGAAGTGCAGGAATGCCGGGAAACTCCGGTTTAGCCCGACAAGCCAGTACAGTGGTACTGAGAATAAAACGGCCAGTATGAGCAGAAAGGGCAAGTAAACTAGACCATTGGCTATGGCATAAGATGAGACTCTGTAGCTTCCACTAGATGTCTCCTTCATCAGTATCTCCCTCTCCTGCAGGAAAATAGGCAGGGCTTCTATTGTGCTTGTTAACAAAAATGTCAATGTGAATGCAAATAGGCCAACCCTTTCCTCTGCTCCAGATAAATTATCTTTCAGATTGTAGAAGATCGAACCCAGTAGGAGCCCTGCTACGAGCATTTGAAGCGTCCGGCATGCGAACAGCTCCTTGGTTCGGAATATGTTTTTGGAGAACCTATGAGTGAGAATCAAAGTTTCTCCCAGTCTAGAATTTGCAAAACCACTAGGAAAATCAACCCCAACATCCATGGTTTCTTCATCTATCACTTTAGATTGTTGAAAGAGTTGCTGCAAAGTGTGCTTACCACTTCTGTACTCACCCTCATCATTTTGCTTCAGTTGTTGTGGTGTTGATGGTACCACTGCGTATCTCTGACACGAAAAATAAAATAAATCAAAATAATTGAACTAAAAGTAAATATTTTTATAAGTAATTTTATACATTAAACATTAGGTTGATAAACTATAAAATAAAACAAAAATTAAAAATTTACCTAAAAGTAGAACTTCACTTTATAAATCAAAATAATTGAACTAAAAGTAAATATTTTTATAAGTAATTTTATACATTAAACATTAGGTTGATAAACTATAAAATAAAACAAAAATTAAAAATTTACCTAAAAGTAGAACTTCACTTTTTGAATGGCTAAAAAGAATTTTATTAATAAAATATCAAAGATACAAGATTAATGGGCAAGAGAAATACATCAAAGCGAGGAGCGGTATTCCAATGAGGCTGGCACCCAACTCGACGGCAAATTATATGCCTCTCGAAATCCAAAAGATTGAAAAGTTGACAAAAAAACAGCTAACCGAACAAAGAAAACAACCTACACCCACACCTAAACCACAACACCAAAACGCCAAAAAAAAACAAAGAGCAAAAAACCCAAGAACCAACAGATGTGACAACTTTTTTATATAACATGACAACACAAACCTGACCCGACCCGACCCAAACATGACACAAAGAATTTGGTGTCTTAAAAAATGTTGCGGGAATTCATAAATAAGATTTTGATATATAACACGAAAATGGCACGGAATTACCTGTTGCCCGCTCCTAGTTGATGGTAATTGCGGTTGCATTTCTTGTCGCTGCAGTGATTTCTGGTGTTGGATTGCTTCAATCGAGTCGATTGCGAACTCAACAATATTGACATGAAGAGGAAGTTGTAAACCCATGAGCCTCAGCTGCAGGCCGAGCAGATCAACCGAGCCGTGGTGCAGAACAGACCCGTTAGCCATCAAAAGGATGGAATTGAACAACTTTACGATTCTGAACCCGGGCTGGTGGATACTTAGAATGACGGTCCTGCCCCTGGTTTCAGCCATGGTTTTGAGCATGTCAATGATCTGAAGAGCTGATGTACTGTCAAGCCCTGAAGTGGGTTCATCGAGAATAAGGACTTTTGGGTCATGAATAACACCAACACCGATGGAAACTCGCCGCCTTTCTCCACCGGATATCCCTCGGACTTTGTCGTCACCGACGCGTTCTCCGGCCACGTGATCTAGTCTGAGTTCTTGGATCAGTGAGTCGACTCGTGAACTCAGCTGGGAACTAGGGAGCCTTAGCCGGAGTTTTGCACTGAACATGAGGGTTTCTTGGACGGTGAGGAGGGGGAAAAGGGTGTCCTTTTGGGTGACGTAGCCGGATATCTTTTTGAACCTGGGTTTGTCCACCGGCTTCTGGTTGACGAAAATGGATGCACTTTGTGGGGTGAGTTTTCCGGCGAGGATCTCGAGAAGCGAGGACTTCCCGGCGCCGCTGGGGCCCACTATGGCTAGGATTTCCCACGGATTGGCCCGGCAGTGCACGTCCTTCAGGACGTGCCGGACTCCGGGCCCAGTAGTTTTGTCATGAACCTTTGGTGGTGGTTCTTGTGATTCTTCATCTTCTTGGTGTTGGTGTTGGTTGTGGTGTTGGACTTTGGCAAAGAACTTAAAAGGGTGTTCTTTCTTTTGTGTGCTGATTGTGTAGTTGATGCCTATTGCTTCAATCTCACAACCTTGTTTCTCCATTGAAGAACCTCTCTCTCTCTCTCTCTCTCTCTCAATCTCAACTTGTGAACAACTACTGATGCTCTCTTTCTTTGCCCATATGTTTGTGTTGTTAAGCCAATTGCTTTATAAATTTTCTTCGGCTTATCTTTTGGTGCAATTCAAAGTTGTTTTATAGCATAGAACAATTCACGTGCAGTTTTTCTTGCTGTGGTATTTTCTGTCATGGAAGTATGTGTAATTCGATTGGCATGGTTATATACGGCTGCTGAACGAACCAAATAGTTTGAGTTTGGCTTGATTTTTGGCTCGTTCAAACAAAGTATAAGCCAAGCTAAATCACTTTTTATATTTAATTGTAAATTCAAGCCAAGCCTCAGCTTATGGGCAATGGCGGCTCAAAGAATTTTTAACAGGGTGTTCAAGATTTATCTTATTTCTGTTAACTTTATGAACGAGTAATATACACACAATTTTTTTGTATATTAGTGTGAATAATTAATGAGACCAAATAATACAAAAATATATACGATGTCGCAATTACATGTTCAATGTTCTCGGCGTTTTATATATTTGGGCCAATGTTCTCAGCGTTTTATATATTTGGACCAACAAAAATTAAACTGGCGCATAAATACACTGGTAATTATTGCAAAAAATTATGTGACAAATAGTTCCGCACTGATCTTTTTGACTTGGGTGTTCAAATATTTATAGTTAATGTTCATATATTTTTGGGTTGGGTGTTCAAGAAGGAGCTATAATAAAACATAAAAAAAAAATTACATACTCCATATATCACTTGAACACCCTCTCTATAATGTATAGCCACGTATGCATATAAGTGTTTAGCTTGATAGGCTCCTGAACAATGAGTCATTCTGTAAATATTGCAACGATTATCAAGAAACATCCCAAAATGCATAAATTAATAAATATTCCAAGTATGAATTATGTTCATGGAAGACGAAAAATTCTACTACCTCCATCCCAAATTTCGGTCCCAAAGAGCTATTTTTATTGTCCCAAAAAAATTGTTCCAATTGAAAAGTTGTAAGGACCCGTGTTTTTAAATGATTTTCTGGAAATAATATTGGAGAAATATGAGGAATGTTTTAAAATGTAAAGTGGGGTCAATATGAGCTTATTAATTGCATTTGGGTGTATTTAAAACTTAGGGGGGGTGTGGGTGTAAGTAGAGAGGTATATATATATAAAAGCAAATTTTCTAGTAAAGACCTCCTGTAAATAAGAAAAAATGTAATTTTTTCACTTTAAAAATTATTTTTGGGAAATCCGAATCGTCCAATGTGTTTAAAAAGTGTTTTCAAGTGTCCACGCGGGAAATCTTAAAAAAAAAAAAAATACCGGGAAGGGCTTGATCCAAGCGGTTTTTCGCAAAATCCGAACAGTTTTTGATAAAATTGTACATATGTAGTTTTTATCAAAAATTGTTCGGATCAAGCCCTTTCCGGTTATTTTTTTTAATGATTCCTCGCGGAGACCCTTAAAGCCACATTCTAAACACATTGGACAGTTCGGATCATCAAAATTCAATCGGAAAAGGTGAGGTCTTGACTTTAATTCTAGTCAGGGATCCCTAACTAGAAGATTTCTGTATATATATATATACACGAAATCTTTCCCATCAAGTATACCTGATGGGCTTCCCATCAGGAACTCCTATTTCCCGATCAAATTTTCACGATCCGAACCGTCCAATGTGTTCAAAAGGTGTTTTAAAGAGTCTCCGCGAGAAATTAGTGAAAAAAATACCGGGAAAAGCTTGATCCGATCAGTTTTCGATAAAAACTGTATATATGCATTTTTATTGAAAACTGATCGGATCAAGCTCTTCCCAGTATTTTTTTCACTGATTTCTCGCGTGGACCCTTAAAAACACCTTGCGTGGACCTTTTAAAACACCTTTTAAACACATTGGACTGTTTAGATTGTGAAAATTTGATCGAGAAATAGGAGAATTTGAGGGCTCCTTGATGGGAAGCTCATCAGAGAGTCCTGATTGGAAGCTCACTGTATACACACACACACACACACACACACACACACACACACATGTGGGGGCTGTTTTTTTGCAAAAAAAAAAAACTCATCCTTCTCCCTCTTATAGAGGTCGGGAGCCTCTCTCTCTTCCCTCTCTCCATTTTTTCTTCAAATCCCACCACAAATCCACATCCCACACTTCTCAAACTCAAGATCTAACCTCAACTCCTTCTTCTACGCGTGATTTGGAGTCCGAGTCTTCTTGGGTTTCACTTGGAGGAAGCATATTTTGGTTAGAATTCAAGAACAAGGGTTAAGGTTTCTTTTCTCACTCATTGGAAGCTTGATCTTTGAGGTCAGGGACTAATTTCTACTCCCTTTAGTTGTATCTAGTTGATTTGTTACACATATCTTGGTGTTAGCTTCCAATTTATAGTAACTTTGGTTTCCACCATTAAAATGGGTTTTCTCCTTGTTTTGCTCTTGATCTATGATTTGGTTGTTAAATTGTTCAATTTCTAGTTGATTTATCCTTCCTCTATGTTTACTTGTTGCTTGATATCTCAAATTTGTGCTTAAACCATCCCATATGGCCTTGGCTTGAAATTTCATGTTTTGGGAAAAATCAAAGAAATCTAGGTTTCCCCAACTGGTTGGGAGTTTGTAAAATTTTGGCATTGAATCTGTCTTGGCCCAACCGGTAGTGAAAAATCTTCCAACTGGTTGGGATTTTCTGAAAATTTGATCTAGCCTCTACCTTGGTCCAATCGGTTAGGTAAAAACTTTCAACCGGTTGGGAAATGCTGAAAAATTATATTTTTATTCTTTGTTCTCTCCTTGATCATTTAACGTTTCGTACTTCCCTCCGACATTTCTTGTCATCATTTGGCTAATTAGAGGAGTTGGTTTGACAATTTTGATGATAGTTGTGACGATTGAAACGAAATGTGAAGTTTGGTTATGGTTCAATGAACGAGACGTGCTTTAGTGTTTTAACATGGGAAATTGGACAAGATATAAATTGATGCACTAGGGCCACCACTCAGTGAGTCGCTAGGAAGGGTTCCATGAGACCTGGAAGACTCGGACATGGGTTCCACGAGGCCCAAAAGACTCGAAAGAGAAATTCAACATTTTTTTTTAAGCTATAAATTGATGAATAAATGAGATTGGAAACTATTAGTGTGAAAAAGGTTAATTGGACGCACGACACGATTGATAACGGTTAAGAGGAAAATGATAGACACTTGGGTTATTTTTGGACGCTTTGGTATCACATTGGACACGCGGGTACTTTGTGATCACTTAACACTTGGTTTAGCTTCCTATATCATACATTGCTCATTTCACTCATGTTATTCCAAATTTTGGTACATTTATCATCTTTATACGCCTAGCGTTAGTAGAATGGTTTTCCTATTGGGATAGTGAGCTCACCCAATCATTTTCAGGTACTCGGCAAGACACATGAGCTGAATGCTTGGAGTGTGAATACATGTCATGAAGATTACATTATCATGAAGTTATTTTCTCATCTTCATACCTAGTATTTTTTGGAAGATAATTATGTCACTTTAATTTCTTCAATCTTTTGACAATACTCGAAATATGTAATAACTTTAAATTATTTTGACACTTAAGTATTTGAGTATGAGTATCCTTTGGTAAGAGACACGTGAAACTTGTATTTGGAAGTTGTATATTGACTATGACTTTTTAACAGAGATATGTATGAATTTTGACTTATCTTATATGGATATTATTGTATTTTGGTTACTAAAAACGAGGGCAAACGAGGGCGTGACAAAAGTAGTAGGGAAAAAGGGATGAACATGCGATGATTATCTTTTGAAGGGTAAAGGAGTAAAGAAAAAATATGAGAAGTGTAATGATGATATTCCCCTAATAAGTTAGAATCCCCAGACTAAAAAGAACTAATAAATTGGGATGGAGAGGGATTCTATGTGAAAGGCTAGAAATTCAATATTTCCATGCATGTCCCTAACTTTCGGCATTTTGAAATGTCACGAACTTAAGCTCAGGCTTGAAAGCTCAAGATGACAAGATTGACTTGCATATGTCGCAAGCCAAACCAAGGTTATCACGATCACATTCAAATGTGAATTGAGCTTGACAATCAGTTATTAGAAATTATCAAGCTCCAGCCGAGCTTGAATATGTATAACAAAGAATTAAACCAAGCCAAAGCAATGGTGTATGCCTTGTTTGGCTTGATTAACACTCTTGCATGGTACATGTTTCTGTTTCTGTAAATTAGAAGTTTAAGAATCTCTCTCTCCAAAAATAAATACATAAATAAAATAATTTAAGCATTAAGACTCTTAAATTTAAGCATTACGTGTATCAGAAAACATGAAACACTCTTCAAATTTTTTATTTTATTTTTTTGCTAACCAAGTTACTGATCAACACCACGTATTTGATATGAAAGCATTTTAATCATTATTAAAGGATGGGAAGTTATAAAACTTTATAATAAAAAAAAATCAAAAAATATACTGGTATCTTAGCCCACGTGGAGTATGGAAATCAGTTGCATAGGTAATATATATATATATATATATATATATATATATATATATATATATATATATATATATCGGAGAGAATCCGGTCAGGACTCCCGCATTTTAATAAAATGCGGACCTCCCCTCTCCCGGCCATTTCCAGGCCAAATGGTCGGGATCCGAACCGTTGGATGTGTTTAAAATGTGTTTTCAAAGGCCTACGCGAAGATTCGGCAAAAAAAAATGACAGGGAAGGGCTTCATCCGAGCAGTTTTCATAACAAACCGTAGGATAAATATTTCATGAAAACTGCTCGGATGAAGCCCTTCCCGGTCATTTTTTTTGCCGAATCTTCGCGCAGGCCCTTGAAAACACATATTAAACATATCCAACGGTTCGGATCCCGACCATTTGGCCGGGAGAGGGAAGGTCCGCATTTTATAAAATGCGGGAGTCCTCAGTCCTGACTGGATCCTCTCCGTATATATATATATATATATCACACTTCCTATCAAGGATCCCGAATTTGAAAAAAAAATCCACACCTCATAGATCCCAATCAAATTTCAACGATCCGAACCGTTCAATGTGTTTAAAAGGTGTTTTTAAGGGTCCTCGCTAGAAATCAGCAAAAAAAAAAAATACTGGAAAGGGATTGATCCGAGCAGTTTTTCATAAAACTATGTTCATTTTTATGAAAAACTGCTCAGATCAAGCCTTTCCCGGTAATTTTTTTGTTGATTTCTTATAGGGACCCTTAAAAACACCTTTTATACACATTGGACGGTTCGGATCGTCAAAATTCAATCCGGAAAGTGGAGGTCTGAAATTTTAAAAAAATGCGGAAGCCCTGACTAGAAGTGGACTGATATTGATAGCTTTTCATACCCCTTGTATGTAAAATGGTTAAAAAATTAATTTTTTGTTTAAGGGTAGCAAAACCTACCAACTTACACAAAGCAACGTAGGAAATGTGGTCCCATGGGATCGTTAAATTTATGGCTGAAATCATTCTAGACCTTGGCCTAAGGGTTTTTTTGGGGTTTTTTTTTAATTTTTTTTTATTTTCATATGATATAGACAGCTTTTCAGTGTAATATTTATCCTTCGATTTCAAGATAATTACATAAAATGCAAGGCCACTGTAAGTATCCTCGGAAGTTGGGAATTCACAAGGATAAGGCTTTCTTGCAATCCTGTTTTCGTAATATATATTTAGACTTCTACCAAAAAAAGTGTAAAATGTAAACTCAAGACAATGGAAAATATTTAGAGTTTTAATTGGAATAAATTCTCAACCATTTAAAAAAAAATTACTTTGGCACTCAGTTACTTTGGGAGTGTTCCGCTAAGGGTGGTTTTAGAATAAACTAGTTTTTCACAGTTTTTTATGTGATGTCTTGTGAGAGAATGACATGTCTCAATTTTTTGAAAAAAAATGTTTTTTGTTAGTGAAACACCGTACACTCTAAAAACTCGTCTTTATGTTAGAGATTACACCTAACTGAATCCTCAAAAACAAAGTCTAGGACGTATTTATTACTAATAGAGTGCCAGAAAACATTTATTAAAAATTTCAAGGGAGATATCGCCCACTGGTCTTGGTCTGGGATATGATTTAGCAATTTGCTCCTTCCTAAGGTTTTTTAATTTGTTTAACTCTATCTACCAACAATTCTTAGGGTATCTCACCTCACGTTTAAGCGTGAAAAATGTTATGATAAAGACTGTAAGGATTAATTTGCGAGAGCGTAAACTGGATCGGGACCCCTGTATTGCCAAAAAGAAAAAGGTAAAGGGCCAGATGGATGAATAACAAGGAAGCATGGGAGAATGGATGAATCTTTTATGTGGATGAGAGCAAAGGAGAAGATTTTATAGTCCTCTGGCCTATATTGCCTATGATTATTTTGTGGGGTGGAGGTTTTTGGGGTTGTCTTTGTCTGCATGTGGCATATTGCAACCCGTGATACCCCTTTTGGCTTTTACAAATTTACCAACCTACTGGCTCCACCTTTGAAGGTCTCCTGGCCATCCATTTGTTATGTACCCACCATCTCAGCCCGTGACCAACTCTAGGAGTCTATTTTTCAATAATGAAGAAAAGATTGCACCTCAATTAATTTTAATACCTTGAATAAAAATTTTTAAAAAAAATTGAATGAAAATAAATAGTCCCTCCGTCCCGAAATGTTGTCACTCTCGTGCTTTTTGTTGTCTCATAAAATTTGCCCATTTTGAAAAGTCAAAAGCATAATAAACGTCCCATTTTACCCTTTTCTTTTAGGCACAATGTTTCAAATTTCATATCTTTGAGTACAAGTCAAAATACACTTGAAGGATAAGATTGGACATCTTGTGTTTGGAGAATACAATAATATTTTTTCCCTAAAAGTTAAAACTACGAATACAATAATATTTCTTCCTTAAAAGTTAAAACTACCAAAAGTGTCTAACATTATGGGACGGAGGGAATAGCAAATCTTTAGAGACCCATGAGGTCTTTTTTAAAAGAAGGGAAGAACGTACGAGCTAGAAAATATAAATTCCTTATTTATGGTCATGCTTATTCCCAGCCAACCACTTGAGATTAATGTTGTGTCGGCCCCCGACGGATTGAACCGTAACTCAATGATTGTTGATACTTATGATTATGTGGAAGAGAAGTAACAAACCAAACATGTGTAAAAACTATCCAGAGAAACCAAATAACAAACAAAACAAATAAGAGAGACCATGCAAGATATACATGGTTCGGCTTACGGATATAAACTTACTCCACGGGACAAGCAAACGAGAACCAATTTCTTTATGTGAAAAGAACAATGCTCCGATAAGCTATAATAATGAGAAAAAAATACACTCACAAAGAGACACTCGCCGATCCAAAATTCATGTTCTCTCACAAAAATCCAATTAGAATCTCTTACCAAACTCTCTCTCATAAAGTCTCACTAAACCTAAGATTTCAACCAAGAGACACATGCACGGAATGAAGTTCCACCATGTGACTAGATGTCATGCAAAAACGGATGATCTTCTGGATGGCCGAAGACCTACCAAATCCCCCATAAAAGTGGTAACCAAATAATTGGTGAAGATTGAACAAATAATCATTTAGGTTACATTAGATGAGTCCCCTAGGGGCCTCCCAAAGAAACTATCAAGTCCCAAAAACCTTATTGAAAGAGTAATGTTATATTTATAGTCACAACATTCTTCGCAAAAATACTCTTTGCCCAAAATGTTTCCTTGCCCCTCAGGTTCGAGAGCTTTAGAGTCAAAGCCCCAGACGATCGTCCGAACGGAATTTGCCAAGAACCAAAATCGTTTCGAAATCCAACGATTTGTACTATTTCTTTCCCTCTGGCCTATGCCAATTCAAAATCGAGAGAATATGCAATGCCCATAGGGCACCGGTGCCCCAAAATTTCCGTTGCATCAAAAAAAAAAAAATACGGTGCCCCCGCCCCACTTCACATATTAATCAACCATTTTCTTAATTCTGATTATGGGTTTCTTGTAATTCAGAATCTATAATTTATAATTCGCAATTTCTTGTTACTAAGATAATCTCCACCTAACTCTCATTTTCTAAAAAAATAGAAGCTATTCAGTGCCCTTGAATACCGTCGCGTAATGTGCTTATACAGTAATATAAGGCTGGACAGGGTCGGGGAAGGATCTCTCCCTAGTTTTTTTATAATGGAAATAATCTCTCCCTTCACGGAACCCATTCAGAAGATAAGGATAGCTCCCTAGGGGGGACGGCAGATTACGAAATCCATTCAGAAGAGGGTTCTTATTTTGCCGGTTCTGTTGTCCTGTCTTTGGGCTAGCTGGCACTTCCTCTATAAACAAATAATACTCTGTTTCATTAATGCATGTCCGTGTCCGTGCCCGTGCTTGAAGGCACAATTTGAGCGATCAACGTTCGTGTTCGTACACATGCCCGTGTCCATTTTTTATGGTCCTTGGGTTGAATTGTAAAAAAAGGAAAGAGAGAATGACGTTTGAAATTTTGGGTGTGGTAGGCTAGTAGGGGAAAAGAGTAGAAATGGAAGTGAGTTGGTAGAGAGAGGGATAAAATAGAAAATGATGACTGAGACAAAAAATATGACAGAGACAAAAATTGCTCTCTGTTGTAATATAGATACTTACGGAAAAATTGATCATCCGATTAATTAATACTTAGGAAATAGGGAATTAATTTTCGCATCTCATCTTTTACCATTTAAATTCTTTTTATTGATTTACGCGAACTTACTATTTTGTGTGAAAAATAAATTGCTAAACTCTAAAAGTAAATGCACGAAAAGCAATACTCTCGAAAAAAATATCCTTCTGCATTAGAAAACTTTCACACATTGTTGATCAACAATGTACAGTACTCTCTGATACAGGCACGGAAACAAGTGAACAGTGCTCGCCGACTCTCTCTCTCTCTCTCTCTCAATCTCTCAGCTGTCTGGTTCACGAGGGTTTTAGAATGCCACACCAAGTCACTGAGGCAATAGTAGGACAAATGAACCTCATAAGTTCTGGTACTCTGATTAGAATGCCCTGGCAAGACGTGTGGTTAGGGCCTTAGGGGTGCAAACAAGTCGAGCCGAGCCGAGCCGAGCTTTGTAGTGTTCAAGTTCTTAACGAGCCGAAAAATCGAGTTTCAGCTCTGCTCGGTCATAAACGAGCTGGGCCCTTATAGAGTCGAGCTAGGGTAATTTACTTAACGAGCGTTCTTAAACGAGCCGAGCCTATGCAATCGAGTCTAGCTTTTGCGAGCCGAGCCGAACCGAGCCGAGCTTTAGCGAGCTCGTTAACTAAACGAGCCTAAAAATCGAGCTCGAGCTCGGCTCGTTTACTAATCGAACCAAGCCGAGCAACGAGCCGAGCCATGAGTTGCTCACGAGCAGCTCAATTCGTTTACAGCCTTACGTGTGGTCTTTTCTTTTGTGATTGCAACCAATATCCCGTTGTTATTGTTAACGAGTTCAATTGATCTAGGATCCAACAACTCCAAATATTCACTCGATTAACATGTGAAGTGAATGTATAACAATTAGGTACCTAATTTGTCACACCCTCAATTTCAAAAACAATTAAGTGCCTTTCTTAAGATAACAAATGCAAACTTCCATAAGTTTATTTCAAATATCCCAAGGTTCCAATTCCATGTTACTAAACAAAGTTTAAGCCGGATACCCGTATCCCATAATAAGACATGGATAAAAGTATTAAGTAGTTACATTTTGTAGGAAAAACAGTACCCGAAAACAAAACAAAACAGTGATCGAAAATATTATTTCTGGAAATGAACAAGAACATGAAAAACATAATCTGAAATTAAGCGGAAAACCAGAAACTATAAAAAACAATGATCGAACCGAGGGCTGTGTAAACCCACAGTTTCCTTAAAGTAAATAGTCCCCGCCTCCCAGAGGTGTTGGAGTTTTTGATCGACGTCTACTTTCCAGGATACAACGGTCCAAACAATCGGAGTAACACCAACTCAATTGCTCTATCGAACGGACAAGTACCTGTACTCTCTCCCACTGGCCGAAAATAGACCTTGTGAAGCTGTGTGTGTTTCCCAAAATTAATAATCAAGGCTAGAAGTAGATGCAACAAATCAACCATACAATTAGAAATAGAAGAAAGAAATCCATACCACAATGGGTTTCCAGCAAAACCCTAACCCTAATTGATTTAGATTCCAAACTCCAAGAATGAATACCACCCGAGCTCCACAATGCGATCAAGGAACTAGATCAAGTAAAAAACAAGCTACAAGAGTGAGGTTTCACTCACAAATCAAGAGTGAGAGAGAGAAAATGTGAGAGAAAGAACCAACCAAAAAATGTAAGTTCTTACCTCTAGAATCGCCGAAACTCAAAATCCAAGAGGGATTGATGTTTACAACCTGTAGATCTTCAAAATTAGTGATGGATTGAAGTATAAACCCAAGGATTTGAGGTAGAAAGAAGAGAAAAGGTGGAGAGGTGAACTCTAGGGTTTTTTGGTCAAGTTTGGAAATGAAAAATAAGCTAAGGAGCCTTTGAATAGGTGTCCGGATCGTGTTTGAAATTTTTAGAAATTTTCTAGGTTGTACTGGTTCTAGGAAAAAGCTAGAACCGGTTCTGGCATGTTCCACAAGGTTCTAATGGCTTGAACTGGTTCTGGGAAAAAGGGTGTACTGGTTCTGATAACAAAAATGAGATACTGATCAAAGGGTACTGGTTTTAAGGAAAACCTTGAACCAGTTCAAGCTGGGAAATTTCAGAAACGTATCACTAAGCACCAACACAACTCCCGAGTGCAACAAACACCCTCCCAATTCTCCCTAACACCATCCCAACCAAGAATTTGATTTTCCAACAATCCACCGAACTCTCGGCACACCAAATATACATATATCCATACAAATATTTCACGAAATACATAATTAAACTTTGATTAAAACTCAGCCACATTACTCATAAATAAGTTGAATTAGAGCTCGAATTTACAGGTCCTTGCAGCCATCACGGGCAAAAAATCAGTGTTGGTTTAACCCCGTGACAGTAGGCATAACAAGGGCAATGGGGAAGTGCCTCTGAGAATGGAGCGACTGGCAATATTTGCTACTATCGTCCAGATCCGTGGCAGCACTCCACATTCATGCTCGCGGTTTTGTAGCTACATTGCACCTCCAGTTACTGAGACTTGGATGCACGTATGTGTGTCTAAGAGAGAGCGAGAGCGAGATAAACTATTGAACTGAGATCGACTCGGCAATGGACTAAGAAGACTTCTATCAGAAGCCAACAGTAAGTAAAATGTGTATGGACCATAATTCTCAACTAAATCTGGAACATTTCACATGTATAACAGCTTGTTGCATTCATCTTGCGAAGATATAGATCGTGGTAATTCGATTCTTCATGTAGTTCAAAGGTCTTTGGTACACTTATTTTGTCTTTGTACCAACAATGAAACTCATGAGTACCATCATGCAATTTACATTTGCAGAGACGAATCTCTCGCCACAGTCGTCAAAAGGTTCAACAAAGTTATTCTGTCAGTTAAAATTACAAAACCTGTTCGTTATTAGCAGAACCAAAGGGTACCCGCAGCAAAAAACAAGAGCATCTGTAAAATAAGATAACCATGACACTTGGAGAGGGGTGCATCAGAGCTTCGTGAGCGAGGCTTTCAAATGTGGCTGAAGACTATTAAGACTAGTAGCCATTTCAACTGTGTAAACCAATTCTTCATTGACCAACTTAAAAACTCGAGTTATCTCTCTCACCTGCCAAAGAAAGGGAAGATTTTACTCTGCCAAGTAGCTACAGTCACAAAGGAAACAGATGCCCAATTTTCTTTAAACTAACAATTCTTTTAGTTCTCAAATTAAAAAAATAGAATATTACAAAAAACATGGAAACAGAAGCATGAGAAGTGTTTATACTAGGCAAAATCACTTAAACATTATGAACCAACCTGCCAGTATCAGCAAAACTAGCTTTCATACGAAGCGTAGGAAATAACAGAATTGTAGAAGCACGTTACGAATTAAAGCATTGCATCGTTAACCAAATAGTTCTGTCTACAAACGTTCACAAATTCCTCCACAAGTTGGACGTCTTATTTTAAAAGTGATTTTGTCCTTTTACCAATGATAAATTCAAGACACGGAAGGAGTTGGCCTGTATCCAGTTTTACAGATGAGGCCCTGCCTACTGATGTGACGCATGGGACATTTTCTAGTTCGGCAATACAGTATGTATGCAAATTCAAATTTCTCTCTTTTTCCTACCAACAAGGTGTCTGAGCTAATGTAACTTGGAACGCAGACTTTTTCGGTGCAAGGGAAAAAGATCACGGTATGTACGTACTCCAAATCTGATAAAATGGATTGGCTCATATAGATGACGTTACTATAATGACAACGTCAAATTCATCACTTAGATAATTGGTTAAGGGAGCATATCCCCTTTTCAACGGGGTTGTACTGTTTGTTTCTCCCTCTATTATTCTATTTAATTCCAATTACTCAATGAGACCTGATTACAAACAACAATCTAGGGAAAGCATCTAGGAGCAGATTAGAAGGATTACTTACTTTTTTAAAAGAAGGAGAAAAAAAAAAGTCTAACCAGATCCAAGAATGGCAAAAACACTATTACTGGAGGCCCAGTTGAAGGGCAGTCTAATCTAGTATGAAGAATAATTCCATGAGCATACTGTATTAGTCTAGGACACGTTTGCTTAAGACACGTTTTACCATCCTGTATTTCAATGTGTCATCATGTCATGTGGAATAGTAAGAATAAAAAAAATCTTCTTTGACACTGGCACTCAGAATTCACTAAGTGATGAAAACTCTTGTAGTTGAAATTCCAATGTCCAATCTTTCTTCAACATCTCTTCTTGGTACAGGCGTTTGAATTTTTATTTGTTAGCAAGTTCAACATTTGATATATCAAGGGTATGTATTCAATTAAGAGTAATAAGTTATTTCCATAATTCCATGTTACATACAAGCAAATGGAAGAGGACAGAGGTACAACGAGTCCTTTGCACTGAGAAATGATGAAATACCAATCTTGGGGTTGATTGAGCATTTTCAGAGCACTTCGCCAAGATGCACCTATCGCTCCACCAGTGCTCAAAGGAGCTCGAGTGGGCACAAAGGAGACCAGTCTCTAATGAGTCTAGCTCAATCCTACCCGAGCAGGGCTGAGCAGCAATGCAGAAACGTGTATCTAAAATTGACTTGGTTTTGACAAAAACTGTAAATAGGGCTTCTATTATTTATTCGTGTACACTTCTTTGTTTTACTTTATAATTAGAAGTATATTAGAAAAGAAGGCATAAAGGGGATGGCACCCATATACAATGTAGGCCAAAGACGAAAAGGCCTATACAGTATACACCACTAGGACTATGAGAAAGATACATAAAATGAAGACATTGTTCTAGAGTTGGATTAGACTCTTGACTCCCAACTAAAAACAAACTTATTACAAAAAAAAAAAAAACTTTTTAAGTCTACATGATACTCTCAATACCATCCAAATGCCACCTATGTTGCAGAGCAGAATTAAGAGCCCAAATATTCCTTCTCCTGCTTCCAACTCTAGGCCCATGCCACTAAGGAAGCATGTCGATCATCACTGCAGGAAAAAACCCAAGGAACGCCAAAATAATATAGAAAAGAAGTCCATAAATCCCCAGCCACCAGGCTATGGATGAACAAATGTTCCACGGGCTCCTTACCCTCGAACACATGGGACAACAATTAACAATAACCTTTTTTGAATGATTACATAATCAATAGCTAAGATCTTATTTTGAGCCGCACACAACACAAAGAATGAGACCTTGGCTGGGGACTGCACTACACCCAAATTTTGATAAAAGGACTTCATCTGAAAGGATCCAGCTACTTAAGGTCTCCACCTCAAAGAATCCTCTCCGACTACTAGTCCACCCCCGTCATACAACACCCCCGTCATACAACATGCCAATGAGGAACCAAAAAATTCGTCGATCTCCCGATCCTCCACCTGTCTTTGAAGAATGATATCCCACACCACCACATCATTTCTGCTAAGATAGTCCGCCATCGAAGAACCCTTATTAGTTGGAAAGCGAAACTCGCATCCTCTCCCCTCAACACCACACATAATCACAAAATTTCACCATCCTTCCGTCTCCATACTAATTTCTGTCAAGAACTCACAGAGACATATAGTTCAAGCTTGAAGGGGAAGAAGTCAAGACTAACACGTCCAAGGTTGTGGGTTGCTAGATGTTTACTTGAAGCATTATATTTTAACTCTTCATATACTGGATTGTTTCACCATGCATGGTGGCTCGTGGTTTTTAAACAATTGATTTATTATGATAGAGACATCGAGGTTAACGAAATGTTATTAACATGTGGAATTGGCTAACAATATTAAATTAAATTAACTAACCCAATTGGTATTTCTATTCGGTAATTACATTCAAGAGTTTGGCTCATTCAACTCCCACCCCACCTCTCAAACACAAACATGTCTGCCTTCGCCTGTTCAATAGAAAACAGGCGGTCTCATCCCCTTCACCCCATCCCACCCGAGAGAAGAAATAGTGATAGGATCCTATTAACTAAGACTTCTAAGGCTCAAGGAAGTAGGAGGACAAAATAAAACAAAAACTAAAAAGAGTTCCTAGACAAAAACTGAGCTTGACTGCTACAATGGGAATTAAGCTCGGAACTACTCGATGAAAGCATTTCTTAATACAAGGGTTGAAAGGAAAAGAAAACAAAAACATGATGCTCAGTTTTGATGGCTGATATATGTAGCAAGAAGAGATGACTCGACCCAACACGTAAGACTGCCAAATATGCACATTACGGTACATTTACATGCATAGACCTGCTAAGCAACATTAGAAATGCTAGCATAACCTAAAAAAATGCATGTTATCGCCAATGGAATCTGAAGTAGTTGTGAAGAAACCGCATCTAATCAAAGCAAAAGGTGTTTAAAATTTCTTTTAAATGCACTATGAAACTGAATGAAACTTCAACCAATATTGCATCATTGAAACCTACAATGGTGAGTTAAACTACCTTAGAAGCATTGCCAACAAGTTTGCTGTGAAGCTTCACCACTTTCTCTTCTCCATTATATGTTCCTTTCTGGAAGAGGATTAGACATTGGCATAACGTCAAAAGTTGATAGGAAAATATAATTTTTTACACGTAAAAAACAACCAGACCGGTAAATTTAATTGCTGAAAAATGAAGCAGGTTTACAATGTTCAGTGATAAATATTCTGCCATGGTATAATCTGTTCAAGTTTAAATTTAGCATTCCTCCTCTATAAACTTCTATAAAAAGAATCTTCATAAGCAGAATGCTATTCGACATATCGCGAATAGTAACAGAGTTATCAAGAGAGCAACAAATAATTAGTGGTTCATTGGAGAGTTCAAATTCTCAAAATGTAGAGTTTGCAAATGCAGTTACACATGCATTCCTACTTTACTTTCCTTCTTAGATTTAGTATATTTGAGTTCTAGGCAACAAACAATTTCAAAAAACTCAAATAGAAGCAATCTATATTTCCATGGGCAAATTTGCTTCCATCTGAAGGATCAAGGTTCAAGATAATGGAATAGTGGCTTGGTTAGCTTGATTCAAGTTGTGATTCAGTACCACAAAAAAAAAAAAGGAAAAAATACCAAGTGTGACATGGTGATCACTGTCCTTGGCACCAAAGTTTTTTTTTGTCCTTTTAGAACGTATCTGCCTTAAAATGAGCCTAGTAATTGGCATATACCATTCATGGCCTTCAACATTCAGAAACTTACACAAAAGCAAATGGCTGACAAATGTATAAAACTTGTACAAATTATCATTTTCAAATTTCTTGGTTATGCAGCCTTTCATGACTTATGAGCCGAATTGCAGACTTCATCAAACCCACGTCTCGAAATCATTCCACTTGATAGCATAGTTTCATAAATTCAATTTTTGACAATAGAAAAATGTGATGCATGAATATAAATTTTTTCTCAAAGGGCAGTTAGTATCAAACATTGTAGAAAGAAAAGGTTTATATCAAAAAGTATATATGTCAATATAGAGAACTAAAATGAAAGGACTTTATCCCGCATCAATAAAGGACGCAATTACCAAACAGATAGTTATGATAGAATGTAATATGACTGTAGTGTCAGCTTTTGACCAACATGGGGATTGTTGGACTATTGTTCAGTCTTCACTCTATCACCACAAAATTTTCCTCTACACAAGTATTTGGACATTACCTCTTCATGAAGTAGACTACGAAGTTACTAGTGCAGAATGAAGAGGGTTTCACCATGTAAGACGAATTCTTTATGAGGGAAAACGATAGAAGAAGAGAGAGGAGGAAGAGAATTTTTGGCATTTACAAAGAGGCTTTCTGTAGGTGACATCATTTTTATTCTCCTCTCTACAGAATTCATTATTTCAAAAGTTTCTTGGGTTTTCTATGTTGTTTTCTGGTTTATGAAGATTCCAGACTTTTTCCCCATCTGCTAGTGTTGGTTTCATGTACTTTCAGTTTCTCCAAGGGGGAAAAAGACCCTATCTGTTGTTATACTTTCCATTACTAGCTGTGGTATCCGTGACTGGCTTGGCCAAGATGCAAGCCAGATGCAGTGTGTTCCGGGTGAATAAATTATGTAATTTTTGTATTATGTTCACTGGTTGGGCTTACTTCATATTTCCACTTTTTCTATTCCTTCTGCATGGTTTAGCCATGACTCACTTACTAGAAATTTCCTGCCGTTGCAAGTGTGCTGGACTCTAGCAACTGGATTTAGGCACTCCGAGAAGGCTTTCTAAGAGGCTGACCACAATCTGAAGCAACTATAACAAACCAAGCACTAGAATGAGAGAGGATATACACTGTTAGAAGCACAAAACAATCTATGGAAACATTAAATTATGGACAACAAAATTTTTTTTTTTCCTTTCGTTTGACCATACGGATTCAATCCACTTACCATAAATTACCAGATCCAAGTTATAATGACTTCTAGATTATTGGTCGCCTCGGGGTTCTCTCCAATATTTCCCTCATTCTTATTTCGCTGATTTTCTAACATTCAATGCCAGTGAGGTACAAAAACAAATTTTTTAGCCATCTGGTTTTGCTGATTTTTTGGGGGGGTAAATCATCTGGTTTGCAGATTCAGTTATCTTTTCATATATACATTGAAAGGCTCAAAATATTATAAGTTAAATTCAAGATAGGTAACTTCTGACCAATAAATAGTTTGTATAGTTGATTGATCGATATAGTCTTCATCTGGTGTGGCCTGATCTTCCTCATTAGAACTGGGGAGTTAAAGAATTAACAAAATTGGAAATATAATAGAGATTTTGCAAACCAGGATGCCGTTGGTATGGAAATCCAAAAACATAAAGCCTAGTATACATACACATCTTTTCTTTTTGTTTCCATCCGGAAACACCCGAGTCTAATAGTATCTTTATAATTCTTATAGTTTCCTTTTTTAAGTTTTACGAGTTAAACGAGTGGTTTATTTGGTCAAAATTAATTTGTTCGTACTTTTTCCTTTGCATTTTTGGAATATCATAACCCAAAATAATCTTTCAATACCATGAATTGATCCCTGTTCTCCCCATCCGTGTTCAAATTGAGACATGGGCATCCCCGTTGTTTCCCCTGCTTTAAAACAATTAAATTTATTTGAGACATCACGTGGCGTGTCCCACCCGTGTCCCGACGTGTCCCGTGTGCCAAAGTGTCTGACACGGATACGGCAGGCAGTAGTTAGGAATGTTCGTGCTTCATAGCATATAGCTGGGCAGGAGAGAGAGATTAGACTTTAATTACCTGGACTTCAACCAGACCAGTGCTCTGAGCAATAACAACTTCAAGCGTGCCATCAGGTTTAGGTCTCCAATACCCGCTCTCGGCGTGCATAGGCTCTCCGGAGCTTAGTTTCCAAGTCTTTTGAGAATAAGCAATCACAGGCTTCCTCGTTCAAGTATATATCACATCATGATGATGATCAGCAGGCAGACATCAGTTGATCATAAGCAAATTGGAGAATTTTTTTGGTTTTGAAATTAACATTTGATACCTTGTTGCCCGGGTGGGAGAATTGAAGTTCTTCGCCGTAGTTGAAGGAGTTGATGGTGGGAAAACCACCCTCGCCTTGGCCTCTCCAAGTCCCCAGCAAGTACGATAGCGGCTCCACCGCTGGATGCACAGGTTTCAGAGCTGCTGCTGGCGGAGGTGCAGAGCTCTCACTGGCGTCCATCTCACAATTTTGACTGTTTCTCTCACTCTGACCAGACGCTGTCCTTTTTTCTTCCTTTATCAGCGACTAGTTCAACCTCTGCAACAGTCATTCATTCGGATTTTTTTAGGATGCACCCGAGTGCTTTGGGACGTTGGGGTATGATCCTGTCAAATATGGACCCTTAAAGATTTTAATTTAGGGGTCAGATAAATTTGCGCCCCCTCCACAAAAATGTGACCATAAAATGTAATAAGTGGAGCTATATATTATGGTAAGTGTAGTCATACATCATATGTAAGCCATATATCGTATGAAAGTGTCATTGTGTATCGTGGTTAATAAGCCCAGTTTTTACAGTAAGCAAAAATTGTGTTTTATTGGGGGAAAAGCATAAAACCATCTCGATTTTGTGCAAATCCATGTCACTTTTTTGTGCTTAATTTTGATCTAACAACTTAGATTTACCTAGATTTCAATCTAAAACTCCATATTTAACGGGGCATCATGCCTCTAAACCACTCGGGGACATCATAGAAAAATCCCATTCTTTTTGAAGAGGAAAAACAAAACATTTTTTTTTATCTATTTCCAAGGAGACCATGGGTACAACAGGTGATCCATACTTTAAGCCGTTAAATTTATTTAAAATATTATTTTAAAATTTTCTGTCATAAATCAAGTCAATCAAGTATCATGAAGGGCTTAATATAGTAATTCAATTTTTAGTCCCTAAATTCACAAGGACCAAAATAAAATGAATGGATTAAGCTCTTACCTATATTTGATTGAGCTGATTTTTGACAAGGACTTTTAAAAAAATATTATCGACAAATTGAACAGCTCATATTATTTGTATGGAATCTTAAAGGTGGGTCCCACACAAACCCGTTGTATGTTTGGTGTACCCATGGTCAGGCTAAGTGAGATAGCTTTATCTAATATAAGAGGAGGGAGTCCTTATGGTAACCCCCAAGGGAGTTGCTATGCTAGTCAACCCTCCTACCCTTTCTTCTTTTTTTTTTTTTGATTATTGGCTTTTTGGCATTTTTTGTTTGTGTATTGTGAGAGAATGGCCTGTCTTGAAAATTGAAATAAGCTGATTTTTTGGCCTTTTGAGTTAGTAGAATGGGGATGCTATTTGGAAATAAAGCCATACGATTCTGTAGTTATATTTTCTATTTTGTAGGAAATTTAAACCTCCAAATTGGATCTGTATATTTTCAATTATATAAATTATAATTTTATTAAGAGGGCTATTGTTCTTAACTAGCATACAGATCGCGTGTGTCCATTCTCTAATAGGAAAAAAAATTAATTGTAGCAAGCCAAATGTTGACTTTGGCACTAAAAAATAGCTCTAACTATTAGAGTTGCTCTTAAATAACGAGACAAATATGTGAATATTAGATATTTACCGAGTAATTTGTTAGCCAAAAATTTGCAAAAATTGTCTAAGCTTGGTTCTCCAATTGACTGAGATAAAAGCTGAAATTTTATCTCCATCCTTTCTCAAATGAGAAAATGAAGGAAGTGATTTTTCTCTCTTTTACATAACCAAAATTCACAAAATTCAGAGCCCCTTTAGGCTAAACTTTAGTGTCTTGTTGTCATTGTCAGTTGTCTTTGTGGTTGAACTTTGGACCTTCAAAGTTGAGAGAGGTCTATTACTAACCGTTAATTTTATAGGCATTCGTGAAACCATTTGCATTTCGATCTACTTTCCAATCATATAGCTTTACGCATTTTGTAACAATAACTTCTTACATGATGTAGGACCAACTATGGCGTCTCTTGGAAGCCAATGTGCTCCTTCGAGATCTGGTCTGCGTGGCAAAGGTAAAGATAAGACTGCTGACTAGCCTCATGCTAGGCAATGACTCCAACTTGAGGAACGAGCGTCTTAGACTTCTACTTTAATAGAGACATTCCTTCAATGCTGTGCAGACGATACTGACAATTTCGGTAGGATAAGTATGACATTAGACAAGGCCGCATGGCTTAGGGTGGTGCATGATTTCAACTCATGCACCAAGTCCAACCTCCAACAATCACAACTCAAAAAATGTTGGGACCAGCTGAAACGAGAGTGGGGTCCTTGGAGAATGCTTACTGAGGACTGTAGTGTGGCAGGACTAGGTTGGGATCCCGTCAAGAAAGCAATTACAGGTCCTCCCCATTCGTGGGCAACAATGATCATTGTAAGTACGCTTGTGCCACTGGAACACCATAATCATAGTCTTCACATTCTACAACTACTTGTGCATCTCAATAGAATTTTATATTTCCTAAGTGATTGTCGAATTTTTAACCTCACAGTAGATTTTTCAATTTTCTTATCTTTTCTAAGAATTATGACTTTTGTTAAGAAAATAATTGAAAAGGTCATGTGTATATTACTCCACTATAAAGTTCATTTTTCAAACTGTTATAGGCTTATAGCACTAAACTATCATTTCATTTTTAAAATGTCAAAAAATGTATATATCTGCTAAAGATGCTGACTTCTATTGGAGAAGGTCATAAGCTGGACATTTATTTGTTGTCATTGATTAGTTTTGACTCCAACTACACTCATCATCAGAATACCAGTGAGAGTGATAGATGTTCAAGTACGGATTGTGGCCATAGAGATTATGGTTCAATCTCCTCGTATAATGAAAGTGCAAACTCAAATTTATTTTGACATGATTTTTTGGGTCCCATATCCCCAACACACCTGTTCATCATGTGATATTATTCAAAGTACTATATTGGACAATGCAAAATTCACTTTTATTATTCCAAGTAATATATTGTACAATGCAAGATTCACTTTTATTTTGTGGGACATGGTGCTTTTGTGTTTTGGGGGGGAGTTCCATATGAACACTTGCCAAAAATTGGGTTCAATGGCCTCCTAACACACAAATCCAGCCTCCTTGTCTAACTTACTTGATTTATGACTAATTGAGAGTCTCCAAAGACTTTAACTATATCCACTTTTAAGGTTAGCAGAAGTTCCAAACCCATAATTAAAGCTTCATATTCTGCTTGATTGTTTGTACATTCTCCTTCATTTATTTGAAAATCAAATTTGGTTTTCAAACCTTGAGGAGATTCTAAAACAATTCCCATTTCAGCCATTTGAGATGTTTTCGAACCATCGAACCACATTTTCCATGGCTTAATTGTTACTATGTCAACCTCCGCTATTTCTGGAGTTTCAACTCTATTTGGATGATCTGCCAAAAAGTTAGCTAAAGCTTGTCTTTTTACTGACTTTTGGGGAACATACACAAGGTTGAATTCAATTAAAGAAACAATCCATTTCCCAATTCTGCCACTAAGTACAGGTTGAGATAAAAGATATTTCATAACATCAGTCGGAGAAATTACATAAGTTACTCTAGGCATCATATAGTACCTGAGTTTCTTCGAAGCAAAGAACAAAGTTAGACATAACTTTTCTACTACAGAATACCTACTTTCATAGTCATTTAAAAACCTACTTAGATAATAGATAACTTGCTTCTTGCCTTCATCATTGTCTTGAGCTAACAAAACTCCTATTGAGTCATGGTTGGCTGCTAAGTACAACTTCACAGGCTTCCCTTTCTCGGGTGGAACTAGAACTGAAGGATTGATCAAGTACTCATTGATGGCCTTGAAAGCATCATCATGCTCCTTTGTCCATTCGAAGTCTTCTCCATCCTTCAATTTCAACAAAGAAGAAAAGATTTTAGTTTTTCCTGCAGTATTAGAAATAAACCTTCGAAAAAAATTCAATTGACCAAAAAATGTTTGTAGTTCTTTCTTGTTCAAAGGAGGTTTAGCCTCAATAATAGCCTTAGCTTTGTTCTTATGAACTTGAATACCTTTGCTATGGACTAAATATCCCAAAAAGTTTCCTGCCATTACACCAAAAGCATATTTAGCAGGATTCATCTTCAATTGATAATGTTTCATCTTTGAAAAGACTATTTCCAATTGTTTTATGTGATCATCAATGGATTCTGATTTCACAATGATATCATCAATATAACATTCTAGAAAACCCCCAATTATTTCATGAAAAATAGTGTTCATTGCTCTTTTATAAGTAGCACCTGCATTTTTAAGCCCAAATGGCATCTTAACCCACTCAAAAGTTCAAAGATTACCAAGGGCTCTAAATGCAGTCTTATGAACATCTTCTTCAGCTACACAAATTTGATTATACCCTGAATGTCCATCCATAATAGACATGATCTTGTGTCCTGCAGAGTTATCCACAAGCATGTCTACTATAGGCATTGGGTATTCATGTTTAGGAGTTGCAGTATTCAAATTTCGAAAATCATTGCACACTCTAATCTTCCCATTTTTCTTAACAACATCAACAATATTCGATAGCCATTCTACATATCTTGTTGTTCGAATGAAACTAGCATTTAAAAGGTTTTGAATCTCTTTCTTAACCAATATTATGGTTTCAGGAGACATTTTTCTTGGAAGTTGTTTAAAAGGTTTGCAATTAGGTTTGATAGGTAACCTATGCTCAACCAAATCTCTACTCAAACCTGTCAATTATTATAACTCCAAGCAAAACATTCCTTGTTCTCTTTAAGCACTGCAATCAACATGGTTTTTGAAGTAGCATCATGTTCCTTATTGTTGTGCACAGTGTTTGGAACAATTCCATCTCCCAATTCCACTTCTTCTAGAGGATCTTGGGAATCTACATAGCTTATAAAAGCCTCTTCGATTACACTTGGCTTCAACCCTTAGTCAGACTTTTCAGCCAATGATTCTTCCCACTCATTTGTTTTTTGCAACTTCTGCTCTATCTCTAGAGCCATAAACTTAATCAAAGCCAAAGAATTGGCCTCTTCGAATTCTGTCTTGGACTTACATCCAAGCAGCCTTATTTGGTGGGTTGTCTGATTCATAATGAACTGCTTGCTTAAGCCTTGATTTTAACTCTGCCAATTCTCCAATTTCCAACACATTAGATGGAGGGGTGGCAGGTTGTGCTATTTCACATAGAGGGATGATCTCAGGTTTATACATTTCAGCCTTTGCACAATTTGCTGAAGTACTAAATGGGTGAGGATCTGCTTTGACCTATTCAATTCCAACCCTTTTTCAATTTTCATACTTCACAATCATTAGAGCTTGATGCATTGAAGAAGGAATACATCCATTCACATGAATCCAATCCCTTCCAAGTAAAGTATTATATTTACTTGTGAAAATATCCACAATAAAGAATGCTGTGTCAATTTTCACCTGGCCAACTTTCAGGCGTATGGAAACAATTCATTTAGGGTTTTTACTTTCATCAGTAAATCCAGCAATGGAAGTGCTAGTTGGAATCAACCGAGCCTTCTCTTTTCCCAACTTCTTCAAAGTCCTACATGGCAAAATGTTTATTGTGGCACCATTATCAACCAGAACCCTGTTTAGCAGTATCCCATCAAATGAAGCAGAAATGTATAAAGGTTTCAAATGATGCCTCATATCACTTAAAGGTGGTTTGAAAGGATAAGAAATGTCAGCACAATTCAAATCAGCAGTTAGAGGATACTTAGAATCTGAATTTGGAACAAATGTTGCTTTCTCTTTAGAAGTTACTTCTGTTTCCTCCATTGCATTAACCATGATAAGGAACTCATATTATTCTTCTTCCTTTTGAATTTTTGAGATGATTGCTCCCCATCCATTATTCCAACCATTATCATAGGTTAAATCATATTCATCTTCACTGGAAACATCAATAACTTCCTCAGGGGCAACTTCTGATTGTAAAGCCCTTCGAACGAGTGAGCAATCTGGTCCAAATGGTCGAAAATTCATAGAAGAAGGAAATACCATGTTAATTTGAACTTCAGGCAAACCCTTTCCAGTGTTAGCCTTCTTTGAAGAAGGATAATCTCTCTTCGAAGTTGGTGGAACTGGACTAGAGGGAACATTCCTTTTAGAAACCAACCAAGGTTTCTCATTTTTTCCATGATTTGGACTCACCCAAGGTTTTCTTTCATTATTTTGATCCAAAACTTTTCTTTCCATCCTTTTTGGAAAGAAATTGACCCTCTGTCTGTCCAAGTCTTTGAAAATCAAGTAATTAGCTCTACATTCCATACACAAGCATTCTAAGAAGGATGCTTCAAGCATAGGAAGATGAGATTGCTTAAAACCTTTATGAGAAGAACTTTCTAGTGCATACTTTTTCTTGTTAATCCTCCCAACATCATTTCGAAGTTGACCAATCTTTGGTCTCCCTCTACCAAATTGCACAGAGTTCATCCCAATATGCACTTGATTGTTCTACCACACTTCTCGAACTGTTTTGGCCAAAGATGTTGGCACATTTGTTTTAGCAGTTACCTCTTCTATCTTTGGAAATGGTTCTGAGTCTATGCCCATTGTCTTTTTTGGAAACATGATACTTCTTTTCTTAATCTGCTATTGGATCCTGTCCCGGAAGACATTACAATTCTTAGTTGAATGAGTCCAAGAAACATGTCATTTACAATAATTCTTTCCTTTTGTTTCTTCCAAAGTTGGAAGTTTAACATTTTCAGGCAACTTTATGAACTTTTTCTTCAACAGATAATCAAAAATTTCATCTGCTTTAGAAACATCAAATGAATAAACTTTACCGGTTGCTTTCTTGTTAGTCCTTGGTGCTATAGAAGAATCCTTTCGAACTAAACTTTCACATGCACAAGGATCATGCTCAACAATTTCAGCAGCATCAATTTCATATGTAGGATCCCTATAATATGTTGAATAAGAAGAGTTATTCCTATCAACATCTTCTTCTAACAAAGATTCATATCTTGATGCTTTGTAAGTTAAATCAACCAAATCCCTAAATTCAGTAGAATCGAATTTCTTCCTAAGTTCCCTCTAACAAATTCAAGTTCTGGTAGTTGAAGTTTACATTTGTTCCTATCCCTTTTGAATCTAGAAATAAATTGAGCAGTCTTTTCATCAGGCTTTTGTTTCAACCTTGCTAAATCAGCCATGGTAACTTCAGGTTCAATTTGATAAAACTAAGTATGGAATATCTTTTCCATCCTTTGCTAATTTGGAACTGATTCTGGTGGCAAATTAAAGTATCATTCAAAGGCTGTTCCTATCAAGGAATTAGAGAATAATTTCAACTTAATGAATCCCTTATTGCCCAATTCCTTACATTGGGCAGTAAACCTAGCAATGTGTTCAGTTGTTGATTGTTTTCCATCCCTATGAAACAGAGTAAAATCTGGAATCTTAAACCCCCTAGGGACTTCGAACTGCCTATCTATCCATTCTGGATAAGGTTTTCTCTATATTTGAGTTTGTCCCCCTCGAGTTAGAAGCCCATAAACTTCTTGCATGATGCCAAGTATTTCATCTCGAATGGCAGGATTTCCTCCTAAATGAACACTTGGGTTAATTGGTGGTTCCAAATTCATATTTCTAGGCATATGATCTTCTGGAAACCTCTCAAAAGGTCTGTCAAAAGGTTTGGGTTGCTTAAAGCCCCCTTCCTGCCTTGCAAAAGGCTCATATAGGTGGTTCGAATGCACCCTTCCCATCTCTGGCACTCCTGGATATTTAGGAATTCCAATTTCTGGATTAGGCCTCCTCGAACCAGTCCTATCATGAAAATGATTTCTTGGAGTAAAATCACACTCATCAAACCCATAATCATCATTATTAAAACCCTTATTCTCATCTAAATCCTCAAAATTAGGTTCAAAAGGGATATTAACGATTTGCTTAAATATTTACTTAGGCTTAGGAGTTTGATAATCATAAGTCTTTGCAGGTTAATACCAAAACTCTGGTATATCATCTACATTAATAGGTTCCTTTCTAGGCCTTGACTTATGTTTGTTTGTGCTAGCCTCTCCTTTATCTTTTTCAAATGAGAGTAAAGGCTCACTCCTAAGTTTTGACTGTTCCTCCAACTTTTGAAACATAAGTTTCTGAGTTTGAGCTAATTCTTTAAATGTAGCAATCAACTAAGCAAATTGATTAGATGACACATTTCCTCCAACTTCTGGATTCTTTGGGTCATCAACATGCACTGTTCTGTTATTCCTAGTTTTCATTCGAGAAGCTTGGCCAATTCCTATATTTTGATCTTGGCCATTACGGGTTTCTGGACCTATTTGAGTGCCTTCAACCTGTTCATTCTCTGTAGGAGTAACATTATTCTCATCTTTTAGCGTTTGGCCAATCTGAGAATCATCTGCTTGCTTCCTAAGTTTTGGAGCCATTCAACACTTTGGGGTCCCACCAGGCGTGCCAAAAAATGTGTTTGGTTCTTTTACTTCTTTGCAATGGAAAATAATTGTATGCGAGCGTGCCAGATAGAGTTTTCAATCTACTCCCTCAGATTAACTTTGGAAAACCAAATCTAATCAGGCGATTGTGTTTTAATGATTCAATTACTTCAATTAAGAGGATTTCCCTTCAAAGTGAAGAAATACAAACCAATATATTTAGGAAATCAAAGAACAATAGATAAACAAGATGCTTTGATTGATAAATCAAAGGTAAACTTACTTCGAAATTGTCTTCAACTTCAAATACAAGGTAGCAAGAACTTCAAACAATTGATTGTTACAAGAACAATCGAGATCTACTTTCTAAACTACTTCCTAATCTACTTCGAACTCGGTTCAAAATCCTAGTTCCACTTGCCAATGAACAAACCAAGCATCATTGTTTTATAGCTGTTTGTTGAAGATTTGTCCGAAGGGTTTTCACTCTTCAATTTCTTCTATTTATAAGCACTACTTGCAATTTGAACTTCCCGCTCAAAATATTTGAACTTGGCTTGCTTCAAACTCCATCTTTGCATTTCAAATGGGCAGTTTCTTCCCTCCAGCACATTCGAACTTGAATTTCTTTAATCTTCTTTCAGAAGCTTTAATTTGAATCTGCATGGTTGCTTCAAATGATTAAATGTTAAGGAAATAACTGCCTTGCACGATGTATTCCACGTGTCTTAACTGTTAACTACCTCGTTTCATACGTTTACGCGTGGAGTTCATGCATTTAGCAGTTGAAATTATGGATTCGAAGTCAATTTCCTATATTAGCTTTGACTTGTAACTGCCAATAACCGCTTTTCAAACTGAGAACTAATACGACATCGTATTAATCCATCTTTACTCTATTAATTCAGTGCATCTTCATTGACGCATATTTGCCAACGTTTGGCACTCTTGATTAGGTGTCAATTAATTATTGGACTTGTTAATTTTATATCTAAACAAATGCATAATCAAGTTTGGTACACCACAAGGGCAAAATAGTCGTTTGACAACTTTTCCCATCACGTACCCCTTTTATTTATAAAACATCAAAATCAAGTCAAAAGTTATCCCCTTGTTTAATCCCTCATCCAACCTATCTATTTTTTTACTCCCTTCATAAACATCATATCAATGTGGGTCAACCCTTAAAAAATAATACTCTCTCCAAATTGGATGTCTATTTTTGAAACTAGTGCCATTTTCAATCACTTATATCTTTTAATATGAATCTCCAAAAATATTCAATATGGATCTTTTTGATATTTCTCGACGAGTTCTATAATACAAAGTGCTCATAATTACAAAAACATTATAAATTCAAAGATATAACAATCCAAAAATGGCACGAGTTTAAAAAATAGACATCCAATTTGGGACTGTGAGGGAGTACCCTCTTATTATCCCCTCTAAACTTTATCCCGCTCCATCCAATCGGGTCTAAAGAGCAAATAAAGGTTCAATTACGTTCGTCAATGGTACCAACGCCCAAGTTTGTGTGGCACTCAATGGACCTCCAACCTATAACTCGTACGTCCTCTCTCTCTCTCTCTCTCTCTCTGCTTGAATTCATATTTGTGTGTTTGGTGTCGTAGTTCGAATTATATATTGGTATTTTAAGTTTGGTTCATCGCAAATTTTTAGTTTTTTTTTTGGGGGGAAATATATACTTGAGTTGATTTCGAGCTTATGTAGAAACTGCTGAAGCTGAGGTTGCTGGAAGTCCAGAAAATGGAAAAGAGATAAACAAGGAAAAGAATAATGAGCAACATGCCGTCATCCCAAAGTAGGATGTTTTGGACTCCTTAGGAACTGGGCACACTTATTCCCCAAATTATAAGGATTATTTTGTTTTGAAAGAATTTGAAATTCGGGATTAAGGAAGGGGATAGAGGGGATATGTGGGTTCCCAAAGGCCAATAGAATTGTACATAGTGTGGGATTGGTTATCCTATGTTTGACTTGGGGATGATAAGGAATGGGATAAACGATGGACAATCACTTTTGATTGTTGGATAAAAGAAAAAGTGATCTCCAATGGCTGGACTAAATAATACCACCTCAGGTGGTAATAGATAATTCCTTATATGCAAGGTTCTAAAACTCGCTAGGCGCTCTCAGGGCGGCCGGGTACCTTCTAGCTTCCAGGGCCGAGTAATCGGCTCCTAGTCGGGATAGTCAATCTAGTTGGGCTAGTCGGCGAGGGTCCTTCTAGCGCCTAGGCGACGAGTACTTGGCCTTCTAGACCTTCACTAAATGGGCAAATAGTGTCACCGGAGGTTTTAAATAGCAGTAGCGGTTTGCATAATGGTAGCGAGAGTATTGAATGATACGGAGAGCCGGAGAGGAATTGGGTGTAGTAGTCGTGAATTTTTCAAACTCATTTTTAGTGCTAGAGCACATAAAGAGCCATAGTGGTCAAGTAAGGGCTGTGAAGCGGATAAAAATTTGAATACGATCTGGCATGTGTCGGGAGGCCAAAAACCTTTCCATAGTGCTCCAAATTGGTGCTCATACGGTCATACCACAAATTAGTCAAAATGGTGCTCCAAATTTGTGATTTTTCATGTTAAAGAGCTCATACCAAAAATTTGCTGAACATAATGGATTCATAATAAGGTACTGCTGTGGAGATGAGTTGACGAAATTTGAATATTCAGTTCTCATTCAAATTTCCCCGTCTTTCACCAAAAATTGTAGAGTTCTTGAAATACTTTAGAAGAGAGAATGTTTGTTGTTTTCCGAATAGATTCTAATGTGGTGTGGTCTTATCTTCTGATATTGGTTGATCATGTCTTTATTTGGTAGATAATGGGGGAACGAGGTCAAAGTGTTGAGCACCTGGTGTTTTCATTTTGAAAACATGTACTTGGTACAAAGGCTTTCTTGACTGGGGAAATCCTGGTGGATGGGAAAAGCCGACCTATGTTTGTGATTATACCAAGAAAACTTATGACACCTATGGAGGATCTAGAAAAGGGATTAAGGAAGATGTTAGGGATTTCAGACACATGGAAAGTTTAGTGATTGGGGATATGGAAGGGTTGGGAAGTTTAGTGATTTGATTGACCTACTGAAGAGAATACCTGATGCAAAGGTTTTTATGATGTCCCTAGCCAGGGGATGGTATACACACACACGTTGTGATACCCCATCCCATATGGCACTAGAGAACAGACCCGAGGAAGGCCGTGGCGACTCTAGTCACTAGGGAACAGACCCAGGCAACTCAGTGGTGACTCGAATGCTCAAGGCTCAAGCCCTTGCGAGGCACAAGGCCATAAAGGTGGGGAGAATGGGATACCCTTTCCCACATCGGAAGTCTACATAGGTAATCTTGGATAAACCATGTAAGATACTAGTAGTACATTGGGCTTAAGCATTTTGGGCCATGTGGTGAGGCTTTTGGATCAAATCAAGGTACTGGGCCATGCGGCGTTATACATGTTGTAAAGCCTGTCAACAAATTCCAAATCAAGGTAAACAATTGATCTTGTGGACCAGAATGAATATAACAAAAAAGTCAATCAAAGCCACACAAAATTCACAACTCAGTTGGAACAATCAGAGATGAATCTTGAATGAGCTAGTAAATGGGCCAAGCTCATACTATTCACAAGTTATAATATCCCATTACGAGGCAGACAATATATTCAGCTTTTGTCTCTTTTCACTATATTGTGGTGAAATTATTGGTTTTGTGTGATCTTCGTCCACCATTAGATCCATAATGGACATAGGTTTTCCATAATCTACGTTTTGAGTTATCTTTGAATTGTTGTGTGGTGACACAAGATCTTTGTTGACGATATACTTGGTATGCCGTAGGTAATCTGTTCTTAGTGCAAAATCATATACGCAAGTGGCAGAATCATCCTAGATTTGGTTCAGGTGCCCAAATTGCGGGCCATGGACGTATCCTGAAGCATATGAGATCAAGCAAAAGATATTCCTCGAAAAGTTTTGGAGCTCACATCTGTTGTTCTGCAGGCGTGGAGAAAGATTTTATCTTACCTCCCATTACCCAACTAGCTGCAACGAAGGTGATTTATTCAGTAGCTCCTGCCATGGGTCATAATAAGGTATTTTGAACTGCATTGTGCAATTTCAAGTGAATTGGACTGTTTGTACTACTTGCAGTGATGGCGAAGATACTTGTTAACAAGTTCTAATTTCCTCCTTATTGAGTAACGATTTTGTCTCAGCTGTCTGGAGTCTTAACATTTACATATTATTATTTTAGCCACAGTATCTTGATTTGGAGGTGTGAAACTATCACAATGTGTTTAAGATCCTAATAAGTTGAAACTCGTGGGTTGTAGGGGTAGCCCTAAGGATTTACTAAGTTGCATGAACCTGTAGTTAGACGGATCCTATGTACCACGGACACGGATATGGACACGGATACGGCAATTTTGAAAATAGGGACACGGACACAGCGGGGGACATGGCAATATATATAATAATAAAAA
Organism: Vaccinium darrowii; assembly: GCA_020921065.1. Lineage (NCBI taxonomy): Eukaryota > Viridiplantae > Streptophyta > Magnoliopsida > Ericales > Ericaceae > Vaccinium > Vaccinium darrowii. The sequence continues at coordinate 31,614,588 of CM037154.1, forward strand.
TAATAGTTAAAAAAAAAAAACTTAAAAATTCAAAGATTGATAATTACAGTTTGACCCCAAAAAATTTTAAAATTTACAATTTGACCCCTGAAAAATTAAAAAATTACAGATTGACCCTAAATTTTTTTTAAAAAATTCCAATTTGCCCCCTGCCGTGTCCCCCACGTGTCCCCGTCAAAAAATTCAAAAAATTTGGGGGACACGCCACGTGGCGTGTCCCATACGTATCCCGCCGTGTCCCCGTGTCCGATACGGCTACCTCTAGAAGTGTCAGTGATTCATAGGACGGATCTGTACTTAGATAGATTAACGACATGTCTCTGTGCATTATATGCATCTACTAATTACATTCATCTCAATAGTGCCCTTGTTCTTACTGTATATTTTAGTTCATTACTGGCCTCATTCATCCCTTGACACATTCATTCTACCAGACCTCTAGGGAATACAAACAGTTAATTGCATTCACAAATATTGTGAATCATATAAATTGTTGTAACTGCAAGATGATGCAGTGTGAAGTGATGAATAAGAATTTCTGGTACTCTTACGCTTTCACGATTGCGTGATGCCATCCTATTCTTTGGAGTGATACTAAAGAAGCCTTAGGTTGGATGCCTAAGGCAATCTACAGGTGAGACTTAAAACTTTTTTTCCCTTCAAATCCTCCTTATTCTGCTGTTCAAGAACACTATTCAAATTCCAAAGGTTAAAACAACCCCTGCCCTTTGGTGTTCCATCATCCTTGGTAACATTTCAGGTCTTTCCCTCGTTACAATGCTTAGCTGAAATTGTTGTAGCTTCATTAGAAGAGCAAGGCCAGTGGAGGTTAGTCTTGTCATCAGCCTATACTGGGAGCTTTACACCTCTGATCATCAGCAAGAGCTGACAACAGCTTTGGTGGGTTCGGTAACTGTTATGAAATTTTAGTTTGGTTTAACTATCATGGGTCCGGGGGATACTGTGCCACTGTGCTAAATCGTTTTCTGAAGTAAAAGTAATCCCATCCCTTCGTTCTTGAAAAATGTTTGGCGTACTTAAATCCTTACTTAGCCAGTAAAAGATGAGAAAACATTAATTACAGTCCTAACAAAAAGAAAAGGCTTTTGTTACTGATACAGGTACGGTACCGGATAAATCGAGTGTGTTGATAAAATTTGTATCTTAAGTTGAATTTGAATTCCATGACATTCAGCAAAACAGTAGCTTGACAAAGAAAAGCCAGTAGACACCGAGTTTTGCTAATTTTAGGGGCAAGGTCAACCGCCACTTCTCCAAGCTTGTAATTCGTAGTCTGAAGCAAATTCACCATTTTATAGATTCTTCATCAGATCGATCATTCGTTAAACTAGACAGGCAGGCTTAACCATTTTTTTGGGTAGAGAAGCTGATTCATCGGGGCAGGCCAGGCCTTCTTTTCACCTACTGGTAAATATTAAAAATATTTTTTATTAGCTTATGTTCAAAAAGGTTATAACTTCTATTCACCATCTGGCCAGATTTTAAATTGAAACCTGTGGTTACGATTCTGGTTAGAAGTTCTGTTGAGATGATCAATATGTATATTCAATTTATAGTATCGTGAGTGGTATATACTTCCTTGTGATATTTTGACTGTTTTTGACCTCCAGTTTTGTAACATTGTGGGGATATTTCAAATAACTATGTGTTTCTTTTTTTTTTTCTCTTTCTAATTACTTCATGGCATTTTGATGACTGACAGAAACAGTATTATTTTTATCTTTGTTGCACGGAGTGGGGGCATGTAGAAGCTCCCTAGGTTGGGAGCGGTGAGAAAATATTTAATGAATACTAAATAATTATATATGTATATGTGTATATATTTGAATAAATTTCTATATATTTATAAGAACATGCATGCGAAATGACATCCTGATAGATTTTTTGTGCCACTAGCAGAATATAAGACGAGAAAGTGAGAGTCCTAAATCTCTTCTTTTTTTCTCTTCTTCCTTGCATATATTTGGAAAGAGAAGTGAGAATTTCTTCCTTAAGGTTACTGTGGGAGCTCCTATCCTATTTAGGAGCGAGTTCCCGTCTATATGGGAGTGTGCTTCAGTTAAGCGAATTACTTATCACTAAGTTAGGACATACCACTTATCCATTCTGGAAAATGGGACTCTGTGAAAGTAAATTTGATGTTATATTTGAGATATGAGCAAAGGCTTCACTTTGATACTTATTTTCATCAGTTTAGAAATTCATATACCAACTAATGGAAGATGGTTTAAATTGGTAAGAAAAGGAATTCAGAAATGGAAGGATAATTTTATAATCTGTTAAAGCATCCAACTCAAAACCAATTGGCAATAAGGGGAGAGGCCGCTCAGGCTCATATTTTGGAGGTTATAATTAACGAGTGTGGGACAAGCTCCAACAAAATATATAACCCAGAAAAGAACAAAAAATAACCGCATGGAAGTATTGAGGCAGAATATGAAACATCTGAAAGGAAATGTTTTGGTTATGTTGCCAGATTTAACTGTTGATCGACATGGCTTTGTTGAAACATATAATGTGTTTGCTAGAGCTTGACCTACATTGGTTAATTACAACCTCCAAAAACTAGTATATGAGCCAGGGTGGCCTCTCTAGTCATTGCCAATTGGTTTTCAACTAGATGCTTTAACATGGTATGAGAGCTAGGCTTGCGGATTTTGGACAAAAATCTCTTCATTGGTTGCCCCGTTGTTTGTGCCTTAAGCGCACCTTATTTCGTTGTTCATTGAGATCCCTATGGTAACTATTTGATAACCACTGCACGTGCGGGTTAGGGGTTGCAGGTGCAGTGGAGTGTTAGAGCTTGTCCTACATTAGTTAATTACAACCTCAAAACTAGTATATGAGCCTCTTCACTTATTGATAATTTAGTTTTGAGTTTGATGCTTTAATAGTGTCATTATCTCCTGGGAGTGCTTTCTGAGTTCTTGATTTATGCTGATGTTATGGATCTTCTTCCTGATTTGTTATCATTGTTACTCAAGAAAATGTTTTTGGACTGGAAAATGTTCTTTCACGTTTATGCATCTGAATTTCCTCCTGGTGCATATACTCTCGACCTTGAAGTCTTGTTTCTATTTATCTTTTCTTTTCAGGAGTCACATCCAGAGTCTCATTTTAGAGTTCCTGCAATTGTTAGTGCTCTGGAGAGGATGGAGCTTACTCCAAAGGTACGAAATAAGCTTAAATATATGTACTTTACTCACGACCGCAAAATTTCAGCTTGAAGGAATTAGAAACTGCTGCAGGTGGCTATGCTGTACAATATCCTTAAGTCATGGCTTGAGAAGTCGAAAGAAAAAAAGAGTCTGTCTTATGGTTATTTGGTTTATGGAAAGGATCGATGATGATCAATGGGAGTATAATTTATTTTGCTCCTTGGAAGTACTTTACAGATTAAAAAAGAAAATTGTAGTAAACTATTCATCTGTCCTCCCAAAAAGTAGAAAGTAAAAGAAAAAATGAGAAGGAACTAACGTGGAAGACAAAGGGAAGCATGTATCAATGATGCTTGCACATTGGCATGGCAATGGTGGTGAGTCTGGTGACTAGCTACTTGCTTGTGTGGCCGATCCCAGTGGGGGTTCTTTGAAGTTCAAATAGTGGCTTTCGTTTTGCGGTTACTGCAATTTTCAGAATTTAGGAAGTAAAGGTGAAATGAATTTTGATAATGTGTATGTTTCGACCTTAAATAACCATTACGAGACACAACAGCCATAGTTATGAGAATTTTTGTTCATCACATAAGTTTGAGTGGTTGCTTCACTTAGCAAACAAACACTGCCGTTGGTTAAAATGTGTCCTAATTTGCTTGTAAAACCCCACTATGGAAATTATGCAATTAAAAGTCAAGCAACCTGGAGGCCAGTAATAAAGTGACATGATAGGGAACTAACGGAGAGATGGATCACAATCATCATGATCATCATCATCTAATGTCGTTCTCTTTCACGATTGTCTGTCTACCGGTTTAGTGAGCTATTTCCGCATTTGTTTAGAATATCTGGGACAACTTCTCTTCTGAAATTAAATCCTTTATTGGATTCAGGCCCTTTCGTTGGCTCATGAGCTCTACCTATCCAATATACAACTTGGCTCATAAGAAATAACTAGAGGGTATTATTTGACTGCCTTTTTTTCCTGATAAATGACTTGACTGCTTTCTAATTTGCCCATCTTATATGCAGTAGTATTGATTTCATGAAAAGCTGCACAGTTAACTGTTTTGAGAAGGGAAGAAAAAAACCTGTTTGCAGATATCCTCTGCAAAGGTATTTTGGAGTTTGTATTCAAATGGCAATCTGAGCTTACTCACTTATCTTTTTATGAAGCAATTGTAGTTCATTAGTTGTCAGATTGGCAACAACCCTAATCTAATCGACGTACTTAGCAAGTAACAAAGCAATGTGGAGTTTCCTTTTTCTTTTTCTCCTGAAAAGAATGTAGGTTTCTTGACCCTTGATAACTAGTTGGACGGTCACATTCATGTTCCCTGAATTCCTTGTGAATACCTGAACACATACACGACATCCCATTGTCAATTTGTGTAATGCTGATTCAGGAAGTGGACCATACCCTTTAAGAAAGATCAGCAGGGCACTAATTCTTGGTAGTATTCCAAATTGATTCTGGATCTTTGTATTCTCATGAAAAAGTTAAGGGCTTATATTCTTAGATCTGCAAAAGAGACCTATATGAGCTGAACATAGTGACTAATGACAGGAACCAGGTGCTTCAGAAAAGGGTGAAGGTGCCAGGTACCATATAGTTCATTGTGGGGCTGTGTTTGAACTTTGGTGACAGAAATGGACATTGCTTTGTAACATTCAGACTTAGGTATTTGGAATTGCCAAAATGAAGGAGAATATACTGTGTACGGCTTATCATAAGCTTGAGGATTTTTGGTGATCTGATATTTGGAAACACGCCGTACCTAACTCCTGATAGAACTCTCTCTCTCTCTCTCTCTTCAGTAGTGGTTAATAATAGATTGTTAACTACCAACTCATCTAAAAACTTAAGTTGTTAGAGGGAGGGATAGCTTTATTATTTATATCTTCAATACGCCGCCTCACGCGTAGCCAGTCTCTCCTCCACAAACGGGCTTAACACGTGTAAATTTTAATCATTAGGGAGGCAGTAAGGTTCGAACACAAGATTTATTGCTAGCTCTGATACCATATTAGATTGTTAACCCCCAACTCATCTAAAAGCTTAAGCTGTTAGAGAGAGGGATAACTTTATTGTTTATATCTTCAACAGTCAATATTGAGGAATAGTGTGTCAGATTGGCTCTTCCGTCCTAACACATTCTGGAAATGAAGGTTTTGCATGATTTCCAAAAGCCACAAAGATATAGAACAAGGAAATGAATAAGATCTGTGTGTGTGTGATTTGTGTGGAGGTAGGAAGGGAGCTTGAAATGAATAAGATCTCTGTGTCTGTGTGTTGGTGGGTGGGTTTGGGGGGGGGTGGGTGTTGGGGGGCGCGCTGATTTGTGTGGAGGTAGGAAGGGAGCTGAGTAGTATCCATTTCCTCAGTACTGAATCATGAGTGCTTAGATAATGTTTTCAGCATGGAATTAGATAATATAGTACTTTGATGCTATTAATCTCAAGACCCTTCTTTACTAACTACACTATAACAATTCAGTTCCGTGGATCAGAGATTATTGAACTGCAAAATTTCAGACCCGCCTCTGTTGATGATGTCGCAAGTGTTCATGCAAGAACTTATGTGTCAGGGCTTGAGAAGGTAGAGTTTCGAAATGAAACCTCAAGGCAATTCTTTCTCTCCTCTCTTCTTTTCAGATTAATCTCTCTCTCTCTCTCTCTCTCTCTCTCTCTCTCGTTTTACTTGTCTGTTTCAATTTCAGAATGGCTTTGCACAGTATAGCTATTGTGATAAGCTTCATGGCTTCTTCTTCTTGTCGCTTGAGTCGTTACGTTTTATTAGATTGCTTTGTTATTGTTCTTCAGATCAGTATATTGTAGATCAGTATATTGTTGAATATGGGTCATTTGATCTGATATTGTGATGCACTTTGATATGTTTGATTTAATTTGACAATTTGGTGACATTTCCTTGATGCATTTTATTCTCTTCGTCCACTACAAAAGTGTTGTCATGGGTTTTGATGAAAAGGCTCTCCTGTAATGAATTAGTCCAACAAGAACTCATATCTTGTTATGTTGGGATATTAAATTAATGACATCGTGTCTTGTGTACAATTATGTGGGAATTGCAAGAAATCCTGTTTGTAAAAGCACATCTGCTATATCTTTTGACGGAATTGAATTGTGTGGCTTCTTCTTTTGAAAGATGAGAAAATGTCGATCTCTTTCTTCTAATTCTGTACAAAGGGCCATCACTCAATACTTGTTTCAAACTGGAGAGTTCTTGGAGATTGACTGGATCTAATGCTAGTCTTTGTCACTACGTGAATAAAGTGGCTTCTTTTATACTTTTTTCCGCATCATCTTGCATAAAGTGGTAAAGGAACTTGGTGTTCTCTCACATAGAAGGATTTTGTTCTAAAATGTAACAGAAAATAGTCATTTTGTTGGAGATCCAAAAGAGATACATGATGTTTGGTGCTTTTAGGACTTACGGGTAGTGGTGTCAGATAGCTTCACTATGAACTCGGTGTAGAGATTGGAGTGATATGTGGTCAAGTTCTCAAAACGAATACTAAAAACAACCCTCTTGTATTGCTGAAACTCTTTAAAGGTAAGAGGTTCTTCAGGCACCTGAGAAGACATTTCTACTGCTATAAAGGTCTGAATATAAGTGCAACATTAGTGGTATGAATTTTACTTGCACGTACAATCGTACATGCATACAGGTTATTGCTAGAGGTTGTGAAGTATATCTAGTTTGATGTTTCTTTTTTCGTTCTCTTTATCATAGGCCATGGGTCAGGCTGAGGAAGGACTTATTTTCATTGATGGGTCTGGGCCAACTTATGCCACTGCCACTGTAAGATCACTGCTTAAGAAGTCCCTTTTTGTCCATATTATGCTACTTGTTTCGATTTTTTTTACAGTCGTAGATCTTCATTTTTTTATAGCAACTGATAGATGCTTCAGTTTCCTAATTACAAAATTGATAAAGTTTAGGAGCTGAAAGTAATGCAACTACTTGATGACCTTATTCGAAAAGAAGAGAAAAGTTCTATTAGAGAGTGCCCAAAGGGCCGCTTCCTAAATAGAGAGAGGAGATCATAAGAAAAGGCTAACTCTAATCTGCATTACCCCCGAAAACAAAACCCATGCTTGCCATACTTAGCCTCCGTACTCCCAGAACTGTGTCTTCAGTGTACGTCTATTTATTTATCTCCACAAGCACCACACATAACATTAGACTGCCACAATCCAAGCTATATTCTTCTGCTTCACCTATTACCCACATTTTGACGAATTAGTTACTCTATCTGGTTCTGCTATCATGCTACAATCCCGGAAATTGTTAGAAATTTGTGAGCTACATTGACAAACAAAATTAGTGGTCTCCTCCACTTCTCGACTAGAACAATATCAATTAGCAACTTTGAAGACCTTCCTTCACAGGTAAGTATGGAGTCAAGGCCCTGGTGCGGACACCAGAGCCCATGCCCGTTTCTCGCAGGTCTACCAGCGCCGGCTCCGCAAGACAGCCCAACCCCTGTCCTTGTGGTTGGATGATGATATTAGTGGACCCAGGTGGAGATTTTATCATTAGTATTTGTCTAGTTTCTGAGTATAGAAAATTTATTTGGTTAGGGATTTTATTTGATTTGGTTGGTTGTTTCCATGTTTAGAGATTTTATTTGATTGATTGGTTGTTTCCATGTTTAGGGATTTCATTCCATGTATTACGTTTTGGGAGCCTATATATAGGCACTCTCATATATTGTTTAAGATATTGATTGAATGAATAAAAAAATATTGCTTTAGCATTGGCACAGGGATTCCAATTCACCCTTAGGTGCAGGGATATCAGGGCCGCAGTTGAGACCAAAAAAAAATGTTACCTTTGTATCGTTCTGATGTTCTAGTTATCGGCCGTCACCTATTGTACCGGCTGACATGTAGCAGTTTGTAGTTACGTAGCAGTTTCAAGTTACTTACCTGTGATGCTGTTTCAGTGGCAGAAACCAGCGACACAAAAGCTCACAGACATATTGGCCGATACAGTAAAAAATTTTGGTGTTGCAGTATCGTAGCATTCTTGTATCGGCCACACACCATTCCACTTGCATCTTTTTTTTGCCCTTTCATGTTTACTACTATATTTTTTTTTTTTATACTGTTTCCCTTCCTATTTGCTTTAAATCTCTTCTGGATATTGAACCTTGAAGCATTATTTTTTAACCTAAGAGATGTCTATTTGGCAAGTCCCTCACCTAGGGTTTGATTTGGCACGTGATGACATGATTTTGTTTCCATTGAAGTTTGATAACATTGTAACTGGTCTGCAATATATATGTATCCACTCATATATGATAACATTGTAACTGGTCTGCAATATACATGTATCCTCTCATATATACAAATGGGAATGAAACCAGGTTTCATGATTTAAGAACAAACTCTATTTATTCCTAGGAAAAACATAGTATGATATATTAACCAGATGTCCAATGTGTACTGTGTATACTATATATGTGTTGTGTTGTGTGTACTGTGTATACTATATATCTCAATTCTCAATTTATGTGTGTGTGTGTGTGTGTGTGTTATGTTTGTTAGTATATTATATAGGTGCCACAGAGTTGGTTAAAAATCACAAAAAAACATTCACTTCATAACAAATCTTGTTAGGTCGTGCCTATTGGAGAGGTTTATGACATTTGCTAACAGTTGAAAATTTTCATGAGTCCAGCTTCCAATTACCATGCATCGGCCGATACTCCCGATAGGTGTTACATGAAACTGTCTCTTATGCCAGCTGATACTGAAATTTTAAATCATGATCAGTTCCCCTTTGTCAGAAAATCTCTTCAATTCGAACAATTGATGCTTTTTCATTTGGTGAATTGGGATTGTTCCTCTCTCGAAAAATCAAGGTTGACTTACCTTAGGGCACATCGTCACAAGAACATTGCTCTTTCTGGAAAGTAGTTGAAGATTCTCCTTTGAGCATGTCCCTTTATGTTGTTTCATCATGAAGAGTAAACATAGGATTTGAGCTAATAGAAGGGACTCTCTCCTCATATAATCAGTGTAACTCTTGCTCTCCACACAATTGTTTTTCTCATGCTCTTGCACATTTTCGTCCATTTCTTATTGTTAAAGCAGGACTGGGGCAGATTGTCCCACTTTGGGAGGATGTTTGAGTCGGTGATACTTTGTGATGGTTTCTTCGATTTGTTTTGATTGATTCGTTCCCTTGTGTATTCCTTGTTTCTATGACATCTCCCTACCCGGTCCCGATTTCATTGAAATTCAGTTGTTCAATAATTTCAATGATCATGTGAAGGTTAAACTGTCTTAACGATCTTTTAAGTCTCTGCTTTCTCCTGGAACCCATTCATATTGGAAATGGCTTTGATGATTTTGAGAGTTTGTTAAATGTTCCAACCAAGATGATATTCATGAAATGTCGGTCATAGCTATTTTGAAATATAATAATCCTATGAAGATTATTTCTTTGAAACTATGGATACTGTTTAAATGTGTTCATGCAAATGCTGGTCAAATTGGTCAATTTGTACACTCTGACCATTTTATAAGAAGTTTAGTGGTACTATTTTCTGCCGTTCGTGAAAGTAATTGATGGATTAACATCATGAGGTTAATATCTGAGTTAGAGAGGTGATTATGAATTGTGTACATAGTTGAGGCATTTATTTCTTGTGAAATGAAATCCTTTGGGAAATAATTCAAATTGACATTTGTAAATGGTAGCATATCATACTCCTAGGACTGATCTGTTTCTCTTACCAAATTGTCGCCTAAGCTAGGAATTAACTTTTCCCTTAGTTGTTGCATTTCTCCATTCTTTAGTCTTACAGATGGTTTCTTCATTCTACATTGCTTGGGTTTGTAATGGGAGATCACTTAATAACATTCCAGACCACTCTACTCCATGCCAATTGGTTTTGAGTTAAATATAAAGTTTTCACATGTTATCAAAGTTGGGCCGATTCCATCCAAAATTTTATAACCAAAAAAAATAAAATAAAATCAAGCCCACACCCCACGATGACTTACCCAGAAAAGATTGCACGATGATAGGACCCAAAAGTGGCCACACGTGACAGACGTTAATGTAGCTGCATGTGAGGGGGGATGTTAGAAGAGTTGTCCCACGTTGCTTGGGTATGGAATAGGAGCTCACTTAATAACATTTGAGACCTATCCACTCATTGCCAATTGGTTTTGAGTTGGATATAAAGTTTCCACAGTTTCAATCATTGAGTTTGACATTGGTACTGATGCAGACATTCCAGGAATCCTTAATCGCAGCTGGAGCTGGAATTTCCTTGGTTGATTCAGTGGTGATGTCTCAATCCAAGACGTTAGTCAATTTTTCTTTTGAAAACTTTAAGCTAGTTAAGTTCTTCAAGGTAGCCCCTGAAATTGTTTTAAATGACATGTCAGGTAGCGGCATCAAAAGTTAGACAGGACCCTCCCATAGGGTTTGCTTTGATTAGACCTCCGGGTCATCATGCTGTTCCAAAGGGGCCCATGGGTTTTTGTGTTTTCGGAAACGTGGCAATTGCAGCTCGCTATGCTCAGCGTGTACATGGATTAAAGCGAGTGCTAATCATTGATTTCGACGTTCACCATGGCAATGGAACTAATGATGCGTTCTATGATGACCCAGACATATTCTTTCTATCAACTCACCAAGTAAGACTTGATTTTGTTAATCATACCACGTTATTGTAACCTTGTTAAGTTGGCTCATGTGTAATTATTATGTCAATATTTGGTTGAAGGATGTAGTCATGATGAGGCCTTTGCCTTTTTTGCCATCCTGAGGATTGGAAACATATTAGAACTTTGGCAAGCAGGAACTGATTCAGACCCAAACTGACTGCATCTTTGCATCTAACATGTCAGCAGACTTTAGGAGGTAAACAGAAATCCAAGTTGAATATATTGATGTAAAATAGTACAATAAAACCAAAATATAGGACGGGAGTTCCAGGAAGGCAGGAACCATATCGAACTTTAAACAATAGGAATAATGCATTTTTTCCACTTCCTAGCTGAGGTTTTATCTTCTTGTGTCATCACACGTCAATTCATCGAACCTTTTCTGGTCATATGTAAAAGCTGATTTAAAATGTGTAGAAATTTTGATGACGGTTTGGGTAAAATTTTTATGCTAGCCCTGATCTCATGATCTGCCTTTCTCATAGATTGGCTCCTAGTGAAAGTGAATCTTAAAAAAGAGATCAGCTATGAATGAAGGAACAGACTACATTGAGCCTGTGAACAGAGGACAGTATGGTATAAATGTCGCACCCTAAGAAGCATGAACATGGACACGGATACGGACACAGAAATTCTGAAAAAATAGACACGGATACGGTGGGGGACACAGCAATATATATATATATATATATATATATATATATATATATATATATATATATATATATATATATATATATATATATATATGTTAGACTTTCATTTATTGTTATTACTGTTTAAATATTAAATTTAATAATAAATAACGTTTCCCAAAATATGGGGCTTTACAACCCCACCCCGAACTAGTATTGATCCCTTTGTATGTTCGGTCCCGGAGAACTTGGCCCCAAACCACCCGAACCGATTACCACCTACTGGATAGGATTTAGTTTTAGGAAAATGATTTTTCAATTCTGTTTTCTACAGTATAAAAATGCACTCTAAATTTATCTTTTAGTGTATTTTAAAAAATTATGTTGGCTTTAATTTAAACACTAAAAGATTAAAAAAAAAAAAAGGAGTGGATTTACATGAAGATAGTGGACTACAAAAACCATTTTGATCTCTTGCTTTTAACACGCTCATTTTATCAAAATGCACTAGTATCATTTTGTTCTGCAACTCTTTTGATTTAGATCGTATTGGACCTTTTCCGGTGGGGATAGGTTCAGCTACGCGTACGCGCACGAACACATCTTTTAAAATCTGGAATGTCGAAAACACACACTGACGATCAAGATGCACCGTCCGTGCATATTGTGTATGCCTGGCGTGCGTACACATCGTTTTTTTGATATGTATATCTATATCTTTGGTGGAAAATGAAGTAACAACCACCCCCAATTGGTGTGGGTCTATAAGGGTATCCATCGATTTTGTTTGAGACTGGATTTCAACTTGTATCTACGTGCGTGTTATTAATTCGTATTTTGAGTCAGTTCATACGGGGCTTTATTCTCACTTTAATTGCCCCCGCTAGTGAATGGTAAGATTGATTCTCATATTAGTAGTAGGTCGATATATTAACTCGACTACCGTGCCAGAACAAAAAATATATATATATATTGAAAATATTTTGGGAATAAAACACCAATAGGTTATACACACCAGACAAATTACAAATCAATTCAGAAATTTGAAAGAAAAATGAAGGGAGAGCGAGAAAAATATTTTGGGAATATTTTTCGGTGTAGCTTGCAGTTCTCACGCAAGAAATGACAGAGCCACTTATGAAAGTTGTAATTATGACTTCCTTACTTATCACTGTTGATTTGATTTGGTTGTTTTCCAGAGTTAATTGCTACTATTTGCATTCTACTATGAAATTAGAAAGGATAATGAGGAAATTTAAAACCAACATGCAGGGCCCAAAAAAAAAAAAAAAAGAGAAATTAAGTTGGGTTAGGGCCGGAAATGATTTTTGCACTCCCTTGTGGAAATGCACTCTAAATTATCTTTTAGTGTATTTGAAATTTTTTGTTTTGCGTGTATTTACGAGATAGTAGAGTACATATATCATTTCGATCACTCTCTTTTACTTTTTGTAATGGACAATCATTTTTGTAAAATTACCAAAAAACACTCTATCTTGGGTTGGAAAAAGAACCAAAATATGTGAATTATAGTTTCACATTTTTTTTTGGGACCTGTAAGGACAAAAAAGAGATGCTAACTTTTACAGTAAGGAGGGTTAAGGGGGTGTTCCACTAACCCAGTTTTTTGAAAAAATTGGTTTTTCACGGTTTTTCATTTGATGTGTTGTGAGAGAGTGACATGTCTCGGTGTTTGGAAAAAACAGTTTTTTGTTAGTGGAACACCCCTAAATATGAGATATTGGTTTGGTATGAGACAATGATTATTGCTATATATGTGATATTTACAGTCAAACATGATACGAATAAGTAGATGATGTCATTGTTCATTAAACATCACAACAACAGAGCATAATATTGTGATGTGGAAAGGAAACGAAATTTCCATGGGGAGCAGATTACCACAAAAAGGGTGAGCATTTGTAATTAACATTACCGTGAAACCTTAAACCTTAAATAGGCTAGCTAGGCATGCAAAAGGGCAGCATTCTCTCCATCTAAGACCAGTTTTTTTTTTTTTTTCGACTTGACGGTTTGAGGTGTCTGGGCCAGCTTACATGCGCTTCAACTAATCCCCTACCTAATCTGGTCAAAGGTAGGCAATCTACTACGGGATTAGGGAATTCACAAGAAATTACTTTCTTTTAGTTTAACCCTAATAATCGAACCCTGGTCACTTATGTAGTGAGCAAACCCACCAACTAACCAGATATTGTAACATAGTGTGAAAGCAAAATTATACATTTTTAATCCATGTGCAATTAATATTAGCCAAGATTAATGGAAAAAAAAAAATTACCCATTTGGCTGCACATCACCTCCCCTCACTCTCTTGAAACAATATATATTAAATGGAGGCCGAAGGTTTAGTCTGGTTAGTTGGTGGGTTTACTCCCTACATAAGTGACCAGGGTTCGATTATTAGGGTTAAACTAAAAGAAAGTAATTTCTTGTGAATTCCCTAGTCCCGTAGTAGATTGCTTACCTTTGACCAGACTAGGTAGGGGATTAGTTGAGGTGCATGTAAGCTGGCCCGGACACCTCTGACCGTCAAGTCGGAAAAAAAAAAGAAAAAAAAAACTTGTCTTAGATGGAGAGAATGCTACCCTTTTGCATGCCTAGCTAGCCTATTTAAGGTTTAAGGTTTCACGGTAATGTTAATTACAAATGCTCACCCTTTTGTGGTAATCTGCTCCCCATGGAAATTTCGTTTCCTTTCCACATCACAGTATTATGCTCTGTTGTTGTGATGTTTAATGAACAATGACATCATCTACTTATTCGTATCATGTTTGACTGTAAATAGCACATGTATAGCAATAATCATTGTCGCATACCAAACCAATATCTCATATTTAGGGGTGTTCCACTAACAAAAAACTGTTTTTTCCAAACACCGAGACATGTCACTCTCTCACAACACAAAAAACCGTGAAAAATCAATTTTTTCAAAAAACTGGGTTAGTGGAACACCCCCTTAACCTTCCTTACTGTAAAAGTTAGCATCTCTTTTTTGTCCTTATAGGTCCAAAAAAAAAATGTGAAACTATAAATCACATATTTTGGTTCTTTTTCCAACCCAAGATAGAGTGTTTTTTGGTAATTTTACAGAAATGATTGTCCATTACAAAAAGAAAAAGAGAGTGATCGAAATGACATATGTACTCTACTATCTCGTAAATACACGCAAAACAAAAAATTTCAAATACACTAAAAGATAATTTAGAGTGCATTTCCACAAGAGAGTGCAAAAATATATATATTAGTCCACTTCCTATCAAGGATCCCGCAAGCTTTTAAAATTCGGACCTCCACTTTCCGGACTAAATCTCGACGATCTGAACCGTTCAATGTGTTTAAAACGTGTTTTTAAGGGCCCCCGTGAGAAATCAGCAAAAAAAAAAAAATACGGGGAAGGGCTTGATCCGAGCAGTTTTTCATAAAAACGAACATATATAGTTTTTATGAAAAAAATGCTCGGATCAAGCCCTTCATGGTATTTTTTTTTCCTGATTTCTTGCGGGAACCCTTAAAAACACCTTTCAAACACATTGGACGGTTCGGATCGTCAAAATTCTATCGGGATCTATGAGGTGTGGACGAAGTTCGGATTTTAAGGGTTTGGATAGGAAGTTTAGTGTATATATATATTCCATGCCTAAATTGCAAAATTCAAACACTCAACTACTTAACAAGTTAGCATTCATATTCTATGATAACACTCAAAGTAGTAGTTCTAAGTTCTAACATAATAGATGAGCGCGTTGAGGAACACATGACAGTCCTACAGAAATATATGCAATAACATGGTTCAAATTAAAAAAATAAGTGCATTTTACAGTAAAACAGACCCAACACGGGATATATACATAATATATATACATTCAGGCAGTCAAATATGTATATTTTTCGTTTGTATACAGTCACTGAGTCACATATCCACAGCCATAGTCCACAGGGTATATATAAACATATATATGTACTTATATAACACAGAGAGAGAGAGAGAGAGAGAGAGAGAGAGAGAGAGAACAGAGATGAGAGAGAATCTATTTTGTCTCCTGTTGAAGCTTCCAGCAGACAAAGCCAGGGCTCCAATCTTCTCTTAGTCGATTATGTCGACTGGGAGTGGAAGGGATGTGTGTGTGTGTGTGTGTCTATATATATATATATATAGGATAATTACACTTCTTACCCAAAGTTTAATTAATTATAAATTTACCTCAAAAAGTTTTAAAAAATTTCAGATTGACCCCCATCGTGTCCCCTGACCTCCCGACGTGTCCCCTGACAAAAAAAAAAAAAAAAAATTAGGTATTTAGGCGTGTCCCCGTGTCCCATACGGCAATACAGCGCCTCCTAGGAGTGTCGGTGCTTCATTGGTCGCACCTATTGGTGAAACTTCAGAAAGAAGGTTAAATTTGTTTGCATAAGAAACTAAGTGTTTATTATCTTCTAACAAAACAGCATATTGTGCTTTAGGACTGGTCTTGTGAAATAGCATAAGTTTTTTTGTGCTCTGGGTATTTTCTATACATGATTTATGCACGTGCTTAATGGCTTGTAAAATATGCTCCATTTTTAGTACGAGCAAGCAAGGTTTTTCTGTTTTAAAAAAAAAAAAAACAGCGACAGGTGAATATCATGTTTCTTTAATCTTGATTTTGGGTTACTGACATTTGATACACTGTTCAGCCTAGCAAGCACTATTGAACCCCATACTGGCCTTGATTGTTGGAGGAACTGACAAACCTAATACTTCGATTTGGCTTAATTTCTAACGCTCACAATTTTGACACATTCTTACTAATGACATTTGTGTAGGTTATCACGGAAAAAGTACCGTTTACTACTCAAATCTAATTAGTTCTCTGCGGATGTAGGACGGAAGTTACCCTGGCACTGGTAAAATTGATCAAATAGGTAATGGAAATGGTGAAGGAGCAACACTAAATTTGCCTTTACCAGGAGGGTCAGGTGATATGGCTATGCGGACTGTGTTTGATGAAGTCATCCTACCTTGTGCTCAGAGGTTTCAACCGGATATAATTCTTGCATCAGCTGGGTAAGATGCTTGCCCTTCAAAATTTGAACTTGGAGCATTTGATAGTTTCATTTTGTTCTGTTTTTATGTAACGCATGTCACTATCTCTTGGAAATTAGACCACCTATTTTTACCTTTTTTGGAAACTACTACAGTACTTTTTTTCCGGAAACTACTTTCGTTTAAAGAATGACCTCATGCATTAACATGCAATTTCGGAAAAAGCTGTTGTAATAGCATTCGAAGGTTACTTTTTTCATGGTTCTAGTAGGGAAACTTGATACATTAGAGAGAAAACACAGCGAAATTGTATTGCTGGAAAAACTTAACTTCTGATACAAGACTAGAGAGAACTGTAAAGGTTAAACCTAAGTAAGCCCTAATATACTACCCTTACCATAAGGATAAATGGCATTACCAAAACACTACCACTACATTATTACTGTTACCGTCACACTTGGATTGTTCCGGAAAATCAAACACTTTGTTTGGTTGAGTGTTTTGAGAAGAATATTTTGAGAAATATTTTTGAGATAGTGTTTGGATGAGTTTTTGGAAAAAGTAATAATTAGAGAGAGGTGTAGTAATTGGAGAGAGATAGAGAGAGAAATGAGAATAATGATTGGAGAGAGGGTATGAGTAGAGAGAGAAATGTAATTAATAATTGGAGAGATGAGAGATGGGGAAAGAATCTTTTTTGGAAAATTTTTAGAAATGTGAAGAGAACAAAGTGAAAATTTTTGTTACCAAACATGTATCTATTTAGATTTATTTTTTCCTTTTCACTAAATTCACTGACTTCAACTTTTTGCAACTTCATTTTCAGCTATGATGGGCATGTATTGGATCCATTAGCCAGTCTACAGTTTACAACAGGAACATACTACATGCTTGCAGCAAACATTAAACAACTAGCGAAAGATCTATGCGGGGGACGCTGTGTCTTCTTTTTGGAAGGAGGATATAATCTTGATTCTCTTTCATATTCAGTTGCTGACTCGTTTCGAGCCTTTCTTGGGGAATCTAGTTTGGCCTCTGAATTTGACAACCCTTCCATCTTGTATGAAGAGCCATCAACCAAGATAAAACAAGCTGTTCAGAGAGTCAAATTCTTACATTCTCTTTGAGCATGTCTAGAAGTACTTTGATTTCTTTTCCCAATATATTTCTCCCGAGTCCTGAGCTAAAATGTGGATCCTCAGGTTCGCGTATATTCTTCTGGCACCTCTTGTGATGTCTCATTATGGTTGTCTTTGTGATCTATAGAAATGTAACTATTTGTTTTAAGTAACAATTATGTGCACCTATTAGATATGACTTCATAAGATGGAGAGGGGAAGTATTTTATTCTTATTTTCTAAAGAAAATGTGGGAAATATTATTCGACAATCCAATTCAATTGTGGCGCAAACTGTTTTTTGCTAGCATCCAAAAGGGAAGTGTGAGCCGAAATGGAATGTTAATATCCTTTACTTTTAGCTTTTGCATTACATCCGGTACCAAGCAATACTTCATGTACGAATTTTTTTTATTGCATCTCTGTTCAACTTTTCATGTTACTCGCTGGATAGCTCTATGATTTCCGATTATTCTGCACTTTTTTTTTTGAACCATCTTATGTGCTATCCTAGTGATCAGCAGGTCAATCCCACGGGTTTTAGGTTTCAAGAGGTTGTGGGCTCGAGGTGCTGTCAATGCCCCTTCAAATGTTGCAGCCTGATTGGCTCGTCTGCATGGTCCATTTGACCTTCGTTTGTGCAAACAGTAGCTTCGGCTACAAGTACAGTTACTGTGCCTGTAACTTGCTGTGTCTCCGAACCTGTGGGGAGGGGCTCCCCTGTTCATGCCCAGGAAGGATAGCTCCTGAACTTCGAGGCTGCGTCCCTCACTTATGAATAGTTTGTTCGCCGAGAGCTAAATGTTTTGAACTGGTTATATGCTGATTCACCTCCCGAACCTGAACTGAAAAGAAAGGGTCAATGTAGTTCATCAAGACATGATTCCATGACCCAAGCACAGCTGGCTTTGAATCAGATCAGCCCAAAGAAAGAAAATAGTTCTTCCCTTGCTGCAAATTGAGGAAACACCCTGTGATAATCTGAGGTTTTTTCTTTCAAGTTGTTTGCCTTGTGACTGCAATGTTTTGCGTACCCTTTGGTGAACAATCTCGCATCGTTTAACCTTTTTTCTTCTTCTTTCCGGCTATTTCTAGTGACATCTACTTAAACTTCCACAACAAGAATTTTATCAATTCAACTTATATGGCCAAGGATTAAGTGCATAGATCATGACACAGAAAAATGTGTATCAATATTACATTCACAAAAGAAATCCCAGTTCAACAGGGAGCAACTGCCATGGCAGCGCTCAGGAACGAACTGAGCTATCACTTCAGCATGAAGTATTCTTCTCAATTATGATCACGAGGAAATCACTTCTCCAAAATAGGTAAATCATTCTAGCCAGAGAAATGAGGCCTGTATAGAATTTACATTAACATAATTCCTCCTAAAAATTAGGACAATCAACAATGTTCACTTCAAAAAGACCACGTTAAATTTAATCATCTCTTTTTTCATACTCGGTAGTCAGTATCATGAGGTAATCTGATAGCAGCTGATATCACATTGATGAAGCCTTGACAAACTTCGAGAAATTTCTCCTTGTAGATAGACAGGAAGATATACCCCCTGTTAACTAAACATACCCCTGTTCTGCTGTCAAAAGCCCTGTATCTGTGCACAAAATATCTCAAAATGTATTATTTGCTTCCATTCTATCATCAGTTCCCCTCCTTTTCTTCTTTTCTTGTTTGTGTGCAGCCAATAGTTTTCTCTGCAACAAGGGAGCTGTGAATGGAAAAGAAGCATGAATGTCAAACAACAACATACACTGCAAATTACTCCACATCTTAAAAACCGACTCTCGCACATTCTGTTTGCAGTAGAATATAAGCGCTCTCCAGCTGATTAACACTAAAGTTTACGATACCTGAACAAAATATCTTAGGAGTAGCATTTTATGGTACTTGAACAACAAATCTAACTGTTACAGGGAATCATATTCTATTTGCATGGACAAATAATATAGAAAACATGGAAACCATATCCGATCCAGCCTAGTTGGGACATAAGTAAATAGATTACCTGGTTAGAATCATTGTCAGGACCTCTTCATAATGACCAAAAGAACAATGATCCACGTTTAGCTCACTGAGTGAGTGAAAGGGGAAAAAAATTCAAGTTTTGGGTGAGGTGCATGGAAGCTTGCATCTTGATCCATATTTAACATGACAAGGGAATCAAAACAAGAAAAGAAAAGAAAAAAAAGAAATGCAAGTTTTGGGTGGCGTGCATAGAAATTTGATGCACTTACATGACTGGTGTGATGATAAGAATAAATTTTGTTTAACATAACATTTGTATCTTGGCATAATGCCCTTTAATTTGGTGAACTCTCTACTAGAAACATTAGTACTTGGTACCAGAGTGCAAGATGTCAACCTGCTATAAGGAAAAGAAACTGGACAACCCATTCTGAATTGTCACTGATATTGGAGGCAACAGAATCTTGTTATCCATTCTAGGAGATTCCCAGATAGCATTTCATAGGAAGAACTTTCGGATCTCTGTTTTCTCCAATGTCGTTTGGGTGAATATCAGATTCCTTTCTTCAGCCCTGGCAACCAAAACCAAGTTAAGAATTGCAGTACTCCAGAAGGCTGCCCTGCATTGATCACAATGTCCAGAAAATTACTAAAGGCCAAAACCTGTGAATGGACATATATATACACCTACCAACAGTTGATATGGAAAGATACATTATTTGGTAATGTGAAAAATCAACTGAAGGTCTATTATATGCTGAAATACATTATCACAAAGTTGAATGTAACAACCTGAGTAGCAAAACCAGGATGCTCACCTATGGTACAGTAGTCTCTCAAGTTCTTTTCACGAGAAGATCAACCACTGCGATCAATCATTCAATTTTCTATTGGATACTTGTAAATCAGAATACTTATTCTTATGTACAAATTCAATGGTTGAGCATCAATAGGCAACACACTGTGATGCTTCGAGACCATCTTTATCGCATTTCATTTCCAAGCACCAAAATCAATAGATTGGAGTGATATACGACCGAGATACATATCTTTCAAATGTTGCTTACACAATCCAATTCGTCTTTTATTCAAACTTGGATGGATACAACTTGGAAACCCAGTCTTCCAACCAGGATACTTCTGTCTCTCCATCACGTGAAGTGTATAAACACATGGCGCTGCAGCCATGCACCCTGTAACAAAACAATTGCAAGGCCTTGATTGGCTCACCATTCTTGCCAAGGAAAGCAAACACAAGCCACTGTACGAAATTCCATACACACAATCAGAAGCTTGTGAATCCAATGTTTCATTTGCGAACTCATGTTCTAACTCTGGTGTTGATGGGATTCTGCTCAATTCTAAATCGAACTTTTTCTCTATCTCACTTTCATGAATTCGATACTTTGCTGCCAGTGTTCTGATACAAGATTTCCTTACCTCATTACAGATAATTAGCTTTATGTCATTGAAGTTTTGGCACTCACTATACCACCTAAACCATCGCAAAACTAGCCCTTCGAACCAGTCCACTATCTGAGTACTATCCTGTAGAATAAGCATGCGTGATGTACATGGAAATCCTTTAGAATTTGTCAATCTATATCTTAAGAGACGCTTCTTTATAATGTTGACCGGAGCAATAATCTCTGTCATTCTGACAGATTCAGTGGAAGAGCTGGAATCAGGCAAAAGAGCAATAAGTGAAGCTGTCTCAGAAGAAATATACTCTTCTGCACGCTTCTGAAACTCATAAAATGTATCTCTTAGTTCTTGGGGCAGCGATGGTTCAACAATACACTTTGACAAGATGAACTCCTCACTGTCGATGAATTTGGCATTAGCGTCTTGCATCCATACCTTCAACAAGAGTTTGTACCAGTGATCAGTTTCCATTCCAGCTTTACGAAATGTGGAAATCTGACTCAAAAGAGATTCATTATCAGCTAAATTCTTGATCTCCGATTCCTTGACCTTCTTCAACCCGTGAGCTAGCCATTTCTTCCCTATTCTGAGTGTCCCAGAATCCCAAGACTCTTGTTTCTGTGAAGCAAATAATTTTACCTTTTCCTTTAGCTTGTGAACGGCTCTTACTGCAGGACATTCTTTAACACTTCTTCTGACTAAAGTGCCAAGAAATTGAATTCCATGGGGACCATTACAAGGTAATATTTCTGTCTGCTTGTCAAAACCCAATTGAAGAGAACCCTCCAGGTAAGTCTGAATCTCAGACTTGAATGCAAGAGCTACATCTTTCGAACCAGAAACAGCGAAAAACATCTCGTCCATGAAGCGACAACAGTGTACCTTGACCCTAGATGTCTCCACATCATTGTGTTCAGTAACATTGTCTTTCATCTGTCTTCTAAACCAGTCGCGCAACCTGGAGTGGGAACCATCTTGTTCAGTATCGTACCCTATGCCTAAAGCTTCATATCTCATTGACATGCCATAAAATTCACGATCAAACAGATCGAGATACAAGTTCATTAAAATTGGTGACAAAACCCCTTCCTGTGGAAGACCATGGCCTTTTGGGAAACCTCCAAACTCTAAATTCAGCACTTGGGCATCAAACATGCTCTTGATGATAGCAAATAAGCTTGGATCTTCTATCTTAACCTCCATTATGGAAATAATTTTATCTAGGACATAAGTATCAAGTTTTTTGCTAATAAGCAACGTAAACCACCAGTCCGGATTAGATATTTCTTTGCTTATGTACTTCAAGGCAGAGAAATGGCCCCTTCCGCTTCTGCAACCATGCGAAATCTTAGAAAAGTGGGGCTTATAAACAACTTCCAAAACTATCCTGATGGCTTCTTGAACAACTTTCAACTTAACATTAGGAAGGACAAGTACTTCTTTCTGGGCACCCTTAGTGGAGATAGAGAAAATATTGGCACCAACATTGAAATATCCACAAGAGAGCTCTTCTGCCAAGGATTCAAAAGGGATGCAGTCTCCCTCCAAAGCTAAGTCAACATTTGAGTTCACTCTAATAGAATCATAAGCGTCCCGAAGTGTTTTTGGATTGGCAACCACTTTGTTCATGAGGTCTTGAAACTTACCATCTACATATTGCTCCTTGACCCTCTTCTTTATACGGAGTTCAAGCAACTTCTTAAGCTCTACACAGGTTTTAGGTTTTGTCTCATCTAGATTTGAAGATTCGTCAACTAGAGACGCTAAATCCTTTGCCAAAGTAGATTTCCCAACATCCTTATCAATGTCACTGCTAAATGCTTCTAGAGTAGAAAAAACTGAGCAAGCTGGGAACCCCTCAGCAGGTTTTCCTGAAAACGAATAGATACTCAAATTAAGCTTTCAATGAAAAGCTGTAATTTGTTGAACAGATGAATAGTTGAATTAGTCAGTCAATCTGGCTGCTGAATGGTATTCTGGTAAAAAAAAAAAGGCAAGGAAAAGGGTCCTTGGATACTAGATAAGGTTGTTCTATTGTAAAATGTTTCAGTTCATGTGAAAAAAAATGCAAACTGCAATGGTAGCAACACTACACTTCTGTTCGTACCGAAGAAAATATAGCACGCCCACATTAACTTCTCCGGCAACACGATGTGAAGCCTGTAGCAGATGATGAGTAGAATCCCTATCTTTTTCCAATTACAAATTTAAAACATCACGTAGAACAGGATAAACATGAATAAAAATGACCAGATTATTTCAACTGATTTCAGGTGTTCCCCATACAACCCAGCTGTAAAATAGAATTCGCATACCAGAATAGAAGAGTTAGGCTAAGTTCAGCCTAACTTATGATTTGTTTTTGTCAGGAAGAATCCAAAAAGTAAAAATTTATGACAAAAACTTTAAAAATCCAAAATGGACAGATTTTCATTTTAGATTATTTTTGTCTTTTCTAAAATTTATTCCTCAAGTTCGGTCCATGTGCTTTTATATATTCCTAAAAAATTCAATAAACAAAGTATCACCGGAAAAAGAAAGACAAAAATAAGTCTAAATAAGTAGGGTAGGCAAGCACAAGAGCCTTACCAATATTAACCATGAATGAAGAAAGGAACCCAAGTTGATTGATTCTTTGTATTTTGCTCCATTTCATCAACTTCCTCCCACAAACGCTCGACAAACCAGCAAACCACATTTTACGGTTTAAGAAACAAATTTGTCCTTCACTATCATTGTCCCCAAGACTTAAATCACCACTAAATAAAAAAACCTGCACAAACCCAAAACATAATCCTTTGGATGGCACCCAAAATAGCAGAGCAAGTCACAATTACACAACACGCCTGAGATGCGATTAAAAGGGAAGTTAATCTCAAAGGAGCTTTTCTACAAACATGTGGTGCGCAGGCCAAACAGTTGCAACAAGCGAGATTAGAACAGATATTCGATTATAAATTGGAGGGATGTACATGGAGCGAGAGCAATTAGATTGACGGTCTATGAAGGGAACTGACATACTTGCATGAAAACAGGCGCGAAGAACTAGAACGAGTAATGAGTTCGTAGGTCACATAACCCATTCTCACTGTCAACTGTGCTGCATGTTCCGTTCACAAATGCTTCTTTAACTTTGACTGATCACTGAATGCAAGTATGCACCGCTAAGACATCCGTGGTGGACCCAGAAATTTGATGTAATGGGTACTCAATTGACCGCGTCGAAAAAACTTGTTTCAAAATAGTATATTTCAATTTTGGAGGTTATTTATACAATTACGAAAAAAATATAGTGGCACACATGAGATTTTTCAATTTTGAGTGGAGACACATGACCCCATGTGAGTCCGCCCCTTACTATATTGAGGTAATTAAATAATCATCCTTTTTTTGAACATCACGTACGTTTTCATCCCGCCCACTTTATAGAATTATGTTTTCATCCTCTTTATACGTGATTTTTCACTATTACCCTTATATCTATGTATACACCAATAATGGAACTACCAAATAAAGCAGTTACTTATTTTTAGGGATTGACTAAAATTTTGCATGATAGTATTTCCTAAAATCAAGGAATTTTCAAATGTGGTGGATGATTGTATTGCCTAAAATCAAGGAATTTTTGAAATATGAGGGATGCAAAATGATTGGCATGAAATTTTATTCCCAAATACAGTCCTGTGAGAATGAGGGGGTTTACGGCTGCATTAAGTGTTACATTCCATCTCCAATAATATTCGGGTACAAAAAATTAAACTTATTACATTGAATCATGGTGAAAATATTAACCAAACCCAAAAAATATGGTAAAATTGATTTACCATGATCAGTAACATGCTTAATTTAGATGACTTGTTACAATGAATCATGGTAAAAACTTGTGCACAACATATTTCAATGATTGTGGTAAAAATATGAACCAATAACACAGAAAATATGGTAAAATCTTCCCAGATCAGTAACATGGTTAATTCAGACGACTTGTTACATTGAATAATGGTAAAAAACTTGTTCATAACATATTTCATTGATTATGGAAAAAAAATATTAACTAGTAAAATATGGTAAAATGTGTTTCCATATCAGTAACATGGTGAAGATTTGAGACAATGATTTGGGATGGCAATGACAGAAGATTTGGGACGGCTATTAGTCGACGCCGAATTTTCCAGGAGAGATGATTATAGATGGCAACATGGGACTGCGATTGATGAAAGATTTTCGACTCATATTAGTCGACGCGGAGTTTGCTAGGAGAGAGAATTGTCGATGGCAACATGGGACTGTGATGGGTGAAGGTTTGGGACGGCCATTTGCGACTGGCTGGGTGAATCAATCTACAAAAAAATTATCCAAAATCAGAATGCACTGAAACAAAAGGGGTAAAATCACCTACAGTAACGTTGAAACAATCTGACAAAAAAATTATTCAAAATCAGAAAAGATGCTATATTGTATACAATAAGCTCTTACCAATTTTTCGAACAGTACAACAATTCAACTGGACCGATTCACAAAACCGAAGGAGATGCAGTTGGGGGATGTTGATTTGGGACGGCAAGGCAGGAGAATGTCTGGCTAATTGACACATAAAATGACTACAAAAGCTTCAAAGCAGGTACATATTTGTCAATGTGCTTGTATGTATACAAGATCGCCCACAGAAAAACAAAATTGTAAACTTAAAAAATCAGTTTTTTTATCATGAACAAAGCTAGCTATGATCAAGACGAAGATTAGAGTTGCAATCGAGACACAATAACTCATCAACAAAGAGAAAACATGGTATATTATTAGAGGAGGATAAACACTTACGATGTCGTGCCATTATACCCCGCCGGTGTATCTTGGTACAAATTTTTCGAAGATATATGAAGCAATTCGGAAAGGTGACGAAGATTAGACCCAATCGAAAAGTCAACGGAGAAGTTTATGGGAGGACTGTCGTCGAAAAAGGTCGTCGATGCCGAGGTTGCCGGGGGAGAGGACTGTCGCCGGGGGACAAGGTTTGGGTCGCTGTTTTTGGGACTGCCAGAAGCTTTCTGGCGTTACTGATTTTATCTAGGATTTAAATGGTGAGGGTCCGAGGGAGAATGATCAGATAATTTGGGGGATTTAAAATCCCTACATTACAGCTCAAGTCCTATAAAGTTTGACTTTAGTCCAAATTACCTAACCTATATGTTATACAACTAATTCAGTCCTCAAAAATTTGAAACCAATCCGTAATCTCCAAATATATATATATATATGGGGGCAATATTGGGTTTATTTGAATTTCAGGATGAAAACATAACTCCCCAAAAAGGATAGGATGATAACATAAGTTCTAGTGGCTTGGAAGACTAATATTTAAGTGCCCCATATTACTTTAGCTTATCATTTTTATAATGTCTACTGCACCATACTCTCTATTCTACCCGTGTCCTATAAATATCTCCCTATTCTTGTAATACAATATTGAAAATGTTATTTAACTTACTTTTATTTCAAATGTCACACTATATCCTTCATCTCTCTGTCCCATAAATATAGTCTATTTTAAAACAACGTACAATTTTTGGATAAAAATTTCAATTACTTCTTTAATTTTGTATCAAGAAAGGTAAGAAATTATGCACGGAAGTGCTTTATTTTTTAATCCAAAAATTAGATTTTTTGGTAGTGGACTATCTTTACCGGCAAATGGAGTAATTAGTATAAAAAAATGCAAGGGTTGTAAGATTAATTATTTCTAGTATCTGAAAGGATACAATTTTTATATGTTATTGTAATCATCTACAAACATAATTAATACACAAAAATTAAACATTTTTATCCATAAATCACTCATCATGCTTATTACCAAAAACAATATACATGTTTCAAAGAATAACATTGTTCATGTAATATAAAATTAGCTTTTCTTTTGGACCCAGGGGTGGCACGTGCCACCTCCCTCCCTTCTTACCCGCCATCCCTGTATATTCCAACGGCTATATTCTGACGGCTCTTTTCCAACGGTTCTTTTCAAGCTAGAATTGAGCTTCTCAGATACGAGCATATTGTCATCTTCTCTGCTAAAGTTGCCACCATACGGTTTCTTAGTCACCGATTCTTTTTGGACAGAGAATTGAGACTCTTTTTGCATCACTTAACCAACTTGGCTCAAGTACTAAGACTTAGACTCCATAAACTGTTTGCCAATGTTGGTTCCTTCTTGGAATAGATTGGAAAAGAATTGGTCCCAAAGTGAATCCATCCTTACTACAACAACAGGGGAAAAAAAATACAATTATGTCATATGAATAAGTGCATTTTGTCATATTGGAGTCATACCACAAGTTAGGGTGAAATCATACAAACCACTGCTCTACATACCACGCATATGCTCATCATTCTTGACGAGGAATGGTAGATCACGTTATTGCTCGGGTCATTTGAGCGAGACTCATAAACTTCACTTTTTAGGGTTTTTCTCACTAGTTTGGTGTAGAACGGAGTTCGAAGAGAGAGATGTGGATGCTCAAGGGGATCCTTAAGGACCTCTACACTTGAGGTAAATTTTGATCCAAAAATACTAGTAATATCCATTTTACTAGTATTTTATCTTTATTCACAAATTTTTTAATTTGGCTAATAATTTTTTACTTTTTAAATTCCTCTCCTCGAGATAAAGCAATAATCCACAAAAAATAAATGCAAAACAAACAAATGCAAAAAAAAAAAAAAAAATGAATGAGGACAATATTTTAGTGTAACTCCTGCATTTCGTAGCAAGCACTTTAATTAACAAATTTATATCTAAACTTTATTCAAGGGAGAAAATTATAGATAGAAGAGAGAAGATCATTTTTGTGTGTCTATATAAAAGTTTGAACGACTCTTGATTTGAGTCGATTCGTAACATCAGGATAATAATTCATAACAATTGGATATGAATTAATTTTTTATTGAACATCGATATGAATTCATAATAATTGTATGTTGTGAGTTTTTTTTTTTCTTGATGTTATAAAGTTCTATACAAATGTTACAGATTACTATAATAGAAGTATTATGAGTTTCGTATATAAAAAGTAATGAATTTCTATACAAATTTTTGGTGAGTGTAAAGTTACAAATTTTTCGTATATAAAAAGTATTATGAGTTTCGTATATAAAAAGTAATGAATTTCTATACAAAATTTTTATGAGTATAAAGTTCTATACAAATGTTACAGATAACCACAAAGTTGTGTTGTCAAAAGCCCCATTGATGCGGAATGCATATCGCGATTTGAGCTTTCATTTACGCTTTTTAAGATGCCTAAAGTGTAATCAATTACTTTATATTTTGTTTTCCCCAAGTCTTTAAAATTAAGAAATAAGGACAAAGATTATCTCCTTTCCAAAAAGGATTCAATTTTTCTTTTCAAGTTGGGGCTCTGCGCTTAGAAGACCATTGGTCATCGTAATCGTTGGAGAATCGATTACTGAATGTGAGTCTAAGGCCGTGGCGCTTTTGCACCAACTCTCTCCCTTCTCACCCCTCCACGCGATCGCATCAATTTTCGAATTGTGAGAAGGGAAGAAAAGTAGGTATAAAGAGATGAACTACGAGTATGAAAGCTGCTTGATTTTTGTCAACGCTCTCGAGGAGTTGATGAGGTCACCTATTACATACTTCTAATTTCTTAAATCCCACTAATATAATTTCTTGGGATAACATCACAACCTTATAGAAAGCAAAAACCAAGAAAATACAGAAGTTCGCGTTATCGTTTGTCTTCAGTATTTGAATATGTATTGTAAGCCCAGAAGGGGGAAAGATGAAGGGGAAATATGTATTGTAACCTCATTAGTATGGCTGTCAAAGATGGAAAACATGTGTTATTACCTCTAGTGCTCTCTTCAAGCTTCCGGCGATTCTTCTGGCTGTTTTCCTGATTTCCAGCTATCCTAAGCCCTCGTTCATCCAACGAAACCCTTTCTCTCTCTAGCTCAAAGTCTGCAGCTCCAGAGCAGCTCTTGTCATATCTTCTATAACTTGCACTTGCAGTTTGGCATATTTGAGTATCTTTTATATACTCCCTGAAAGTGATTATTCAATGCTCTTGGAGCACAGCCACATAGTGCTCCAGGGGCCGCCTCTCCCATACAAAAATTTGAATGAGTACGTGGCGGTGATATGGGAGGAAAGAATAATTTTGCCCTTAGTAAGGGGGTTATAGGCAAAAATACAATTTTCCAGAAGTCAAGGGACTAATCCGTCACTCACAAGGTCCACGCATTATGAGACATATTACAACTGTGTCCTATATTTGTTGCTAGAATAAGACAGATCTCGTTCAAGATGCTGCAAGTGTGCAACATAGCACTTTCAAACACAAACAAGCTAAATACGTGCAAACACTGCATTTTTCCACCAAAAAAGAAAAGGAACTTATTCCATTGTCCGATGTCCTTGGAATTGTAGCTTTGATACAAATATGACCAGTTTACAATGCCAAAAATCAAGAGACTAACAAAGCCCGCATAATTTGGCTCTAGTCCAACAAGAAAGAAAACAACCCACAGCAGAACAATTTACCAGATGCTAAACGGGTAACCCTCACAATCGTCACTTTATTCGTCAACGAGACAACTAATTTCAGTGACCTGCAAGAAGGAAGCAGAACTATATCATGCCACATGCCGAGCTTTGTCAAACACATCACTCCCTAGAGTTTAGGAGCGTCTTTACATTACTCAGCAATTAGTTGCCGTTTGATCGGCTGGGCAGTGATTAATCAGCAGGGTACATATCGTATCTTTTAAATTACTTTGGGGTTAAATGCATAATAATAAAAAATACAAGGTGCTAAATGGTATTTTTACAAAAAAAAAAAAAAACTATCCTTACGTAATACATATCAAAGCCTTAAATCAGCTAACAAAAAATATCTGCATAATTCTAAACAAAATATATGACTTAATTGTTACTTTAGCCTGAATTCATATATACATAATTCTTTAACAAAACATATGTTTACTTTTTAATTGTTACTTTAGCCTGAATTCATTTCTTCCTAGTCGTGCCATTTCTTTCTGAAACTTTGTTTGGGGGATAAAATGGAAAAACTGACTAATCTCTAAGCGCCAAGCCGCCAACTGGTCCCTACTTCTGCCCGACCAGCGCCTAGCAATTTCTAGATCATTGTTAATAAGTTAGACAAACAACAGACTGAAATAATTATTGTCTTCCTATGAAGTCTTCTCTTCATATTGGACAGCAGGAGAATATAACTCTAGGAAAAAATAGTAGTGCAACGGTTGTGCACGAGTCAGGCTTCAGCTTCATCAAGATCAACACGGGCCACTCCATTCAAAAGTGGCAAGGCCAACCCTACCTAAAACTTAGACAATGCCCAAGAGGGGCACTTGGACTGCAATGATAAAATCTTCCACTAAATTCCCCTTTAACAACTTTACCTGTTCATCATCCTTCACAATCCTACACCCAAACGTTTCCTTTACTCTTTGCATATTGTGCGTAGTAACCAATAAGGACATAACATGATTCTTTGCATCTAAAACTCGCTAGGCGCTCCCAGGGCGGCCGGGCACCTTCTAGCTTCCAGGGCCAAGTACTCGGCGCCTAGTCGGGAAATTAGTCGGGATAGTCGGTCTAGTTGAGCTAGTCAGGCTAGTCGGCGAGGGGCCTTCTAGCACCTAGGCGGCGAGTACTCGGCCTTCTAGACCTTCTTTTAGAACACCAATTTTTTGGGATGTAATGCACCATTGAGATGGTGCTTTTAATTGCAAATAGCCCTTTTTTACCATTTCAATACGCTATACTACTCTGCTTGTTGCTTGGGTTGGTAATTGGTACACTGCAATGTTTGCTTTTGAGTAGATTGGTGTTACCTGCATTTTCAACTTCTGGTGCAGCATTCAAAAATTTTGCCCCTGGTATTTCCCGTGATAGCATTCATAAACCTAGAGCTGCATCCCTAGCATTGACTCTCAACCCAGCAAATCTCCTATTGGGACTTTAGTTAAAGAATGGGTCTAGACCAAACTAACAAATTTTCTTAGAATTGAAGGAATAACCCATAGAAACTTTTGGTTTCACATTGAACCCACAATTTTTTTTTTTTTGATAAGTCACATTGAACCCACAATAGGACTAATTGGGATCACCTTTTTTTTTTTTTTGATAAGAGTACTAAAATCTGTTGAAAAAACATTAAGGAGAGATGCCACCCGTGTTAAAAGAAATCAAAGAATATAAGAGAGAAGATCAAATTAACCCCCACCCCCCCCCCCCCCAAAAAAAAAAAAAAATGGTATACCTCCCTCTATACTCCAAACATATCTAACATGTCAAAGAACTGACTCAATGCAGGGTTGCAATCCCTCGATTCCCAACTGAACAATTGCCTGTCCTTCATGTCAAAATATCAATGATCCTCTCTCAAAATTGACCACATTAGACACAACAGAATCATAATCCATAACTTCTGTCACCTTCCACCCACTCTAGTCCCATACCATTCCTGAATAAGCTCCACCACCGTCGAAGGGAAAACCCACGACATGCCCTAAGAAACAAGAACCGCATTCCAAAGCTCCTTGGCGATTGGACAATGAATAAACAAATGCCCTTGACTCTCCATCTCTCAAACACATGCAACACCAATTTACCATAACCATTTGATGCCGCATAAGATTCTCTATTGGGACCACGTGTAATCAAGTTTCTAGTCTTAGGCCCCCTTTGCCCTAACTTTTTGCCAACTTTTTAGCAAGGTCTTTTTTGTTTTTCTCTCTCAATTCTTATTAGATTTGGGTCAAATTCTTACATCACATCGTTTGTCTCGATGAGAGGAATCGGGAAAAGTATAAAACGTCGGCCAAAGTTTAAAAAAGTTCAAATAAGAGAACGAAAAGACCCAAATCTAACAAGAATGGAGAGAAAACAACCAAAAAGACCGCGCTAAAAAGTCGGCAAAAAGTTTCGCCACTTATAGTTACATGTGTAATGCTAGTCACGTCAGGTATCAACATGATAGTCTTTGACCATAAAGCCAATGATATTTTGATAACTACTAGCACCTCTAAAGTCTGAAGTTCAAGAATCGCCCCTGCAACTCAGTTTGGATCAACTTCAATTAATGGGCGTCGAGACAAGTACGGGCCAGACCATGGGGTTCCAGGCCTACGGAAAAATTTCATAACTCCACCATTCCTTAAAATTGTGTTTGTATGTGATTTTCTAAGCTTAAGCCCCTAGAAGTAGAAGAATTAAAAAGGTGAATTGTGGACTTTCATAGGTGGTTGTTTTAGAACAAACTCTAAATTTAAAACCACGAGTTGTTTATAATTTCTAGCTGGATCAGCGGACAAATATCTGAAAAACTTAAAGAGTCCACAAGCCATGTGAGCTTTTAAAACTTCTATTAGGATGCCAACAGATAATCCAAGTACAAGACAACTAATCTCATGTGGAATTGTGTACCCTTTACATTCGAGCCTTAAGCGAAAAACGTGGTTTTTCCCTGTAGACTGCTAATAGTGTTCTTATAACCCCATAGACCAGGGGAAAGTATGCAGTTTTTGAGGGCACTATTCAACCCGAAATTGAGAATTTGAGTCTGTGAGGCAGAAGTTGGTTTGTTTACCGTTTTACGAAATTTAGGCAACTAGTGAACGTTTTGGGCATTGCTCAAAATGAATGATGTCCAATCAATTAATGTAATTGAGTTGAAAACCATTCTCCTATTTGTCTTAGTGTAACTGTGTAAAGATCTGTTCTAATTTCTGACACAGAATCATACACTCATTCAGTACCCAACAAGTTTGTATAACACTAGACCTATGACTTAAGCAAATAACGAATGCAGTTATCTAAGTAAAGTGCGCCTACATTAAAGATAATTCATACCTGATGAATATAGTATACTAGTAATTTGTAATGTGGTTAAAAATTAAACTGATATCATATGCTAGTAAATTTATCAAAGTGATTCAAAGCTTACTGCAAACCCTTCTTCACCAACTAGACCTGCTGCTAATGAACGCTGCCCCTTTACCATCCTTTGGGCCAACAATTACGGTGTCCTACTTCCGACCGGCTCCAAATGTGTGCCCTCGTAACAACAGATAAGTTTTCCGAAGTCAAAAGTCTCATTTCCTGCTTAGAAATCAAAGTCTTGGGGGAAATATTTTGGAGTATCTTGAGGATTATGTGGCTTTTGGGGAGGGATGTGAGGATGATTTCAGATTCTCATTTCCTGTTTAGATGTTCAGGAGAGAACTCGTGCCATGCACGAAAAATGTAAACTAAAAAGATTAATGGACTTAGCGCGTCACTGTGATAATCAACATTCAATTACTAAAACTTCACTTAGAATATATTAACATTTGTTAAAAGAAGCCAGTCAGAAAAGAAACACTCTCCTGTTAGATAATGAGAACTCCTAAGATAAAATCTATCATTCCACGTCTATATATGAAACAAAGTCTTACGTGGTGCTTGAGTAGTTGGGAACCCATGCTCCTTTACATCCCATGGAGTCATGGACCCATCTATTCTTCCAACCAGTCCCAACCCATTAAGGACAATGGCCTGCAATCATTTTTAAATCCTAAAAGTAAGTTTTGTTCATATTTTGAGTTGCCTTGACACTAGTTTGAACTTTGACGAAGGTGGGTCTGTCAAAATTTTCCAAAAGAATGTTGTTTAATTTAGAATAACAATCTCAAAAGCTGGTATATGCTAGCATAGATGAATCAATTACCACACCAGGTGGCTGCAATAACTGTTCACCAAATGAGAACTCCATACAATGATTGGGCTATACACCTGCATGAATTACGGGAGTATCTAATGAATTAGGTATCTATTCACAGAAGGGATTTAAAACCAAAAGACTTGTGGAGTAAATAGGATTCTTAATGGCTCAAAAAAACAGAGTTTGGTGTGCAGAAGTGTGATATATTAAACCTATCCAGAACAAACTCAACCCAATAGCCCTTTCCAGTTAGCCTTTCTCGTCTCCAACTAATACCCAAAGACCGGGTTTTATTGACCGAATAAATAGCGAGGAGAATAGCAAAATCATAAGTCATAACTACATAGGGTTATACATTTCTAGGAGTAGTCATCCAACCGTCACGTAATTCACTTTCAAACATATACGGAGTAAAATAGAAGACTTCCCACAGATTCTAAACCAATCCTATACCTGATCCAGCAATCAAACGGGCCCAAAGGTCTAAAAGGTAGTGGCATGACAGCGTTAATTCTAACAGAAAATGTCAACCAACCCCAACAAGAGAAAGAATCAACAACTGCAAACCGGAAAAAATTGTGGTAAACCATTACCTGGAAGAAATTACTCAGCCTCAACCGCCTCAACCTTAGGACCTGTATAGAAAACAGCGGCAAGAAATCATCAATAACGAACACAAAAAATACCAGCAACAGAGAGAGGAGTCAGAGCATCTCCAGCCCTCACTCAAAATGTCAACAAATTTAAGTACTACTCAAAGGGATTAGGGTTTGATAGTGAACCGTGAAGAGAAAGGGGACGGTGGTCCTTGCCCCAGCCTATGCCGCGAGTGGAATCGAGATATTGCTGGACGAGGTGTCTGCACTTCTGGTGGTGGTTGACGCCCTCGACGCGGTAACACCACTTGAGCTTCTCACGGATGATCTTGGCCGTCTCGATTTGGATCCACTTCTCTCTCACTATATGCTCCCTCATCTCCAGCATCGCCACTGGGTCCTTGTACGGGTTCTCTGGATCGAAATCATCCGGCGCCCCCTCGTCGAACACCACTCCCTTCTTCCTCCCCATCGCTGCTTTTCCTCTCTCTCACTCTCTCTCTCTCTGATTTCTCTCTCTACAGGGGAGACGTTCCACCACCAGCACGAGGTTGTGATTGGGCTTGAGGGACACAACGAGGAAAAGGCTGGGTTGAACTTCAATGTACATTTCGATTATAAGCCCACCATTTTGGTAATGGTTTTCCAGGCCCAAACGTTAAGGTTACCAATGGGAATCCCAACCGAAGAACCTCTTTACCGAGGGACCCATCTCGTTGGAGCAATCCACTAACCTCTTAAAGTGGAGAACCCACTGGACCTTACCAATGGGCCAATACCCGATGGGGCTCTCTGATAGGGCCAGTCCGATGAGAGTACCCGATGGACCCAGTCCGATAGGGTTACCTGATTCGGGTGCCAATCCCGATGGACTTGTTCGGGCAGTTCGGTGGGAGAGAGCCCAAGGCCCTGTTCCGCTAAAAAAAACAGTTTTGTTTTAACTTAAAAACTATTTCATTCCACTAACAAAAAATGACTTAGTTTTTTTGCAAAACTAAAAACCAAAAAAACTAGTTAGTGGAACAAGTTAGTTTTTTTGCAAAACTAAACATACAAAAAACTAATTTAATGGAACAAGTTAGTGAAACAAGTTAGTTGTTTTGCAAAATTAAAAACCAAAAAACTGGTTTAATGGAACAAGTTAGTTTTTTTGCAAAACTAAAACATCCAAAAAACCTAAAAAACCAAGTTAGTGGAACACCCCCTAACTAATGGGCCTCTTTCAGACCTATACCCGCTGGGCCTCATCCAATGTCCCTTCCCCGAGGAACCAACAAACTGAGGAATTTATTTAGGAATCCGAGAGCACGATGCCTCAAAAAGGATCAACCATGAATACGTGAACAAAGTTTCACGTGGCACAACTCTACCCCAATGAGACTCTGACATGATTTGGAAGACTTAAAATTAGGCTGAGATGTGGTCCGAGCATGCCGCGCCCTATCCCATCAAAGTCCTCGGACAAGAGGCGATAATAAAGGGGCCGATTATGATACCCGAACAATGGGAGCATGACGGAGAGAGACGTCGACACCCCCCCCCCCCCCCCCAAAGACATGGACTATTTAGTCTGCCCCGACCGACTTGGCAGGGTGAGAGGGGAAGCCATTTAGAGGCTTGGTCATAGTTCTGGCGCAACCGAGGAGGTCACGACCGCACTGCCATCGAAATTACTGGAGATTTTGGTTTGGTGGCTAGGAACAAGGGTACGCTGGGGAGAGGCACTCGCGGAGTAACACCCGCGGGGGCACGTGTCGCGCGTGACCACGACTTGACAGTACGGAGGTATATTCCCGCACTATTTGTGCTACAACTTTTAAGAGATGAACTTAAAACTTGAATTATTCATTTCTTTGATCTTGGAAGAATGTAATACTTCAACTCTCACACTCTTCTTTTCTTATGGGATACGGGATCCGACTTAGATACTATCATTTGTTATGTAACCAAGATATTATGGTGAGACTTGAGGAAGTAAATGTATGAGCTTATGTATTTCCTATTATGTGAATGTCTATTTCATTACCTTAAAAATCAAGGGCAGAACAGTTATGAACTCTAATTGGTGTTCCAAATCTAAAATTATGGCAAGTGGTGGCTAACTCATGCATTAGAGTTCTTGAATGCCTCATACTGCATCTAGGGATCGAGTCTCAATCCCCCTCCCCCACGTAATAGATTAAGAATGACGAATGACTATATATATAATTATGGATTGTTTTGGGAGTCCTATTTTTTCACTTTTGTGTATTTCTTTTTACATTTTTATTTTTAGAATTATTGTTAGAATCTATTATGAATGTATAGAATTTGGGAGATATGTATCTAATACATTTTACAACAGAATTAGTGATAAGCCCCCAATATTGTAGATATTCAGGGCTTATCTAGCTCATTTTGCTCACACTCACACGCGTTTTTTGGAACCGTTCCAAGTAACCGAGGGCCAAGTGCCCTATGGCATGCCAACACCAGGCCTCAAAAGCCAAGAAATGAAGATTCGGCTAAAGCCCGGGAAGTTGAAAGGTCATAAGTCAATCCGGTGGGTTGGAAGCCGTGTGTCACGCTCACAAAGACTCCCGGTGAATTTGGGAGTAAACAAGCATCCACAAAACCAAGGGTCACCTTCCCCAAAGGCCAAACGACGAATTTGAGTGCTTTGGAAGAAGCTCAGAGGCACCCAAGGCAATGAGAGGGATCGAAAGAAGCAAGGACCAGTCAAGTGGAGAGTGGATCGATCCACTCATCAATGTGGATCGATCCAAGAAGCCAAAAGTACCATCAGACCCTTTTGGATCTATCCAGGCTTCATGTGGATCGATCCAACTTCAGCAAGTAAAGCATTAGAGACCTCTGGATCGATCAGGGGAATGTGTGGATCGATCCACTTCAGTGAAAATGTCCAACAGAGCCTTCTGGATCGATCCAACCTTAGGGTGGACCGATCCACTTATGTCCAGGCAGCATTTTTCAAGCACTTTTTGGACTTTCCTTTTATGGCAAGTTTTGCTCAAATATGAGAGCTTTTTAGATATTTTGTGGAGAGAGAAATAGGATGATATAGCCTCTCTCCTCTCTCTCCTCTCCCACTTTTCATTTTCTTTACTTTTAGTATAATTAGCTCCTCCATCTCTCCTCCAAGGGAGAGACTTTCAAGCTCTCTCTCTCTGGAAATCTCACGTAAACTTTCATTTCCCGTCATTTTCTCATGTATTAAACTTGCTACTCATGTTTAGATCGTTTTATATATCTAGTTTATTTTCATTTTCATCAAGTATTTAGTTTCTTTGGTTTTCTGGTCATTTTCTTTGTAAAGCCTAGTTCTAAAGCTTGTTTGTGATTTTCTCAAGTATCAATGTTGTAGGCAAACCTAGGATTAGCAACAAAAATCAGTTTTTAAGTTTATTAATCATGTTTTTAGTTTACTTCAAATTCCTAGGGCTGTTTTCTAGCATAATCGTGAGTAGTCTAAATAGGCTTAGTCATGGGGTGATTAACACTCCATGACTTGGGTTTAATCCGTTCATCTCATCAAACAGCATACATTTCTTGTCTATCAAAGATTTGGGGTTTTAATTTATGTACCAAAGTTTGGGTTTGTTAAACCCTTCGATCCCACGTAGCCAAGGGTTTCACCACTTGGCACGTGGGATGCTTTGGGCGATGTCAATTCAATCATTTGCAAAATGAACCAAAAAAAACCCTAATCTTTGTTAAAAACATTTTTCTAGTCAAAATGGTTTTCAATTCTGAATCCTCCATTCGGGGTCATTTGACGATGCCCCGAGCCGGTTATCAAGAGAAGATGGATTATCCCGAGTCATGGTCATTAAGTACCCCTAGACTTTGCCTTAATTTAATTAGTCTTTTTTAATTTTCTGAGTCGTTCTCGAAGTCGAGAGAATTCCACCAAACAAACCACAAAATTTTAGTTTGCCGCTTTAAGGCTAAAAACCCTCATTCGCAATTCAATCATCACGCTTGGCGCATTCAGTCTCTATGAACTCGACCCGGGCTTACCGAATATCATGCTACCGCTGGCCTAACCCTACACTTGGGGAAACATCATTTGTAATACAATCCATGGTCGCAAGCATTTTTTGCGCCGTTGCCAGGGACCCAATGGTCCTCTCCCCGTTAGGTGTGGACCTCGATCAATGGGCTTCTTGCCAATCGAGGATTGGGTCTCGGACTAGGCTTTTTTATGCTTTCTCCTTGCTCCTATTACTCATTGCAATCTTTCGATGATTAATGAAATCTTTTTTGTCGTGCAAAAAAAAAAAAAAAATTACATTGCACATATAGTTATTCACATATAGGACTGTAGTGGCGGACGCGGGATTTGTGTCAAGCCAGGGCCAAATCAAGTGTATTTTCATATTCATAATAAAATACTTATAAGTATATATCAGTACTTGCGAGGTCCGAAGAATAGACGATGTTGTGTGCATGTGTGTAACCACCGTTTATTTTATGCATGCAACCTAAAAATGATTGATATAACTTGAAATTT
The DNA here is from genome assembly GCA_020921065.1 of Vaccinium darrowii. Classification (NCBI taxonomy): domain Eukaryota; kingdom Viridiplantae; phylum Streptophyta; class Magnoliopsida; order Ericales; family Ericaceae; genus Vaccinium; species Vaccinium darrowii. The sequence continues at coordinate 31,653,533 of CM037154.1, forward strand.
TGGGAATTTTTACCCACACTAACAGAAATTTTAAGAATTTTTTCACTGAAGGGACTTGCAGGGGCCAATCTCCGGGGGCATCTGTAAAGACTTCTGCTATGAAAAGGCTTGTGATTTGATTAACTCCCTATCCCCTATGAAGGGAAAAATAAGAAGGTTGGCTACTTCACTCCAGGGAGTAGACAGGGATTGGTAGCTGTCTTTGCCAAAGGCCTCTCTCTTTGAGATCATGTATCAATATTAGTTATTAAAGCAATGATCGTTGAGAATGGACGAACAAAAGACAAAAGCCACATAGAAGGTCTACAGTAACTTTCTTCGTTTTTACTTATGTCAATTATCAATAACTCAATCAAAAAGCAATTATCTCCAAAAAAATGTCTATTATGCGTAATATCTTTAGTTTGATCTTTATATGTATTAATTCTGCTCTTTATTCGACTAGTTTTTTCTTCTCCAAATTGACCCAATAATTAACCTAATAGACTTTTTCTTAATTAACCGAATAATTAGTATCATACGTGAGGATATTTGGAGTTGTGCAGGGGCTAGGGTCCCCCCATTGGGACCGCCCCTGTAGGGTTGGCCGAGATATTTTGGAGGCTTAAAACAAATTTCAAAATAGGCCCTACTTTTTTAACCCAAAGAAAATCCAATATAGATGGCTAATGTAAGGTCAAAAGATTAAAATGGTATTTTAGCTTTTTAATTTAATTAAAATTTTAAAAAACTTATACAATTAGTAAAAATGAATCAAACATAGCGAAGTATCGGTCTTACACTGCTTTTTTATCTAACTAATCATGTCATCAACTTTAACTGCAAGAATTTTATTTTTATAATTATTTCTTTTGAATCTTTTTATTTATCAAAGTTTGTTAGTGAAAATAAATTATTTAGGTTTCCTTAGAGTCAATAGTGTTTCATTTGTGAATTTAATATTAAAAATTAAATGTAAAATTGAAATAAAGAAAAGAAGGAAAAAATAATTCATTTGCCGAAAAGGGACCCCTAAGATTTGAACCTAGGATCTTCAGATTTAATAAATGCGCATGCTCCACTGATGACATCACCCAACATATTGTGACGTGTAGAACAACTTATATACAATATATTGGCGTGCTATATGGAAAGTGGGCCCTGTTTTTGCTTAAATTTCAGAGGCTTAAAGCGGCCGCACCTCCGGCTCACAGAATTCACCTATATAGTTGTATCCCAATAGATAAGACAAAAACATATCTACAGATGCTAATCAGTATGTATTGGCCTGAAAGTATAAACTCGACTTTTCTAATAACAATAAAGTATATGATTTTGGGGATGGGGTTGTCCAAATGAATATGCATCCCTCTGCTTGGTTTTAATATGATTTTCTTAAGACTGCTTGAAAGTGTCAAATCTTTTCCTCAGTTCTAGGCCCAGCTCGAGAGTTTTAGTTGTAGTTCCTTTTTAGCTCTCATTTCTCTACAGCTTGAATGGTCAGCAATGCAACGCAGGATCGTTGTGCTCTTTGTTGTGAGCCTCAAAAGAGAGGTCTCACAGTTCACATTACTGCTTTTAAATTCATTAATACAACTTTTGGCTTTTGCTTATAGTGAATTATTTGTATGGGATAATTGGGTCATTTAATTTGAACCCATCTAGAATGCAAAAATGAGAATGGAAAAAGCACCTCCTACAATCTTTTGGCTTTTGCTTTCTATCATTTAAAAACAAAAACTCATTTTGGTATAGTGAATTATCGGTATGGGATACCAAACACCCATAAGACGAAAGCCAAAAATGAAGACGTAAAAAATAGGTGTCCAAACACCCTCTAACCAAGATTCATAATAAAGCTTTTACCCCCCAAACCCTCAACTGCCTTCGGACTATGAGCAAATTTCCTACCCAAACGTAGTTTTTATTTTGGTGATTCAATTTGAGGAGAGAGGACACCGAGAGTGTTGCAACTGAACAAACACGGGGGAGATCCAATAAATCCAGGGGTATCGACGCCCCTGGTATCGACCGGCGCCGGGGACCCCCTTGTGGGTCCTAAAGGATCGATCCGAGCTGTCCATTCGTCCTAAAATCGAATTCCGAGGGGGCCTTTGCGGAAATCACCTCAATCGGACGTTCCTAAGTACTTGATCCAAAATCACCCCATTTCGTTCAGAATGTTTTGAACCGAAATGGGGTGATTTTGGATCGAGCACTTAGGAACGTCTGTTTAAGGTGATTTTCAAGCGGGCCCTCTCGGAATTCGATTTTAGGACGAATGGACGGCTCGGATCGATCTTTTGGGACCCACAAGGGGGTCCTCGGCGCCGGTCAGTGCACCGTCGGTTCACCCCGTCTGTACCTATAGAACGGTTCGGGTAGATCAGAGCTAAAGTCTAAATAAATGTCGGAGTTCGAGCAGTTCGATTCTGTGATTCATTACCCGATTAACGTAATCGCGCGGGAAGGGACTTACATGACGGAATAAGGTTCTATGTTTTAATTCATTAATACAACTTTGCATAAATGGGAGAACATTATTTACACCGGCAGTGCATGGATACATAGTGCAATGTACTAATAGATTTGGAGGAAACTTTGAGTTACAGCGCTGGTGTAAAAGAATGTTTTCTCTGCATAAATAGTGTTGCTCAAAGAAATGGATAATAAATAAGAGTCCCGTGAATAAAATTAATAAATCAAGAAATGGTGGAAAATTGACTTGTGCAAATAAAGAGACCCGTGAAAAAAACAAAAGCAACAACTTTTCCACGCGCTTCATGCTTAAACCGTACGCCGCTCCACTTCAATGTTTCACGCCGTTTTTCATTCCAATCCAGTTCCATTCGCTGCGGACACTACTACACTATTAAAAACTCCCCTCCAATAATAATCTGCTGATTTTTTTTTTTTTGTCTTTATTAAAGAGAGGTCATTATTACACTTTACATTAATTTTTACCTTTATTTTTTAGAATTATCCTCCCATTTTACTCATCATTCATCAACTATTTACCCTTAATTTTTTAAAAACAAAAAAAACCGTATCAACTTTTACTCATTAACTTTTCAAAATGGACATTTATTTATTAAGGGATAACAAATAATCAAATACTGAATTTTTATTCTGGGAAGGTGAGAGTATTGAAAAATTCACTAAAAAAATTTCCATTCAAACAGACTTTGAATCTTTTTTTTTTTTTTTTTTTGGGTAAATAACTTTGAATCTTTTTGTCTTTATAAAAAAGGTTTAGGGGTGTTCCACTAAAAAAAAACAGTTTTTTTTTCCAAAATCGAGACAATTCATTCTCTCACAATACATCACATAAAAAATCGTGAAGTCAGTTTATTCTAAAAGTACCCTTAACGGAACACCCCCTTAGTTCATTTCATATTTTTTTAAGTTTCCTAAACGCAAGAACATTGGAAACAGGCAGTGAATTTCCATTGCACCGAAAGAAAAAGAAAAAAAACAAATAGATTTTTTGAATTTTTTTTGTCTTTATTTTTTTATCTTGTTTCACATTTTATGACTTTCTAAATTCTTCTCATTGAGACAAACCAATAGTTCACTACAAAGTAACTCGAAATCAACAATATATATAAAGGAAATGAACAATCGGATGATGATGTGCTACCCGATATAGTGCGTTTTGGGCACTGCATCGTTCCCGGTCCCTCTTGTATCTATTACTAGCTGGTACCGCCCGCATCTGATTTAGACTTCCACAGTCCACGCCGAACAAATAGGGTCGGGCCTTTCCGCAACTTTCCAAAAAGGGTCCCACGAAACTTTCCAACTTGTAGAAAACTCCTCTCGGTTTACGTCCTCGTTTCAACTTCCATACACACACAAGTCCAGAATCGTCGAATTCAACCGGGAAAGAACGCCGGCACAGCGAAAATCACCCGCTCCTGAATTTCGTCTCCAAAATCTCTATCATCAATCAATCAAAAAGAGAAAAAAGAAACGGAAATCTTTGAGTTTTGTCTGGCTATATATGCATATTCAGATGCATGAATATGTATATATGCACGTATAGATACAGATTCCGATGGATGTTGATAAACCGTTATGGGTTGCAGTCAAGGGCGGATTCAGCAAGCCTTCATGGGCCTTCATGCTGCTTCTTGTTACTGTACTGGCCGTTCTGAGCCTCCAGATCACCACCAACACGGTTTTGCCGACGTGGGTCGGCGGCGGTTCGAGGAGGCCGGAGAAAAGTCCTTCCTCCGCGGTGGGAGGTGATTCGCGGCAGACGTGTGCGGGGTTCTTCTTCGGGGAAGGAGCGGCGAGGAAGGTGGTGATGTCGATCGTTGATTTCGGCGGGGTGGGAGACGGGAGGACGTCGAACACGGCGGCGTTTCGGAAGGCGGTGGAGCATGCGGTGAGGTTGGGGGAGGAGAGAGGCGGCGGCGGTGATGGTGGTGGGGCTCAGCTTAACGTTCCGAGAGGGAGGTGGGTGACGGGTAGCTTCAATCTCACCAGTAATTTCACGCTTTTTCTGGAGGAAGGTGCCGTGATTTTAGGTTCTCAGGTAAGCGTTACATCAAATTCGTTATACTTTTGACAATTTGACTTCACAATTTTTTTGGCACATTTATTGTATGTCACGATTGAAAAGGATTACCCTTCTGGTGTGAATGCTAATCTAAAGACAGGCTTAGGACGGTGGGATTGATTCCTAGATTAGTGTAATTGAGGTGTGTGTAAACTGGCGACACTGGCCCGACCACTTGAGTTATTAATAAAACTGCATAACAAATTGCCACCTGAATCTGTTTTGTAGTACCCCTTGTCTTTCAAGCGAGAGGTCTAGGGTTTGAGTCTATAGAGTGACATCGAATCTCTTTGGTTGTTAACCCAACAACTTTCCACTAAATACCATGTATATCGAATGAAAAAACAAAAACAAAAATTGCCACCCGAAAAAAAAAAAAAAATCACTACAATTTTTCTCTTCCCTTTTTGCCACTTTCACATTTTATTCCATTGCGGATTAACCTTCCATAGTTGAACTTTGAAGATTTTTCTTCCCTCCAGAGGTGTCTGTCCGTGAATCGTAGTTTCTTTTTTTGGTACATCAAATGAAAGTGCAGGTATGATACCCGTATGCTCTGTGGCAGAGTATGTACAACATATTTCTGGGGTATCCATATTCAATTTTCTTTGGTTGAATGGTTGAAGTTGGAATTTTTTGGGGGTACTACATAAAGACCTAAAACTGTGTACTATATGTATAACAGGTATGCATACATGTGCACACAAACATGTCCTCTAGGGTTTTCATTAAGGTTATTGTTTTCTATTTTTTTTATTTTATTTTTTTTAGGTTATTGTTTTCTATTGAGATGGAGAATCCGATACCATTTGACTTGATGATTAGGCCAGTACTTTTATCAAGAGTACTTACCTAATCATCAAGTTAAATGGTATCGGATTCTCCATCTCATTTAATTAATCATTGGAAATTTAAACTTCAGAGCATTAGAGTAGAATTTCCAATAAGCCAATTTTACTTGCCCCAATGTTAGAATTTTGATTCATTGAGTAGAGAGTGGAGCTAAATCTCAATGCCAAATATCTAAGCAAAACAGAGCCTATGTTTACCACAAATGAGACACGAGAACAGAGCCTAAGGTTAACTTTGCACTTCTGTTCCTGTTAGACTTGGGTTTTTTTTTTATCAGATGACCAGTATTTCGGGCAGTTTACACACATTTCGACTATTTTCGGGCTTCGATGTAACTACCTGAAAAACTCTAGGGACCCCAAGGTTGGAACATTTGGCGGAGATTCGACCTTACAACCTCTTAAAGATAAGCCTTTTAGTTGTTGTCTCATGCCACTCAGACAAAATGTTGTCAGCAAATAACACGAGAACCGCAGAGGGAATCCATTCAAATGGCCTGTCATATTTTATTTTTATTTTATATTAATTCGCTAATAGCATCTTGTGTATTTAAAATTTTAAATGCTTGTTGGTTGGTGGATTCTTAACCTTTTCCTTTACAACAAAGTTGATCTTAATTTTTAAGTAATAAGGAGGCGAGGAGAGAGGGAGTGAGATCACCTTTCTAATGCTAGTATAGTATGCTACCTTTTAAAAGGCATGCTATGAGTGTATCCCTAAGCAATTTTTTTTTCGTTTTTCTCTTTTATAAATCATGCTAGTTGGCAAGCGTACACCTTCTGCTCATCTTTGGACAACCAATTCCCTGTTCAGGCACCCAATTAAAATCAGAACAAGGACCACTCGTGGGCTTGTCCCAGGGTAGGGTTCGATTCCTCTCCAGGGCAGTTACCGCGATTTACCTAGTGGGTTGGGATGGTTGTAGCTTTGGCTCATCCGGAGATTTACACTCCTAGGCGAGTCCAATTAGTGGTCCTCCCATTAGGTGGTTCCTTCGTCAGGAAAAAAATAAAATCGGAACAAGGCCTTTTATGGATTGCCCCATAAGAAGGTTTTCAATATTTGAGTCATTGGAGAGAGCAACTTTTCTTTGTCCTAGACCTTGACGACGAGGCCAACACCTTGGACCGGTTTCTCTAAGAGGAAGTCTACTCACAAGTCATTTTTCGCTACGTTTATTTTTTATTTTTTAACAAAACCAAATGCAATTTTCCTATCAAGAAATGGCAGCCCTCAAGTCTCAACTAACTCAGAAACCAACTTATAGAAATGGCTATAATGGTTGTCAAAATCAGTGGATTTAATTATATGGGCACTTGTGAATTGTGATCATGTCTAAACCACTCTTTAACATGTGAATTTTCCTTCACTCAATATCTACTTATAGTTGTCTTTTTTGATTTATTTATTTATTTTTTTTACATAATAACAGGATCCAAAGGAATGGCCAATTATAGAGGCATTGCCTTCTTATGGAAGAGGGAGAGAGAGATTGGGAGGGAGGCATATAAGCCTCATTCATGGAGATGGCCTCAACGACGTTGTCATTACAGGTACTTGTACAGTGATAATAAAATGAGATGATTTTCTTGGTATCCTACTACTCTGTTTATGCTAATGTATGCCAAAAATAAGAACAAATATGATCAGTTTTCAATAAAAAAATTATTTAGTCCGACCTCGGATATAGGTTGTTAATATTCTTCTTTTATTATGGAGGCAATAGTACACGTACCAATATTCTGATAATTAGCGTTACATCATTTTAACCTACCAAGAATTGATGACATCCTTTATCAATGAGGGAATACTTTATGAGAATGTTTAACTTTCTTGCATTTTTAATGTGTTTAGTTAGCAAGTTAGCAGGAAAGTTGTTGGACCCACATCTCTAACTTTCCTAATATGAAACACAACCTGCAAAAAATAAAGATTTTGCAGGAATCTTGCATCTTCCTTAATTTCTACTCCTACTACTTTTCAACTTTTCGTAAGTTTCTTTTATCAAACAAACGCACAGAAAAAAAGATACTTTTAATTTTCTCAAGAATAATTTTCCTGTAAAAGAAAGAAAAAGGGAGGTGGAGAAGGTCCTGAAAGCCCTCAATTGATGCTGTCAAGTACTAGTAGTGATTAGGCCAACCAAGATATATCATTGCTGCTCCCTCACTTTTTAAGCTGGAAACCCATACAATTATTGTGAGAAGCAGCAATTAATTTCTGTCATCATTGAACTCAAAAAAGTTGTCCTCTTTTGCTCTATTACACAGTTTAATTTGCTGAAATCATTTTCGTCCCACCTACAGAAGTAATCCCTCCTTCCAAAATTGAATTTTCATTCATACACCTTATAAACTTCCATACTGGTTGTCTATTTGTAATGTCTTTCCGTTTTCTCCCCTCTTTTTGAAATGACAAGTCCAACTATTCCTTGAAGTTGAAGGATTAGTGTAATCATTATGTTTCGTTAATTACTTGAATTTTTTTTAAATGGACATTCAATTCGGGACCGGACACAGAGTATGACGATTGCAAATGGAGATTTATTCTTTCATTATGTTTTTGTTTTCCCCCAACTTTCTCCTCCCTAACTTGAGAATATCAGACTTTGGAGACCTATATAAAGATCTTCAGTTTAGGCATCTTTTTGTGATTACAAAAGATCAAATAATGTACCTATTTAGATTCAGTGAATACCCAGTTCTTGCCTCCAAGAATCACATCCATGTGTACTGCTCAACTGTACAATCTTCAGACAGATTTCATCAAAAATGAACTTTCAGATTTTGAGTTGTGTATATTCTTCAACCCCAAAGTCACCTGGAATTAACATCACTTCATTTGTAGTCCTTCATATATGTTATCTGGTGCATTTATCATGAACATCCAGATACAATGTTTCATGGATGGGAGTTACAGTTTCCGGGAGTCGATATGTGTCTAATTGTCCACTTTATCTTATTTTCATTTCAAGAACAAGAGAATGCGCCAAAATAACTAAATTTCAGAGTATAGTTCCTTGATTTCTCCGAAATTTTCTATAAAGTGTCTTATGGCATTTTCCATTTTCATAGCTAATATAGGAGTTTCATGCATTATTCACGGTAAATGTGAATGACAAAATATGCTTGCTAGGTGAATGTCAACTAAATACTCTTGTTCGAGTATCGAGTATCTGACGTGGGTATTCAGGCCGTACGCATGCTTAACAAAGAGCTCAACCTAACCAAACCCATACGTTTGATGATATTGTTTTCTCCCACACGTTTGTTTTGTCCTTAAGCTTAAAAATAGTGGATTAGTCTAGGGCATCAGTTATCATCCTCTCCTGACTACTGAAATCTGATGCTCATTTTGTAGGAGAAAATGGGACGATTGATGGTCAAGGGATGATGTGGTGGGACATGTGGTGGAACAGAACATTGAAGCACACTAGAGGCCACCTCCTTGAACTCATGAACTCCAACAACATACTTATCTCCAACCTCACTTTCCAAAACTCTCCTTTCTGGACTATCCATCCGGTTTACTGCAGGTTCAGTTCCGCTGCTTTTTCATTTCTCTGTCTGTTTCTTTATCTTTTAATCGCCGCTTTGAATTTCTGCATAGTCTCGAATCGATCATTTGAGCTAATATAGCATACAAATACAAATTGTTTGGAGTCTGGAATGAAAACCGGAATGACTGTACTGTTTGTTAGCCTCTCTTCTCATGGGGGAGATCATGTCATGGACATCTGAGCCTTTCCAGACCCTTCAATGACAGGAGTCTCGTGCACTGGGTATTTTTGTACTGTTACCGAGTCAAAAGGGAAAACAAAAGTTATTAGCTTTTTTAAATGCTTTTGTCATTTCGTTAATCTAGTTCCACCTTGATTTTCTTTGGTGCACAAGAAAACAAGAAGAAAAAAATAAGAGGCCTCTCATATGCGATGTCTGCTAGATCAGCTGCAAGCATGTCCTTGATTTCTTGCACAGCAGAATTACCAGCCTGACCGGGTTGGGTTTCTTGGTCCGTTCCATCCTTGCTAGCTTATCCGCCACTTGATTTCGTTCTCGGACTATACGATCAAATGAGAAACTATGGAGCTGCAGCAGAGTTCTTCGTTCTTCCACTAATGCTCGTAGGGAGAGTTGGAAAATAAAACAAAAGAACACATCTTGTCCATAGGTTCATATCAATATCCGAAATTTGAAGATAGAAATACGGGGCCTTAGGCCTCCACAAATCCGCCTTAGAATTTGGCGGTCTATATAAAATTTAGACTCTGATATTCTGTCTTGAACAGGCTAAAACTGATCGTTATTTCTTTTCCAGCTCAAAAGACTTGTTATTCTGCAGTTTACAGGAGACTGGTAATTAAGGAGGTCTCTGGCTTTTGTAGAACTGGAAATACAATAGAATTAAAACATTTGACAACTAGAAAGTCAACTTTCTACTGCATGAAAGTTTCATGGGCTTTAAGTTTTACATACAGAAAACTAACATACACCCCTTAATTTGTTTCAGTAATGTTGTGATCAAGAATATGACAGTCCTGGCCCCACTCAATGCTCCAAATACTGATGGTATAGACCCAGGTAAGTCACTCCAATCGCTTTCGTTAGTCCTCTCAATCTGTGTTCATCTTTTCAATCTGTCTTCAAATGAAAAATTTTCATCTTTTTCAATCCGTGTCATTTATTGGGATAAGAAGCACAAGTGTTAACCTCCTGTTCAACTTTTATACAGACTCGAGCACAAATGTGTGTATTGAAGATTGTTACATTGAGAGTGGAGACGATCTTGTAGCAGTGAAGAGCGGGTGGGACCAATATGGCATTGCCATGGCCCGCCCGAGCTCCAACATCATCATAAGGAGAGTCTCTGGCACGACCCCGACATGTTCTGGTGTAGGCATAGGCAGCGAAATGTCCAGTGGGATCTCAAATGTCATTGTGGAAAACTTGCACATTAGAGATTCAGCAGCTGGAATCCGAATAAAGACGGATAAGGGAAGAGGGGGATACATAGAAAATATCACTGTTACTAACGTAACGATGGAGAGAGTCAAGATACCAATAAGGTTCAGCAGAGGAGCGAACGATCACCCAGACGAGGGGTGGGACCCAAAGGCTATTCCGAGAGTGAAGGGTGTTTTCATAAGTAATGTGGTGAGTAGGTATACGGTAAGACCGCCGTTGTTGGAGGGTATCGAGGGTGCACCGTATGAAGGTATTTGCATGAGAAATGTTAGTGTGCTTGGGTTAGGAGCATCTGCTAAGTGGAGCTGTGAATTTGTTTCCGGGTTTTCGGACGGGGTGAGTCCAGTACCGTGTCCCCAGTTGCAAAACAATAGGTCTGCTTCCTCTTGTTCATTCTCCTGAGGTGAAATGCTGGTTTTTTTAGAAGAGTAACAGTTGTGCTGCGGTGATCTAAATTTATACTTGGATGGGATCTGTTCACAATTTTTTAGCTGAACAGTCTCCTTGTTTTTTTGACTAATTAGGCCCAGACCAGTTGATTAGAGAGAGAATCACATGTAGGGAAATTTCATTTCATTGATTTTTCAAAGATTAAATGTTTTTTTATTAGAGATATTTCATTTTAGAAGTGAAGTGATTATGGGAGTTAAATGTATGGTTCAATTACATTCTGGTTCTTAAGTCTTAAATTTTCCTGATTTGGTCCAGCTAAAGTTTCTCAATTTTGACCTTTTAGGTGATACTCAATACTCATATCCCTACTTTGCAATGTGGTGTCTTATGTGACAGGAGTACTAGTTGATGAAAACTTAGTAGTTTAAGGACTAAACTCTCAAAAACTAAAAGTTTAAGGGCCTAAGTGAAGTACCACTGCTTGAGTGGCATAAAGTGCAATTTTCTCTGAACTTTTCTTCTCTTTCCAATTGTTTGTTCTTTTTTCTTCTTTCTCAGGTAAAACTTGAATGAATACCCATCTTAGTCCAGTGCCAACTTTAGCCTATTCCAGGCATGGTAGGCATCTCCAGCCCTTAAAAACTACATCAATTTTTTTTTTTTTTATTAACTCAAACATTATATCAGAATCACGAGACTCAAATTTTTACGCAATTTTTTGAAGTTATTTTCTCCTCTCAAATTTATAAATTATGCCATTAATGAAGGTCTTCGTCCAATTTAAGTATCATTCAGTTTGAGTTTGAACATTGCAGTGCTTCGTACCAAATGAAATTTTTACTCAAACTTTTAATCAAAGAAGACTAAGGACATCGTGCATGTTGGGCCGATCACGGCTGTCCGTGGTTGGCCATAGAAGATCACATCTTGTTCAAACAAATTTGAACCGTCCACTGCCAAACAGATCTGAGCCGTCCATGGGCGACCACGGACAGCCGTGATCGGCCCAACATGCATGCTGTCCCTTCGGGGATAGCACGTCCCCCGGATCCGACTAGGTATTCAATGATGAAGAAGAAAGCCACAGATCCCAAACACCAACCAAACAGCAAAATATTACACAATACACAACATATTAATTCAGAATTTTCCATTTGGAATAAATACAGGGCTTTTTTTTTTCTTTTTTTTGGAAAGGGATACTAAAACAAGACTAGTGGAAAATTAGACCAAGAGAGAGAGAACATTTCTCACTTCTTCACCATTTCCAGAACACATTTGAACCACACTTGTACTTGTCCCTCCCTTTGCACTCCAACTCTATATCCTCAGAAAGGAACTTCACTTTCTGCATTAAAACCAAACACAATCAACCAAATTGCTAAGGGGAAACTAAGTAAGAACAAGAAAGCAGCAACAGATCATGTGTGATTCAGACCTTTGTCTTGGCAAGATCTTGGCAACCGGTGAAGTTCTGCGGGAACTTGCACGAGCCGAATTCCACCGTGTATGCCCGTGCGAAGTTCGCGCCGCTTGTCGCCAACCTCTTCTGGTCATTCAGTTCCTATTGTTTCCACACACGTTTAACATTTTCCAAATGAGAAAAAAAGAAAGAAGGCCTACAGTTATTGTCCATAGAGCATAGATCAATAAAACAAACCTTGTTAGCTTTGCTCTTTTCGAGGTAGTCGTCGAAGACACTGGCGTTGGCGGCGGAGGAGGACATGGCGAGAAGACCAGCAGCCGCGAAGCCGAATAGTGCAGCCCTTCTTCCATCAGTGCCACTAGTTTTGGTAACCTTGTTTGCTTGTTTTGAATCAGGAAAACTAGCATGTTGGGCCCTGATCATGGGAAACTTAACTGATGCCACTGGGGAAACCTTTGAGCTGCTCATCAACTCTGATGATACAACACCAGAAATGGCATAGTTTGATGCTAGAACATTTGAGTTCATTGCTGCCATTATTTTTTCCTTTGTGGGTATCTGAAAAATGAGACCAAAGTGAATGAAGTTTCTTATTTCTCAATGTAGTACTTGGATTTTCTTGTGGATTTGGATATATGGTTTATGGGATGTGGAAGAGGGGTTTGATGAGGTTGTGGTGGGAGTGTGGATAAGGTGAGATTGCCTCACTCCCATTGGCCAATATGCTCTCCCACAAGTATAATGTATTCCTACTTGTGTGGTGATCGAATTGAGAGTTTGGGCCCACCTTTTATAACGCAGTGTGTGCTTTATACACCCTCCGTCTCAATTTGGATGTCTATTTTTGAAACTCGTGTCATTTTTAATTGTTTATATCTTTCAATATGAATCTCCAAATATATTCAATATGGATCTTGTTTGATAGTTCTCGGTGGGTTCTATAATACAAAGTGTACACAATTACAAAAAAATATTATAAATTGAAAGGTATAACAATCGAAAAATGGCACGAGTTTAAAAAATGAACATCTAAATTGGGATATATTTGTTAGCTTTGACATTTTTTGAGTAAATTATGCTGATGGTCCCTGAGGTTTCTAACAAATACACTCTTGAAATTACTTCCATCTCGCTTAGAGCATCTCCACCCCTTCATTAAATCTTTTACCAAATTCAAATTTGAGGGGAAAAAAAAAACCCATAAATCACACTCCGCTCCTTCACCAAATCCTTCAACAAATTTGGTTTTACTCAAATATTTTACCAAATTTGTTCATCACCAAATCCATAACCAAATTTTCAAGGCTCTTTTTTTGCACTTTTATTTACCTTTTTGCCATTCAATTGTGTAGATTAAATCTCCACCGTACAATTTGAGTAAGGGTTGGAAAGAGTCATATCAAATCAAGTTTGGTAAGGTGTGGAGATGCTCTTACTTTATTGGAGCATCTTTACTCCTGCATCAAATTTAGACTCAGAACCAAATCTGAGTAAAAAAACAAAAACCCAAAAACAGAGCTCCAGTTCTGCATCAAATCCAGAACCACATCAAAGGAGAACCAAAATTTTCATTAGATTTACGGAGAACCAAATCCTGAACCAAATTTTCAAGGCTCTTTTATGACACTGCTATTTTCCCTTTTATCATTCAATGCTATAGATTGAACCTCCACCGTAGAATTTGAGTACGGATTGGAAGGAGCTATATCAAATCAAGGGAGAACGCAATTTTTTAACCATATCTAAGTAAAAAATCTGGTGAAGGGCTGAAGATGCTCTTTCAAACTTAGTTGCCGTAAAATTTGCCCTAATGGTGTTAACTTCAATGGATAAAATACAGTTATATCCTTAGTACAAAAGGGTTTGAATTACATTGGCCTCCCTTACTTTTTTTTTATTATCATGCACTTTTTGTAGCTGGTCCAAGTATCTACTTTATTTATTTCTCATCTCTATAAATACAAATAATAAAAAATTACGGATAATAAAAAAAAGAGTAACCTAAAATGAATAAAATCGACATTTTAGCTTAACAAGTTCACTACGGATAATAAAATAAAAGCTGATAAAAAAAAAAGGATAGTAAATTGTCCTTTTATTTTTTAAAGAATATTTTAGACCCCCCACCTCCTTCATGATCATAAATGAATCTTTTTTCTTAAAATCTTAGATTCATATGAGAATAAGATAAGATCATAAAGTAAATTAGATCAATCTTGTCTTCCGGTTTTTTTTTTTTTTTCAACATAATTTATTACTTTTAGTATTTGTATAGACGAGAATAATACTCCCTTCGTCTCCTTTAAATTGTCCTACTTGGTAAATCCAACTTTTTATAGAGACATCATCATTACAGTTTTACCTGCTAACCTTCCCCAAAAAAAATCCACCTTTAAGCAGAGAGGTATTTTGGATTCTTTTTTGCCACGAACAAAGTCAGGGAAAATCTCTGAAATATTTCAATATTGGACCTTGGACAAATAATACTTTCCAAATCGAATCTCTTTGGAAAGTAGATATTTTGTCTCGTGTAGCTTGCTGTAGTCACCTTATGAAACCTTCGTTATTAGGTTAGTCATAGACTTCACATGTTTCTAGTGATTCACATGACATCATCAAATAATACAATTCTTGGATAACAATCTACAACGCTAATTAGTTTAGCCATACACTTCACATGTTCCTAGCAATTCACATGGCATCATCAAATGATACAATTCTTGGATAAAAATCTACAACGCTTACCCTTGTTGACAATCCTTTACTAGGACAATATCTAGGGTTCCTCGAATAATTTGATATCTCCCACAAAGTAAATCCTTAACCCTTCCCCGTCTTACTAACACTACAAAATGTTCTTGTAAATTACAACCAATACCAATTATATAAGAAGTGATTTCAAATTCAAAGGTTAATTTTACTCTAGTAACTTGACGAAAGGCAGAGTTTGGTTTTTTTTAGGGTGATAGTAGAAAAGTTGACTGATAAGTCACTCTTTTACAATAAATGAACTAACGATAAAAGAAAACCCTCAATAATATTTGAATTTTTTTTACTATATTTTTCTTTTGTAGCATTTAAGAAGTAAGATACTCTTTTATACTTGTGACAAAATTTCAATATAAAGAAGGGAGGCCAATCTAATACACAACTCTTTGTAGTAAGGGTACAAGATTCTTTTATCCATCAAAGTTAACATCGTTAGGCCAAATTTAAAGACGAGGGCTTAGCTGAATATTAGTTTGTAAAGTAAGGGAGGTGAGAGTAATTTTCAAAATTAAAGGAGAGATCAAAGTGTCAGAAACCTTTTTTTTCATGTGATTATCAACTCCTACATTTTTTCATGTAATTTTCAGAATTAAGATCATTGCATCAGGAGTGAAAACAATGAAACTTCGAATCCCATTTTTAAGTATTGGCCACCATGAATATCAAATTTCAAAACTAGCATGATCATCGGGGATCACTGAATAATTTTTCCAAGTTTCAACATGATCTAGAGATCATGGGACACTAGCGTTGTCCCCGTTCAATGCCAGTGTGGTATTGTGCTGTTCGATATACGAGTGACCAATAATGCCTTTTCGTTGAATTCGTTGACATTTTTGTAATTTTGTTTTTGTCAAGGTTAACCTTGTTGAACGTTGTACTGATAGGTTGGATCCAATGTGTTTTGCAATGGGCCTCTTTTCATGGGAATAACCTCCTAGTGTGGACAGAATTAATTTGGAAAAAGTACAAAATAGAAAGTGTGTAGTGTTCGAGCTCTGCTCGTTTGGTTAACGAGCCCAAAACTCGATGTAACGCCCCGCATTTTTGGGATACGTTATGGATTATTATTACAATTTAAAGTCGGTCTTAAACGGTAATAATAATAACCAAAAATACATATAGATGATCTATCCTTCACAGATTACAAAAAGGTAGACCGGGTGGACTCTATGACTCCGCAAATCTCTCCGCCTGGTGGATCTCCATCTCGGCAGCTCCTCCGGCTCCGTGTTCTCCATAGAGGTCCACCTGTCCAACGTGATAATCTAGCATAATACGCAGAGTTGCGAAGCAACATCGTGGTATTATGCCAGGGCAAACCGTGAGCGAGGACGCTCAATAGATACCTTACCCCAACTTTAAACTAGCAATTCTAGAACAATATTGTAGGTGGTAAGTAAATAGTTAAAAATCATTTCTCAAAACAGTAGGTTCATGCGTGTCAATGCATCAATATCAAATCAGATCAAATCAGAGTGCGGCTTTAATAAAATCAGTATCTCGTTTCTTTTAAGAAAAATCAGAGTATAGTATCAGTATCTCGTTTCTTTTAATAAAAATCAGAGTACAGTATCAGTATCTCGTTTCTTTTAATAAAAATCAGAGTACAGTATCAGTATCTCGTTTCTTTAAACAAAATCAGAGTACAGTGTCAGTATCTCATATCATTTTCTCATAACAGCATTCTTCTTCAAATTTCAACCATGTCGACATCTTACATCTCTCGAAAGTTATTGGCCCGTTCTACAACCCCTTTCTAACGGTCACCAACCTTTCCGTTCGAAGGGTCGGCCACCCATAAACTGACTCCTGCAGTATGAGGTCCGCTAACTCCGCGTCACACACGACATAGTCCCGGCTACCCATATCACTGAATCCCCACCAGTCTGTTTATGAGGTCCGCTTGCTATGTGTTGTACTGAGTAAGTTCTAACCGTCAAATTCACCCGCGGAATTTGAGGAGAAACTTCAAACAGCACTACCGTATAGTTCCATTGAGCTTTGACCACCAGTTCACACCGGGGAACTGAGGCGGGACTCCAATGGCAGTATTTTATTTACAACAGTATTTTCATTCTCATCTCTATTTCTTCTTGTAAAAACATTCGATCACTTTCTCGAAAAACGTGTCGTGTCGTATCGTCTCGAAAAACGTACACATGTCATATTACATAAAAATCTTCCGTTTAGAAATCGTTTCACGATAAACTTCTCGTTCAAAAACATTTCATGATAACCGTGTTACTTAAAGACAAAAAAATTCTTTCTTCCGAGAATTTAAATCAAAACATAAGGATTCATTCTCGTTTTGCTGGCGTGTTTTAAGATTAGTTCGTAGAACCGTCACTTGGTTTGTCTAAACCAAGAAAATACCCTACTAGAAAACTCTAGTAGTTGAATCCGTTTGGCGTGTTTTAAGATTCGTTCGTCGAATCGCCACTTGGTTTGGGCTAAACCAAGTAAAAGCCTGACTAGACATGCTAGTCATAGATTCTATTTGTTAGTCTGAATAGATTAAAAATATTTATTCAATAATCCTGGAAAATCTCATTTCATTAGAAAAGCTCTTTTCTTCAGAAAATCGGTCGGCATTATAACTGCGTAAATTTGAAAAGTCGATTTTCATTCGGGCATTACAACTGGGTAATTTAGTTTTCCAAAAGTCCATCGAACATTATAACGGTGCATTTCGATAGTCAATTTTAAATCGTGCATAGTAACGACTAAATGTATTTTTCAAAGTCTAATTGTTCATAAAATCACTAATCACCAACATAATCACATTTAATCATAATTAAGCACGTTTAAGCAAAATAATAACATAATTAATATGAACTAGTAAATACTAATCTAAGGTTAAGATAAAGTATCTACCTTAATTCCGATGATTAGTCGGAAGCCGATTAGCTAGTTGAATTCCAGCGGCGTAACGACTAGTCGACCTTTGCTCGAACACTTTCTTGCTAACTTATTCTACCTTTCTAAGATCTAGGGGTGGTCGAGGGTGGTGGAGTGTGGTGGTTTAGGATGAGTTTCAAGAAGAACACTCAAGAACTCATTCAAGAACACTAGAAAGCACAAAGTGGAGAAGTTGGGAGATTTTGGTGTGAGGAAATGAAGTAAGGTGAGTGAGCTATTTATAGAAGATTGTAATTGGGTAAGTAGCCTACCTTGTTAAGTAGTCAAATTTTCTTTCTTCTCATTAATTCAAAAAAATACAAATTAGGTTTAGTAAAGTCAAAATTGGTAGGAAGACAAAATTGAACACATGTCTAATTAGGGTTTTAAATAGGCTAAGGCTAGTCAAAATAGGACAACATAGGAGTTGGGAAAATTAGTAGGCCTTCCGGATGCGATGTAGTGAAATACTCGGTGTGCACGCGTTGATTTTACGGCGCGGAAAAATAAATAAAAGAAAATAAACAAACTAGATCTAGTTTCATTCAAATTATTTAAACTAAATAATAAATTATTTCATTTAGCGATATTAAAAATAACTAATCGAATTAATAAATCGAAATTTTTATCTGCGAAATTTCGGGTTATTACACTCGAGCTCGACTGTAAACGAGTAGAGCCGAGCTTTGTAGTGTTCGAACTTGGCTCGGTCGTATACGAGCTAAGCTAGAATACTAATTTACTTAACAAGTCTTTTTAAACGAGTCAAGCCTGTAAAACGATCCGAGCTTTTGCGAGCAGAGCTGAGCTCGGCTCGTTTAATAAACGTGCCCAAAACCCGAGCTCGAGCTTGCCTCGATTAGCAAACGAGTAACGTGTAATTCCAAATCTATCTATATGTATTCCAAATCTATTATTAGTAATCGAGCTCGGCTCAATTAGTATGTATTCCGAATAGTAAACGAGTCATATAAATGAGTCATATGTATTCTGAATCTATTATTAGTAATCAAGCTCGGTTCGATTAGTAAACGAGTCATATGTATTCCGCACTGAAAATACATATGTTGATCTCTTCACATTTAGGAATGGTACGTCGCCTAGTATGTGAATTTGGTGGCCGCTCTTCTCACACTCAACGACATTTGAATTGGATGCCTCAATCAATTTTACGGACATGTTTAACGTCGTCGAACATTCCATTCATATAAAAACAGCTAACTAGACATATATCATCAAACATACACAAGGATATTAAAGGATGGCAACGGGGGGTTGTGGAATTGGGGGCCCTGTAGTGAGTGAGCTCACTACATGAGTATAGTGAGCTCTCTCGGCCGTCCGATCCGAGATCAATGGTCCCGATAAATTGGAGTTAAAGTAAATTGTAAAAGTGTTTTTTAAAGTGTAAGACGATCCAGACTGCTGATCTCGGATCGGACGGCCGAGAGAGCTCACTACACGCATGTAGTGAGCTCATTCACTATAGGGCCCCCGGATCCGCAACGGGGCAAGTTGGGACGGGTTTTGATAACCCTGGCTCAATCCTAAAATTTCCAGACGACCCCTAACCCACCCCTAACCTGACCGGATAATGTATGAGTAGCCCCACACGGGGGTGAGCAGAAAACCCATCACACCGTGAATCCAATCCAAACCAATCCAAACCCATTGGTTTGGTTCGGATTTTTAGTAGCGTGGTTTGGTCCTGGTTTAAAAAAAATAGAATCCGTAGTCAATGGTTTGGTTTGTGGATTTACGTTCATGGTTCTGATTCCAATCCGATCCGAACCATTTTTTTATTATTATTATTATTATTATTATTATTATTATTATATATATATATATATATATATATATATATATATATATATATATATATATATATATATATATATATATATACACTCCTGATCTGGTCCAAGATCCTGGAAAATGAGTAAAATCCGGGAGTTCAATCGTGGCCGTTGGATGTGATCCAACGGCTGGGGAAAAAAGGCTAACTCGCGGGTCATATCCGAGTAAAAATAGAACCGGGTCATATTAACAAACTCACGGGTTACCCAAATCTTCATTTCACGCTGGTTTCAAAATACAGATAGAGAGAGAGAGAGAGAGAGAGAGAGAGAGAGAGAGAGGCGACACAGGCGACGAACCACAAACAAGGGAACAAATCGATCGCGATCGAAGCAAGAATATCCCTCCATCGATCGAACCAAGGTAGTTTCTCTTCCTCCCTCCCTCTCTTTCTGTTCTCCGTACGAAATCATACGAAAACCCTAACTTTCGAAAACCCTAACTCATCTCACTTGTTTCTTTTTCAAATCAAACGGAGGTCGATCGAACGACTACTCTCTCTCTCTCTCTCTCTCTCTCTCTCTCGTCGATTTCAAAAGGATTCTGGAACAGTAGCATCACAAAAATGGATGTATTCAGATTTTAGAGTTTTGAGGTTTAGCCGTTTAGGGTCGTTGAGTTTGACTATGGAAATTTTTTTTGTCAGTTGTTCGGATGCTAAAATGTAATGCTTCCATTGAGGGGCACAAGTTTCAAGTTCAGATGTTTTTTTGTTTTTTCACTTCTTTCGTTTGTTGGTGCAGGTTTCAAAAGAGCTATTTAACTGTTTGGTTGCAAGATCTTATCTCATTTCGCAGAGGTTTGGAGATAACCCTGATTAGTTGTTTTCCTTGATTTGTGTTGGTGTTGTAACTGTTTACTTTGCTGTTTATTTCTCTATTTTTATGGTACATTAATGGATGTATTCAGTTCACTAAACCAGATCTAGTTTTTATTGTAGACTTATTTCTCTTAAGCAACTATTGGGCCTCCACTTAATTCAAAAATCACGGACAACATCACAGTTTTTGGTTATGTTCTATTCCTTTTATACTCATCTCTCATAGTTTGAGTACATGCATTTTCAATTTACTAAAATCTTCATTTTCACGTTTAACAGGTGGATAAAGACTTGAAACAAATTGTAATATGAGTTGCCTAAGCTCTTCTATTGTTATGAGTTGCCTAGACTTGAAACAAATTGAGTGCTTTGGATGCTCCAAATATTAATCCAGCAGCTGCTGCCTTTGGTGGAGTGCTTGAAGATTACAGAGGATTATGGATGTTAAGATTTTTTGGGAAGCTAGATGTTGAACTCCAGCAAGTCAGCACATCCTGGGACGAGGTCAAGTAGAGACAGAGATGGGTTAGCTAGAGGTGGTGAATCTGATCAAATAAAATCCAGGAGGTCTGATTGAGGATTGTTTAGTGTGTTCACCTACAGGCTATTTTGGAAAAGTGGGAAGACTCAAATTTGCTGAAACTCTTTCCACAATAAGTTTTGTGCATTCCATTTTGTTTGTACAGTTTTGGATAGTTTGTTCCTGAATCTGTCTTTTTTATTTTCTTTTCAAAGCAAGATGACAGTAGCATTGGATCAAACTGGTAGAGATAGAATTTTTATCAAGTCAATAGCATTTTGCTATTTTCTTTACCTTTTAAGCCTTTCACCATCACAAGTACATCTATAGATCTACTGATGGATTGTTTAGTGTGTTCAATTGGACAGCAATGAGCGATAAGGTGGAAACATGGGGTGTTGAATGGGAAACGTTGTTTGATCCAAATTTAAAAAATGGGAAAGGTTGAGTATGTCACCTATAATGCCAACCTTTTTAGCCTTTTAAACATGGTTTCCTATTTTTTAACTGGAAAGGAATCCTTTACTGGAGCAACAAGAAATGTCTTCACCTGGGTTTCTCCTTATGCTGTCAATTGGTTTTTTTTTTAAGCATCATTAGATACATCAAACACAATCCAACCCATCTAATTCGGTACTGGTGGAGTGGTGGGACACCAAGTTTGACATTGAACAAGTAAACAACTAATTTTTCCAAACAGCTCTGGAAATTAACTTTGTTCACTTCAGAACCAATAATGAGCCAGACTAGAGCAACCATCCTTGTTTCAATTGCTTTGGAAATTCATAAAAATCAACAAGTAAACAACGCAGTTTTCCAAACAGCTCTGGAAATTCAATTGCTCAAAACCAGTAATCATAAACAGCTCTGCAAATTCAATTGCTCAAAACTAGTAATCATAAACATCTCTGGAAATTCAATTGCTCAAAATAACCATACACAGTTTCAAAATAACTTTAGCAAGCTACTCAAAAATAAATGCAGACACTCCAGGTTGTTCATCTCCATCTTCATCCCCGCATGTCTCCATCTTCGGTAGTAGTAGTTATCCCATCCTAAAACACAAAAATGTCATAATCTAAACCAAAAAAAAAAACTTACAAAGAACATATTTATAAGATCTACAAACACTTACAATCATCATCAGAGTCAATATCATTGATTGAATCATCGTTCAAGCTAACATCTTTCGAAGAGCTAGGAAAAAAAGACAACAATAAACATTTAAACAATAAATCATCTCATAAATGGCAGAACATATAATAAAATGGCATACACCTACCTGTTGAGAAGTTTTGGACAATTCCTTTTGTCATGGGATTGCCCGATTAATCCACAACCATTACAACGCCTCCCATTCTTCACCGACTTCTCTTTTCCTCCCTTCAATCGCTTACCACAACCCTTGTATCTAACCGGAAACGGTTCTTTAAAATTATGTTGGCTACCAACCGAAATAGGCACTTCATGGGTGCTGCCAATTTCATCTTCCCTTGCACGCTTCTTGCCTACGAACTTCTTTTGAGCCGATAACAAAGATTCTTCTAGAAGTTTGCTGTCATCTTCGTCAACCACGGCTTCGTCAATTACATTGCAAGCAAGTTGTAAGAGCCTTTGCCGCCTCCCCAACAAAGGAGTGTCACATATTTCTTTCACGCGCCCACCCAAGTCATCCATAACCCTACTAGTTTTTGCCGACTTTGTCCACCTCTGCAAGATGTACTCACTTGGAACCTCCACAATTTGCTTTTTTATGAAATACGCCAACATGTGACGACAAGGAATTCCTTCACATTCAAACATCTTGCAGCTACAACTAACATAGTTCGATGACTTCTCCACCAAAACCTCGCGACCCTTTGATCCACTCTCCTTTTCCCTCTTGACATTGTACAAACCGCGATGTTCATCTTTAAATGTCCTTGTTACCACATATGCGCCACTTTGAAAGAGTTCCTCTTGGAACTTGTAAAAAATAGATTGTGTGTACAATTCACTCGCTTTCGACTCCATTAACTTTGATGTTCTGAATAGTGGCCTCTCATTTACATCTTTGTGATCCAAGTCCAATTCATTATGTCGTACACGTGCAAGTGCCCTTTCAAACCTCGTCACAAAATCCATCATAGAATTATGTGGATTCACATACTTTTTGTAGAATGAATGGGAAATCTCCGCTCTTTGACTACTACTCATTCCGGCAGAAAAAACGTGTCTCACATATGCCGGAATCCATCTATCGCGAATTTTGTACATGTCATTTAACCATTCGTTGGTGGACAAGTTAGCTTTTTTGACAACCTCTACCCATCTTTCTTCGAACTCCTCACGGCTCTCGGATTTCCAAATGCATTTTGAGAACTCATCATAATGCTCTTTATAGGATAATGCACCTATTTTTTCTGAAAATTTATTGACAATATGCCAAATGCAAAACCTATGAAGGGTATTTGGAAGAAAAGTGGCAATTGCTTTTGCCATAGCCGGATCTTGATCGGTTATGATCATTTTGGGTGGGCCGCCTGGCATCGAATTCAACCATACTTTGAAAAACCAATGAAAGGCATCACTCTTCTCGCCACTTAAGAATGCACAACCAAGAAGAGTAGTCTGAAAATGGTGATTAACCCCAAACATAGGTGCGAAGATCAAACCATATCGATTTGTGTTGTACGTTGTATCAAATACCACCACATCGCCAAAATACTCGTATGATTTTCTAGAGGTCGCATCGGCCCAAAAACAATGAATCATCCTCCCGTCATCACTTGGCTCCCATGAAAACATAAAAGATGGATTCATTTGTTTTTCATTCTCGAAATACTCGTATAACATATTGGCATCATGTCCCTCTAAAATTTTCCGCCTATCCCTTTCGGCATTCCTAAGATCTCGTTCCAAAAATCCAATATTTTCCAGACCTCCGGATTGCACATCAAGAACACTCATTTGTTGGTTCATTGCCACATTTGCGGCAGCTAACTGTTGGGTTAAAGCTTTTTTGGCAACAGACACGTCGCGATGAGATCGCAACAAATGCACCTTCCTCGGTGTCGTAAGAGGGTGGTTGTGACCCTCGAAAAATTGGATGACTTCATACCCCTCACCACCCGATTTGTCCCTCACCACCGACATTTTTGCACAACAACCCTCTCTCGTTAGCCCTCGTTTCCGTACAGTTTTTTCAGAAATGAGTTGCGTATTCTTTTCGGACCTCACCCCTTCTTTATAACACACGTACTCTTTTCTAATGATTTGACCTTCCTTACCTAACTTGCTGGAATTTATTCGGATACTAAATCCAGATTCTTTTGCATAATTGTTGTAAAACTTGTGCGCATCATCTAAACTGGCAAACTTTTGTTTCATTTTTGGTACCAAGTCGTTTTTCACCTGAGGATTGTAAAGTACCGTGGAAGAATTAGCAGATGATCCTCCCGGTTGAGATGGTGACGGCGATACCACTTCCGCTACCGTATCTTCCGAACACTGCATTCTGAAAATCAAAAAATCAAAATAAGTGAGTCAGGTGGGGTATTTAGAAACTATGAGAAAAAAACAACCACAGAGAGATGCTACTGTTCTAAATATATGCCATAGACAAATAGAATAATGCTACTGTTCTTAAGGGGAGATATTACCAATTGCATTAGCAACAAATTCGAAGGCATTACTTATATATGCCGTTCCTAATTTCGAGCATAGGTGGGTACAAAATTGATTCCCTGGTTGTCATTTGAATGACACCAAATATAGGAAACTAAAATCCCAAGTGATGTGCCCATTAAGAACGAACTATATAGCATAGGTGGGTACTATATTGTACAGAAAAATCAAAACCAGACGCGGAGAGAGAGAGAGAGAGAGAGAGAGGAACCGGACCTCGCCAAAATCGACTACCAGGGTGTGCTTCTTCGCTTTTTTGACAGGAGTTCTTCATTCGATCGACCTCTGTAAGGTTTGAAAAACAAAAGGAGAGATGAGTTAGGGAATTCGAATGTTAGGGTTTTCGAACGATTTCGTTCGAACGAATTCGTACGGAGCACAGAAAGAGAGAGAGGGAAGGAGAGAAACTGACCTTGGTTACATCAATGGAGGTATCTTCTTGCTACGATCGCGATTTGTTCTTCTAGGATTTCTTCGAACTCGTTCGTCGCCAGTCGCCTCTCTCACTTTCTCTCTCTAACTGTGTTTTGAAATCAACGTGAAATGTATTTGGGTGACCCGTCCAATGAGTTAATATGACCCGGTTCTCATTTTACCCGGATATGACCCGCGAGTGCCCCTTTTTTTCCCCAGCCGTTGGATCACAACCAACGGCCACGATCAAAGTCCCGGATTTTGTTCATTTTCCAAGATCCTGGATAGGATCAGGAGTGTATATATGTATATATATATATATATATAAGCCATAGTCAACTAACTTCCTAATTTAATTTATTCATTATTCCTTCTCTAATAAGATTTTATTTTGCCTAAGATTCACGACTTATTCCCCTAATTTTAATACACCAATAGTGGTTTAGTCATAGCAAATAAATTCGGTGATGAAATTCTCCATTCTAATTTTGATTCCACAACACATTTCTATTTTTTCAAATTTCTATACATGATTCGGTCATAACCTATTCCTATTCCATGATTTCCTTGACTACCATGATTAATTGGGGACCTATTCGTATTCTCTATATAAACCTAACGTAGTAAACCTAAATTTTAAGTACTCTAAATATTTTACGGAAATAATATCTCAATTTTAAGCAAACCGTGGTTCGAAACCGAATCCAATCCGTATTTTATTGGTTTGGATTGGTTTGGTTCGATGCCTTTTGTGGATTGGTTTGGTTCGCCAAATTCGTAATCCGTAGGTAGTGGTTTGGTTCTTGGTTTACTACAAATCCGAACCAATCCGGTCCATGCTCACCCCCCCGCCCCCATCGGGAAACATTACCCGCCCCGCCCCTATTTTTTATATTTTTTATGTATTAAGAAAATATGTTTTAGACTCCAAAATTAGTGAGTACAAATAATAAAAAAGTTCACAAAATAACTATTACAACTTGACAAAAATCTACTATTTAAAAGGAAAATTAAAAATAATTCCAATATGGTGTGGTATTTTAGTTGTAAGGACAAAGAACAAGGATAAAATTTTATGCATTGAAGAGAGAAAATGTAATTTCATAATCATATATGGATCGGGGTCGGGGCAGGGTGACTATTCCCCTGCCTCTACCCGTTACCCAAAAAAATGGAAAAAAAAAAAAAAAAAAAAACCCCTATCCTATCGGTTCTGAGCTGAAAGTCCCTCCAAGAAGACTAACAATTCTCATAGCATCAAATTCTGGCAATCATAACTAGCAAAGACACACGACTCCCTCCCCAAAAGCATAGCCAAATGTTTAGTAGTGGCTCCTTGATTACTCAAATAAAAGAAAGTTAATTTTTAACGTGTTTGACAAGTCCACTCATTGACGCTGAAATGGACAGTATTTTTTGGCTCGCTAAAGTGAAAAAAGCTAAAATAGCAAAGTTGTTACTACATCGGTTTGATGTCATTTTCGCACAATCTCAAACTAAGACCATTAGATTAAATTCTTCTCAATTTTCAATCTAATTCAAATGGCTTGAGTAATATGGGAAAAATGGCACTAGCCAACTTAGGTGCAAAATTTGGCATCAAAGGTGCCATTGCTACTCTCTGGCATCAACAAATGGTAATGGGTAAATTAAAATTTTGCTTTAACAAATGCCAAATGACGGCTTTGGCATCCTAAATGGCAGTGGGTAGACTTGCTCTTAAAACTCAAAATGCTAAAAAAGTAACATTGCTCAATTATCTAGATCCTAATCACTCACATGAAAAATTTCTAACGTCAATTTTGAAGCTAAAAGTGGCAGTGTGGCACAATAACTCCTCGTGACAAACTTGATAGTATGAAATTTACCACCAATGGACAAACGAATTCTCTGTAATGGCCATGGGCTCGCGAGAAACTCGTTGTGTACTAGAAAGCTAAAGGGAAAATCCTAGTCTAGATTGACCGTTGTCCAGATACGAAGCTCCAACTCTAATACCCTATAGTACTACCACCTGTCGCAGCGTCAAAGCAGGTACGAACGGGTAATTTGAACCAAGTTTCAGAACGCCCGCGCACAACATGTACCCATCCTCAAAAGATTGGATGACTAAATGAATAAAGAACAGATGCTCTGGCAGTTCTGCTATATTTTGGAACCTCTCACCAAGAACCATAATTCTATGCCTTGCAATAGCTATGTTCATTGAAAATATCAAGCATGTGTAAAAAATAAATGTAGCAGAAAACCTGTATGTTAAAAATAAACCAGTTACAACCAAAAAAACATAACACATAGGCATCTTACCCCAACCAGCCGCAAGGTTAAAAATACATCACTACTTTGTCCCCCGTGGTCAAGTTTGTCAAGATCGTCTCACCGGGTGAATCAATCCAAGTTCATCCAAATATCAGGTTGCTAACTTTTGTGGGAGAAGGCACCAAATCTAGGATAACACCATCCCTTTTAAGGGTTACTCGTGTCCTGTGCATGTTTATTTGCAGAAAAGGCAGCTGCAAGTACATTGATCACCACAAAGATTCACAAAGACGAACTCTACAAAATGATTTCCATATCATTTTAGGTCCAAACCAGGTGAAAAAATTTCTAACTTCAATTTTGAAGCTAAAAGTGGCAGTGTTAGCCATCATTTTAGGTACAAATGATTCCTTCCTCAGGTTTTACATTTTTTTTACCTGACTTTTGGAACTAATCCTCATTCAAATGAACAAGAATACTTACCCCATAACATCATGTGTTCTCTACTACTAATCGCCGCTGAATATTGATTATCCATGATACTCAGTATTATATACTGCAATGTTTTGCTTAATATACAGTATATTGGCAATAGAAAATATAAAAAATCAAATGATTTTACAATCATTTTGACACCTTGGCAATGATTTTACTGCAATTTTTTTTCCAAAAAAAAAAAAAAAAAAAAAAAAAAAAAAAAACAGAAGCATTTGTTTCTAAACAGAAGAATTGGATCCATATCATATGACAGTTCCAGTGTCGCATGGTTGCCACTGGTATTTCATCGAAGGGGAAGGGGAAAAAAAAAAAAAACCGAAACTGCTGCAAATTCTCAAAATTAAAGACCAGACAAGCACAGTACTTAAGACTAGCAAACCAAGAACAACTTATTATACCTTCCAAGAGGATAGACTTTAAGTGAGTTTCCTAAGAATTGGTCTTCACCTTTGAAGTTATATCATAAACAAAATGGTCATTTTCAGCATCTCCAGCACCCACTGGAGGGTGATGGCTAACCTGAGGAAGGAATGAATCATTAAGCATAGTTGGAGGATGCAGAAAATAAAAATCTGTAACAAATGGTCTGACCCAAATAGAAGTGCCAATAGACAGGTAGCTTAAATAAACCACAGAATTGCATTCCTTTCTCGCTTATATGGAAACTAAGCTCTGGTTAAGC
The DNA here is from genome assembly GCA_020921065.1 of Vaccinium darrowii. NCBI lineage: Eukaryota > Viridiplantae > Streptophyta > Magnoliopsida > Ericales > Ericaceae > Vaccinium > Vaccinium darrowii. The sequence goes on from CM037154.1 coordinate 31,682,097, forward strand.
AGCCCAAACTCACAAAACCAGTTTTCCAATGGCAAAACTCACTTTACCCTGACGTATCTGTCATCAGACCTCTGCTCAGTGCTCATATTAACAAGGCAATCAAATAGCATAGAAAGAAATACAAAAGGGAAACAGATAAGTCTACTTGATTAAGTAAACACAATTCCACCAATTATTTATGAACCAGGAAAATGTGAACATTCACTAGAATAAGCTAGTCTGCAGTCTGTACAAGTTATTGATGATTCTACACAATAAAACATGAATCCAATCATAACCCTGTCAACAATTTCTAATTCCATTTCTAACAAAAACTTCGTATAATACTATGCCTGACAAGTACAATGCAGAAAACAAAAAGACAGGCCCTAGGCAACCCAGGGGCCCAATAATTGAGAAATGATAAAAAACCAACAAGCCCCACTTAGCCACCTCCTGTAAAAGAGAGCCTCCACTCCGAGAAAGTATTCGCCATTGAATTTTGCAGTGAATGCGCAAGATAAACAATCTTGTCGTACATATATGGTTCATTTAACTCATGGTTCATAAGTAACCACATGTTGTGTTAGCATACGGTGTACCTGTTGTTGGATCAAAACTGTCCCCAAAATTGATGCATAACAATATCTCCCGCTTCTTTCTGTCATCTTAACCTCGACAATCTCTTCCGCTTTGGATTCTTTTTACGTGCAACACCATTGCTCTTTGAGCCAGATGGCAAAGCCAAAGCGGAAGGAGGCTTGCCAACGGATGTTCTACCTCTTTTCGCGACCCACTTAAGTGGCAGATTATTTACCACACACCCAATGTCATTGGAACTGTTCAGTTCAACAAGTTTCTGAATTTGCTCAAGAATCTGCTGAGTCCAGGCCATTGACAGATCCATAGAAATCGAATCTTCAACTGGTTTTTTCCATAGGTTCGTTAATATCTCCTTACATGACTTATATGACATGGACGCTTGGCAGTCTTGCCGATTTTCGCACAACATATTGACCTTTAGCACATGCTTGCAAAGATTTCCCTGAATTGACCAAGAACAATCGCAAAAGGAAAATTCTGATCCAGGATTCCAAACTAGATGTGTCAAGCTGCTGTCTTTTTGGCTCACAACTTTAGCAAAGAGGCGGTCCTTATCATCCAACGTAACATCACAATCAGGAATTTGCAGTGCCCTATGCCACGAGGTGGAAGCAATATATTCCTCCTTAACATTCTGAAAGGAATCACTTTCATCCGCATATCGGTCAAGCCAGTAGCTTGAGTGCAACTCGGTGGTCAGCTTGTGCACTAACCAATCTACTCTCTGAAGGGCACCAAGATGTGAATCATCGTAGAGTTTAACTTTCAGCTTCACATGGTATGCTTCTATGGCCCCAGATGCCTCCTGGCTTGCAAGAGGAAGGTTTCTCATTGTCGTAAGCCACATTTCTGCACACACACGCGCGCGCACAAAAAAAATGAAAACTAACACTTTAGGAAAAACAAAATCTCGCAATAGAAAGAGACAGAGGCAGATACGGAGAGAGCAACATCTAACCAAGCTTAGGCACCCAAGAGGCATTGAAATATTGGACAAAGGAAGTTTGATCAACAAAATCTTGGTTTAATTCTTCTAAGGCAACTGAATAATCGACACCGCCCCAAATGCTATGCACCATATTTCCAAGGCGTTTAAGAATCTCTCGTTGAACTTCAATGTTACTACATCTCTTGACAATATTCCGCAGCCATGATCTACGAACACGCCAGAGTGAAAAAAGGACAGGACAAGAAAATGTATCCCTGCAAGATCAATAACTGCATAAATAAACCATACTGGAATAACAGACAAATTTAAAAACAAGATAAAGGTAGTAAGACCACAATGCCTTATCGGGTCAATCTCTGCTGCTGCATCGTCAATTAAAAATCCATTGATCTTCCATCCAGGGTCAACAGCCCGAACACGATCAAGTAAAGCTTTCATCCATTTTGAGACATCAGGCTTAGCAATGCTACGAGTGATGACCCAAGCAACAGGTAGTGCATGCTGTCTTGAATCAAACACAAGCAGAGTGTACAATGGGTACTGCCATTCAGACATCATTGACACACTAATCAGATGCAGTCAAATCTTAGTGCATCATCTTATTACTGAAACAGGCATCAAAAAATTCAATACCTTAAGTGTCTTAATTCCAAAAGTCGAATCAGCTGCAACAAGACTGCGATGGCCAAACCGGATCATTTGCTGCAACTGCCATTCGGTTTGAATCCCCAGAACGAAAGAATTCGTTTCTGAAGTGTCCTGATAAAAGAATATGGATTTTTTATTGCGTTCAACCCACATTCTAATGCTAGCTTGGTCATCTAGATCTAACTCATGGGTAGAACGTTTGATGATCATCCCAAGTTTGTGGACATACTGAGAAGCAAGGCTATTTACGTTTGCATTTGAATCACCATAGCGTTGCAACCCCTCAATATGCTTCTCCAACACATTTTCCTCAGGGATTCCAAGGTAAATCATAGACATAGTTTGCTGTTGAATCTCATTACAAATGTAAGGAATTTTCTTGGCACCAGGGCCAATCGCATCTCCGTCAAGCGGTCCATGACACACAAAACCAGACTTGTTTACATGGCGCCTATCATTATATATAAGAAGTGCGAGTGATGGGCGCGCATACAAGCGCTTCACTACAAAATGGCATGTGCATCCCCTCATGGATTGAGGTCTAGCAGCACGGTTTCGGGTATTGAGTCTATATCTTCTGCTTGGCAATATACCTCCTCCTTCTCCATAGTTTTCAGGACCAAAGGAACACCAATACCTTTACAAATAAGAAAAGGAAACAAATGAATGACACGAGAATGACCGAAAGAAAATTGCAGAAATGTTTTACATTACTTCAAAGTTCACTCCAACAAATATAATTCTCAATAAATAATATACTTACGTGGGTACATTTGGTTTCTGAGTTCAAAAAACATAAAATAAAATAAAAAAAAGATCATACATAAAGAAAATGCTCAAGAAAAAATACCATTTTCTCAATTAGCTTCAAATTTTCTTAATTTCTACTGAACTTTTTTCCTAGTAATCTTTTTCAAATATAGTTGACTGTTTTACTCCTACGGTTGATCTGCAGGACAGGAACAGAATAAGTAAATAATTCTCACTTAACAATAAATGACAAACCTAGTCTTAGTTGCTGTTATAATATGCTCAGTTTCACGACCTCCCATTGCATGACTATGTAAGCATTTTTTTTTTCAAAGCCCAAAAAGTATCTTTTGATTACTTTAGTTATGATCATTTTATCCTGGTCCCAACAAAGCGTGCCAGTAAATTGAGGCCAAATCGCAGTATTGTCTTATGTAAACCATAGTCATACTATTTTCCAAAACACATATATGCCACAATAAGTGATGTCACTCCATACTGGTCACGACTTTAAACTTCCAAGAATTATTGGAATGTTAAAAGAGGATGAGTGGCCTCCTTGCACTATGAGTTAGGTTACCTCCTTTCCAGCCACTTTTACCTCAGTGAGAAACAAAGGGACTTGAGCCCCTTATATCAAGGTTGAGAGATCAAATGGTAGACCAGTGGCACATAAGCCTATGTCTCTCACAACAATGTCTCCTTGTTAATTACATGGGAGTAAAACGTTGTCACCTCGGACGAAAGGAGCGAGATGGAGATAAGTAATATGCAAAGTTGATTTAACTTACAGCCTATACTCCAAATATTCATCATTCTTGTACTCTTTTAGGCTGCCTTTTGAACGTTTTCTTCCTCTCTCAATATGGAACCGCGTTGGGCATTCTACATTAGAGCACTCCCCAATTATAAATGCATCAACCCTTGCATAAGGAATAATGGCAACATTATCATGACGCTCAGCAGTTCCAAACTTGGACCAACTCAAGTCAGCAGATGAGAACTCCTCTTCTTGTGGGTCTTGCACAGGAATGTTGAGGATGGATTCGATTATATCCATTTCTCAATATATAACCTACCTATTGACGGGTAGAATTTTTGAGCCAGCTTGATATCACCAGCAGCAACTGCTAAAAATAAGTCACAGATTAGCAAATGAACACGAAGTAGTCCAGCAGGGGAAAAGATGAAACCACCAACACACAAAATGCTCACAACACCAAGCCAAACAGAGCCTTAAGTCCCAAAAAACTGGGGTTGGCTAACAGAAAATGCTGCCATGACAAGGTTAAACACTCGTAAAGAATGTAAAACCCTTTAGGCAATATTGACCAATGCCCTTAGAAAACTCGGATACAAGCAGGGTTTTTAAAAACGGCCGTTACGGACCGTTACACTCAGGCAGATATTTCAGAACAACTCCAATCAGTCGAGAAAGAGAAGAAAGAGAGAAGAAATTTCAGATTTTGAAACCCGGAAGAGAGATCTTTGATTTAGGCGCAACCTTCAGAGAATGAAGCTCTGATTTCCCATTATCCCTCGATTTCAGTTTCGACTTCAGCTCCACGGTTCGTTTTTTATCTCCTCCGACTGCATATATGCATATTTATGCTGCGATTTAGGGTTTCACTCAACGTTTACGGTTCATTTTGCGTGGATTGGAGGTCTGATGGAAGATAAGGGTGCGCTTTAGGGTTTCTAGAAGTCGGCTATTGAGAACGAACGATGGGGATGAGGAAGAAAGGTTTTCGCAGGAAGTGATAGGGTGGGTTTTTGGCCGAACTGGTTTCTAGAATAGGGGACCCTGTTTCAAAAATAATACTAATAGTTACACACCCAACTTAATGATTCTCCATCACACCCTCTCTTCACATGCGTATTGGGTCCCACCCGGTGGATCCCAGTGGCCCTACCACACATGTGAGAGAGGGTGTTGTGGAGAGTGGTTGAAAGGGTGTGTACCTATCACAATTCATCATGTTTTTGTTTTGTGGAAAAATTATTGGGTGTGTGTGATACATATTACTGTAGAAGGAACTACCGTCTAGTTTTTTTTTTCTCTCCCTTTTAAACTCTGTTAGGCTATGTTTTCTATTTGATTTTAACAAATGAGTTCAACAAGTACTAAAATCTATTGTATTTCAAATCAAAAAATTAAGTGTTTCCATGTTTTTTTTTTCAATATTTCACACCGAATTAAAGTACATGAGGAATACTTTAATTTGGTGCGAAAAAAATTTGAAAAACGACACACGGAACTACTTCATTTTTTTATTTCAAAACCATGATTTCAGCACCTGCTGAACTCATTTGCTAAAATCAAATGGAAATTAGAAATTGGACGTACAGTAGTACTTCTCTCATTGTAGTATGTATGTGTAGTTGCGTGCCGGAATACTATTATTATGGAATTTGCATCAAAACTACTTCTTAAAGTCAAATATTGGTTAGCAATCTCTAAAAACATTCAATTTTGTCTTAAATAAGGTTAGAACATACTCCCTCCGTTTTAAATTGCTTGTCATTTATACTATTTTGGAATATTTCAAATTGTTTATCCTGTTTGAAAAGTCAAAACAAAATTGATTCAATCTTCTAAAATAACCTCTTTATCAACAACAATCATTTCTCTCAAAAGTTGAAATGTAAGGGTATTGTTGGAAATTTATGAATCCATTTAACATGAATGTATTAAATGAATGCAGTTATTGCATGTTTGCTTAAAAAGTTAGAATTCCCAAAACTGACCAGCAATTTGAAACGGAGGGAGTATGTATCAATGGTTTGTTTAGCATTTGCTAGTACTTTGAAAAAATTCACGTGTACGGTTTTCGATTCTCATTACACATTGACCGATACGCCCGATATCCGTTACACGCGACCATTACGCCGATCGCGACCGCAATTTATAACCATGGTTACAAAGCTCTCAAAGAAAGAGAGAAACGGACATAGCAGCATGAATTACACATGTACACAACAGTTATATTTATACTCTCTTGCCTTCAAATTTTTATCATCCTTTCTTGCATTTTGAAGGTCAGAATTAGCGCAGTAGTCTGGTTGTAATCGCGCAGAAGTTGGATGTATTTGGCGATGATTACAAAGGAAACCCTAGAGTTTGATCCTTATCACAAATTACTCCCGAATAATTGCACATTTTTCAACCAACAGTCACATGAGTTCTATTTTATCCACGCCCTGCAACGCTGAGCTTATAAAAAGTCTTGTCCCGGCCAATCTTTTTCACTTTGGACGATTTAATAAAGGGTAGTTTAGTTATATTACGACCCGTTTGGATGGCCTATTGATTTCGGAGGGATTAAATAATATGGGGATAATATAGTCAGGGATTAAATAACGAGGATGGACCCACATTGATGTGTCAGTTAAGAAGGGGGTTAAATAGTACATGATTTGGATAAGGGATAAAACAATGGGCATAATGAGGATAGATGATGTAAAATTATGTCAAAAGACTTTCTTGCCCTTTGGTAATGCATATAATTATTTTAACCCGAAGGTCACCGGTTCGATTCATGGAAACAACCTCTCTCCAAACCGAGATTAGGCTGTGTACATCAACGTTTTCCCAAAACCTGCATATGCGCGAGGTCCATGCATTGGTTATACCCTTTTTTTTTTTTTTTTCTTTTTCTTGCACATTCAAATCATATTTCATGATCATTGGTAGAGCCAGTAAATACTTAAAGATGGTTTAATTGCAACATGAAATTATTTCCTAGTAATGAACAACAATTACGTACAATCACTTAAACTTAAAAAACATCAGTTACCAAGCATTTGATCTGTTGATATGACACTGAAATCAAAAGCAGTATGAATTTTTATTGGTAAAATATAATTTATTCAACAAATACACTAAGGGCATGACCACAAAGATGAAATCAAAACCACCAAACAAAAAATGTTAACAAAAAGGCCACCCAAAAAGAATAATAAACTTATTCGAGGTGTGATTACTTACTAAGCCCACAAAATATATCATGTTTAAGTATCTAAATTAAGCATAAAAATAGCAGATAAATGTACAGACAGCAGGAGGGAAGGAGGGAGGGAAGGGTAACTGCTCGTCGCTCGAGTTTGGGCTGGTTGTGATCGCGTAGAAGTTGGACATATGTGGCGACGATTACAAGAAACCCTGAAGTTTGATCCTTCTCACATATTACTCCTGAATAATTGCACCTTTTTCAACCAAAAGTCATATGAATTCTATTCTATCCACACCCTGCAGGGCTGGGCTTATAAAGAGCCTCGTCCCAATTTTGGGCGCTAGCCAATCTCTGTCACTTTGGACGATTTAATAAAGGGTAGTTTAGTCATATTACAGCCCGTTTGGTTGGCGTATTGATTTTGAAGGGATTAAATAATAAGGGTATAGAATAGTCGGGGATTAAATAACGAGGGTGGACCCACGTTGATGTGACAGTTAAGGGGGGGGGGGAGGTAAATAGTACATGCTTTGGCTAGGGGATAAAACAAATGGGCATAACGAGGATGGATGATTTAAAATAATGTCAAAAGACTTTCTTGCCCTTTGGTAATGCATATAATTATTTTAACCCGAAGGTCACCAGTTCGATTCAACCTTTTCCCAGAACCTGCAAATGCGCAGCTCCATGCATTGGGTATACCTTTTTTTCTTTTTCTTGCACATTCAAATCATATTTCATGATCATTGGCAGAGCCAATAAATACTTAAAGATGGTTTAATCGCAACTTGAAATTATTTTCCTCGTAATGAACAACAATTACATACAATCACTTAAGCTTAAAAGCATCAGTTACCAAGCATAAGATCAGTTGATATGACACTAAAATCAAAAGCAGTATGACTTTTTATTGGAAAAATATAATTTATTCAACAAATACACTAAAGGCATGACCACGAAGATGAAATCAGAACCACCAAACAAAAAATGGTAAGAAGAAGGCCACCCTAAAAGAATAGTCCTAGTGCATCTGCATTAAAGTTATTCAAGGTGTGATTACTTATAGGGATGGCAACTTCCCCATATCCAATGGATACCCGCCCTGCCCCCGCCCCCGCCCTCGCCCCCGCCCCCGCCCATATGGAGGCGCAGAGATAACCCAGAATTTTTCCCAATAGTAGCGGATATGGTAGGATATGAAGAAAACCCGCTCGGGTATGGAGCGGGTTTGATAGAGGGTTTGATTTTGTAATCCCCATCCCCAAATACCCGCACGCGCCCCATATCCTCCCCGTACCCGGTTATACATACTACATATACGATATAATATATGTACATATAAATAGGAACATATGTATAAATCTTGAGTATAGTTACATATGTAAACAATTACCTTTTTAATTAGCAAATCTTATCAATTACTACATATCCTAGACTACTTAATATTCAAAAACATCAATCAAGATTATATTTTTTAAATATAAATATCAATTTATTTCATTCTTCACTTATTTATTTATTTTTTGTTTGGCTATGGGTATGTTCGGGGAAACCCCAATCTCCATTGGAAGGTGGGTTTGGTTTTTCATCTAATATCCCCAATGGAGATGGGGGCGGGGATGGTGAAAGATCCTCCAATCAGAGATCGGGTATGGAATAGGGTCCCCCGATCCATACCCTACCCATTGCCATCCCTAATTACTTACTAAGCTCACAAAACATATCATGTTTAACCATCTAAATTAAGCACAAAAAACCGCAGACAGATATATAGATGGTGATAGAGAGGGAGGGAGGGAAGGGTACCTGTTCGTTGCTCGAGTTTAGTCTGGTCGTAATCTCGTAGAAGTTGGATATATGTGCTGACGATACAAAGGAAACCCTAGATTTTGGTCCCTCTCACAAATTACTCCAAAATAATTGCACCTTTTTCAACCAGCAGTCACATGAGTTCTATTTTATCCACGCACTGTAGGGCTGGGCTTATAAAGAGTCTTGTCCCAATTTTAGGCACTAGCCAATCTTTGTCACTTTGAACGATTTAATAAAGGGTAGTTTAGTTATATTACGGCCCATTTGGATGGCCTATTGATTTTGGAGGGATTAAATAATAAGGGGATAAAATAGTCGGGGATTAAATAACGAGGGTGGACCCACGTTGATATGACAGTTAAGAAGCGGGGGTTAAATAGTAGATGGTTTGGAAGAGGGATAAAACAATGGGCATAATGAGTATGGATGATGTAAAATTATGTCAAAAGACTTTCTTGCCCTTTGGTAATGCATATATTGAATTATATATAGTTATATAATTATTTAAAAACCAAAATTAATTAATTTCATGTAATATTAAACATTGAAGTTATAATACTTAATTTTCATATTAATTCCTTTAAAAAATGAAAAATTGTTTTTATTTGTGACTTATATTATTTATTTTAAGTTAATACATGAAGTCATGAATTATAATTTCAAATTCTAAAGTATGCATTTTTTCAAAATTTTTTGTATCGAATTAAAGATCTCTATTAGTAGTTTAATTTGGAGCAAATAAAAATAAAAAAATTATATGCGGAAGTACTTTATTTTTTGATCTGAAGGATATTGAAAAGCAACTCAACAAGCCAACAATGTAAAATTCTTAAGTAAAATTTTTCAAATTTTTTTGTATCGAATTGAATATCTCTAGTATTAGTTTAATTTGGTGCAAACAAAAATTAAAAATTATTCGCGGAAGTACTTTATTTTTTGATCCGAAGGAAATTGCAAAGGGGTTGGTAGGTAAAAGGGGGGATAATCTCCCGACTAAACATAGACACGTACTCCCCCCCTACTTATATTTAGTCAGGAAGGAGCCTAAAACTATTTAATCCCCGGGCTAATTAGTCATGGGGCATTTTTGCCGCCAAACAAGGTAGTAAGGAGGGGAAGGGGTATTAATTAGTCCAACCCCCTCACCCCTCTTGCATGTACCTCATCCAAACATGCCCTTAGGGTCTCGAATTTTAGGATCTGTTTGGAACGTGGGGATGGAAGGAGAAAGTAAGCAAAAATAATGATGTGGAAAATTACAAGAAAAATCAGCAAACAATTAAATAAAACTGTTTTTGTAAATTTTTCTTCTCTTTCTCTAGAAACAAAAAAATGTACGGATTTTTTAAAAATTTTGTCTTTCTTTTATAGTCCTTCCTTGAAGTCCAAACACACCACTAGAGTTTTGAAACATGGAGAAAGAGAGTTTAAATCTCCTATTTGGTTTGGGAAGAGAGAATAGCATATTACAGTTCAAAACACAGTAATTCCTTTTCAATTTCTCTTTATTTTCCTTCTTAAATCACTTTCTTTTCTTTTCTCCCACTCTCCATGAGTTCCAAACGGAGCATGACAAATCTTGATCTGATTAGTTTGATAACCATTTAAAGTATTGATTTGGTCATAATAATATGTTATTGGTGTATTATGCCCATCCCAGATGAAAAAACAGAAAAGGACTATTATGCCCATTTTTTGGTTTAGATGATTGGACTATAAATGTTTCATATTATCAAGTCAAAGGATCTTGCTTCGGCTGGATTTATATCCTTCTTTTGTCTTGGTTGCGTTTTATGTTTTTCTAGTTTGTATGTTGTTTTATTCTGTTATCTTCGTTTCCGGTAATTTGTAATAGTTTGTCCTTGGAAATGAAATTATCTCTCCATCAAAAAAAAAAAAAAAGGTCAAAGGATCTTAATTAATGTAATCAAATATGCATCATATAAGGATTACACGTTTCAAATAAGTACTAATCAGGCAAATATTATATAATTGGAAGTTGAATAGCTTGTTGGGAATGGCTACAACACATACTCATTAAAGATGTGTATCATCTGCACATATTGTATGATTCATATTATGCCACCTCATGGCAATCATAATATTTTAGTGTCTCGTAACTTTTTTATTAAAAACTCGTAACTTTTTCAGAAATATGATTCATTACATTTTCGTGTGTATCGTAACTTTGAGATAAAAAAATCGTAATTTTTTACTCTCTAGAGGTAATCGATTCGTAACATTTTTAGAGATGTGTATTATACACACCCAAATAGGGGTGAGTTTTGTAGCCTTTCTCAGAAAAGGCTACATACACATCCCTTATTTGGGTGTATATCATACACGCCCCTATAAAAGTTACAATTTTTTTTTTATTTATAAAAGTTATGAGACACACCAAAATGTTACGAATCATATTGCTGAAAAGTTACAACAAACTAAAAAATGTTACGATTGCCAATGAGGTGACACAATCTGGATCATACAATAGGTGCATATAATACACATCTTTAATGAGTGTGTATTATAGCCATTTCTAATAATTACTCCTTCCATCCCAATTTTACAGTCCATTTTGGGGATTCCAACTTAATAAGAGGACATAATCATTGTATTTTTGAAAACATGTTTTTTCTTATTTTACCCTTCATTCATTACAACTTCTTACTTTTTTTTATTACTTTTTAACTTCAAAATATAAGGGTAAAAGAGGAAATTCCTTAACAATTACCCATTTAGTTTTGAAGTGGGACAATATTTTTTGGACGACAAAAAGTGTCAACTGGGACTATAAAATTGGGACGGAGGGAGTATATAAATCGCAATATATATAGTAGTATCATCTTCGTTTTCTTATACTCAACTTTACTGTGACTTTGATGCACCATGGATCTTCACAAAAACTTCAGTTATCATTTGAGCACCACTACCCGTAACCATGTCAGGCCATGGTGCAATATAAGGCATCACCCCCTTGTCGGGGCTATGCCTCCAATCTAACGACCCAAATCATGTCAAACGACGGGGCCGAGAATCTGTGATCGATCCAAAGAACCACTACCAGATACAATTCTGTTTTCCCTTCATACTACCAAAAATGAGATTCTTGCCCGGCTGTTTTTCGATGTAAGAAAGCTGCGGTGAGAATGAGGATCATTTAAGAACTCTAGGAGAATGTGTACTCAAAAGTAACAATGTTAGGCTTAATCAAGGGTACGGGAAAGTATTGGCAATAGGTTCAAAAGTTATGTCAAAATATTTTCTCAAACTATAGGAAAGGTTGTAATTGTCAAAACACCTAGGATAGGTCAGTGTAATTTATTGCATAGCAAAGGCATAATAAAATATTTGTTGACTCAAAGCGATTTATTATTCTCACAAAAAAAATAAATAAATAAATAAATAGTGCTATGTAAACACCCCAATTTGAGCCTACGAAAATCCATAGCGTTCTCGATGATGAAAATGGACTTTCAAACACGTTTTAGAGCTTAAAAGGGGTGATTGAAATCTATCCAAAACCCTACCAAAACACTTCCAAACTAAAACCAAAAGAAACCATTGAACCCATTCCATGCACTTGAAGCATATTTGCATGTGCCTGAAGCACCCTCCTTCAGGCGCCTAAAACCTTTCTCATGCACCTGAAGCATTCCCCTTTAGGCGCCTGAACCTTCCTCATGCACCTGAAGCATTCCCTTTAGGCGCCTGAAGGGTTTCTTTAGGCGCCTAAAGCTCTTTTTCTAGAATTTCAAAATTTGAGCAGGAATATCTTGGGTGTAATGATTATGATTCATTTTTGCATAATATCATTAGGAGGGAGCATCTTAGCCTAAATAGACCCCTAAAATGACCCCTAAGGCACCTAAACCAACCTTTGGAGCTCTATATAAACTCCCACACCCCTCCTTTGAAGGGGTTCCATGATTTTTTGAAAAAAAATACACAAAAACCAGCCACTTCTCTCTCATAAAAACCACAAAATAAGTCCAAAATCACCTCCAACCCACTTAGATTCCACCAAAAAACCCTATTTCACTTGAGTTTTGCCATTCCCCTTTCAAGAAATCTCCCAAAACTAGTTTATAATCTGATCCGACCTCCATTATCCACCCAAAAACCTATTCTCATAGTTCAATCATCCATTTCAGGCTCAAAAAGGTAGTGGTTCTACCAAATCAGTGTGACAAAGTTCTTATTGAGGGAAGTCAGCAGGTCCATGTTGGTTCTTGATACCAATAATGGGCTTGTCATGACTTAAACACATCAAAAGAGTATTTTTGCTCGACACCTGAAGCAGTAGCTTCAGGCCCAATTCATTTTCATCTTTTTTTGTCCTAAAATGTTCTATTTTGATCTATAGTTATGATGATGATGGTTTAAATCCCAGGAACAAATTGTTTGCTTTCTGTTTTCCACTCCAAGAGGTGAAAATCATACTTTTTAAGGAAGAAAATGACCATCAATGCAGTTAAAGACATGAATTTTTCACAAGATATCTATTGGAGATAATTTTCTTTGCATGCAAGAGTGGAACATCTTTGTTTTGCTATTTGAATGGATGAAAAACTTGTTTTTATGAAGAATCAATGATGTTTAATAGCGTGAATGAGTTTTAAATGAAGCTTTCAAGTTTGTTTTCCTCATTACAGTGGGTTAACATCATTTTATTATCGGTATCAAAGGCAAAACAAAGTCAAAGTGGGTTTGATCAAGCACCTGAAGCAGTAGCTTCTGACACCTGATCCTCTCAGCTTCAGGCGTTTGAAACATACCTCTAGGTGCTTGAAGGAAAGTAGAAGAATCAGATTGGATTTTCTAAAAAGGGTCTCAAATAGTTTATTCTACCATTTTCAAAGGCAAAAACAGTGGTGAAAATGAGTTTGAGTAAGCATCTGAAACACTAGCTCCTGGAACCTGAAGCAGTAGCTTCAGGCGCCTAAAGCCCTTTTCAGGCGCCAGATCCTCTCAGCTTCAGGCATTTGAAACATTCCTTCAGGTGCTTGAAAGAAAACAAGAAGGCTAAATCTGATTTTGCAAAAAAGAGTTTCAAAACAAATTTTTATTTCATTTTATTCATAGTTTGTAGTTGCCGCTACCAATAGTTATGTCATTATACTTTCATGTTGATGTCATCCACACATTCGCAAGCATACACTTTCACGTGAATAACCGTGATGATCTCTACATTCTTGTTTCTTCTATCTTGTTTATGTGGTTTGAGTTTAAGAAACGAATGTTTTCTAAAAATCCCTTAAGTACTTAGTAGAGACCGGTTTTCATAACCGGGCGAGGGGGTGCCTTAAAAATCTTCCCCCTAGTAACTTAGCTCCTGAATCCGAGAAATCCTGGTATCGATGTGCCGGTAAAAGCTTTTTCCAAAGTAAGGGCAAAAGAGTTATTTTTGAAAAACCGGTTTCTCGGGTACGGTCCATAAACCCGGGTGGCGACTCTAAAATCAAAATCATAATTTCCAAACCATTTTCGAAACTTGATCTATTTTCCCCGTGTTCACATGCTATTTGCTACAGCATTTCATAAGCACCTCAAATGACTCTTGCTACATAACTTTGATCCAAAAACATCCTCAGCAATGGCCAGAAGCCTGGGCAAAAAAAAAAAAACTGACACTATTTGACCCTTTTTTAAGTAACTTTCACCCACTGCACTGCCTGAGTTACCCAGCTCTCAGTAGAGAAAAATAGAAATAAAATTCCATCTTAGTTCTGCTATGATAATTCCAGATGAATCTAACCTCTCCCATGGCCAAGGTGTTTCACATCGCTTGAATCACATTTCATAGACCTCCCCAGTTCAGGGTATAGCATCCCAAATTCAAGTAGATCACAAATAATTCCCTTCTTTCAAATTTCGCAATTGATCGCCAAAACTCGGAGAGAAAAAAACCCTTGTGCAGCTATGTGATGTTCGGATTGGACATTTATCAAAAGAATTTGACATTCTCTGGATAGAAATTTGTGTTCATTTTGTCCAACATACTTCCAGACAAAATTAAGATTATGTACTTATGTTTCTAACTATTGTTGCGATTTCTTGATCAAGTACAATAAGATCAAGCACCAACAAGTATATCACTTAAGCGAATGAATACACAAGACAAGAACTCTTCACATAAGTCACCCGCAGATGAATACTGGAGGCATGCGATTATATCCAACCTGTCAACCCATATCTTTCCGCAACATTGTACATCACCAAGTCATCCCAAGTATGCCCAAAGAGGCGCTCCCCTCCAATGGAAAATGTGAGGGCCCATGATGAAAGGATAGCTGCGAACACCAAGAAACCAATTGCTGATCCAACGACATCTGCAAAAAAAGTTTGTTAAATCCTAGATGGGAAGGCACAGAAAGAGGATGAAAGTCCATGACTCCATAAAAGATGAGAGCCATTGGTAGTCAAATAAGTGATGGGAGGAAAACAAAATTAACTGATGCAAGAAATATAAATGACTGAATTAATCAGGCGTGATGTCTTGGACAGTATTTTAGCCATAAAGTCTCATTTTCTAGCTTTTGATAAATTTAACCGTATCAATTGAACGCCCGACAAACAAATAAAGATGGTAAAAGTATAAAACTTGCTGGGTTTTGTCATTTCACGATGAAAAACAATATTCTAGTTTACCAATTTACTAGGTGATTCATTCAAGATAATTACTTTTTTTTTCTTCTCTTTAGAAGGTGACAAAGCTGTGGTTTCAAATGATGCGGTAACAGGAATTGAACTGTCAATACCAAATTGACTTCTAAATAGCCAAAATAGCATGGTATAGACGATGCCTCTTCTCCTGATGCATTTTGTGGATGCAGCCTGAGAACTCAATTGACTATTTCTTATTTTTTCCTATTGATTTTTGGGAACTCAATCGACTAGATAAAAGTTCAATCTGTATCACGGTATGAAAATGCTCCCAAAAAGCACTCAACTCAAAAGCCACATTGATCCTCCTATTTCCATTGGAATAAATTCGAAATATGAAAAGACCAGAGTATCCAAATCTTAGTCGACAAGATCGTCCATGCGGCATGCACCATGAGAAATGAAATGAGACAGCATTGCATCACAACACAAAGAGGTTTTAAAAAATTCTCAAGAGGCTGCTCTATTACGTGGGCAAGGTTAAAGGGTTAGCCAATTGAGAGATATTTGTTGTCAGCATTAAAAAGGGAGTGAAGTTTCTTAGGTCCGATGTTCTTTATTTCTACTGTCTGGCACTTATCACCACCCCGAAAACACCTTGAAATTCGGCAGTGTCGACAAACCAGAGCCGTTGAACTGAAATATAGTGACTGAGAAGCAGCCACAACCTCACATACTTGTGATACTTAGCTGATGTTGTCCATCCAAAGGGCCAGGCCAATGGCGAAGCGATGCCAAAGGAAACCACTGAATGAAATCCATGAGATGAAACAAAGATGTCCCAAACTGTTGTTGATAAAGGAAAAGCTAACAGCCCACACATAGTTCATGGGTAACTTGGGGTTCAGCAGTAAGTAGTTCATTGCTATTCAATCATTTCTCAAGCGTGGGAACGCCACAATAGTTATAGCTCCATTACACATCCCTTTTATTATACCACTTCAGTATATCTATTCATGATGCCTTTATTTTTGAAAGCCCATGACATCAAATCTCTAAGGACTATCATAGAATTCCTTGGAGACTACAGAAACCTAATTAAGACATTTTCTTCTTTTCCCTCACCACTCTATTTCTACATGGCAATTATAGATAACTACCATTGTTGACCACTTACAAGATACTCCCTACACTTTCAAGTATTAACCTACTACTCTCTCCCAGAGCTTCATGCCACCACAGATAAGCTTAATACCCCTGCAGCTTTAAGACTTCCAAAAATTTCCTTCACAGCAACCAGAATTTTCCACAAAATAACTTTCTCTACCCACGCATGCATTCATATGAGGTGCACCTTGAGACCCCAAAAGTGATGCCATCTCTTCTTAAATCTCTCTATATTTTCATCTCCCTCCACAGTGAATGGAGTATTGAATTCATAACGTAATTGTAACAGAATATCAACTTTGTAATCTCCCCGCCCTAACACTTTTCAAAATGCCAAGTATAATTTGTATTCATGATATGAAAGTTTTAGAACACAAGTTGCATAAAAGGTAAACAACAAGCCATTTCAGGTCTGGATTAGAGCACGCCCTCTCTCTAGTCAAATATTGACCCTCATTACAAAAATTGTGAACACCCCCAAAAACATTGCTCCACTCTTTGACTTAAACCTACCTCAAAATGAGTTTCACACAATAAAGAGACCTTTTGCTATTTTTTTTTTTTTGAAGACCATTATATGGCTTCCGGAAAGTTAACATTTTGCCATTAATAGAGGATTTAATAAAATTTCAATTGGAGACCTTCATAAGTTCATATCACTTGAAACTTTGAGTATAGAGCTTCCCATCCATTACCCTTTTTAGACTCAGAACCAATATTTGCATAAAGACCTCCTAAACTAACCCCTCTTACCCAAATCTACATAAACTCCAATTTCTACTCAAATTTATGCTCAGAAATGAGTATTTTGTCCTTTGGAGTGCTTCATACCAAATGAGTCATTTTCCGAATTTGAGAAACCTTGAGTAACATAATACTGAGTAAGGAACTGGCGATGGTCTAATAAGTGAGTGTATTTCCGATTGCATAAACCCTGAAGGTTAGTCCAGGTGGTTGGTGGTTGCGCGCTCCCCCACGCAATTGTTCATGCTCGACTTTGGCGGCCAGGCACCAAGAAAGCAATTTCTCATGAATTCTCTAGTCTTGGCATATCTTTGACCGGACCGGGGAGGGACTAATATTAGTAGTAGAATTTTTTCCTGTGCATAAACATCCCTAAATTTTAATGTAGATACTTAGATATAGGTATATATGGATACACGTAGATGTAATTATAAAACGATAGATGGGGAAATGGGGGGTGTTTGGGAACTTACAGCGGCGAAGAAGAGGGAAGGAACGGGAGTGGCGGAGGACAGGCCAGAAGTAGAAGCAATTGACCGCCCAAAGGAACGGGAGGAGAAAGAATCCAAATTTGAAGAATCTGCGTGCGTATGCGATCGATTCTTCCTCCGATAGACCAAGAGATCCGTCGACGGTGGGCCACCGAGGGATTTGCGACGATGAATGAAAGGAATTAGGGTGGTTGCCGTTGTTCTCGTTGTTGATTGTGTCTCGATTGGTGCGAGGAAGTATCAGTTCTGCTGCTTCAGATCGGTCGTTGCTCTCCGATCTCTCCATTCGCTCGCTCGCTCCTCTCTCTCTCTCTCTCTCTCTCCCCAATAGTTTGCTGAATTTGATTACGTAATCGGAAAGTCAGGGTAATTGCATTAAAACTACCTCAACTATGACCCGTAGCTGAGTTTCTCCCCTAATGTTTCAGATCTGTCAATCTCTATATTTTCATTTTTAAAGACCTAATGTGACATAACAAGGAGAGATTTTTAATTTGTCTCCTCTTCTTCAACATTTTGTACTCCCTCCGTCCCAAATTGTCGTGCCACTTTCACTTTTTGATTTTTTTCAAACAATTGTCTGTATTTCACAACCTATAATGTTTTTTTATGATTTTGAAATATGTGTTTAATAAGGTTAATTGTGATCTATAAAACAAGATCCATATTTCATACTCCCTCCATTCGGATTTGTTTGTCCCTCATTCTATTGCAACCGGATAAAAAATTAGTGATATCTTTAAATTGATAAGTAATTATATGTCCAATATGGATCTTATTTGATAGATCTCGATCAGTTCTATAAAATAATATTTTTAAAATTATAAAAAAAATCGTAAATTAGACTAAGATATAATCATTCAAAATGGACTAATCCAGACGGAGGAGTATAAAAATCATTATAGATCAAAAGATATGGACAATTTTTTTAGAAATCCCATATAGTAACATGGTACAACAATTTGGGACGGAGAGTATTTTTTTTGAGGGACCGAAATGAAATTTGGGACGGAGAGTATTTTTTTGGGACACACAGTATTCTTTTTAGAGATTTAGAGACCAAAATGAAAGAGGAACGGCGATACATACACACCCTGGGAGTCACTCCCAGCCACACCCTCTCTCACATGGGGTGTGGTCCCCAGATCTGGGCCCCACACCCCATGTGAGAGAGGGTGTGGCTGGGAGTGGCTCCCAGGGAGTGTACCTATCATTTTTGATGAAAGAGTGGGTCTATATTTGGATGCTCGAACTTCTATTTTAGTCTCCGAATCTCTTAAATGACGATCATTTTCTCCAATATTCTCTCATAAAATATATATATAAAAAAAAGTTAAAAATAAAAAAGAGAACAAATTATAATATCTGCCCATGTCACATTCAGTCTCTAAAATAGAGATATATAGATATTGATAGGAGATGCTCTAAGAACGTCGTTGAGCCCCTAATGCTAAGAGCAAGTCCATTGGGCTGCCATTTGCGGGGCCCAAGCCAAAATTTGGGAATCAAGCATGAAAAATGGGTTTTCATGGGTGATCCATCGAGGTGCCATTCTTGTTGTCAAATTTAACAGTAAGAATGGCAATGTTCAAATGCCACATTATCACAATCACTAACTGATCCCCATCCCTCTATCCCAAGAGAATAAAAGCGGAAATGATCATTGTTCGAAGTGTGAAAATAGTCGGACAGTGAACTCAAGATGTAGACCATACTGGACCTGGTCAACAATACAGAGGCCGGATTGAGGCGTTACTTGTGCCAGATCTTGTTCTTGCTTGTCCCCGCGCACGAAGATGAAATTACTATCAACAATTTTCTCCCAATCAGTCCATCTTTTAATCTGTCTCGTACCTGCGTCGTTGCCATGCCAGGGGACTTAACCCAAACACAAAGGGGCAGATTTGGATATATGTTCTCCACATAAAATGGTTTAGAATGAACTACCAAACAAAAATACTTTCCTAGTCTGAAAATGAATGATAAAACAATCCACAAGCGAAATCAAAGTAGTTCATGCCTACTTTCTGCTTCTGAACTAATAATTTGACCACAATTCAATACACAAATCATTTCAATGTTCAGTTAGGTGTATCTACCAAATTACAAAGGGGACAGAAATTTGGCTCTCACTTCAAATACAGATCAGCAAGAACCAGTTCCGAGGTAATAAGAGAGTTTTAACAAATTCCTGATTGAATAACAGTTCCTCTCCCTTGTCGCCTGTCGAAGATAAGTGCTCTGAACTTGTCTCTGATGTTGGTGACGTGAAATATTTAAGCAATCTGATAAGAGATACAACAAAGCTAGTCTACAGACACCTAGTGGATCATAACTCGTTAAGATTGAGACTTTTCCCGCATTTTTGCTTGAGCGAAGAACACTCCTGCCACCAGACCTGGAAAAACACAGTTGTACGTAATCATCTCTGGAAGAAGGAAACTTGTATGGGATGACTGAAAGGGCCAAATAGGTTTTGCAATCGCAAGTCAAACTGCCGGTTGAATGCTAGGAACACAAATTTAGAATTCAAACTCCGGACACATGCTGTGTTTAGAGTCGTTCGATCCAAGTAGTCTAACAAGCATCAAACGGTTCTCGACACAATTGTATCCTGGATTGTGTTCCAAACTTATGTTCCTAGGCTTTTTGTTAGACAAAAGCCTCCCCTGCTTTTGTGATAGCTGCTGCCAGAAACAAAATGGAGAAAGCTTACCAAATAATATGCTTGCAGAGTTCTCTAGACTCGTTGGCACATGGAACAGAAGGATACCAGCAATAGAGAGGGGTATTTTGTTAAGTGATCCCACAAGGCTGCAGACAATTGCCAAAAACCACAAGCATTTAAAAAAGACCCATCCTCAAAAGTAAAAAAAGGACCTATCGACCCATGAGAAAATAAAAACAGCATCCAATACTACAATGCATAAACAATTATTTTTACAGCCTACAGCTTTGACATATTCCCAACCTAGTCTTTGGGGGCCAAAATGAGACAAACTGATGCCTCAAAACAACACGATTTTTGTGAAATTAACATGCGACATAAGGAAAAACCAATGGCTATCGCATATAACATGTTGGATCAGGTATGTTGTGGAATGTTGATCCTCTGGGTAGTGAGTATTGCTCACCTAGCCATGCATGGCCTTGGTTACAAAACCGTACTTTTTAGTAATTTCCGCAGACTTGTAATTTTAACTATTTAATATTATAACATAGGACCACTACAAGGAAAAGAATTAGGATACAACGGTTATTTAAAATGCCCTCTCACATGATGTGAACCCCAGGTATGTGTGGGTCCTATGTATATGTAGGTCCCATGTATGTCTAGGTCCCACTTCATGTGAGAGAGACACTACAAATAACCATTGTATCGAGGGCTTCTATTCTTCTGAATAATAGTGAAATAACCACACTGATTTGTGGACGTAGCCCACATTGGAAGAACCAAGTAAATTAGATATTCTTTTTCGTTTGTGCTTTCAATTATTTTATTTTCAGCATCTGTATGCCCTAAATCATGTTTTAGGATTACAAAACACATGAACCCTAACCCAACTGTAAATTAGATATTGTTCAAAAAAAAAAAAAAAACTTTCATCGGTTTAACCGTCCAACCCATCCAGTGCGATGGCAAACCTACAAAATGTCTACAGATTCTTCACATAGCCTTAAAAGCTTACCTGTATGTAGTGGCCCCTGTTTGATAAAGAAACCACATTGAAGTGAAGCTGATTGCCAGACCCAAAAATCCACTTAATGTCATCACCAACCAGAAGGTAGGGATTCTTAAAAGTGGTCTGCCATATATTGAAAAACAAATAAGAGTCCATAAAATAAGCTGAAGACTTCACTTGATGAAGCAGAAGAAACAGAAACTTTAAGCAGCAACAAGATATACTAAAACCAATAAATTATTGTGCGGTTCCATTGTTATAATCATTTTCGATAAGAGTCGTGACAATTTTAGTAGAACATAGCTGAACTCATGTGATGCTTAAGGTTACAGCAAGATAAAATACAAAAACCAATAGAAATGAAGAGACATCAAAGAACCAAAATGATAAAATAGTGGGTATTTGAAGTAAAGTACATGACATGAATATAAGAGAATAGAAGTTAAAGAAAAGATGTAATATGCAGAAAACAAAAATAGTGCATAACATATCACTTGTTGGAAGTCCGGAAATTTCCCATAAAAGTAAGCAAAGCAGCAGCGCACCAAGTGACAAAATCTTCAAGCAACTAAACTTAAGCAATATGTCTGCTTGTGTCGTTAAGTTTTCTAAGTGATATAGCCTAACTTTTTTGATACATTGTAGCCCAATATGTCCAACTCACTCTTTACTTGATGGCTAAAAGGGCTCTTACCCAAATTTAAATACAACCAAAGAAAAACAAAAATGATAGAGCACAGCACAAAAGTTCAGAAATTCCCACTTCCACAGGGATATTCAGCCAAAGAATGAAGATACGAGTACGACCCACAGTTGACTTGCTTCCTGCCGTACAGGTTAACGAGTTATCTTAGTACCAAAGGAGGGTGACCACAAAAGAAGTAACCACCTGCTGGAAATGGGAGTCATGCATGTATTGACCATGGTTATCCAGTAAAACAGACCAAATAGATACAAATGGTCCAATGTGAGAAAGAATTTCCTGGAACATTTCTTTTTTGAGCAGAAGACCCCTTTTCAAGTAGTGTTCAATCAAAGACGTATTAATCAATTTTCGATTTGTTGGTATGAGGTTACCGACAAAAAAGATTCGTCCAAGCCACTTCGTTTCTTTTCGTCTAATTTACTTCCTTTTCCCTTTGTGAGTTGCAGGAATATCCCCAATTCAAAATCTACAGGATCAAAACTATGGGACTTAAGGACTAAATGAAGAAAGAGAAGGAATTTAGTAAAAAAAAAAATTGTAGAATACAAATGAAAAGGATCATTTTAACTCTAGAAGAATGACGGCAAAAGGATTGATTGAGAAATGTCTCTTGTTTTTATTATGAGATTGTGATTGGATCCGCATATGTTTGGTAAAGAGAATAATCTTCTCCTTTTGAGAATAATAAAAAAGAAACTGGAACATGTTGGCTTAAAATGAAAGCATGACTAAATTGGCTCCAGTTACAATTAGGGACAGAGTGGAAGAAAAGAAGAGATTCTCGAACGAGGAAAAGGATCCCATGACTTCGGAAGAATTGAATGAGGAGCCGTATGAGGTGAAAATCTCATGTAGGGTTTTGCGGAATGGCAGTAAGGTTGACTTATCCACCAACGTTTCCACTATCCCCCCAATTGTTATTTGAACAAGTCAAAATCCTACTCTTGGTCCGAGTTGGGAATAGTATTTCTTTTCTGCATGTCTATGGAGTTTCACAAAATCTAAACATCTCAGAGATAGATGGAGAGGTAAGGACTTAACAAATGAAGTGCACTCCTTTATGTTCATCAGGAATCCATTGATGAGAAGGAGCTGGAGAAAGCTTGAACCCAATTCCTACAGTGATGAATACTAGCACACTTGAAAAATCATGGAAAGTAAACATGGGTCAAGGTTAGCCAGTGAGACAATGGGGATAAGCTTCATCTCTGAGAGGTTAATAGCCTGGACAACAAGCTAAGGCCCCTAAATGAGCATTGAGCACTCAGTGATGAAGGAGTCAGTGGTGCAGAGATAGTGAGGCAGTTTGCCTAGAAGCATCAACCCTTCAAAGAGTGCCTAATAGATCACTGATCGAGTGGCCTTGCATTGAAGATGAACTGAGCTAAGTGATCAATCGAAGCTGTGGGATGCTAAAAATATATCGGTAGGGGAGCACTCCACCCAAAAGGAAAGCACCCGCGCGAGTAGTGGTTGACATAAAGAAAGCGAGAATGTCGACTTGAGAAACACATACACTGGTTAGAATCCAATGCGCCAAAAACCTAAGGGTTCCTCATAACGTCGGACGCTGTCTCCTATTGTGACTTACATAGGATCAGATGAACATGTGTCGCACCATTTCAGCCATGAATTTTACTCTTTAAATTTTCTTTTTTCAGAAATAATCAAAATATATGACACAATTCAGGACTACTGGAGGGAATAGAGTATATTGCCAACAAATTGTGAGCAAAGTCCCTATTTAATCTTTCCCATGTCTCAAGACACAGTACTTCTATAAATTTGGATTTTTCTAATTTGATAATTTTAGACTATCAAAAAAACCTCATATTTATTTTTCTACAATAAATGAATGAATGAGTGTGAGTGGGTGTGTGTAAATACAATTTTTGGCTCCGTTTTTTTTTTTTTGATAGTTGAAATTTGTTGTTTCCTCAGTTTAAATAATTACCGAATATAGAGATAAGTCGAGCATGAATAATGTTCAGAAGCCAGTCTCCCATCATGCATGGAAGCATAGAACAGCATAAAGTGCAAGCAAATACCATTTTTTTTTTTTATTGGCAAGCAAATACCATTGTTGCAAGTTAAACTGGTTCACTAGTATAAGTTGACCAAAGTCTGCTTCGACTATTGTAACATAAGGCGTAGAATTGAAAACCTAATGTCAATGCCCATCAGTATCACTTGACATGCAGTATATATTAAGCCAGCTTTTACAGTTTGTTTCCATGAGGATAAAATATAGCTATTGTTGAGTTCATTTAAGTTATTTAACAACGAACTTCTAAAAAAAAACATAGTAAACCATCACGTCATTATCTGAAAATTGAAAATAGGTTAAGAAAAACGATGAAAGACAGATTTAGGAGACTTTGATGCATCAGCTTACTTTTCCAAGTCATAAAAGACAAGAACAGAAAAGAAAGAAAAGAACTCACGTTCTAGAAAGATAGTCGACCTCATTAAAAACAAAGATGAGTATAACCCCCAAGGGCAACGAGAGTATGTTATTGAGCAAGACCATTGAGAACTCGTTCAAGTTTCCAGATCTCGTAACTTGCTTTGCTGTGTCCATGACCCTGCGTAGTGTTAACTGCAGCACAAAAATTTGAACAACAAAGTCCTTCAGCAACAAAGTTGACTACATATTCACTTAACATGGACATGACATATGCTCAAGGTTACATCGAGAAACTAACATTTACGGACTTTACACAACCGAGAAACAAGTAAAACAAGAAGTGCAGCTATACTCAGTCTACAAAGCATAATATGATACTACTGTTTTCTGCTCAAAATCGTGCAAGGCATTTAGCCTTAATACCCACCCACCCAAAACCATAAGGAAAAAATGAAGGGGGAGAGAGACAGAGTTCAATTTTATTGATGTAGTTACTTACACTGCATACAGTTAGTTAAGTACCCAAAAAAAGTGGTTGGACAAGTGCTAAGGTGCTTCGAAGCTTCACGGTCTTGAACCATCTAAGCATGGGAGTGCAAATTGCTAGAGCATCTCATGAAGAAAAAACAAAAAAACACAATAGAGGAAATTGAGTAAATCCAAATGGTGGGAAGTGGGTTATAATTGAGGTGAATACACAACTACGTCGACTAGCATAGACACAGAGACTTTAAAAAGGATCGGACTAATGACAAATGCAGACATAGTCTCCTTTTTCTTAAACAACTTGCATTCAGTGACATTATTAAACTCATTTTGGTATTACATGATTAAAAACCTGCCTGATAGTATACAGAATTTTTTTGGAAATAAGAATGTGAAGAGAGATCAAATTTAGAGCAAAATAAATAAACAAAGGATATCTAAAGGAACTGGGCAATGACGTCAAACAAAGAATAAAAACAATATGATCCTTACGAATAAAAGGAGGTCGACTAAGGAAGCAACAAACGGATACAAGTGAGTGCAACCAAGATACTCACAGAATATGAAGCCGTCAAGAAGCAATTAATTAGCTGCCATGTATAGCCAACTGCATGGAAAGATAGATCTGTAATCCCTCCAGAGATTGCAGATATAATCTGCAAAACAAAATGCATTGACTCTTCAACCATTATTAATAAGCCTTCCTCACAAGTTCATGAAAATATGACAATCGCGTATAGAAGATGGCTGTTGGAGACTTAAATGATGGATATTTCAAGCATGATAACTTAAAGGTTGTTCTATATCTCCATGAATCTAAGAACTTTTGCTGGCTTTGTACTATTTGGTCTACCAACTGGAACTGATAACATTGGAGATTATGAAGGATTATCACGAAAGATCTTATTTGGCTCTCTTTAGCCATATGTCTCTTATCCCCAAAAGGTCTTCCTCCACTAGCAGGTTTCTCGGAAAAATCTATTTACTCTGGTGTGGATGTTAGAAAGGTCTATATTTCTTGGTTTTAATTTCAACGATCAACCTTCCTCATTATGATGCTACCTAGTATCGACAGGATATCAGCCAATTTCATGCTTTTAACTAATTGAGGAAGAATATAGCTTCAGATGTATCAGGAGGCTAAACTTTTAAATGGCCCACCACAAAGCATTTGAAGAATACACTAAGGAACATAATCAGACAAAGCAGTGGCATGGGGTTTAAACACCGCATTGCTTCATCCATATAAGACCATAAAACTGGTGTTAAAGGTTAACATATGGTTGTTAACATTAACATATTAGCCACATAGCATCTTTCAAACCCTCTCCATCCCGATAAACAATCTTACAGGGACTCTTTTATTCCTTCCAGTATTGTCACTTGATAATGGCTATGAAAAGAATACGCGTATGGGATACGTGTCCAAACCCTTTGCCCAACTTTGCACTTGAATCCTCTAATTTGATTCGATGATAAAGATGATCACATTTGCTAGCAAAGAAAAATTTCTAGCCACTCCATGTGGATGGCAGCTAGAAATCCCCTCTTACTCGAGAACCCCATATCTATTCAAGTATTTTACCAAGTAAAAACATCTTATGTGGGGATAGTGTACTCTGTCGGACGTATTTAGATTAGCTTGATGCCCATGAACCCCTTAATACACGTTTGAATAGATACTCCAATACCATAAGATCTAGGGTTTACAGAGGTCTAACGCCATATAAACCCAAACCCTATACAGAGGTCTGGCACCAGATAAACCCAAACCCTATACAAAGGTCTGACGCCAGATAAACCCAAACCCTATACTGATCATACCCGATTTCATGCACTAAAAGGATCCACTAGACCACTAGAGTTGGATTACAAAACCATGTGCCAGCACCCTGGCGCCCCGTTTGGCGACCGGAGATGATTTCGGGTGGATTTGTAATGAGGGTGGATTTGAAGGTGGATTTATAATGAGGGTGGATTTGTAATGAGGGTGGCCCCACCTCATAAGAAGGGTGGATTTGTTAGTGAAGTGTTTGGATGGTATTTTGAGAAGGGGAATTTGGAAGGTAGATTTGATAGGATACTAGAACAAATGACCTATTTACCCCCAATTTTTTATTTTAATAAACTAAATGAATTAATTTCATTATAATAACAATAATTACTCCTACATAATAATTACAAAAATGCAACTAAGGCTTTATTTGCCACTAGTCATTTAATACAAATTTTAAAAAATGCAATTGAGGCTTTATTTGCCGCTATCATTTAAAGAGAGAGTATATTCCTGTTAAGTTATAGGGTTTATTTGTTATGTATTTAGTTCCTAAGGGTAGTTTAGTCATTGTTCCTTTGGTCTGTGTATACATGCTACTGTATAGTGTTTGTTTCAATTAATGAGAAAAACCCTTCACCACAGTCTCTCTCTCTACATTCTAACATGGTATCAGAGCTATGATCCCAATCGATCTGGCCTTGTAGAGGAAGAGAACGAAGGTCACTGTTGATGATCGATCTCCATAGTTGAGAGACTTCAACTGGTTTTCACGCTGTTAAGTTGTTTACCACTGAATATCGTCAGAAACTTCTTGGTTTTGTTCGATATTAGTGTTTTCTCTCTCCGGCGAGCCCACCGCAAGTGTCGACGACCTCCGGCGAGTCCATGGGAGGCGGCGACGACGTCCGGTAGGTCCACCGTTGATTTTTACGACCAGTTTCAGGCACTGTTCCACCATCGAATGGCTATCGGCCCTACTTAGAGTGGTCGGGGAGGATTATAGTGCTCACGCGCCGGAGGAAGGTGGCGCGTGGCAGAGAGTAGATCTCACTCGCGGCACGTGACGTGTACGCGTGATCTGAGGTTGAAGGAGGTCACCTCGCGGTTCAAAGGGACCTGATCCACTTAAAAAGGGTCAATCGGCTGGTCAAGGGTTCACGCGCGTGTCAGAAAGTTCATCCGAGGGTTCAAAGGGGGTCAGCGGCAGTCAAAGAGGTCAGAATCCTCTCTGGAGGGTCCAGAAAGGTTCAAAGAGGCTTTTTGACCATTTCTGACCACTTTTGGGAGGTCCGTGACTTGTTTCTGACTAATTTCGACGTTCCGGATTCATTCGCGGGGTCAATTTCGGGTAATTTGACTGTTGCAGACGTGTTTTGCCTGCTCCGAACGTGTTTTGACTGCTCCGGACCATTTTTGGAAGGACCGAGACGTGTTCTAGACTAATTTCGACGTTCCGGATTCATTTGCGGGGTCCGTTTAAGGTGATTTGAAACGGAAATTGTTGGTACAATGGAGGCTTCCAATGCACTTTTCTCTGAGGGGGAGTTACAAACTCTCAGGCACTTATTGGCTAGGCTTAACACTCCATCTACCACTGCTTCTACTTCCACTTCCGCTGCTTCCACTGCCTCTGATTTCTTTGCTTCTGTTCATGCTAGTGCTTTCAGTGCATCTAGCTCCCGTCCTTGGATTATAGATTCGGGTGCCACGGATCACATGACGGGTTGTTCATCTTTTTTTGATTCCTACTCTACTTGTTCTGGTAAGGATAAAGTAAGAGTAGCTGATGGTTCTTTATCTGCTATTTCCGGGAAAGGTTCTATTCATTGTTCTCCTACCTTACCTCTTTCTTCTGTTCTCCATGTTCCCAATTTTACTACTAATCTTATATCTGTTAGTAGTCTCACACATTCCTTGAATTGTTCAGTGACATTTTTTCCCACTCATTGTGTCTTTCAGGAACTGGGAACAGGAAAGACGATTGGTACTGGTAGAGCTCAGGATGGCCTGTATTTTTTGGAGTCTGTGCCTTGTCCATCTTTTACTCCGTCATCATTGGGTCATGCTCTTGAGGCGGATACGGGTTCAGCTCTTCCTTTATTGCATCAATGGCACCGTAGACTAGGCCATCCCTCTTTTGGTGTTTTAGAAAAACTTTTTCCTACTTTAACTAAACAATGTTCTAGAAGTAGGTTCTTTTGTGAAGCTTGTGAGCTTGCGAAGCATAGACGTTCATTTTATGCTCCTGTTTATCAGAGAAGTGCTTCTCCTTTTATGGTTGTCCACACTGATGTCTGGGGTCCTTCACCTATTACCTCTATTTCTGGTTATCGCTATTTTGTTACCTTTATTGACTGTCACTCTCGTATAACTTGGGTGTATCTACTTCAAGCAAACAATGAAGTTTTCTCATGTTTTCAGTCATTTCATAAGATGGTGAACACACAATTTGATACAAACATCAAGATACTTCGTTGTGACAATGGGACCGAATACATGAATGGTCCCTTCAAGTCATATCTTGATGGCAATGGCATTCTTTTCCAAACTACTTGTGTAGATACACCGCAACAAAATGGAGTCGCGGAAAGGAAGAACCGGCATCTTGCTGAGGTGGCTCGCTCTCTCATGTTTACTATGAATGTTCCTAAACATTTTTGGGGCGAGGCCATCCTTACAGCCTCTTATCTCATTAATCGAATGCCATCCAGTGTTCTTCAATTCCGGACTCCCTTGGATTTCCTTCCTGGTCACTTTCGGGTCTCTACACTTCCTCCTAAGATTTTTGGTTGCGTTTGTTATGTGCATGCCCCTCGTCACCCCGGTGGAAAGTTAGATCCTAAAGCTCGCAAATGCATGTTTCTTGGCTACTCCCCTACTCAAAAGGGGTATCATTGCTATGACCCTCTCTCTCGGAAGAAATTTGTTTCGATGGATGTCACTTTTTGGGAACACCAATCCTTCTATCCTCTCTCGTCCCCATCTCTTCAGGGGGAGAGTTCTAGAGGGGAAGAGATGTTGACATCTTGTGATTCTCATTCCTGGTTATTCCCCCCAACTGTTGGTAATTCTAGAGGGGAAGAGATGTTGACATCTTGTGATTCTCATTCCTGGTTATTCCCCCCAACTGTTGGTAAGGAGGAGAATGTTGATACAGGGGAGAACACTGGTGAGAGAGAGGAGGCATCTCCTAGCCCTAGTAATCCTGAAAGAGAAAGAAAGGAACCTGTATCTGGAGAAAGAATTATGATGGATGCAAGAGAGAGATTGGACAGACCTGATTTAAAAACCTTCACTCGCAAGGAAAAGGGTCAACCTGGTGCATTACCACAATACCAATCGTCATCACCTACTCCAGTTCCTGACTCTTCAGCTGATTCATCTGGTAATGATCTTTACCCTACTGTTTTTGATGATCTTGATGCTCCTATTGCTCATAGGAAGGGTGTTAGAACTTGTACCCAACATCCTATTTCTCAGTTTGTTTCATATTCCCGTTTATCTCCTTCGTATCGTGCTTTTGTCTCTTCTCTTTCTTCTATATCTATCCCACAGGATTGGAAAGAAGCTATTATTATACCTGAGTGGAAAGAAGCTATGGTAGAGGAGATGAAAGCCTTGAAAAAGAATGGCACCTGGGAATTAGTGACTCTTCCAAAGGAAAAGAAACCAGTGGGATGTAAATGGGTGTTCACTGTAAAGCACAAGGAAGATGGAATGGTTGAAAGATATAAGGCCAGGCTTGTTGCTAAAGGTTATACTCAAACCTATGGCATTGACTATGAGGAGACATTTGCTCCTGTGGCCAAGATGAACTCTGTTCGGACCCTGCTTTCTTGTGCTGCTACCTTGGATTGGCCTCTTCAACAGTTTGATGTGAAGAATGCATTCCTCCATGGTGACCTAGAGGAGGAAGTGTACATGGACATACCACCAGGTTTTTCCTCTTTTGCAACAGAAGGAAAGGTGTGTAGGTTGAGAAAGACACTCTATGGCTTGAAGCAATCTCCTAGAGCATGGTTTGACAGGTTTCTCAAAGCCATGCTGAGATTTGGATACACACAGAGTCATGCTGACCATACTATGTTCATCAAGAGAAGTAATGGTAAGATTGCCATTCTTATTGTTTATGTGGATGACATAATCATGACAGGTGATGATGTGGATGAGATTGGCAGCCTTAAAGCTCTCCTTACTCAAGAGTTTGAGATTAAAGATTTGGGATCTATGAAGTACTTTCTTGGAATGGAGGTGGCTAGATCTGACAAGGGCATTTTTATCTCTCAAAGGAAGTACATACTTGACCTCTTGAAAGAAACTGGTATGTTGGGATGTAAGCCAGCTGATTCTCCCATTGAGGCCAACCATCATCTTGGTAGCAATGTGGGGGAGCTTACAGATAAGGAGAGATATCAGAGACTTGTGGGTCGCCTGATATACCTATCTCACACTAGGCCAGATATCTCCTATGCTGTGGGGGTTGTGAGCCAGTTTATGCATGAACCTCGTACTATGCATCTTGATGCTGTTTATCGCATTTTGAGGTATCTCAAATCAGCCCCTGGTAAAGGAGTTTTGTTTTCTAATCATGGTCACTTGAGATTGGAAGCTTTCACTGATGCAGATTGGGCTGGTTCTATTGATGATCGGCGATCTACTTCTGGTTATTGCACCTTCCTTGGAGGGAATTTGATTACGTGGAGGAGTAAGAAGCAGTCCGTGGTGGCTAGATCCAGTGCAGAGGCCGAGTACAGAGCTATGGCTCATGGTGTTTGCGAGCTTTTATGGCTCCAAACCTTATTGCGTGATTTGGGTTTCCCTGATTGTGGTCCTATGAGGCTCTACTGTGATAATAAGGCAGCCATAAACATTGCTCATAATCCTGTTCAGCATGATCGAACAAAGCATATTGAGATTGATCGACATTTCATCAAGGAGAAACTGAACAACGGTTTGATATGCATGCCTTTTGTGAGATCAGAAGACCAGTTAGCAGATGTATTCACTAAGGGTCTGAGTAGTAAAAGTTTTCACCCTATTGTGTTCAAGTTGGGCTTGAGAGATATCTTCGCACCAACTTGAGGGGGAGTGTTAAGTTATAGGGTTTATTTGTTATGTATTTAGTTCCTAAGGGTAGTTTAGTCATTGTTCCTTTGGTCTGTGTATACATGCTACTGTATAGTGTTTGTTTCAATTAATGAGAAAAACCCTTCACCACAGTCTCTCTCTCTACATTCTAACAATTCCACATTAAAAAAATAATTCGTGAGTTTTTGGACAAAACCCACATTTCCACCTTTTATTTTGCTACACAGGATAATTACCCACTGCATTTCTCCACCTTCAACCTTCACTTTCGGACAAAGAACACATCTCCACCTTCTGTTACCCATTTTCGGACAAAACCCACACAGATCGAACAAACCCACGAGTCCACGACGAACCCAGCAGCTCCAGCGATTATTGGTGCTCCGGCGACAATTGCTACAGGTACCTCCCTCTCTCTCTCTCTCTCTCTCTCACAAACACACACACAGAGCAAAAAAAAACCCCAAATCAGCCTCGGATTTGGAGGGGTAAAACGGGTATGAAATCTACCAAATCCCCCCTTGTTAGCTAACGACAGGGGGGAGGCTGTCGTTGGCAAATCCGGGTGCTCCCGGATTTGTACTCCGAATAGTGAATTTTTTTCGGCAAATCCGGGGGTCGAAAATGGCGTGCCAAACACCGGCTTGTGGTGGGACCTGGATTACAAATCCGGGTGAGAGGCAAATCCGGGTGCAAATCCGGTCGCCAAACAGGGCGTGGGGACCTAAGCTTTGGTCATTTGAAGATTTAATTCCCCAGTTGTAATTCGCTAGAGATCATAGAAAAATATGCCATATTTTCTCAAAATTGATATGGTATAATGCAAATAAAATTCATCAGGAGTTCAATTTTGACATGCTAAATCTCAAATATCTAAAAATGGTAATACCCAAGTCCCAAAATAATTCTTTATCATTCAACTTACCATTAAAAATAGAGCAGCCCAAACTTTGTTGTCGTGGTGCTTACTGAAAAGATACATTTCCCCAACTGCAGTTATCACATTAGTAACGTTCTTCAGGACTGTGACCATGGCAACGTTTATATATTTCAGACTGCAAATGAAACCAATCACAATTAACTAAAGGTGTGAAACGAGACTCACTAGAGTATTCCACTTGCTCTGGCTAATTGTAATGCAGATATGACAAAATAACAGCCAGAATAATTGGAAACGTGACATAATGGTGTTCCCATAAACTGCTCCTTTGTCAGATTCAGAAAAAAACTCGGCCCTGTCAAAATTCAGGCCTCACAACTACTGGATCGGAGGGCCAAGGCCAAAATGAAAAGAAAGATGCAGACAACATTGCAAATGTAGGTGTGGGTTTAATGGTCAGGAACATTGGGACAAAGCAGGGATTATGTTAGTCCTTTTTGTAGAGGTTTTGGGCTTTCTCGTTTTTAGAAAACCAAGTACTTAATCACTGTGTTCTACTATTCATTATCGTGCATGTGATTTTGTGAGCGCTTCCAAGCTTTTAAGACTCAACCCCACAATTGGTATTGGAGCAAAAGAGAAAAAGGGGTTATTGCAGTTTTAATCTAGATGAGAGAACAATCTGTAGTTGGTGCTGGTTGTTAGCAGCAGAAGCCAAGTCATCTACAAACCAAAAAGATGGCTAGCTTCTTGTAATACTGTACGAGTTGGTGGGGCTTGTTGTGAAAGGTGAAGCTACCGTCATTTAGTATGAAAGTAGTACATGCATATGACATTAGTGAGTCAGGCATGGTAAAAGTGCACAAATTGGTCCATGGGTTTCCAGAAACAAAATAGGCAAGCGGAGCGAGAATCGTATAGAATGCATGATTCCACCCACAAGAGAGCACCAACTATTACAAGGAAGTTAATATACAAAGATAAAATGGTTGATGTAATGGGTAAATATGCATTATAGACACCACTAGTCTAGTTCTCTTTAGATTCAGTTGGTGGGAACACTTCCCCCGGGAGCTCAAGCAAGAGGAGAGAAACCCTAGGAGAGTGGGTGAGGGTGCCAAGGGATGAATAGGAAGCAACAAAAATAAACATCAATGCTAGTAATCTTCCAAATGATTAGCCTTCACCCCAAGATGAAAGAATGTGGGCTGTGTTATTGTATTGTGTGGACCAATACAATTACTGGGCTTGCACAAATAGTAAACCTTATCTCTGACGTCTAGGATTTCAAGAATCTCCCTATAAATTAGGAAGCTTGTGGGAGGTGTCTAGTGATGTAGAGGAGAAAAAAAAATTAAAAAATAGAGTACCTTTAGGACTCCATAAATACTAGTGTACCTTTAGGACTCATAAATACTAGGAGTGGCAGGGAAGCATGGAATTGCTTCATATTCAGCTACCATTGAGTCGGGAACATTATTTGTTTTAGGGCTCGAGATTGCTGCCACAGTTTGAGCTATTTTTAGTTTCCTTATAATCTCTACGATCTGTTGTCAAATTCTACTGGTATAAATAATTAATGCCGAAAGGCTTGGGATAAACCATGTTAGTTCTATGTACTCGCATCGTGTGTGGCTTTAATCCTTGGCTGCAGTAGTAGAGCTTTTGGCCTGTAACGAAGAAGTTGTATCAGAGTTGATTTTGCAGAGCCGTGGTTAGATCATAGGTTCAAGATATCTAAGGAGTTTCTATATGCGCTTGGAAGATGTATGGAAAGGGAGAAAGGCTTTATCGGAAAAAGTTTGAGATGGCAGATATAAGAAGAAGATATGCATGTAGGACAAAGCATGTCTCCTTCCACTCTTTGTTGGATTCATGGCAAAGATCTTGTAAACTGAACTCGATCAAGAGAAAAAATGGAGCGCAAAGTAGACCACAACTCACTGAGCCCGGATGGACTCTCTAGTGAAAGAGCTGGCCAGTTCTGTTTGAGTGTATCAGATCATAACAAGCAAGAGAATTGACATTGAGACTAGCTATTCAAAATTGTACGCGTAATTCAAGCCCACGTGGATCAACACGTGAATGTAAGGCTCATATTTTTGGGCCCATACAGTCAATGGGTATGTGCATGTGTATAGTCAGATTGAGAGCTCGAAATCCATGACGGGATGTCGGGATCTCCAACATGTATTTCAGATTCCTTTTATTTGGTGATGGAATTCAAAATTGAACGGGGATTAGGACTTTTAATTCTTATAAATAGAACACTCCGTTGAAATATATTCGAATAACGTAGATAACAGAAGAAGGCACTCTCGATGAATCTAGCAAAAAACACTCTACCTATAAAGTTCAGAGAGAGAGAGCTCGTTAAGAAGGCCATCTTCCACCTGCCTAACAGATAGTAGGAGACTCCAAACCATGACAGACATAGCAATGAATGGAATGGGAGGGAATATCTTACCTATGATTCTCTTTGCCAACCTGTCTTGGGAACCAGACAGGAATGCAAACAAGAAAAGAAAAATCTCAATACCTGATTCAGGTGCAGGATCGACCTACCTTGGCAGTGGATAGAATTCTGAGGATAAGTGAGGGTTTGCAGAGATACAAGGGAGCAAAGAATACCGGTGAGCAGGTATGTTACACAGGTTTGGGGTGTACGTGTGCAATGTTCAAGGAATGGGGACATGGGGCCATATTCATAATCTATTGCCTTGCTGGATACGAAGGTGTTTACAAGATTTATAAATGTCATGCCTAAAGTAATAGATTCCTTCATAGTTCAGGGTAAACTCAAACTACTAACATCATTGTTGGGAATTTCGAACTACTAATATCCTTGGTAGGTATGTCCAACTACTAATATCCTTGGTGGGTATGTCCAACAACACATCCCACAGCTTATCCTACTGTCAATTGTCAGACCGACTAAAATATCCAACTGCGCATATCCTTAACAAAATTTTGAGTATTTCGACTGTTCGACAAAAGTATTTAATATTTTGACAAGCTCATGTAACACAGGAGAGTGGCATTCCAGAGTGGCCTCAGGCTTGTGGACATGGGGAAGAAGCATACATCAATTAATGGTTTAATCACTCTTGAGACGAAAAATGGAGATTGTTTTGAGGCCCAAGTACTTCTGTTAGGTTTTGGGGCACTTTTGTGCTCATATTTTTAATCTCTGTAAATTTATAGTGGATTGATTTTTCTCACATGCAGAAGCTGGAGTTTTGGAAAGCCAAGTAATTTCACATGTTTTCCTATTTCTTGTGTGCGTGTAAGCGTGGGGTGCTTCCATGTGGTGGTTCATAACCTATGTTACCTGGAACGTGGATCGTTCCGGTATGAGGAAGGGGAACGGAACATGGTATGTCACATGTCCAAATTGTGGAACTCTAGGGGTAGGCTTCTATAGTTAAACAAAATCAAAATCAAAACTTACTCTTCCAATGGATAAACATCTAGTAAAACTAAGTATTATTTTTCAAATTATTGATGCAAAACACACTTCTAGGAACATAACAACCCAATTTTTATATTCTCTCTCAGCAAAATTCCTCTCTCTCTAGATTTTTACATTAATAGTCAAGTCTCTTAGATAAAATTTTCAGATCCCTTTGGATCGCTAGATTTACCGGTTCAGAACGGAAGTGTACCATGTTTCGGAACGTTCGTACAAAAACGTAATTTGCTAGGGTAGTAGCGTTTTTTGGTAACATAGTTTAAAACCCTACACATGTCACATCCTTGTTAAAGGAAGACTATGAAACTTGGTAAAAGGAAACAGATAACACAGATGAACTAAAATTCTTTCCAGTTATCCATTAGAAACTAAATCCTAGACATCCGGTTAGAGGAACTCACTTTTAATGAAAACAAATTCCTCGTCATTACGCAGACATTTTGTTCAAAATGTGATCAGAACTATTTAAAATCTCTAGAATTTGATAGTGACCATTATATAGAGGATATGCTAGTTACCAATCATAATTGTAAACAAAGTTAATATTCCCAAGCAGGAAGAGAACAAACTCTCTCCACATATATTTTAATTCACAAGGAAAATAATATCAAAAGCCAACCCACTTAAGCATACTGAGACTGAAATAATCATCTTAAACACTCCATTTAGTGGCTCTCAAATCTTTAAAATTCCAGTTTGGAGTTCAGTTTTGGTCGGTTTTTAGGAAACAGAATGGTGTAACAATCTGTAGTTGCATAAGCAGGTAAATAGCTACTAACAGAAGAATATACGCAGATGCAAATATGGGTTAATCAAGAACTAATTAAGATGCTTAAGGACAAAAATTTAACAACATTAAGTTAGCAGAAAGTGGACTAAACCAGGGTAACATCTGAATGCAGAAAAACAAAAGAAAGACTTCTAACCTAAACATGCTTGTGACTAGCATCCCAACGAATATAACGTTCACAGGAAACCAGACCTTAATCAATCTCCATGTGAGAGGTTCTGTCGTTATTAAACCAAAAACACTCAACAGCGACACAAGAATCACTGAGACAAAGTTCTGCACAACGGAACACCCAAAAAAAAAAAAACTAGTTAGTTCAAAATGAATTCTTCAAGTTGATACAATTTCACAACTGTGAAATTCCAGAGTTTTAAGTAGAACTATCCAAGTAACAAAGTCGAGCGTGGAAAATAACCTGGTAGAGCATCAAAGATATCCCGGCATTAAAATCATAGCTGGAAAGTACATACTTGTTAACCAATATCATGCTACAAGACGAAAGGCAATATGCAAAGCCAGATAACAAGGACTGGTTACATATTTTTACTGTCTTGTTACTTCGTGTGGCCTTCTCTCTTTCTCTTTCCAATTTACCACCTTCCACATCAATCTCATCATCATTAAGAGTCTTCATTTAAACAACTGACCTATAGGAACACAATCAAAACCATAACTATCGATGGTATCAAAACTCCATTGCACAAGGTTTTTAAATCAGAGAAAGGTAGGAAAAGAACAACATGAAATGCATTTATGTATTCATATGGGGGCGGCATCCCCCTGATGCCTTCTCAACAAAACTTTAATGCTTATAAGAAGAAAAGAAAAAAAAAAGCATATATGTATACATTTGACAACATTTTCAGTAAGATGTTGGAGATGGCCAGAATCAAATTTAGTTTCCACAAGTAGTCTTGTTTCAGCTTCCAAGTCAGATTACCATGGAACTACATAATAAGAGCAATAATATCTTCCTGCTTTATACATATAGCTAAGTGATGGAAAACATGATTCAGGAGATAATGGGATAGGAAATGTACGTTCATTTATGGGAGTACCTAGAGGTCAAATTCAGAACTCCTCCATTCTTAGGGATAAACAGCCAAATGATGACCCGACTTACCAAACTTTTTGCTTTTCACCCCACGGTTTCATGATGCAGTGTGTGTATTTTGCTCATTAGAAAGGTTCACACAACAAAGAACCAGTTTTTACCTAGCATACAAGGATTCAGATGTACTTCAATCTGTTTTAACAGAGGCACACAACAAATAATTGTCATACAAGGGTAGCAAATGGGTCACTTGGTTCAGGTCGATTGCTCGAAAATAATCAAGCCAACCTCCACGTTCTCTGTGACTTTCAACCACGCTGAACCTTCCAATACGTAAAAAGCCAAACAGTACAAACCAATAAATTTTAACTTGGTTTGGTTACTGCCATTTATAAAATTTTCTTCATTTATAAAATGTCCCTACTTAGTTTTGACCAACGCTAAATATCATTTCGTTAAGTTTTGAGTCTTTTGACTCAACAATCAACATTATCAAACCCCGAAGTAGCTCAGTTTTACACCTCTAAATTTGCCCACCCATACGACAGAGCCACAGAGGTGCTGGTTATATAAGCAGGGGCTGGAAGATAGCATAACTTCTCTTTGCGATGCAACAGAAAGCCACTTTCTCTCTCACCTGATAAACAACCTCAGCACGGGCAAAATTCTATGTGGCACTCAGAATTTTGTCCAACCAATAATCAAAATGGAAATTGTGGTGTTACCGTCTAGTAAGATGGAACAAAAGCTTGTACTGTCACTAAACAATAAAATAGAATCCACACTTTTTGATATTTGGAATAAACTTGTATTGCCTTCGTCATGGGATATTAAGCAAATTAACTACTGGAATATTTCAACATGTTGTTTATGAACCAGTGTCTTGCGAATCTTACAATTCGTATTTTTTTCATGTTAACACATTAAGCGAGCAGAAATTGAATTTTAACACTTGTAATATATATTCATACACGTGCGTTCGTGTGTGAACCACAAAAGGCAATATAAAGAATCAAACACCTCCAGATAACTACACATGAATTTGGCGTTAAATAAGGCTCAATCAGAACCAAGAAAGAATAAACACAAACATCTGAAGAGGGAGAAATATGCTCACCTTGAACCAATTTAGGCCAAAATATCATCAATTCTTCGCATATGAAGAGAACCCATGTGTGTGTATATTCATAAAAGCGTTTGAATCTCAATGAACCGCACAAGGAGAATCAGTAAGGAGTTGGTTACAGGAAAAGGGGACACCCTTTTTGCCAGATGAAACTCATTAAAAAACAGAGAGAGAGAGCTGCTGTTGCTTTTTTATCCGATTGGATAAAAGGTTTTTTGGATTGTCAAGAAAATTAAAATGAATATTTGAACGTACCCAAACGAGTTCGTTTGGAATGTGACGATTGATGGAGACGAAGAACAGATGGCAACGACAGAAAAAACCCAAGTGCTCAACTCTGCAAGATTTGAAATTCTTGATTTGACTAATCATCTTTGTTTATTGTGATACTCCGTCCTTGAAATTACCACTCACCTTACGTCTAGTACTACATTTTAACCCTTATGATTTTGTATATTGCCTCCCGTGCCAAAGATTTCAAGTTTCATTACAAAACAGGACCTAATCCGTTAGGTCTATAACAGAGTTTGCTGGCAACGCTAATCTGGGGTCTGTTGTGCCTTGGAAAACGGAGTTCTTCTAAGGCCTTGTTCTCCTATAGATTTTAGGTGCATTTTATGAAAACCTCATAAAATGAACATTTTATGGAGTGGTGATAAAATGGAGTTGTTTTCCCAACTGATAAAATGTAGTGGTTTTTCTATAAATTTTAGGAGGATTTTATGAAAATCTCATAAAATCACTTTTACATTTTATGTGTTGAGATTGGAATGTTATAAAATGTGAGATTTTATGTTCCAAAAATCTGTTAAAGAACACACCGTAAAAATATATAATCTGAGCCGTTCAAGTCACAAAGCTCGACAAGCCAAAACGTGGCCAAGTTTCCCAAAAGATAAAATCTATATTTGATAAAATCTAACACTTGATTTTATCAAATGGGGAAGGCATGTGATTAAATCAAATCAAAACAACACTTAATTTTTGCTTTGATTTAATCAGATGTCTTCCGCATTTGATAAAATCAACTGTTTGTTTTATCAAATGTAGATTTTATCTTTTGGAAAACTTGGTTAGGCCTTGTTCTCCAATAGATTTTAGGTACATAAAATCTCACATTTTATGACACTTCAATCTCAACACATAAAATGTAAAAGTGATTTTATGAGATTCTCATAAAATCCTCCTAAAATCTATAGAAAAACCACTACATTTTATCAGTTGGGAAAACAACTTCATTTTATCACCCCTCCATAAAATGTTCATTTTATGAGATTTTCATAAAATCTACCTAAAATCTATTGGAGAACAAGGTTATTGCCAATACACATCTAGCCTGCGGATCTAAGAATATTAGTTAGTGGATTCATAAATTAAATACAAGTGTTTTTTCTATTTAGTTAAGATATGCACTGATAAGTCTAAGTTTGTTGTATGATTGATAGCTTCATTCATTATACTTCTATCAACTCTTAAAAGAACGAAAATGCATGTGGCTTCTTGTGATGTCCAGATTTTTCATAAATAAATTTCATTATTTAATTTTCTTTATAAGATTTCTGTAGCTGCAGTTTTCCTAGAATAATTTTTCTAGTACTCTAGGGTGAATTTTTAGTATTTTTTAGAGAACAAAGTCTAGACAGTGCAACTAATGGGGAACCGATACACACCGTCGGTGTATATTTCAGTGGAACCTAATTTGATCAGGCTGTGGGTTCAGTGTTGATTGGGTAAAGATGCATATAGTTGTGTAGATAATTGAGGGCTTGGATTAATGTCTGTCGAGTAACTGGTTGCATACATTGGGTGGTTATATCAGACTTATGGGTTGGCTTTATTATTTTTTATTTTATTGAGAGGATAAACAGAATTAAAGTTTGGCTTTGGGAGGTGGAGCAATGTATTGAATTTTGTCTCCAATAATATCATCTCTCTCACTCCCACTTTCCTTCTTCTTCTCCAAAAATAAACCACTATAATATTTCAAATTTCATCATTTGAACATTTATCTTCTCGCACTTTTAGCGGCAAATGTACTATTTAAGTCATGATAATCAAATTCCTTCACCATATCCTTCTCAATAGACAAAATAGCCAATCCATTTAGTATGGAAGGCTTACACATAAATATTTGGGCCTAGTGTATATATGTAGGTGTACTAAATAATTGAGGGCCTCAAATTTTTATATTTTTTGTGGGCCTAAAGTCCAAGCTTCATAGGATTTGCCTATGAGCTGGCTCTACCAGAGGAGAAAAGCAAGAGGAAGCATTACTTGAATTCCCTTCTTTATGCTTTTCCAGCTAGATTACTAGCATTAGGTAGACATATTCATATGCTACTACTTGTAAAGATAACAATATCAGCAACCCACTCCGGCGAATTCTCTAGCATTTTCCTCTCCTCTCCCCATTCAATCTCAGTGATTAATCACTGATTAGCATGCATGGTAATTGTGGTCCGAGCTATAAAGGCGAGTTACGAATATACATTGGTTGCATAGTTTTATTTTTAAATGTTTTGTGAATTATGAATTGCAAATTGGACCGATAAAATACGTTGAAAATAGATGTCTTGTACGGAAGTATCATAGTGCATAATAAGCACAATTTGGAAATGAAATTTTAAAGATAAACATGTGATCAATCGATTGAAAAGGAAAAAGAGAACGGACTATATTATTCGTTTTGGTAAAACATCTAGGTGTTGAGATTTGGCGCCCAAACGAGGGGATATAGCTGGGTATCCCATGGACTTGATATTATTTTCCAATGGAGGAGTTGCTCCCCAGGTTATTGCCAGTGTTCCACCATAAAAGATGTTAGAACTTTGGCAGTTTGTTGAATAACTGTTTTCAGAGGTTTAGCAGTTTTGAGCAATAACTACATTATTGATTAAATTACAGATTACCATTTCAAGATTGAAAACTTACTTTTTGTAAACTATCCCCATGTTAATTATGGAACCTCTGTATATCATAACGCTCGCTGGAATGGTTTTATTTTTATGAACCCATTCCAGGAAACAAGGGGTAAAAGAAGGCTTTATGGATCTAGTGTGGTTACTGCTGCTATTTTACGTAATTCATATTCTTTTTGTAATACAATTGTGGTGCTCCTAAATTGTAATTGTTTTTTATTTGGTGGCGCCAATAGTAATGGGCCACATGGTTGTAATGTAACGCCGATGGCGAATATGTATTTTTGTAATTAGCTCTGAATATATTTTGTTTAATACTTCCTCTTTTCAATAATGAAACTCGATTATTTAGAAAAGTCCTACAAATGTGTTATTTTTTTTAAAAGAGGCCTGGGGTAATTAAGTATCACTGGCCGGTCATGATTTCCAACCATCCAGATTGGGTCGTGACACTTCTATGCATTAGAAACAAGTTGGAGCATTACGATATTCAGTTGATGAACAATGGTGGTTCGTGTATTCTATTTTGTAGCTTTGGCTCACACAATAATAATTTGTCTCCTTTTACTAAGGCTTTCTTTCGCCTGTCATACTAGTCAAGCGAAAGGAAAGACTGACAAAACGCTCATTTTTGTATAGGGTCAAAATAGCAAAATTTGACACCAAACTATCAAATGTCCCGGTGATAAATAAAAAATGAGTGGTGTCAAGTGATTCTACATGTACCTACATCCCTCTACCCTTGCATACTAGAATGGAACGGAATTTGTTTGGGCAAAGTGTGGGTGTATGAATTAAAATTGTATGACAAACAAACAAACAAATACAGTATATACCAATTGGCTTCTTTTTTTTTTATATATGAAAAATAGATATCAAATTGCTAAGATGATATGATCAAGATAACCTATCTCGACTAGTTTTTTGGATCCGGATAATGCAGAGTGATGAGTTGGTTAACTATTTGGTACAATTTTATGTGAGCATTAAGATAATAATACAGTTACTCCCTTTGTCCCTTTTCAGGTGTGTTGCTTTGTAAATTCAATTTATTAAAAAAAAAAATCATCATCGCATCTTTCGCATCAACTTTTATCTCCACGTTCCAAAATTATCCTCCATTTTTACTCATTAATTCTTTACCTCTTAACTTTCAAACCACATACTCATTAAGAGACATCCCAAAATAGTAATGTCGAAACTAAAAAAGAGGCGGAAGTTAAGGGGTATCATAATAGTGTAAGAAAATTGAGTGTGATCGTGCCCCAACTGGTCCCTATGCAAGTCCGCCTCTGAATGCATGAGGCCATCAGTTTATTTTCATTTTGAGTTAATTCCACTGACCTCCCCTGAGGTTTGGGTTAATTCCACTGTCCTCCCCTCTGTTTTCTGATATTACACTACCCTCCCTTACTTGACAAGCTATTTGGCAGATACCCCCTTGCCGTTAAAAAAACCTAATGGAGTTAACTTTGATGGGGAATGTTGTTAATGCCTTTAAATTCATAATCACTTAAGCCCACTGTTGGCATTGGTGGGTTTTTTTTTTTAGATCTAAAGCTCTAACTAGACTCCTTTTTCTTCTCTTCTTTTTCACATAATTTACCTAACCGTGCTCTCTCTCTCTCTCTCTCTCTCTTTGCATTAGAGGTAATAATGGTCTAAAATAAATATGCACACCCTTTTAGGAGAAAAAAGCATTTTGCAAAAAAAAAAAAAAATTTAAAGCATGAATTTTTTTTCGGATAATTTTTTTACACCAATTCAAGGATCCCATTGAGAAAAAAAAATAGTCTAATTTTTTACGAAAACGACTCATAAATGCAATCACCTTGTTTGGTTGAGAGTTTTGAGAAGAATATTTTGAGAAATATTTTTGAGATAATGTTTGGATGGATTTTTGGAAAAAGTAATAATTAGAGAGATGTGTAATAATTGGAGAGAGATAGAGAAAGAAATGAGAATAATGATTGGAGAGAGAGGTATGAGTAGAGAGAGAAATGTGATTAATGATTGGAGAGATAATAGATGGGGAAAGAATCTTTCTGGAAATTTTTTTAGAAATGTGAAGTGAACACACTGATTATTTTTTGGGATAACTATCAATTATTTGAGAAAATCTTGCGTTTGCATTATGCATGCAAATGTATTGAAGAGTTTTTTTTTTTGGGTAATAAATAAGACTATTTTTTTTTTCTCAAAGGGATCCTTGAATTGGTGTAAAAAAATTTATCCGAAAATTTTTCATGCTAATTATTATTTTTTG
Organism: Vaccinium darrowii; assembly: GCA_020921065.1. Lineage (NCBI taxonomy): Eukaryota > Viridiplantae > Streptophyta > Magnoliopsida > Ericales > Ericaceae > Vaccinium > Vaccinium darrowii. The sequence continues at coordinate 31,726,449 of CM037154.1, forward strand.
TACGAAATGCTTGTTTAGAAAAAAGAGCGCGGTTAGGTAAATTATGTAAAAAAGAAGAAAAATGAGTCTAGTTAGAGCTTTAAGTCTAGAAAAAGAAACTGAAAAAAGTTTAAAAAAAAAAAAACCCAATGCAAGCAGTGAGCTTAGGTGATTACTGATACTTTTATTTTTATTATCGTAATGTTAAAATATATCTTATGGGAACTAAAAAAATATTAAAAAAAAGTAATTTTGAGTCAAAGAAAAGAAAGTTTCAAGAGAAAATGTAAATAATTAAGTTTTTTTTTTTTTCACTCCTTTCAAAATTTTTGTGTAATATAAATTCAAACAAGAAAGAAATAAAGTAAAGTACGAATTTAAGGATATTAACGTCAATTCACCATCAAAGTTAATCCCGTTAGACCTTTTTAACAACAAGGGGGGTATCTGACAAATAGTTTGTAAAGTTAGGGAAGGCAGTGGAATATCAGAAAGCAGAGGGGAGGACAGTGGAATTAACCCAAACCTCAGGGGAGGTCAGTGGAATTATTTGTTTCATTTTTTGATAACCTTTTTCCTTTTTGGATTCTACAGTTAGGCAAATTTAGATCAGTTTATGCGCATTTCGACTAATCCTTTCTCCAATTCGGTCAAAGGCCGACCATCCATGTTGGGACTAGGAAATTCACAAGAAATTCCTTCCTCGAGGCATGAACCCAAGAATCGAACCATAATCTATTACGTGGAGAGCAAACTCACCAACCAACCGAACTGCAAATCCACCAACCAACCGGACTAACCCATGAAGCTAATAACATCAACCCTAGCCACTTTCGCCCAAGTTTCTTTCATAGATTACCGGTGTCATGCTACTGCCGGCCTAAACCCTACGCTTGGGGAAATCATATTGGAATACAATCCAAGGGCGCAAGCAATAACTATCAATTATTTGTGAAAATCTTGCGTTTGCATTATGCATGCAAAAAATAATGTATTGAAGAGTTTTTTTTTTGGGTAAAAAATAAGACTATTTTTTTTTTCTCAAAGGGATCCTTGAATTGGTGTAAAAAAATTTATCCGTAAATTTTTCATGCTAATTATTATTTTTTGTACGAAATGCTTGTTTCTCCTAAAAATGAGTCTTGTTAGAGCTTTAAATCTAGAAAAAGAAAAAGAAAAAGAAACCGAAAAAAGTAAAAAAAAAAACCCCAAGCAGTGAGTTTAGGTGATTATTGATTTTTTTTATTTTTATTATCGTAATGTTAAAATATATCTTATGGGAACTAAAAAAATATTAAAAAAGGTAATTTTGAGTCAAAGAAAAGAAAGTTCCAAGAGAAAATGTAAATAATTAAGGTTTTTTTGTTCACTCTTTTTAAAATTTTTATGTAATATAAACTCAAATAAGAAAGAAAATAAAGTAAAGTACGAATTTAAGGATATTAACGTCAATTCACCATCAAAGTTAACCCCGTTAGGCCCTTTTTAACGGTAAGGGGGGTATCTGACAAATAGTTTGTAAAGTAAGGGAACGAAGTGGACTATCAAAAAGCAGAGGGGAGGACAGTGGAATTAACCCAAACCTCAAGGGAGGTCAGTGGAATTATTTGTTTCATTTTTTGAAAACCTTTTTCCTTATTGGATTATACAGTTAGGCGAATTTAGATCAAGTTTATGCGCATTTCGACTAATCCTTTCTCCAATTCGGTCAAAGGCCGACCATCCATGTTGGGACTAGGAAATTCACAAGAAATTCCTTTCTCGAGGCATGAACCCCAGAATCGAACCATAATCTATTGCGTGGAGAGCAAACTCACCAACCAACCGAACTACAAATCCACCAACCAACCGAACTAACCCATGAAAGCTAATAACATCTACCCTAGCCACTTTCGCTCAAGTTTCTTTCATAGATTAACGGGTCTGGAAGAGGAAGATTGGATTCAAATCTAACTTTTTTTCATTTTTATTTTTACAAAAGTGGCTATCCTCAATTACAAATTCAAGGCCATGGACGCTTAAGCAACACACACACTCTATATTGCAATCCTAAATATTACCACTCTGGACGCTTTGCGGATGCTTACCAAACCAACTTAGGTTTGGACAAACAATAATTCCTTTAAAGTCCAAATTGCCTACAGATTGCGACGAATCACCGGACAGACTTGAGCTTAAAAATTTCTTAAAGTCCAAATTATCTACAGATTGCAACGATGGACGGACGGACTTGAGCTTCAACTTAATGCAGATCTGGTCTTCAGGCAACTAACGCGAGAGGACTCGTTTCCAAGGATTCTTTTTTAGCGGCTTTTTCTTGTACTGTTTTTTTTTTGGCTTCCTTTCAATAGTACTCTTGTTTCTGCCACACTACAGGGTCTCCAAATTCATTTCGGTACGGGATTGAATGGTCAAATATGAGAGATCCTTGGCGTCGTATGAAACTACGATTGAGGATACTGTTGTCACAATCTTCTTTCTTAGCCCCACACTAGTGAATCTTACTACCAAAACTAAAAGGGTGGTGAGTTTTTGTTAGCTGAACTTCCTGGAATTGGTAACAGCTACACAAACAACAATTTGTATAATGCTTTTACAAACGTGCTAATGTAGCATTGTTTCCTCTTGACAAATAGCAAATCACTCAACCCATTGCTACATTGGCACGTTGCGTAAAATATTGTACAAATTGCAGTGTCTTATAGACTTTCCGGCGACAAATGCCTAGGAACTTCCTGCAATTGAGAACTAAATAGCAGCAAACGAGATGTTTAGGCTCATGTGCTAGTTACAACGATAAAAAAATGACTGATGCAAATAATCCCATATGTATCATCCCGAAAATTTTGTGGAAACATAAACAATGAATCCTTTCCATTGGCATCAAAACTAAATTAGGTACACTCTTGGTCTAGTATGGGGGAATTAATCACTGAAGGAATGAAGTCCTGCCCAAATACCAAGTGGAAGTGTCCAACCCAGCTATGGTAAAGCATCCAAGGCAATACCAGTTTACTCATTAGTCGGGAGGCTACCGGCTCATAGTCTAGTTTCCAAATGATGTGGAACAAGAGCAACAGTGAAAGTACCCTTCTTTGTTATATATCAAGCAATATGCACACTTCAATTTCTTCTTACAATCATAGCGAACCAATTTGCCCGCCATAACATAATGAAAATCAAACATGTTGGCAGAACATTGCACGTTGAATCCTCTAAACTGAAAGCAAGAAAAAAAAGGTAATGATAAATAGATTCCTACGGTAACAGGTACGGTTCTTTAAGACAAGGAAAAACAACCACCGCTAGGTTTTGAAACTCAAGGGACCTGCCCTTCGAAACATCAAAGCAGAGGTTAGATTTCACCACCTCTCTATGTGATGTCATATATATAATGGGCCACTCGCATCCTCCACAAATACATTCATATGGCTCCAATACTCAACCACTGAGTAGAGAGAAAACTATTTCATCAGAAGAAATGCTGTAACTGTCCATAAAGAACGTAATGGCATGGATATAGTACATCTTGAAATTGGTATAGTAACACCAACTGGGTCTTCAAGAATTTATTTGATCAATGTAAGATTTTTGCCTGACACTGATAAAGTCCATTATGCTTGACGCATCACCGTGCATGACTACCCTCCCATCTTCCATATAGATCGCGCCATCTGCATATTCAAGTTCCTCAAGCCGATGGGTCACCCATAGTGCTGTAACATCTTTCGAATTCTCCAGAGAGTTCTTGACTGCGTTTATCACCCCAATCTAACAATGGAAAATAATGGGGAAAAAAGAACTATCGTTCTAAAAAAAATAGAAAAACAATTTCATAAAGAAAAGAACCTCCACAACAGCAGTAAAAAGGATGCCAGCAAAAAAAGATGATACATTTGTCCTTTTTAGTTGCTGCAAAAGTTGTTGCTTGCTGCTATACGCTGCATGCAATGCTCTCTGGTTCGATAAAGCAGTTGATGTCTTGATGACACCTTTACAGTGTTCTCGAGTGACTGCATTGCTGCTGTGAACTTTCGCCATCATACATAATCTTAACTAGTCTTCCCCATTCAAGAACAAATTGAAATGTTTGTGTTCATTGTGTGTTTGCTTGATTTTTTCTTATGTACGTAGGAAGATTGTTAAAGAAAAAAAAAAAGGTTGAAGGTTGTTGCAGCTGATTTGAATTGTATGAAGTACGCCATAATAGAGAGTCGGCGTAGAGCCAAGACAGAGTGACACTCTCTAAGATCCTTGTATATCTCCCCGCATCTCTCAATCAATCTACGGAAATCTCATGATGAAAATTGTGGCTAAAAGATACAGAATTTCAGAAGGGCCTCGAAAGAAAGAGAAGGCAGTAACATGTCCTTGAACATATTCTAGAACATGAAACCATGAAGACGTTAGAGAAATTTGCCCAAGTCCGGAAGGTTCAAGAGAGCTCTAGAGTGTTGAAGAGAACTCCACTACTTAGCATACAAAAACCAAGCGAGGTGATTGTCCAAAGGTGTTCAAGGTCCTAAGGATGATAATAAACCTAGGTTTATGCCCAAAAGTCAACTGACAAGAATGGGGGAGGTAAAATCTCAGCACATTCAATGCTTTGAACGTGAAGGAAACTGAAACATGGCTCAAAAGTGTCTGAACAAGTTTGCGGAAGAAGAAAATAAAGATGGTTGCCGCTTGGGATGAAAAGAGTGACTGACAAGTGTAAATAAGGAGAGAAGGACAATGAGAAAGATGTAAATTTCTCTGTCTTTGTTTCATCTTTAGAGTGTCCAGGGTGTGAGATTAAGTCAATTGGTGAGGATGCTCTAATTTATGTCACGATTGAAGTGGAGGATGGGGAGGGATCCCAGTATGAGTATAACCCACGAAATAAGGAGCATTCTTTCCCTAACTAACCTATATACACACACCCATATATACACTAACATTTTTTCTTCTTCAATTTCTGTTACATCTTAATTCTAACAATGGCTTAACATCGGTGAAAATGAGAAAACTAATATAAAATTCCTCTCAATGTGCTCGATCAGGATTACGTAGTTTGGTATACATAAATTAGCTCATGTTAAGCTTTTGTAGACAAATAAAACTTGGCCACAACTTAAAAGTATAATACCTGATCACTTTCATCCAGAAATGTTGTGAGCTCGTCCAGTAACAATACTTTGCATGCTTCTACCAAAGCACCAGCAATGGCCACCCGTTGTTTTTGTCCACCACTCAGAGTTTGAACAGGTCTCTAAGAAGTGAAACAGAAAGATGAATATCAATGGAACAGCTTTTAAGATGATCTTAAAATATTGTTAACATACTTGCAAGTACTCCAACATGCCCACAACATCCAAAGCTTTTGCTACTCTGGACTTAATTTCATCTTGAGTTAGGTTGAATTTACCAAGGCCAAATGCCACATCAGCTTCTACTGTGGGCATGACCACCTGCAAAGTAGAATAGGTGCTACCTTTGTAACTGATGCACAAATGTTTCCCAAAGTTAAACAACCAATATCAAAAGTTACTGAAAAACTAATTTACACTGGACAACGTGAGATTATTAGCATTGTTCGTAGGCTAAAACTGAAAGATGACCTCTAAGAAAATTTGAGAAAAAGGAACGCAAATACTTAAGAGTGTCCAGTTTTAGGACCAATGCAAGATTACAAAACCTAATCATAAGCTCGCAAAGGACTCTAATGTCTGAAGAAAGATACGGTCATCATTTTTAGTCATATGGAATCCTACTATATCTTTTTTTGGTCTGGAAAACCCTATATACCTTTTAGAAGAATTATATTCTAACAAAGAGGGTTATCTTTATGCGGACTCATTAACAATTTCTCGATTTCCCACCAAGAAAGAAATTAATCAACCCTATTGATGTATTGCTCTATACATCATTTCACTTGAGCCAACGGAATAGCCATGTAGAAAGATACATGGAAGCATTACAAACACAATTAAATCCACAATCACATAGGTACACAAACAAAATTTACCTAAAACCAAACTAATCACCCACTGGCGATCTGTTGGCTTCCAGTGGGTTCAACAACAGAACCTGCTAGTTTATTTTCTTTTCTTCTTTCTAGCACGTGTCTTGCATGTTTTATCGCTTTTCATCACCCATATCTGTTCTAATGGTTAATAATCAGTGCTTGTCGAAAACGCATGAATGATTAAAGTGTTGTTGGTTAAACGAAGTAAAGGCTGACCTTAGGGTCGGGCGGAGAGGGGTGCCTAACACCTTCCCCTTTCCGTACCTTCGGCTCCCAAATGCTAGAATCTCGATAAAAGGTTTCTTGGTTGCCTTAAACCAAGTGGCGACTCTCTCAAACTCATAAAGGTGTGCTGGGGCACCTCGACGCTATATAACAAACGCCAAGTTCAGTCCATTCTGAGTGGCGACGCCTCAAAAAGGGGGTATCCACAGGTTTCCCATCTTTATAACAACTTCCTCCAAACAACCAAGTCCTCCTTTAAAGGGATGCTATATTTCGTTCAATCCATTAAATAAATAAATAAAAAAACATATATAACTAACCTAATAAACATACCACCACATTCAAAGTCCATGTAATACTGCTATTTACATATATCTATCATTCCTTTGCATGATAGATAGCTTTGGCCTTTAGTGGGCTGTAAAGGCCGATTTTCTTCACTTGTTTCTTTGGCGTTTCTCGTCATTTTGGGCCTTTTGGTTTTGGCCTTCTTTTGTAATGAGTGTCATATCCCAATGCCATTTTTCTATTTTTCATTATTATCAGAAGGGAAAAAAAAGTTATGTAAAGTAGCTTGCATTTTGCTAGAGTTTTGCCTATTAAAAACTTGTACTTTATCTTAGTCTGCTTATAACTCATAAGTCAAACCTTCATCAAAACTAAAAAACAATGCAGTTTTAGAGGAGTATTCATTGCATCTTACACATAGAGGTTGTTCGAACAATAGAAATGGAATATAAATTTGCACCATATAAAGGCCTCTCATTGATAGGGAAAAGGATAGTCATAGCACCTAGGAAGAGAAAGAAAAAACCATCAAAACAAGGATCCTGACTGAAGCTCATTTCTTAACAGCTGGATAGAAAGTTATGACGCACAAGGAATACAGATGTTGGCACAATACTCTCGTCCATGGTTACGTAGAAAACTGAGTGTCCATCATCCAAAAGTAATCCGGCAAAATACAGGGTTTCTCTAATGTGTCGAACTCAAAATCTTCTATGAGAACCAGCTTGATGTTTCAGATATTGTCCTACCATGGGACAAATCACTCTTTCCTAATTGTCAGAACCACGAATGTCTGCTCTGACGGGCAATTGTTTTTTCATAGTTTCAAAAAAACAATTTATTCAGGCATAATACAGAGTTATGGAAGAAAAGTGTTCTCGTAGCACCTCTCAATGAATCGACCTTGATTTAAATACTAAATAGAAAGGTCGATTTAAGGTACAAAGTAAGGGCCTCACTGTTTTGCAGAGTTCTGCATTGTTCATCGTTTGATTCGAGAACGCCACTGTAAATAATATGGGCAAAAGGGAATGGGCTCCAATGTAACTAAAAAACAATGATAACATACTCTAGCTATTGCAAGCATAGTCTTTGCTGGTTTTCCCATAAACAGTATTACTGCACTCTCGAACGCAATAAGCATAATGAGTACGATAAATAAATGTGGAGCTATGGTCCCCCTTTATAATCCCATAGAGAACCATCATGGAAGTATAAAAGTGGCTCTAAATATGGAGAGAACCAGACGGCCCTTATGATGCATGAAAACCTCTTAGTTCCAACTTCAATTTACCCAGCCTGGTTATTGCTTTATGCTGCAGTATAGGAAAGGAAGTTATGAAAATTATTCACAGCTATAAGATTTTGACGCAACTGTAAAAAAGTCATTTTAATCCATTATTTTCCAGAGAATTTGGATGCATGGAGCTCACCGAAGTCATTAGGAAAAAACTCTTGCTCAGAATCCGCAGAACTGCAGAACAATCATACTATGCTGTAATGAACATGCAGTAAACAGAAACAATTCTCTGAGCCAAAGCTGTTTTACATCAATCTAAAAGCAAGGTTAGTCATCATTCTAGTACTAAACTGCTGCAATGAATTCCAACAAGCAGTACAATATACACTATGAAATTTCTTCGTGATCTATAAAAACCTACAAAATGGTATTAGGTTTCATAACTTTGAGACCTCTCTGGCTTGATCCCGACTAATAACTAACTGTAAAGCACGAGAACTCTGAATAAAATGTCGGATCAAACAAACACAAACAGACTGTTGTCAAATCACAAATCGAATCGAGAATCGGATTGACCCTTTTCTGAATAGTGAATCGAATCGAATCGTGAATCATAATGATTCGGTCTAAGGTTCAAGAATACTTGAAATATGTGTCTATGCACTTGCATAATAAAGAGACATTGTAAAATTGACCAATTTAAGTTTAAATCAGTATTGAAGTTTTTTTCCTACCATAAACTGATGATTATATGGTCCAATAGGAAAGAGTAGATATTTGTACATGAAATTCAATACTATAATAAAATGGATATATGCATATAGATATAAATATTCATTACAAAAATGAAAGCTAAGTCTTATAACAAATAACATTAAAATTTATAGCCTAATATATGGAAAAATTAAGGTAAAACCGCTAAAGTGATTTCACATTAGTCAAATGTAATAATTGTGAAAAACCTTGATTCACTTATAGATTCGTATCGTTTTTGCAAGAATCGCGAATCGAACCGTGAATCGTATGATTCACTACCGATTCTAGGTAAACCTTGATTCACCTATAGATTCGTATCGTTTTTACTTGAATCATGAACCGAATTGCGAATCAAATCGTGAATCGTGCGATTCTGACAACTATCGTGAACGGATCAAACTCGAGTTCACCTTACAATCTTCCACCAGATTCCTTCAATACGTGATCACGAACAGCATGGAGGCTCAGAAACGTGAACTGCATTAGCTCTCCCTTATTTTAAATCTAAAATAATGAAATCTCTAAGATTGTAGAGAGAGCAGCAAGGGCGAATATTTTTAGACTACATCACTAAGGTAAGGACCGTTAGTAGTAGATAAGGTTTGAAATCCTTATGAGATTAGGAAAACCTAATTCAACCTATAAATCATAATTTGTGCCACTGAAGAATTATAATGGCGCTTCTTACCTCATCTCAAAATTATATTTCGAGTTCAACAATGTTAAATGCTTATTTATCTCCCCAAAATAAGATTATATCTATCTAGTAAATACATTATTAACAATTATATACGATCAACATCCTTATATTATTCTAAAACCTTTCACTTAACTTATTTGCTACATCGGATACAAAATCTACTTGTAGGTTTGGCATAATCAAAACTTCTAAGCTTTATCAGCAGTCAACTACCAGAACGTGGATAATTAATATCAACCATACACATAATGTGATCACCCAATTCATCGAGCTTGAGCCATGAAACTATCTTATGAAACTTGACCGCCAGTAAATGCATGTGTCTATTAATGAATTTCAGATTTAGAGCATAAGAACTTATGATATCAATAACAAGTTTCTCATTAAGTAAGCAGATAGCGATTATCCCCAAGCAGTCCTTTTCAATGAACACAAAGTGCAATGGCTTAATGATTAAAACACTATACCAACTTTTGTAGTCAAGACAAAACTACAACATAGTGCTAGTCCTACAGACGATGTGTCCAATTCTACCTACTGACGGTGTATCCAATTCTATCTAAAACAGTAAAACAGAAGTATATATTGTACCAAAATCAGTGGCCTAATCTTTTGTGCGTTAGCTGAACTCTGTCCACCAGATCATCTACGGTGAAGAATAAAAGATACATATGCGTAACATAAAAATGAATAGTGCAAACATTGCCAACGATGATTCTCATTAAACTAAAATAACTATTTCTCGTTAATAACTAATAGAAATCAAATATTAAATTAATTACACAAAAGTAATGTTTCTCTAACCTAAACTAATGTAAGAGCCCCTGACTAGAGCACATCTTGGATTCTCGTACCACATGCAAGCAAAAGCGCGCGCACACACACATAGGGAGAGAGAGAGAGAGAGAGAGGGAGTGCTGCTTTTGTTTGGCTATTTGGGAAACTCAATCCATAGTTGGGAAAATAATAGCATTACAACAAGGAACCGCAACCAAATCTAACCTGATGATCTGGGTTTTGGAAAACAAAACTCTTGGGTGTCTTCGCATGAACAAACCCACCAGTCGGTTTCAGTAGACCAGCCAAGATCTACATAATTCAGAAAAATAAAAGATCATATTCACACACCCGATAAAAAATATAAAATAAAAAGAACTTGATTGAACGAATTGATCCAGAAAGGTAAAGGGGAAAAAAAAAAATCAAGCACGAAATATGTAGCAAGAAATGAACATGATGTACCTTCAAAAGGGTGGATTTTCCGCAACCATTAGGTCCAAGAAGCATCCAAAACTGTCCTGAAGGAATGCGTAACGAACAGTCCCTAATAATGGGCACATATTTTCTCTGCCCCGTGTGGATTGAGTAACTCAAATTACGACCTTCAATCGAAAATTTCTCAGTAAAAGCAGCATTCCTGCACATGTAGAATAACAGCTAAAAAACAATGAAATAAAATAAGAAATCCGACTAATGTGATGAGAGAGAGAGAGAGAGAGAACCTTGTGGGTGCAGTAGAGTGGAGTGGAGGGAGTGGAAGATGATGAGGTGAAGACGTAGGGATGAGAGTAGAGTGATTCATTTGGGCATTCGACTCTAGTTTTTGAAGAAATCTTCCTCTTAAAAAAAGAGAGAGGGGAATGCGAATCTCAAACCTTTTGGGTGCACATTTAGTGCACAAACTGCAATACTGCGGTTTTCAGTACAAAAGGGTGAAATTTTCGACTACCTGTCTCCTATGTCGGCCGTCTTTAAACATTTTTTTGGACGATCCAAATGTTAAATAAACACCTTTTGTACATTCCATGCACAGCACTGTGGCGCCGCTGTGCCGGCATTTTTTCGACGATCCGAGACGTTCACCGCGTAGACCTCGTCGAGTACTACAAGTGTGCAAAAAATTAACTTGATTGGATATCTTTAAGTAGGTTATCGGAACACAAATACTTTGAAAACAAATAGAACACAAATGGACACAAACATTGGATAATAACCACTTTTCATGATATTTGTGTTTCAATGAGGCACTAAAAGATATCCGATCAAGTTGATTTTTGGCACATTTATAGTATTCGACGAGGTCTACGCGGTGAACGTCTCCGATCGTTGAAAAAACGTCGGCGCACCGCCGCAACGGGGCTGCACAGCACCCCCCCCCCCCCCCCCCCCCCCCCAGGTTCCACATTAGAGCATTCCCATCAAGGTTAACAAACCCACTTAAAAGATAAATGTGGAGAGGAAGTACCTCAAAACATGAAAAAATCAGACTTAACAAATATTTAGCAAATTTGTAAAACTTGTAGCTTTGCTACAGTACGACACCAAATTTGGTGCTGCACTGTTCACTCACCAGGGCACTGTTCATGCACTATTCACTCACTGTTCACTTTTTTTTTAAAAAAATTACTTTTGGGGAGTAAGAGTAGAAAGAAAGAATCATTTAATATAATAAAGTTAGAATAGAGAGTTTGATTTTGTGAGTTTTTGAAAAAGTGACTTGCTAAATTATAAAATGTGTTTTTGAAGTTAAATTTGGTGTTTTTTTTTTGTTGCACCCGATAAGGATGCCCTTAGTGCACAAACTGCAATACTGCGGTTTTCAGTACAAAAGGGAGAAATTTTCAAGTACTTGTCTCACATATCGGCTGTCTCAAACACTTTTGGACGATCCAAATTTTAAATAAACTCTTGCCGGTTAGAGTTTCCATTCAAAATCCGGACCATCCAAAATACTTTTAAAGACAGCTGTGATCGGGGTTGAGGTATTACGTAAGGCGCCACGTGGTACCCGCCTTCACTGAAAAATTTCTCGTTCGAAGGACAAGTTTTCTAAAATGCGGATTCTATTTGAAACCCCATTTGCTAAATATTTCCCACCAAATTTCGACCACTTTAAATGACAAAAATACCCTCTTACAAAATGAATACTATCCCTACATTTTTTACATACCAACCCACAACCTTACAAATTTTACATACAACCCACACCCTATAATTAAAAAAAAAACCATGCTAAAATCAAATTTCCCACCAGATATCAATCGATCATGTTCTTCTTCGCCATCGTCTGCTCATCGCCAAGCTACTTCATCATTGTCTGCTTCAACAGGCTCTGGCCGACTTGGGTATTTTTTCTTCCTCCTCCCTAACGTCTTCTTCTTTCTCTTTTCAGTTCTATCTCCATGGAAAACTGATCAATGGACAGTTCCTCCCCTTCCATTGATTTTGACCCCATTGTCTCTCTTTTTAAAGCTTAAAGATGCACCAATGGGACCCAAATCAACTGGTTCAGCCATGGAAGAAGTAGAGGAGGAAGGTGGTGTGGTGGATATGGTGATCTGGGAGGGCAAACCGTGTGAAGAGATAATACACTTTTAACGGATCACAGAATTTCAATTTCATATTTTTAGATGTATTCGGTTCAATTTTAGATTTTTTCAATGTGTTCGGATAAACAGTACCGATCAAGCAATACTATTTCAAACTCTAGAAACTGAAAGAGTATCTGACCAAACATGAAAGAATTTGGTTTCTAAAATGTAACAATACAAAAAATTTCCGCAAGTGTATGAAATCGTTCGGTTTCTAAACTCCGAATTTGAAATAAGTTCACGGATTTTATAACCTGAACAATCTCCCACCTGCGTGATGGGAAAATGAGGTTGAGAATTATGTCGGATTCCAAAATCCGATTAGCTTGAATTACATTGGACTATAAAATCCAAAAAGTGAAGACTTGATCAAATTCTAAACTATGAAATCTAACGTAGTCCGGATTCTAATATCCAACCGGTCTCCAGAGAATAAACTTATGTGGTGCGTTTGTTATATTCAGTGCAATGCTTCAACTCATGGTAGTCATGTTGGGTCATTGCCTCTATATGATTGCATGGAACATTTTACTACGGATGAAGCAAGTATTCAGTGGGATGAAATTTCTTAAACGCTAAAAGTTATAATTTTCTTTTGTGGTTTATGATGTTTGTTTGCTATGCGTGCATAGGTATTTGCTATGCGTGCATAGCTATTTGCTATGCGTGCGTAGGTATTTGCCACTGAAGATGCATTGAAAGAGTGGACTTATTCAACTCGTTTGGAACATGGTTTTGTAATTGTCATTAAGGCTTTGGAGAAAATCTCCAAAAACCGGTGACCAAGGATAAGATATGCATGCCGATAAAAAAAAAAAAAGGATAAGATATGCATGCGAATAAAGTGGAAAGTACAGGAAGTTCGAGAAGAAGTCGGAAGACCGGGTTGTGAAGAGGAGATTGCGCACCACGGAGACAAAGAAATGTGAATGCCCTTTTGAATTGAGATGTGTAAAGGCCCTTGAAAGTTGAACTGTTACCATCTTCAACGGCACCCACAACCATCCTTCGACTGGTCACTTGGAGGGGCACTCATTTGCTAAGAGGTTGTCCTCGAAGCAAAAGTCAATGTTGGTGAATATGTCAACATGTCTTGTTAAATCGAGAGAAATCCTAGTTTCAATAAAAATGACGATCCTAGTAATTGCACCATAATAAAAACCGTCTACAATGTACAGGCGAAGCACCTGGTGATGCAACGAGCTGGGAGATCTTAAATGCAGCTTTTAATGTCTCGGCTAACAAAGAAAAACTACTTTGAGTGGCACCGAAGTAACGAGGATGTGCACGTGACAGAGTTAGTTTGGTGTCATGCTTACGACCTTAGATTGTATCGTAGATGGTGTTGCCCCAAGCGTAGGGTTAGGTATCGCGTAGCATAATAACCGGTAAGACCGGGTCAAATCCACAGAGACCGAATGTGTCGTGCGTGAAGGTTGACTTGCGAATGAAGTTTTTAGCCTTAAAGCGACAAATTGATCTTGTGATTTGATTGGTGAAATTCTCTCGACTTCGAGAACAACTCGAAAGATTTAAAAAGACTAATTAAACTAAGGCAAAGTCTAGGGGCTTTTAATGACCATGAATAGGGTTAATCCGTTCCTCTCTTGATCACCGGTTCGGGACATCGTCAAATACCCCCGAACGGAAGATTTAGAGTTTAAAACCATTGACTAGAAAATGTGCTTAACAAAGATTAGGGTTTTTTTAGATTCATTTGGCAAACGTTTAAATTGACATCGCCCTAAGCATCCCACGTGCCAAGTAGTTAACCCTTGGCTACGTGGGATCAATAAGATAAACAAACTCAAACTTTGGTACATAAAATTAAACCCTAACTCTTTGATAAACAAGAAATGTATGTTTTTTGACGAGATGAACGGATTTAACCCGAGTCATGGAGTGTTAATCACCCCATGATTAAGCCTATTTAAACTATTCACAAACCATAGTAGGAAATAAGACTAGAAATTTGAAGGAAATGCAAAACATGAGATAAATAAAAATAAACTTAATTTTATAGAAGATCTAATTAGTAGCTACAACATTAAAACACGAGAAATTAAGTGAAACACGAAACTTACATAAGTTTTCTAGAAAGAGAAAGCTTCAAAACCCTCTCCAATGGAGAAGAGAGGGAAGAGCAAAAGTCTTAAAGTGACAAAGTAAAAAGTGCAGAAGAAGGAGAGAGGAGATAGAGATATATACAAAAACCCTTTTCTCTCTCTCAAAATATCCAAAAAGTAACTAAAAAACTAAACTTTTCATTAGTGGAAAGTCCAAAAAGCCACTTTAAAATGTTAGAAATTGGCCTGGTATGGATACCTCCCAACAGAGGTATGGATACCAATATGTCTCTTCGTTTGGGACCAGAGGTGTGAAAAAGGTATCGGTACCCTCTTTGGGTGGGTCTTCCTTTCCTCCTCAATTATTCAAAATTCAGTTGCATTTACATAAAAATGGGTACTATTTACTAGATTCGTGCCTCGTAAATTAAGCTGATGGGACGACTCAATAACACAACCACATGGGTGGGTCCTCTCCCCCTCAATTATTCAAAACTTG
Organism: Vaccinium darrowii; assembly: GCA_020921065.1. NCBI lineage: Eukaryota > Viridiplantae > Streptophyta > Magnoliopsida > Ericales > Ericaceae > Vaccinium > Vaccinium darrowii. The sequence continues at coordinate 31,741,580 of CM037154.1, forward strand.
ATTGCATTTACTTAAAAACGGATAGTATTTACTAAGTTTGTGCCTCGTAAATTGAGCTGATGGGACTATTCGGTGGCACCACCACATGCGTGGGTCCTCCTCTCCCCCTCAATTATTCAAAATTCAATTGCATTTAATTAAAGACGGGTAGTATTTCCTAAGTTCGTGCCTCCTAAATTGAACCGATAGCATGACTTAGTGACACCACCACATGTGTGGGTCTTCCTCTCCCCCTCAATTATACAAATTGTAGTATTTACTAAGTTTGATCCTCTTAAATTGAGCCGATGGGACGCCTCATGACACCACTGCATCTGTGGGTCCCCCCCCCCTCTCTCTCTCTCAATTATTCAAAATCGGTTACATTTACTAAAAAACGGGTAGTATTTACTAAGTTTGTGCCTCATAAATTGAACTGATGGCACGACTCAGTGACACCACATAATGTGTGGGTCTTCCTCTCCCCCTCAATTATACAAAATTCGGTTGCATTTACTTAAAAACAGATAGTATTTACTTAGTTTGTGCATCATGAGCTGATGGTACGACTCAATGACACCACCACATGGGTGGTTCCTCCTTTCCCCCCTCAATTATTCAAAATTCGATTGCATTTAGTTAAGAATGGATAGGATTTACTAAGTTCGTGCCTCGTAAATTGAGCCGATGGGATGACTCAATGATACCACATGGGTGGGTCCTCCTCTCCGCCTCAATTATTCAAAATTCGATTGCATTTACATAAAAAAAGGGTATTATCTACTAAATTCGTGCCTCGTAAATTGAGCCGATGGGACAACTTAGTGACACCACCAAATTTTTTCCACATTTATTAGTTTTACGTTAATTTTTCGTTGATTATTTGTTTGTCTCAATGAGAGGAATCTAAAAAGTAAAAAATTATAATTAAAATCTTACAAAAGTTCAGTAAAGACAAAAATAATTCAAAACTGACAGGCTTTTTTTGGATATTTTTTTCTTTACTCACAAAAATTTTAGTTTGCCTTTTTTTTTTAGATTCATCTAGACTCGTCAAGACAAACCAATTATTGAAAAAACAATTGACCCAAAACTAATAAATGTGAAACATCTATCGCGCCTCTAACTATTTAATTATTAAAATTTAATTCAACTCATGCGCAAAATTTTAGTTTTCGGGAAAAACATATGTAAATATTTTCTCCTCCGAAAAACCGTCCACCAGATATGGCATATTACATACATGAAATAAATTTTATAACAGTATATACACAATTTATAGATTAAACAACTTAATCATGCTCAAAATTGAATAATTTGGTCATTAATCAAAGTGAAAAATTATTCAAACATGCTACAAACATTATACATTCCATCCAGTACTTAAAAACATGTTGTTTCCATTAATGTGACTTTTCAATCGCTCACATGCAATTATTATCCATTTTTGAGATTTATTCTAATTTAAAAAGAATAAATAACAAGCTAAAATTGCTAAATAAATGTACAGGAAAACTATACCATCTATACCATTTAATAGGTGATATATCCAAGAGGTCACACGAAAAATTTGGATCTCATTCTACCTCGTATGCATCCAAAAACCATCCTCCAATCTCCCCAGGCCCTTTTGTATTAAAAAATTGAAAAGAAATACAAATTACTTTCAAACATTTCAGAAACATAGGAAATTGAATTTCGAGTCCAACAGATCAAACCACATCTAATCAATAAAAAAACATAGTTTTTGAATGATGTACAGCCAAACAGGGCCCTCGAGTACTATTCTTCTTCTCTAACGAACTAGGGTTATTAAAAAAACTCACAAAACTAGGGTTTGCCATAACTTCCAAATCGTAACTCCAAATAAAGCTTATTATATATCGTTGCGAAGGTCTCTAAAATATCTACGCACACATACATAGCTTGCGTATTGACACTAAACTTAGTAAAAATGGCTTTCATTCAAAGTTTCAGGAGAAATAGTTAAGTTTGATTTTTCTCACCAATGCTTGATCCAAGCAACTTGAAACTTTCCAGATTTCATCTATATGTTATGGGCAGGTTGTGTAAAAATTTGAAGTGATTCTGATTGGTTTTGAAAATACATGTTTTACTGTCCCTTATATGAAGCATGCACGAAAATCAATCAACACGAACCCCCAAAACATGTTACATATAGCTCTATTCAAGTACAAAGAAGCACGAAAACATCCAACTATAGCTCTGATACCATTGTAAACTATCACTAACGAATTTGAAATAGGGTGGTTTGGGTTACCTTTAACAAACTTTTATCAAACCAGATGCGGATGTATATTTTCTTTGTGCATCGATCTTCAAACTATATCGAATTCCAAGTGATGAAGTGATACTACAAGGTTCAAGTATCACCCTTAATTTCACTGTGCAAAAGCTTGAATTTACCTTAATGCCCACATGGATGACCCGATTTGGGTTCCGAACTTGGCCCAATTTCTAACATGGCCCATACCATTGTGATGCAAACGTGATCCCCTCCTTATCCGAATTATCTTTCTCCTTCACTAACCAAAATTAACTCGATAACCACCCACCACAAAATGAATGGTTCATACTCCCTCCGTCCCTTTTTAAATAAGTCATATGGGAATACGTGCAATTTCAAATCCCTAAAAAACATATTTCTCTATATAATTTTCTAGTTTGTTTTATACCAAATTAAAGTGCTCATTGAGTACTTTAATTTGGTTAAAAAAAGAGGTAATTAAATAATCATCCATTTTTTTAGATACTATTTAGATTTTCATCCCCCTTGTTTTACGGAGTTATGTTTTCATCCTCTCAAAGTGTAAATTCTCTATCTTACCCTTTTAATGAGATATCCATATGTATGTGTATATTGTCATCCTAAATTAGTGGGATTGGATATATCTTCAAAAATTTTAAACATTCAAAACAACCAAAATCCCATTGATTTGGTTTCCATCTTAAACAAATGAAATTTGAAACAAAAAAAAAAAATTCAAAAAGCCATCCTAATTCAAACGGATGAAATTTGAAAATTATGAATTTTAAACACATCACTAAATATGGGATATTGTTATAACGTATCAAAATGGTAGAGATCATTACACAGTAATCATGGTAAAAAACCTAAAAATATGTAAGTATCATGGTAAAAACCAAATAATAATCCGTTTTTTGAACACTATTTAGATTTTAATCCCCCACTATTTTATGGAATTATGTTTTCATCTTCTTGTAATGTGATTTACCCTTATCACCCTTCATACATATATTAGCAGGTGGAAAATATTAGAGGATGAAAAATATAAAATGGAAGTAATTTTGAAATTCAAAAGAGGGATGATATTGTTTCAACAAATCAGATGAAGTTCAAAATCCTGATTGAAGTTTACCGAATTATAAAGGATGTTTGAAAAAGAGGAGGTAATGCTTGTGGTGGATAATTGGTTACCCCATATTTTGGCAGTCATTTTTATCACGAATGGAAAACTTCATGAGTACATTCCATTTTGTTTCATTCCATGTAATCTTGTTTTTCATGGTTTAACATGCTCTTTGAATATATTTACCATGAAAAAATCACGTATTTAATTTTTACCATGATCAATTGTTTATGGTCACAGTTTATTATTTGTTCAAATTTACCATATCGATGGTTTGTTATGATCATATTTACCATGGTTGGGGGGAAAACTTCATGGTTGAAATTCAAAAGAGGGATGAAAAAATCACGTATTTAATTTTTACCATGATCAATTTTTTATGATTATAACAAACCATCGATATGGTAAATTTGAACAAATTGGCTTTTTCAAACGGAATTCAAAATTGTGGGGACTGGGGATGATCATGGTCCCTTAAATAACGGGTTTCATATATAGCAATACTCCATATTGACAGTTTCCCCCCCCCCCCCCCCCCCCCCCCCCCCCTCCCCCCCCCCTCTTTATAGGTAGAGTTTATCATTTGCTTCAAAAAAGGATTAATTTACGCAATTTACCATAATTAATTCCGCAAAAAATGTGAACATGTAAACATGGCAAGTTTTTGTGAAATTCCATGGTAAATATATATGACAAAATGGTAAACACATATATTTTGGTCAATATGATAAAAAAATGAATAGAGAACAAAAAAACATGGTAAAAATTAGATCCAGTACCACTAACATGGTAAAATTAAATGACTTGTAAATTCGAATCATGGTTAAATACATATCCAAAAGCATATCTCAATGTTTATGGTAAATTTATACAACTTGTTAACTTGGTTTAACAACTCCGATCATGATAGAAAAAATACCTCTCAACTTGTACCAATAATCATGGTAAAAAAAACATTTTCAGAACAGTAACATGGTAAATTAATACTAGTTTCATGTTTTTCCCAAATACACACCCGGATTCGACGTAGGTGGGATTTAGCCCCAATAAGGAATTCCAAAACGTCTCCGACGGCGAGGAGAGAGAGGACGATGGCGGGACAACGAGGAGAGAGAGGACAGTGGGATGATGATGGTGGGACCGCGAGGAGAGAGAGGAAGAGTAGCATGCACGACAGGTGCAATCCGCCTGCGTTGATTCCACTTCAGATGAACGGGGTTGTGTTGGAGGCTGATTGTTATTTGGATACGGCATTGGTGACGGTGATGGGATCGTGGCGTGTTCATTGTATAATGGGAAGCCGTCACTGCGACATTCGCGTCGCCATTCCAATGGTCGAACAGCTAAAGCTTATGAATTTTTTCAATTGGTTCTGATCTTTCTATAATTGGTTTTGTCATTCTCTTTGGTCTTGGGCTGGGAATAAGGACCGAAGGTTTTGCTATTATAATGCCGTAATATTAGGATTGACAGTTATCCCCTAAATCCATTAATTGCAGGAGAGGACCTCAAAATATTGAAATTGGTCCACTTTTCTCCCCTCCTATATGCAACATTGATTTTAGTCCTCAATTTCTTAATCTATCTAATAAAGGGCAATTTTGGGTTTGTTTGAATGTCGGGATGAAAACATAACTCCAAAAAAAAACACAAGATTAAAACATAATTTCATGGTGTCTAGGGGATGATTATTTAAGTGGCCCTTAAAAAAAATTTAAAAATGTTATACGAAAGTACATTTTTAAATGTCCACAAAAATACACGTTTTCCAAGTGGATCAATTAAAAAGGGACGGAGAGAGTAGCATTCCTTCAAGCATCATGCAAAGCATAGAGATTATGGTTATATTTCTTTGTTTAGTCAAAATTTGATTGTGTGGTCCTAAATCACTAATTACCATTCCTCCCTCTTTTGCTAAATGAATTTCACACACCTTATTGTGTCAAACACTACTAATTTGTTCTTAACTAGAAGGTGTCAAAAACTAGTAAAGATAATATTGTGTTAAACACTAGTAGTGAGTTCCTAACCGCATCCATTCAAGGATCATGCAAACTCGATTTTCTGTCAAACACTACTAGATTTGTACATACATTCTTCACTACATTCGTAATATGGTATGGAACATTATGAAAACCAAAGAACCCACCTCCTGTTAAACTATGTGACTAAAACTCTATGAAATCTAACATATGCTTCTGTGGTTTTTGTGCTTTATCTGTCATAGATATAGAAAACAAACAACCATAAGAAGCAGAAGGTTCTAAAACTCGCTAGGCGCTCTCAGGGCGGCCGGGCACGTTGTAGTTTCCAGGGCCGAGTACTCGGCGCCTAGTCTGGCACTTAATCGGAATAATCAGTCTAGTCGGCGAGAGTCCTTCTAGCGCCTAGGCGGGGAGTACTCGGCCTTCTAGACCTTCTTTTAGAACACTGAGAAGCACCAATCTACATTGGAGAAAGAGAGCTAGAGAAACCCATAGAGGAATAGAGTGCGCGCGCCAAAAATACCAGTTGCTTAAAATGTGAGGCTTGAGATCAAAGGGAGGAGGAAGCTTGCTTTTGTTGGGAGTGAGGAGGGGAAGAAGATTGAGATCGAGGAGGAGGCTGTGAGAGTGGGTTTCTAGGGTTCCTCAACCCTTCTTCGTTTCGGTCTTCGTTTCACCCCTTTTTCATCGTTGCTGTGAGAAAGAGGAAGGGAAAAGGGGATGGAGGGAGATTAGGGCTGCAATTCACCTGAGGGGAATTTCTGTCCATCACTTTGGTGGTGCTATTTTTTTCCATACCATGCGAGCGGTGATTCCCAAAAACCATGCCATGCGTGCACAATTTTTTAACCCAAGCACCACTGATACACATACCTGTAGGATATCATCAGTACGTAGTAGCCTGATATAGATCTGGTGGCGACTATATCGACAAGTTATTTCTTCAAGTGAAGCTCCAACAAGATTCACTATGAATCTTTGGATATTTAATTGAGAGATTCTTGGGCAGTGGGCACAGGAAGTCCCAAGCAGAGGCATGGGTCCCCCTTGGCGACCGGGATACGATATTGGATGGGTAAATGTTCACCCTGATTCGGTGCTGGGAAACTCAAAATGCAACCATACTTACCTCCATGATATCTCCGATGTTGACTACAAAACCATTTTGCAATGGTTCAACAGGAACCCATTTCCCTTCTTTTCGGACCTGAAGGCCATCGGTGTCGTCGAGCTGATAGAGAATGGTTAAAGCATCTGCATCAGAGTGCGGGCTGAAGCCCATGGCCATGTCTGGCTCAGGGCATGGAGGATAATAGTTTCTATCACTGAATAGCTCCCTCATCTCTTAATTGTCCATCTTTACAGCTTTAGCCATTTTCAAGATTGTCTTATTAGTGCACTATTTCCATAACTTTTCAATATCTACTTCAACAAATTGTAATATACAAACAATTGGGTTGTCCCCTTCTTTATCAAGCTTACCCAAATTCACCCAATTGACACCCCTATTTTGACACTCCAATCTTAAAGCAACGAAAATAGGAGGACAATTTCGTAATTCAAATCTATCCGCTGCATCTAAGGAACAAAATTTCCTTCTCAACTTGGTCAACATATGGAGTAGAATATATCTAAAAGAAATTTTTTAAAAAGGAAGACAATGATAAAAAGCTAGATTCCAAATGAAAAGTGCTACATAAATAACAAACAACACTCGAGAAGCAACACAAAGCAGCCTCTGAAAATTATAGTTATCCTCGAACGACAAGCTTATTGTTATCCTCGAACGACAAGCTTGATCAAGGCTTGAATGCAGAAAAGGCCACGACAGAGTTGTGTCCACCGAAGCCAAATGAATTTGAAATAGCTGAATGTGATGATAAGTTTACGTCAGTAAACCCAGATGCCCCAGTTAAAGCAGTTTATCAAATATACCACAAGGACTTCAACAAGGACTGACTTCCATTTTTCTGTTTTAAGTCATTACGACATGGAACTTTGCAGCATTTAGCCGTTTGATACTTAACTTTTCCATTTTCTTTTTCCTTGCCCAAATTCTTAATCGAAATACAGCCTATAGGAAATCGAGAAGATAAAGAGGATGGAATGCAGAAATTCTTACCAACATTGATTTCGTGCTGCTGCTTTTTGTTTGCAACGGTGTCAAACTCAACAGCAGGCTCCAAGTTCTGTATTATTCATGCGAAAAGGAAAACATAAAGAACCATAAACGGAACAAGCCTACATGACCTCCAAAAAGAATATGCAAGTATAACAATTTAATCACATGGTTGATGCAAGAATCCTTCATAGACAAGGGAAAGAAGATCCTCAACAGGTATCACTACATCAAGCGTCTTTGCATAAGCCAAAAGCTAGTTCCATGTCCAACCAAATTGGACACAAGTATACATACTATCTGATAAAACTATATCATGTCAAAATGGCTTCCACGTTTGTGTCTCACGTGCATTGGAAACTTAATACACCTTGATCACAGTTATGTATATGTCAGGTATCTCATGAGGTGCATCAGAAAAAAGTTACTATCTATTTTGGCCTGGACAGATTTTGGACCAGCTGGGCGAGTCTGTAAACCTGACAAGATGCAGACTTTGAACCCGCACTTCTATTTCACATAAATCGCAATTAATTCTACAGAATGCAAGACCAAAATATATGTCAGACTGTAGTTTTAAAAGCTCTAAATCCAGTTTTAGCAACCCCGAAAAAATAATTAACAACAGCCCATGTTCAAAATAAATTAAGGTCAGAATATTTGGAATGAATAAAAACTCTCACACCACAATTGTGGCTTTCATTACTTTATATAATGTTTACATGATAAGGGATATGCACTGATATACAAGCATTTGAATTAAAGGATAAGGTACAACTAATCTGGACACAAGGATAAACATCTTCCAATAATATACAACAGCAGACTACAACAATGATAAAACTAATAGGAAGCCCTAACATGGACTTTGAAACTTCCATTTGAAACCTTTTTCCAAGCCACAGCAATAGCAATAATCAATTTATCACAACCTCGGAAATAAATTAATGGTGAAGAGCTCCAACTCTGGTTGAAATTCTACTGAACAAAAGTTCTTCGGCCATAAACTGGTAATGGTTTATATCTTATGGATGATGTTTTGTATGCTGAATAATGTTCCATACTGTGGAATATGTTTGCAATTGAAAGGTGCTACTTTTTTTTGCTTTATTTATCTGAAAATAGAATCACAGTGCCCTGATCTTTTGTAAATTGTCATTATCCGTGCTCGCCATGTTTCTATCTTATATTAGTGGCTATCTCAGTGTCTGTTTGATGCGTTATTTCTAGATTATCTCTAAACTCTTCCCATCTATCCTACAGCAATTCTGCAAACATGCACCAAAAGCCAGTCACCCAAGTGCTCCAATTCTATGTTACCTAGACAGCTGATTGTCCCCATTTCCATACCATTCAAGGCCTTTGATTTGAACAAAACACCACCCCAACACCAAATGTATCAACACTCAATTGGAACCAGAATAGGAACCGGAACGTAGTACGCCACATGCCCTAAATCGTGTTATGGTAGGGGTAGACTTCTATAGATTAGTCATTTGAGTATTACAATTTACTTATTTGAGAGCTAAACATACCATAACCTATTTTTCATTTCCAGAAACACTATGATCGATTATTTCCTCGCTTAAACGTTTAGGTCACTTCATGTTATTTTTCCTCCTATGAAAACTTCTAAGGAAAAGACTCTAAGGCTCAGTGGCGGAGCCAGGATTTTGGCCCGAGGGGCGCCAACTTAGTAGATAAATTTTTATCTAAAGGTATACTTATTATTGCATAATGCATTAAAAATATAAGGATCAGTTTGTTCTATTTTTTTAGGTTACAAAAACACTCACATGTTTTTTTTTTTTTTTTTTTTATAAAAGAAATTGAGAAATTATAAAGATCATAAGAACCTATTACACTAATAATATCAACAATATAAATTCATAAATCATATAAATAAATTTCTTTAATAATGAGGGGGTGTGGTGGGGGATGGGGGCAATACACCTTCCGGCTGCTTAGGCCTAAAATCCACGTCAAGCAAAGCAAGACCAAAATCAAGAGCGTCTGTCGTCGTTGACTTGCTCTAGCTTAAAGCTCCCTTGCAACCGGACAGTGAATAAATGAGTGTGCCACTGATTCTCCTTCACTCAAGCACATGCAACACCGATTAGCAATAACCTGTCTACCGCGAATAAGGTTATCTATGGTAATAATCTTCTCCGTAACTGAACACGATGCGAAGAAAGAAACCTAGATTGGAGCATGAGTGCACCAAATGGTTTTCAAGGGAAAGCTAAGTTATCCTCCAACCAAGACCTGGTAAAAAGATTTCACCTAGAAACAACTATTTGCCGTCAGAGTCCACCTCAAAGAATCCTCTCGATCCTGCACCTGTACCGTAAAGATTTCACCCCCTGCATATCATATGATTTGTCCACAAGGACCGATACTAATCCAACCGCCTATCCCTATCCCTATGCACCTCCCTACGAAGAGAAACATTCCACATCACCAATTCCGATCTATCTAAAGATAATCCACCACCAACGCACCCCGATCCCCCGCCAACTGAATCTTATAACGATGAACATCCCTCAAACTATCACCACCACACCAAACATCCTCCAAAATCTTCACCCTCCTTCATACAAGCGCGCCTAGAGAACTCACGCGACCCTTCTCTGAAGGCTTGCAAAGCCCCACTACGTGTGGCAGACAAACCTTTCCCGATGACGACTCACTCCAACCTTCCCCATGCCTAGCACACACCATTGTCCTCCACCACCTATCTCTTTCCCACGAGAATCTCCTCAACTACTTCGCCAGTAGACTTTTGATTGAATATAGCAAGCCTCCTCACCCACAAACTCCATTTCCTGATAGGTGGAAAAACTGTATCCCAATCTAAAACATGATACTCGAACTCCACCACCCCAAAAGGAAATCTTTCTGCAACTTTTCTAATTTTTAGCCACTGAAACTGGGATAGTAAAGACTGATATACACTACGCCGGCAAACTCAACATAGTGCTTTAATGAAAGTCATCCTCGTCCATTTCAGTAAATACTGTTTCCTCCCTCCCGCAAGTCCATTCTGGAAACTTTAACTGCACAACCTGCAGTGTATCAAGGGATGTGCAGGTAACCTTTCTTGTTTTTTATATCGTTTCTTATAAGGCTATGTGAAAGGGTATTCTACCGTTGTTTCTGGTATTCAGTATTCTAATTATACAATTGTTATTATTGGGCAAAGGACAGAGCTCCTGGTGCTTGAGAATCCGAGATTTATCTATATTATACTTTGCTTAAATTTCAAAAAGTGGGGGAATTTGGCTATAGTGGAGTTCATCACAATTGTAGGGGTGAAACTTCATGATTCATACATTTGTCAATTATTTTGTCTTTGAATGTGCAAGACATCTTCTTCTACCTATGCCAAACTTTTGAACACATCTCAAGCCAAATCCCAGAAGCCTATCATATATGGGGAGCTATATAACCTAGGGGAACCCATACTCAATGAACTTAAGGGGGTCAATGCAACCTATAATATTAGGGTTGATAGTTGTGACATTAATGCCATATACAAAAAAGGAGGAGCAGAATAAAGATGGCCGTTAGACAACAGCTAAAGTCACTTGCTAGAGCAATTCAGTCGAATTGATCCAGACATAGGGCCCATAACAAAAGGGAATTGCTAAGTAGAAAGAAGTACATACAAATTGATTTATGGTAGGATGAAGCCACCCAGTGTTGATGGCTTTTATTGTAGCAATGGCTTCCAAGCCACCCGCAGCACCAAGAGAGTGACCAATCATAGACTGATGCAAAAAAGAAAGAAAGAAAAAGTAGAATTAATAAAAAGAAAACTTGCTATGGAAAAGAAAAGAAAGGAAAAGAAATCACAAGAAAAACTTCCATCTGAATACTACAAGCAACATAACCATGTGGTATGCTTGCTCCAAAGGTACCAAATCTATGACGCACAAAAGAAAAGATGACCCACAAGAAAACATATGAGAGAGAGAGAGAGAGAGAGAGAGAGAGAGAGAGAGAGAGAGAGGACCTTGGTAGAATTCATTTTGATCTCTGAAGTGTTCTTGAATACCTTCTTTATGGCATTCACCTCAGCTAAATCACCAGCTTGCGTGGAAGTTGCATGTGCATTTATGTAGTTAACCTGAAGAAACAAAGATAACTTTGATTTATTAGATGTATGGGTTCTTATGCTGCCAGTTTTGCTTGTGTAACAGAAATCAAGCACTACTAACCTTAACCCATTCCCTAAGGTTAGTCCTGACCGGCATCATGCCAATGATTACCAATCACTAATGCCAATTTTTCCTTGTTCCACCAACAAGATATAACTAAATGGGGATAAAATCATTACCAACAGCGCAGTTATGAATTATGAGTTACCATACCCAATATTTCACAATGGTACTAAAGGTCCCTGCTCAGAGCTGTGCATTATGAAAAATAATAATCACAAGCTATTTACATTTCATTTTGAACTTCACATATAAACTGAACCATATTTACATGTCTTTGTAAAATTAGCAACTAGTCGCAGATATTAGCAAATCGTTGTGTGAAAGCATCTCATCACTGAAACAGAACTCTCGTGTGAATGCAAACGATTAAGATTTTGAAGCGGATGGAACGACCAGGAAAGTATCCACACTCTAAAAGGAAAACAAAAATGCAAAACCAAGCTTATAGTATTAGAAACTTCACTCGAGTAAAACGAATAGATACCTCTTCTGGTGATACACCTGCATCTTCAAGGCTTCCCTCAATGCATGAAGATACACCAAGTCCATCAGCTCTCGGATCGGTCATATGATAAGCATCACAATTAACTGCACCTCCCAAGTACTCTGCAATAATTGGTGCACCTCGTTTCATTGCATGTTCCAAGCTCTCCATCACCTACAAAGGATATAGTACGTCATCACAAATTTTGAGATGCTATATATTTACACACACACACACACACACACACACACACACAGAGGGTTGTGTATGGCCGAAGCTTGAATTCACAATACCAAATGCCATTAAAATCAGAGAAAGTTCATCCAACCAATAACTGTGAATATGGACGGAATGAGGACAGGTACAACATTACTTGTGTCTTGTTATCTGTTTTGTGAGTGTGTGAGACAAGAATCTTGCTCCAGTGTTAGCTAGGATTCAAAAGCAATCTAGTGGCCAACGAGTCAAGAATCGAGTTGTTACTTCCAAGTAAATCTGACGATCCCCCCCCCCCCCCCCCCCCCCAAAAAAAAAAAAAAAAAAGTAATCCTAATGAGCAGTTTTTTTTTTTTTTTTGAACGGAACCTAATGAGCAGTTTAAACAGAAGGTTTAGTTGCATAAAATCCATTTAAAAGTCCTGCAAGCATTTTCCTGTAGGATGTCTGAAATCATGGTCTGAGACATGAAAATAGGACTGATCAGCAACCTGTTTTTGTTCCTGAGGAACTGGAAACAGGGGAGGTCTTCATACAATTAAAACCAAAAAACATACTAATTGCGTAGGAGGTTCACCACGTAGCGTATGACTACCAAACTTACCAACACTCCAGCACCTTCACCCATAACAAAGCCATCTCTATCCTTATCCCATGGCCGCGAAGCAGTTTTTGGATCATCGTTTCTTTGAGACAAAGCTCTACATGCAACGAACCCTCCCAAGCCAATAGGAATGATGGCAGCTTCAGTTCCACCAGCGATCATCAAGTCAGCCTCACCACGACGGATGTGATTGGCAGCAGCATAGAAGCAATAATTGGAGGTAGCGCAGGCCGTTGAAATTGAATAGTTGGGTCCCATAAAACCAAGCTCAATTGCAAGCAAGGCAGACCCCATGTTCGTTATAGCATAGGGTATGAAAAATGGGGTGATTTTCCTGTAACCTCTCTCTATGAGAGCCTGAACCCCATCAGAAAACACTGTAAGACCACCCATCCCTGTTCCGACAAGCACACCAGCTCGCTCCTTGTCAATCTGCAAATAATATGAGATAAACTAACTGCGTAATATGTTCTTTCTTCAGCGTAGTTAAATAAGCACCAGAATGCAGTTTATGTCTTAAGTGATGAAACAATAGTAGAAGAAAGAATGAACAGATCAACATCCCTACTATCATTACTTATATCCAGTGTGCCCACTGCCTATTATTCACACCCATCTCAGACACTGATTCATTGTAGTCAGTTCTCCTTTTCTAGTTCCTCAGCATCAACCAGATTCAAGGAACTGAAAACCAGCTACTGTATTTTTCTTTTATATTTTGGGCTAGTGAGAGATGCAGAAATGGAACAAAAAGCTCAGTCTCACTCTTCCATCAAGATTTATAATTATAAGTCTACCAAGTCACAGTTCAAATCAAATAGGAGCATCCTAAAAATGCGAGCGAATACTACCCACTTGAATAACTAAGAAAATTGAATCATGTACGATAAAAATCAAATCAAATCAAATGGATCAATTGGCAAGTAAAATTTCCTAGCAAATATTTATGGATACTAGTAAAGACACAGACAGACCGTTCCAAGTCGATCGGCGGCGAGATCAGCATCCTGAAGCGCCTTCTTACCAGCAACAATGCAGTAGCGGAGGGAATCATCAAGGCGCCTATCGTTCTTGCCATCAATGTAGCCTTGAGAATTAAACCCACGGATCTGCCCGCCGAAGCGGGTGGGAAACTTCGAGGCATCGAACCGGTCAATCAGCGTTATACCACTCTCCCCTGCCAACAGCTTGTCGTAGTAAGCGTCGACGCCGTTGCCGAACACGGATACCAGACCCATACCCGTTATTACCACCCGCTTCTTCGGATCCGTTTCGCGTTTTGGAGCCGAAGCCGTAGCAGAAGCCGAAGCCTTGATGGGTTGCGCCTTGATGGGTTGTGCTGAGGGTGAGGAGGAGACAAATGAAGCATTGTTGCTGTTCCTGGGATAGGGTTTTTTGCGGTGGGGGTCTAGTGGGGAAGAAGATGGGAGGAAAGGGGAGGATTTGAGAGCTTGCATGGCGGCGGCGGCCGCGGTTGTGGTGGCGAGAGGAAGAGAACGAAGGAGAGTGCAGCGTCGATGAGACCGATGTAGCCTGGGCAAGGTGTTATTTCCATTTGGTTTGGGGATTAAATACCTCTTGCTTGGAGATCGAAAACGTGCCTTGCGTGGGCCATGGAAAGTTGGTTGGTTGTTCGCCAAATTTATGAGAAGGGTATAATAAAGCTCCGTCAAACGAGAAACCATAAAATTATGTGATGAATGTCTCCTTGATTTAATACTACCTCCATTCATAAACAAGAGCCCCACTTTCTATCTTTTGCCATTTTTCAAATTAAAAAATAAAATAATTTTGTGTATCATTTTTTGAATTTTTTTGCACCGAATTAAAGTACTGATTAGGTACTTTAATTTGGTGCGAAAAAATTTGAAAAATGATTTATGGAAGTAGTTCATTTCTTGATTTGAAAAATGACACGACTTTTCGTAGCAGAACATTATTTTGGAACAGAGGTAGTACTATACATTTTCTTTTCTTTAAGTCTAGTAGTATTATACTACTCTCATTTTTTATTTTTATTTTTGCCATTCGGGTGGTTAGCGGGAGATTTAGTGAGTTAGTGTAGAGAGGGTCTAGAAGCTATCCATAGCCCAAAACCTCAAACGCCTCTTTGTTGAGGCTTGAACCCTGATGGACAGCACGCATGTTGTCCTTATCCGAGCCGTCCATGCTTAGCGATCAACAGCCCAGATCAATTCGGTAATAAACGGTGCAGATCTGTTTGGATCCGAACAGATCTAGCCGTTGATCGCCGAGCACGAACAACTCGAATGGAGACAACATGTATACAATCTCTTAAAAGACAGCACCATCCTCCAATTCATCCTGATCTCCCCTATAGGAAAACCAGAAGATAATCACTAGATTACAAGCTCTTGCTAAGCCCTTAGTATTATACTTTTCCTTCGATTGTATACTGCAAATTTATTGGTAAGACTTTAGAGTATATTGTTTTGACTTAGTACTCTCTAATGTCTTTGTCCTCGTCTATTGGTGCCACAGTGGCACTAGATCAGCCCTAAACTCTCAATTGTTACATTAATAGATCTCCTCATTTTATTAATAGTGAGAACACGTATGGTTTTTATAATAAGTACTATTAAATTGGTACCAAAAAAAATCTAACAAAGATGAATTTGAAATTTACACTCTTTTACCTTCTTTGGTAAAGGTCCCCATCCTAATCCCAAGATTCGCTGAACTCATTACCTATTACCAAATTCAACTCCATCCCATCGCCTGATTTTTCCCCAAAAAAAGAAAAATCAAAGAAGAAAACCCCCAAAATTGAAGAGATTGAGATGCGGAGAACATCAATGGTGACGGGGTTGAGATATGGAGAAAGAGTTGAAGTCAACAATGACGCATTGATTGAGGTCCTCAACGTTGCAAAACATCCATTACCGACGAAATCTCCAAAGCCTTCCAACCGCAACACAACCGTACATTGATTTGCAAAACCCTAACCGGTGCACGAGATCGGAGATCCGAACATAGCTCGAATCCTTAAGTTGCTAATTTCCCATCCTTGATCGTTGATGTGTTATGTAAGTTTAATTAACCAGAATTTCGTCACTAATCGTTTATAAAAGTTGAGCATTTATTGTTGAGAAGGGTGTGGTTATTGTTCTTTTGATTCAGAAGGAAAATTTTGCGCATAAATTTAGTAAGAGATTTTGAAATAAATTTTATGGAATTTTTGCAGTAATCTATTATGTTTTTCCATGGTATTTTTAAGGGAAAAATTCAGTTTGACCCTCTGTGGTTTGGGTCGGGTGCGGTCACACCCCCTCACATTTGAATATCTGCACATAACCACCGTGTGGTTTGTGGATCAAAGTGCACCGTAACATCTGTTAACGGAATTTGTCAATTTACCATAATAACCTCATCTTCTTCCTCTCTCACACACACATAAAAACAAGTGAGACCCACACACGCCCACCAAAAATAGTTATAATTATAGGTAAGAGAGCGTTGGTTTCATTTATGCCTCATCCGTAGACATGGGCCAAGGTGGGCTATAGCCCCATGTGATGTGTAGAAAAAGCGAAAAAGATAATTGTATGTAAAATTTTAACCCAATAAATTTTTGCTCCCCCTTTTTTTTTAGCCTAACCCATTTTATCCCTTGGTTCAAACATAGCCCAACTCTACCTTTTTCTTTTGGAAAAAAAAAAAAACAGCTTGGTACCGGTGAGTTCTAGCCATTTCCAGTCTATTTCGAAAAGTACCGATGGGTAAGAAAACAACATAATCTTGAAGAAACATCGAGGAAAAAGAAGAAAGAGAAAATCAAAACCAAACTTTCTTCTCTAACTATTCCGGCAATGATTTTTCTATTCTGTGAACGCCAGCAGAAGAAAAGTCAGTACTCCCTCCGTCCCAAATTACTCGTCCTTTTGGGGTATTCAACTTTTTAAGGAGGCAAAATTATTGTTTTTGAGTTCCAAAATTATCCTTCAAAACTGTGAAGTTTATAAAGCGGTTTTAAATTGTTTATATCTTTCAATATGGATCTCAAAAAATATGAAATATAGATTTTATTTGAGTAGATCTTAATTAGTTGTTTTATAAAAAGTTTTAAAAATCATGAAAAGCATTATAAACGATTTAGAAATTATACGAATTTCAAAAACTGTGAAATAATTTGGGAGGAAAAGAGTACTTTTAAAGGTAAAATTGGAAATTTGACACATTCTGATAGTTTTTTTTTTTTTTTTTTTTCTGGAATAGGATCAACATTATGGGACATCCCAAATTAAAAAAAGGGACCAATAATTTGGGATGGAGGGAGTATTATACAAGTGATGCTACAACAATACCTTTTGAAAGACTACTTGGGATGGAGGGAGTATTATACAAGTGATGCTACAACAATACTTTTTGAAAAGACTACTACTGTTTATTACGCCACACCAATTTTGGGTATATACACAAAGGTCACTATTTGGATCCCACTGTAGAGCGCAAATGTACGGGTGACTAAAAAGCCACTATGGTCCGACCACCAGGTTCAACACGTATCAGTCACAATAAGAGTCCAAGCCTATCCACGTAAGGGTAAAGTCAAGTGATTTCAGCTGAGACAAGCCCTTAGGTGGTGAGTATACTCTTTTTTCTTTTATTGATATAGGTATATACTAAGTTCTAACAAGTAATCAGAAATCCTATTCGGTATCACACCGGTACCGGTACATACTGTATAGGTCGTAAAAACAATACCATGTCTAGTATGGTATTCGAAACCTTAATTAGCCCATGACAGATTAGGCTCTTGTTCCGCCGCTCTTATTGACAGCCAAACAAGAACTTTTGGATACAGATAAAGCCAATTTATCTAATCCTTTGTAATTTTTATTGTTTGTTGGTAACATAATTCATTCGGCACGGACACATTTTCATTTTGTAATTGTGGCCGGCCCTTACTTGAGGTGCAAACTTGATCCCTCCTTATCCGATCGAAATTCCAACCCACTGCCCCCAAAATCATCTCTCTCATGGCTTTCTCTGCAACTTTCTCAAACACCACCTTCCCAAACTTGCCATCTTCATCACCATTCTCACACACCCACAGAACAACAAAACCACCTCTTCGTTTACACCTACTTAGAGCTGTAACGAAATCCACAGAAGCAGCCGAGAATGACAAGCCTCCTGCTGCTGCTGCACAGAAAAAGACTGAAGAGGAAACCCCCAAAGCAGCCCAACCTCCTCCTTCTCAACCCACTGTCTCTAGGCCCAGGAAACCAGTTTACTCCAGTTCAGTTCCACCAAAAAAGAATGCCTTTTTTCCCTTTTCTTTTTTGGTGTACTGGGTTGTATTTTTTTGACAAATTTCCTCTCAAAAAAAATTTAATTTTAATTTTTCCTTCTGGGTAATAATGTGCAGTGAAGAAAGGCCAGATTGTGAGAGTGGACAAGGAGAAGTATCTCAATAGTATCAATGTGAGTCCAGTAATGTGTTAAAGTACTATTTTTAAAAAAAAATCTCTTTTTTTTTTTCCCCCATGAAATTGATTCTTTATAATTTGAATAGTAAATTACAAGCCAAACTCCTCATTAACCCCATTATAATTGTAAGTATATGCAGAAGAAATTATCCACTTGCCCTCTTCAATAGTCGAAAAGTTTGCGGTTAGCTTGTGTATAGTATAATCTCTTGTTCCTTCTCTTTGCTTTCAAAGTTTCTTTCTGGCGTACCTTAGACATGAGTAATACGAAAAAAATGCTTTGATTAAACACGCGTTTTCTTCTCATTTCAGTATTTATCAGTTGGACATCCACCTTATTACAAAGGCCTGGATTACATTTACGAGGACCGTGGGGAGGTACTTTTCTTCCCTAGCTATAACTTCAGGTTATGCTGTTCAATTACAGTTTCATTTTTTCTTACAGTTCCTGCATTACACTGATTTTAGGTATTGGATCTCCGCAACTTTGAGACAGGAGAGCATGCACTTGTAAGCGCCCTTCTTGTCCTCTCTATCCACGCAAAGATTGAATTGCAAACGACATTTATACCAGCAAAATTAGCATACTTTGTATACTAGTCGGCAGAAATTCTATGTACCAACTACCAATATCTAACATAAGAAGAAGATACATTTGTATCTGTAAATATGTCTTGTGAATATCTATGACGTGTGCTTTACTAAATACAGTGATGATTGTTAACCAACGCAAAATCAAGTGGCAATGAGGGGAGAGGCCGTCCAGGCTCATATATTAGCTTTGGAGGTTATAATTAATCAATGTGGGACAACCTCTAACACTCCCCCGGATGTACGACCCCTGACCCTTACGTGGAGAAGTAAACAATGGATCCATAATATTGGGATCATAACGAAACATGGTGCACTTATGGCACAAACAACGGGGCAATAACCAAGAGAGTCTTGACCAAAATCCTCCGAAATCCTAGTTTTGATGACATGTTAAAGCATTCAACTCAAAACCAATTAGCAATGAGTGGACAGGCCGCCCAGGCTCATATAATAGCTTTGGAGGTTATAATTACACAATGTGACTATGTGAGACAAACTCTGACAATGATATCAGTAAAATGTGCGTGCTATCAATTCTTGTGTTGGATCAGTCCATATAGGCTTCGCCATAGATTAGTCCGCCCATTTACATCGGATACTGATTACCATAAAAAACTTATCAGTAGAAGTTGATGGCGTACATTTATCCGTCCCAGCACTCTAATATACACACAAACAAGCACCCAAAAATGAAATTGGGATTAGGCTATCTACCTATTATCTACCTGTCCTGATGTAGGCGGGGACCTGAGCATGACCTTTAAGGTTTAGGTACCCAGCCCTTTTTTAATGCCAATGCACTCTTTGATTCCTAAGGATTTGGTTAAGCTTCAAACCACAAACCACTTCAGGATGTTTGATTATTATCTCATGTGTAAAGTTCTATGTTTATTGCCTGTGATTCTCAACTATCAACTTCAGTTTTGATGATAAAAGGGTGGGAAAATTAAAACAAGACAAAAACCAGTCATTCGCTATGTCTCATCGATACATATTGAGATCATGACTTTGTACTGCTCACAGATTGCATGGGTTGGGGTTCCTACTGCACCAGCTTGGCTTCCAACAGATATGCTTATCAAGGTACCCTTCAACGTTTTTGGTTTGTTTCCTATGGACTCCAGAGTTTGAAATGAAATTTTCGAAAAGGGAGTGGATGGAAAAGAACAGGACAGCGTGAGCATGTTTTTATATAGACCGCATATGTCTGAAAGCTTTTTCCCGTTCATTTTCTTTTCCTTCTACAAATCCAAGATCCAAACGCAACTGCAAATATTCATTGATATTCTTCTGTAAGTTCAGAGTTGATTCTTCCGTATATATAACTAAGAGAAATAATGATCTGTATGTATCTCTACCTTGCAGTCTGACAGGCTCAATTATGAGAGAATATAACAAACTTCAACAAGCTGAAGTTGAAGAACCAGACTACAAAGTTCCCATCTATCGCTTTTCTCCCCTCACCGCCTTCTGTTGTATCCAAGTTTATGTAATTAGTCTTCTATTTCTTTTCAGTCTTCTACTGCTGCTTCAAAGTGTAACAGGCATGAGAAATAGTGGGATAAAAATCTGTGGATACAAATTTGAAAAGGCTCATTTACTAACTAGACTGTTACTGATTTTTTGTACTATTCACTAGATTGCGAACCTCGGAGTCATTGTACACAAGTCGATGTCAACTAAGCAATTGTTCATTTATTTCCCATATACGAGCGAACTAACCACAATTTTCTGTCATGTTCCCAAAATCATCAAACCATTTGCCACCAGATCAAGCCACCAGCGATCAAAACTTCAGGGGATGGGCAGAATTACCGTTGGCACTCTGTAATTTTATGACATGTCTCGAAGGCAACAGCAGAAATACATTTCTTTTCAGGGAAAAAAAAAAAAAAAAACTACAGAAAAGTGGCTGCTAAAAACTGTAAATAGATGCTCAGATAAGTGTATTGTATGTAAATAGACGCTCAGAGAACTCTCACAAGGTGCTCAAGCAACTAGCGAACAGGTGACAAGGGCTAGTCTACAGATCTTCAAGGTGCATCAAAGAACTCTCACACAAGTGTTTTGTATGTAAATAGACGCTCAGAGAAGTGGCTGCTGCGTTCAATACTTCTTCAACCCTAATTGATGTTAAATATAGGCGCACACAGGTTGCTCAAGCAAGAACCAACTTGCTCGAGCAAGTAGCAAATAGGTGACTTGCTTGATGGGTTGTTTGAGCAAGTTTTGCAACACTGAATCTCACTAGCGAACAGTTGATCTGTGACGGGTTGCTTGAGCAAGTTCTGCAATACTAAAACAATTTTATTTGCTTCCGAAAATACTCGACTAAGTACCACCACTCTCACAAACATTACATGTTGAAGTGATTCCTTTCCATAACCTAAATAGACACTCTATGGCGTTGTATTATTTTAAGTTCTTTGTTCAAACATCGTATGAAAGTAAACTTTTTTAAAATCTAAGGAATGAGACATTTCTTGAAAGTAGACAATTTTTAAGTCTTAATGTAGGAGAGGCATATCTCTTAGAATCGGTCTTTATTGCCACATTGCCTATTATGGGGATCGAATGGAAGAAACTGAAAAGGTGCAGCTACCTACTTAAAGGAACCATCCTGGTGGATTTTTAACATTGCAGCTTAAATGCCCATAGTTTCACTCTCAACACGAAACCAAAACTCGTGTGTCTCAAAAGAGTATATACTAGCTGATGTGACACTACAGGATTGGCAAATGAAGGAATGACTATTTTGCAATCACCAATTGTATAGTGCCACGTCTACATGTACAAATTTTTGTATAGTAAACTTGCTCGTCTAGTGATCAAAAAAAACTTGCTCGTCTGAATAAAACTGGAATTCCTCGTAACAAAGTATCCAATTAACCGAAACATCTATTAGTAGGAAAAGCACAGAGGTCATGAATCGAAAAATAGTTGAAGTTGCACCAATTGAAGTTGCCATTGAAGAAAAAATTCCTGCAACACAAAATCAAATGGACATACCCTAACTTAAGCACCTAAATAAATAAATAAACACAAAAAAATTACAATTTGAAATCTTTTGACAAAAAGGGTAAGCCAAAACTCAGCCATTCAGTCAAATTCCTTTGCTTGAGTAATCAACTAAACCAAAATCCTCACAGATGATGCAATGGCTCGCAGCTCTTCTTCTCTAACTTTCTTCCAAACCCCACCAATCATCAGTCGGCCTTTGACACTGTCCGACATATTATTATCACCATCTCCACCATTCAATCCATAAGCCCCTTCATGCTCTCTCATCTTCTTAAACTTCGAGTTCTCCCAGATCTCAACATCACAATCAGGTCCTCTTTTGCGAGTATCCTCGTTTAATGCCTTTTGTTCCTCACTTCGTAAGGGCTTTGGAACTTCTTTATGATCATCATCACAGGCAAGAATAGGGAGACGACCAGAGGAACCGACGTCACGAGGCAGCATACCAATTGGACATGAGTTCCAAGACTTCGTCATTATCCATCTGTTACTATTTCCTGAGACACCCTCTCTCATCTTCAACACTCTGCTCTTCACTCTGCGACGATTTTTAACAAACTCAAGCTTTGCAGCTGCCTCACAAAGAGAATCGGCCTCTTGCGGAACAAGGATGCTTTTGGAACTTACAATTGAAGAGTTTTCTTCACTAATGGTAGGATTTGATGCCCCTAGACTACAGAGTTTGCTGACTTTTTGAACCAGAGTGCTATTTCCAATCATGCGTGTGAGAATTAGAGCTGAATTCCTAAGCTGGGTGTTGCTGTGACTTGAGACCAGAAGAGATTTGCGCAGGAGTTGTTGTAGAGTTACCATTGGCAAACTTTTATCAGTTGAAGAACCTTCAGTTAAGGAAGATGAATCTTTCCTGGTCATCTTCAGTCCCTTTAGTGTAGTTACTAGACACTCAACCAGATCCGAAAGTCTTTCAATTTGGTTTACTGCTGCTGCATTCCCTAATATAGCATGTTGAACAAAACAGATACAAAAAATACGTCAAGGACAAAAAGCAACAACTTCGTATGATAATTTAGAAGGGGCTTGCAACTAACTTCTTATCATAATAAATTATTTTTTTCCGCTTTTATAAACACAACTAATCAACTATGGACCAATTTTGTATACTTTTTCATGAATCACTGAATCAGTCATTGAGATTGCGGTGAATTAAAAAATGATCTCCTTCCATACCTCACAAGCAGCAGATAGTTGAAAGCAAATACTAGTCAAATTTTTTATCTAACTTGTGTCTTCCTTAAATATATTCCGAATTACGTCCAATATGTGTGTGTGTGTGTGTGTGTGTGTGTGTGGAGAGAGAGAGATCAAGAAGCACCATGTGCATGTACCGAACTGATCTTAATGCAATGAAAGAGGTTTGCAGTTAACAACCGCAACAAGAAAATGATTTCAGGGTTAGTGATCATTTTTACACTAACTGGATGACATGTTTGAAGCAAATTTTCATAGACACAAAAAAGGGGCACAAGGCTCGGAGTCGGACACCGTTCCCTGCTTTTTAATCCTAATCAGAATTACCTCACTTTGGCCGTTATTCTAATCTGAACTTAAGTAATCTTTATTGCAAATATTTTACAAAAACCTTGAGAAGTCGTGCTTAGCTAACTGCACCATCCAAAACTGATAAAAAGCCATATCCTGAGCCTAAAGGTGTGTCGGAAATGTGTCAATGGTGTGTGAGAAGGAACACTTGACCCCAAGAATTAAACAAAGAATTTACGCATACAGAAAAACTTGTGAGAATGCTATCCATGCTTCTTAAGCTCAAGCAACTTAAGATTTTTCAAAAATCATAATTAAGAGCAGCTAAACCATTTATCTACATCAGATTCCGTTATAAAGACAACGGCTTTCCATCACAAGAAGATGTTCGAAAAGGGCATTTTGAAGGCAACAGTAGTACAGA